>OY987284.1:3639705-4275658 GCA_963920785.1 Sphagnum contortum | reverse complement strand
GCACGTTTGGGCCTTCCATTGGCTGCATGAAATTTCTATTCCCAAAAGAGTTCGTCACCGTTTAGAACCGGAGTGGGAAATGTGAAGGACCAGGTGGGGGGAATCGATGGGGTGCATTATGCACCGGGTTCACACTAGTCAGAATAAAATCCTGGAAATATTGTGAACGGGTTACCTGGCTTTTTTTCACCTAAACTGGTCCTCACAGGAGGTTCCTTGAACTTCCAATCCCCAGTTTTGGATTTGCCTTACCTGCATCTTGACCCACCATTCATAATCTTCTTTAAATCAAGTGATATCAGAATAAAATCCTGCAAATCTTGTGAACTGATACCTAGTTTCATTAAAAGGGACCTAGTTTCACTCAAACTGGGGATCAAACAGGGATTGCAAACTAAGGTCCAAAGATGAGGAGACCTTAAGGCTAACTTTATTATTGGACAATAGGCAAACCATATTGTTTTTGGTTCGAATGATTTGATCCAAATAATATTAATTTTTGAAGTGATGACATCAAGGTTAGCCCTATTGTAAAATGGTTTTAGCCTTGTAATTGGCATATATATATATATATATATATGTAAGTACAATCCATATTGCAATGTTCACTTGCTAGTATTTGGCTACAATTAGTTTTGGCTCCTCTATAATTGCTCCAAGCAATAAAATCATGTCAACATTGGAACTTTGGTATTACTCAACCCATCTATGATGATATTGTAGTACCTTGGCCACTTTGACACATATTTGTTGAATAATTAATTAATTAATAATTCTGAGGATTCCATTTTGACAAATGATATATTCCTAAATATTGCTTCAGATTCTTTTATTTCCCTTCAGATTTTTTTTTTTTTTGAAAATTTCAACATTTCTGAAAATTATATAATTAGTGTAGAACTGGCTCATTATGTATTTATGGTATTTTCTGGTTTGAGGTGCTTTACTTTGCAGTCTAATGGGATTTGAACAATTAGAGCAGATCCCACCCACTTGCAGTATGTAGACTTCTGCCAGTGTCTATCACCAGTGTTTTTTTGTTGGAAACAATTCATGGTTTTGTTGGAATTTTTTTGGAGGAATTTTTTTTCTAGTGTAAATTAGACTAATTTAGCTAAATTTTTGGTTCTAAAAAAAAATTACTATTAAAAATTGAAAAAAAGAATTACATCCAAAATAGTGTGCCAGTTGGTTATAATACTAATGTGTTGGATAAGGAATAAGCCATTTCAACCTTTGAAAAGACAAATGACACAAACAATTCTATGTTGAGAGAGTTGAGATCAATGTTGTTCAATTCTTGCTTTTCAAGAGAACCTCCAATTGTAGTTCCAAACTTTTTTCCTTTTAAATTTGAACTTTGTTAGAAATATGAGCACATCCATGGTGGATTGTTAAAAGTAAAAATGAATTTAAATTAAAAAAAAGATGGGTTCGAGTGTGGTGCCACAATCACTCAAGATATTGCAAGCATTGATGAAAGCATTGAAATCAAAGAAGCTGAGATAGATCATTGGACTAAATGACACCACCCTAAAAACCCAACGGCAATGATCATCGGTTTGTTACTACCCTTGTTTGCAATATTGTTTACGAGTGTGTTTGATATTGTATCCTTGATAAACACCCTCTTGGTCCATGCAAAATTTGCTATTCATATATGCACAAATTTGATTATACACATTTTTATTGCTGCCAAAAATTAAAAAAAAAAATGAAAACATCTGATGATGTAAAAAATTCTCAATATCTATAAAACCTAGCTATTAATTTCAGTGCTAAAATTTTCCTTTTAGAATAAATAAATAATACCTTATTAGCCATAATAGTTTCAAAGGGAAACATGCAATAATAGCATGGAGGAAATGTAGTAGTAAGGTTGGGTCAGTAGTCAAAAAGACCAAAAAAGTGGTCATGGATTGACAGAGAATTGAATGAATGAAGGAAGAGTTTGAATGACCGTTTTTTACTTTCATTAAAAGTGAACTGCAACTAAACGTACTTTGGCGGCCGAATCTCTTTTGTCTCACTCATGACTGAAAATTGTCATAGTGTTGTTGCGAAGCTTGAGTGAGTTAAGTGAGGTAAGGTTTTTTTTTTTTTTTTTTGCTTTAATAGGCTGACAAAACTCCGGAGAAATTTTCATCATGTTCTTTTAAGTATAAGTCATATGAAAATTTGACGGCAGAAAAATTGATCACATTTCATTTTGAATTATGGAAGATTTTCAAAGGTTTTTTTTTTCTTCGGTAAAATAAAAAGAGTTACAATATGGAAAAATTTCAAAATAAATCATATTTTGGGAAAAGAAAAGAGTTATAATACACCGTAGAATGTAAATTATTAGAATTATTAGGTGACAACAAATCTGAAGTGCATTAAATTTATTTAAAAAAATCTATGTCAGAACCCTAATAATTGGATAATTACATCTTCAATTCAATTTGGTTTTCAAACTCTTGGAGAGAAAAATCAATCGGAGTAAAAATGTAAAGACTGTGTGTCTGCTTCACCGACCATAATGATTAGCCCAGGGCAATATGGCATTTAAATACTAGTCTCTCCACCTTATATATCGTTCAATTCTTCATGTTTATGGGTTGGGAGGAGGAAACAAATTAACACTCTATAGTGGATTGGATGTGATGATAATAAACATTTGTAGAGGCCAAAATAGGGGGGCCATGGGGTAGAGCTCCTTTAAAATGATTTAACGATGCATTAGAGATTTTTCAGTGTATTGGGAGGGGCGCATTAAATCCGTAAAATTCCTCCTATAACATGGGGACGTGGAGGTCATCTTATGTTTTTGGGCCGGCTCTTACACACTTTATGAGAGCCCGCTCTTTTTTTTGGGTGCGATTAAAGCATCTTGGTGTGATGGGTCATTACATACCATAAGGTGCTTGGGTAAAGGGTTTAGGGTTACCTTAAACAAGGGTAAATCCTAAACCCTAAATCCCTAAACCCTTGTGGGCACCTTATTTTAGTAATGCCCTTGTTCTTTGTGTGGTGGGTCGTTATCCACCATAAGGTGCTGGGGTGGGTGCCTTATTTTAGTAACGCCCTTGTTCATGGCCATTAGCCTACACACATAATGGGATCAAAGGGCAAACAACACCATGTGGTGTACTTAACCCTGGGTTGGAGGCTCCATTAGTTTCCGCAAAACAAGAGCTAGTTAGCTGACATCCGTGTTATAATGTTTGTGGGCTATGGGGCTTTGATTGGATGAATGACCCAATACACTCCATCACAAGCATCGCATAATTGAGGTACTTCACTTGAGTAATAGGGAAAGGGGGTAACTGAACAAGGTAGTGATGAAGAGCAGCCTTGAGCAGCAGGCCAAATCACAACAAAATCTTTGGATGTCTGAAATTATCATCATCACGAATTCACTCCAGGCATTCACGCATTGGTGGTAATTATTATTACCTTACCCAAGGGTGAGTTTCATCATTTAAAAGAAAGTAGCTTTTGAAGTTTGAATATTGAAACGAATTTTTTATGAAATTATTATGGCACCAAGGTGACAATTTTTTTTTTCATTATTATTATTATTATTATTATTATTTCAAGCTATATAATAAAATAATTCTGGCTAACTACTTGAATGACAATATTATATTCGGTGTTTTTCTTTTTGGGGAATTTTGGCATTGTGAGTGACCGTGAATTTTTTTTTTTTTTTTTCTGATTTTGCAATATTTGGACAATTGGTTTCAGCAGGTTGCCAAAACTATAGGAGGGTTTCATAAAGTTTTTTCTACTTTTCTCTCTGGACTATATAGCCAGACTTGGCTAATTTCTCTTGTGGACGATTGCCAAATGTGGTTACATTAAAAATTTGAAAAAAAAAAAAAAAAAAAAAACCCTGAATAAATTGAACTATCCTCAATCACAAAAGTGGAATATTTCTCATTCTAAAAAGTGATTCATTTTTATTAAAAAAATCAATTATTCATTTTCTCAATGTGGAAGCTAACCCTAGTAGGTTAATTGTAAGACCAAGAACAAAATGTTCATCAGCCCACTCAATTTGTAAGTTTGTGCAATTTTCGTGGCCAGTGGGAACCAGTACCCATGACCAGCACACCATGATGGATGGATGATGTGTAGACAGGA
The DNA here is from genome assembly GCA_963920785.1 of Sphagnum contortum. Classification (NCBI taxonomy): domain Eukaryota; kingdom Viridiplantae; phylum Streptophyta; class Sphagnopsida; order Sphagnales; family Sphagnaceae; genus Sphagnum; species Sphagnum contortum. The sequence continues at coordinate 4,271,530 of OY987284.1, read as the reverse complement.
AACAACTTTTTCCATTTGTATTCATGTCCCACAATTAACCACAGTGGTTAACTATATCCTTTATGTGGACATGCATCTAAATAGAAAGCAGGGTTCCAGTTCCAAACTCGGTTAAAAAAACATCAGACCCAGTTCTGGTTCAGTTTCTACTAACTGGAACCAGTAGTTCTAAGTTCTAACCCTCCAAACCTGGTACCCCACCCACCAGTGATGTGTGTACCTAAGATACTTTTACCCCCCCCCTTACACAGGGTAGTTGCCTAAGCTAGTGTGAGGGGGAAGTAGAAGGGTGTTATACGGAACCCTGGTTACTCCAATGGTTGTGGTTCATCTAGAATTGAGTCATTCGTAGGTTTTCCAAATGGATGGTACACTAGTAGGTGCTTGGATACATTCATCCAAAGTTCCTCGATACGTAAACCAAAGTGCTCGTCAAAGAATGAAACCATGAACCATAGCTATTCGTATGCACCGCACAAGCATGAGGTTGCAGCTGTGCGCGTGCCTTAGTGCAATAACAATAGTATTGGGTTTATAGGCTAGTGGATGTATATGATTCTACACCCTAAATTGAACCCCCCTCATATTCATATCTGGGTAGGGATTTGATGTCCTACTTGAATATCAAAAATTTCCATTTTTTTTACCCTGTCCGGATATTATATGACCAGACCTTGAAATTATGAGATCCAGGGATAAGGATATCACTCAAGTAACATTATTTTTGATATCCAAAAAAAATTACAATTTTTTCAGGATATCTGCCCAACACTGGTTCCAACTCCCCCCAAGAAATCTCTTTTGAAATTGATTGGAATTCCTAAATTCCTAATTGCTTCCAATTTTTATTTTCAAATTTAGGTCTTATGATCATATGTTTTGATTGGCATTTTTTTTTACTTAAATTTGGAGCAAAGGAGTTGTTGTCACAAAATGCCAATTGAAACAAGTGCCCCATCCTATTTATTTTTATTTTATTTCTTTGACTTGGACAAAAAAAGCTGGCATTTTATTTTTTTCCTAGTGTAAATTCAACTAATTTTGCTAACTCCTTGAGAATTTCTCCCAATGTTTGATATCACAAAAAATAAAACCCTGGGGTCATCTAGTGATTTTTATTTTTTTTCAATTTTGTGATGTTGCTCAATTGGTGATCATCCATAATTATGTTTAGCCAAATTTGGCAATATTCAAATCATGAAAGTTAAAAATCTTAAGCATCGTTTCATACTGTAGGCAATTGCGATGATTTTTAAAACAAATTTTCAATAAAATTTTCTTCTTTTGACGATTCCAAAAAAAAAGAAGGGGGAATTAGAAAAAAATATTCGTTAATTTTATATTTATTTCCAGAAAATGGTGACAAAAAACAGAGGTTAGGCTTTTTGGAAAGTGTAATGCCGATTGAAGCCGCAGCCTTTTGCAGACGAAATATTCTTCTTAACAAGGAGGCCTGTACATGTACCAAGAATTTTGGTTTGGTCGGTGCTTTACTTTACATAATATGGAACGGTCAAGTCATTTGCCCTTTGTGTTGGGTACTACACCAGGCATTATGTTGCGGTAATGGACTTGCCAAGTGTCGTAACCCACCATAATGCACAAGGGTGAGACCATTCCATGACATTAAGGTATGGATTGGTGGATTCAACGATTATAAAAACTTCTTATTCCATAGAGATTTTGATTACTATTACAAGTATCTGATCATCACCAGAAGATTATGTCATAGAATGTGATAAAGAAAATGACATAATCTGCCACCCCAAGTCCTTAATGTTAAGGGGGAGGCCATCATAAAGGGCATTACTTTGTCGAAGGGCAGTGGTCCAAGTTCCTTGTGCCCCAAAACAAAAGAATGGCCTCTGGTGCTGTCCTTCCCCTCTGGGGGATACATTGACTTAAGTTGGAAGGAACATCCTGGGAGAAACTTTGTAGATCTGTTAGATACTTCCCATCCTGCTCTGCCCAAGAAAGATTTGCAAATACAAAGTAAATATTAGGTCAATGTTTTTACATATGTTCTCTGTTGGTCTTGTGGGGGAGGGGAGTTTGATTGGGGAGAGATGTTCATCCAAACTGTCTCGTGTTTGCACTTGGTGCACTCATTGGGGTTTAATGCTTCATTCCCTAATCTCCTCTTTATTGGTGGGAAAACTAGTTTGGGTCCCAGTTATTTCACTTTGTAAAATTTTCATTCCCAGTTACGCGTGTGATGCCCTATTATAGCCTCTAATAGCACAACTTGAATTGGTCAATCACAAGAGTTTCAACCCCAGTTTAAGATTTGCCTTATTAATATTCTTCCATTAAATCAAGGGCATGTCAAAAATGAACTCCTGCAAAGGTTGAGAACTGACACCTAGTTTCATTAAGTGACTGTATCTATTAGGTAGGTAGAAAAAGATAACCATCATGGTTGGTTAGGGAACCATATCTAGTAGGTAGGTAGCAAAAAGATAACCATCATAATTAGTTGAGGAACCATATCTAGCAGGTAGGTAGAAAAAGATAACCATCATAATTAGTTGGGGAACCATATCTAGTAGGTAGGTAGAAAAAGATAACCATCATGGTTATTTAGGGAACTCTTGAACACAGCACAAAAACAACTTTTTTTCTGACCATTTCTCATTCATCATCTTCTAGGGAGCACTGGTGGGTGGTGCCTGGTTCATTCCGACCAATAAATAGTTGGAACTTGGTGCTAGAGATATTTTATTAGCTTGGAATGCACCTCCCAAACTTCAATCTACCATTGGGCCGCAGATCATGCCGATCGTGCTCTATTAGGTTAAACCCACATTGCCATAATAATGGGGTGAGTAAAAGGGTTGTTTCTAGGCTTTTACAGATGAAGATCTTTGAAGCTTTTCACCAGTAAACGACAATCTCAAGCCCCATCTCAGAACCTGCATCATTCATTCATGCTCTGTTCAAGCTATAAATTCCTGGATCCCCACCACCACCAGCACCATCTGACATTGTTCATGTCGGCTCTAAGTTAATGATCACTTGTATAACCAGTGGTTTTTTTAAAGAATTTTTGTTTATAGCCAAAATGGCTATCATCCATAGGAAGATGTAGAAAAAGTGGCGATCATTATATGGTAAGATTTAGCCAAATCTGGCTATAAACCAAATATGAAAAATAAAAATCCATATCATCAAATTTCTGTAATTTGGCTACACATTAAAAACAGAGTACATAAATCTGGCTATTTTCACTAAATTTTTTCCTCACTTCTGGCGATTGGAAGAATCCAAAATCACTCGAATTTCGCTTTTTGGCTAAAGTTTGCCAATAAAAAAAAAAAGGCTGCTTGTAACTGCACCCAAGACCCCCTGGTCCTGCCCAACCCACTTTGATGGGTAAGAACTGTCAGTCCCGGTTAGGGAAAAACACTAAATCCATAACTGGGTCTGATTTTCAAAACCAAACTAGAACTGGAACTGGAAGTTTACCCTTGGTTCTAGAACTGGGTCATAGGAGGTGCACCATGTTTTGAAAACCAAACTGAATTATGATCACCCTGGTTAAATGAGGGGTTTATGTAACCAAGTGATCTTCCTTTGCTCTCTCTAGCTTGATTTCTCAACACCTGAGAATGCACTTCACTAGATCAAAAAGCTTTTTACATGGGAATATCACTCAGCATGTAAGGTAGTATGTTTTTAAACCTTAGTGACCATGGAATGTGGATCTTGTTGTTATCAACACAACATGATGAGTCAAAGAGCCATTCATAATCTCTCTAACAATATTATCACTCATGGGTCATAGTGCAAAGTACTAAACATGCATTGGGTATGATCAATAGGAAAATCACCTCACCCCAAAGTATTAGTGCTTATATGATGTATTGGTGCTATTATGGTACACCGTATCATCACCCACGACGGCTGATAGGCCCATAGATATGAAATAAGTTTTAAAAGTGCCCCTAAATTTGCCTTTGTTGAATTTGCCATCTACCTATTGTGAACCCTTTGAATGGGCAACTTAACTTTCTCTTGACAAAATCTTGCTATTTAGTGAGATTTTTTCATAAAAGCTTGGAAGTGTGAAAATTATTGCTATGAAAAATTTCCATTGTAAATTCTTTTCAGCAAATAAATTGCGATTTTTTAAGGAAATAAAAAAATTGGAGGCCAAAAAAAAAAAAAAAAAAAAAACTTGTTACATATTTGCATGCTTGTGGGTGGTTGTTGTTAGAATGCCTTTTCCCCACTTGAGCTTCACTTCCCAAAAAATTATAAGTAGTTGTTAGTCCCAAGAAAGGACTTGTTGATGGGACCAATGAATGTTTTTGAGTACATATAGGCTAGGTGGTACCACCTATTTGGGGCTCAAGTCCAGGTTGACCACTTAGTGTATTTTTCACACCACCCCCAACTAAAAACTTACAATCAAAGTACTCTGCTTCATTTTTGGACAAAGAGATAAAAATGGCCTAACAATAGGAACAATGATATGTAACAGGGTTGTTGCAAACCCCATTGATCGATCTTCTTCCCCCCCAGGGCAAAATGAGAACCATTGGGAAAGTTACATTACATCCCCATCCATGATGGATGAAAGTCTTCATCTGACCTTGTTCCCCAAAAGATTTTTTTTTGGGTTCATTGCGTTCCCAATGATCATCCACCATTTTCTGTCCAGGTAACTTCCAAAAGTGGTGGTCATTTTTCTTTTGTGGGTTTAGCATTTAGGGTTTTTAGGGTTCAGATTTAGGGTTTGGCCTTGCCTTTGGGGACTTACAAGTCACAGATTACTTTTGATAGATTTTTGTCAAATTTTGACTTCAAAAAATTAGATTTCCAACCAGTGTTTTCATTATGTTGTCGAAATTTTGGCGAAATTTAACAATGGAGATTAGCAAAGTTAGTTGAATTTACAATAGGACAAAAAAATTCCAAAAAATTCCCAATTTCTTTGTCGGAAAAAAGGTAAAATTTTCGCCAAAAAAAATAAACACTGTAAATTCCAACCTACACAAAGGATTTTTCATTGACAAAAAATGACCCCAAATTTGCCAGATTTTGAAGCATAGATTTTTAATTTTTGAAACTTTTTTATCTAGTTTATAGCCAACTTTGGCTAAATTTTATTCTGGATGATGGTCACTTTGGCTAAATCACAACATTGAAAGAAAAGAGAAAAAAAATCACTGGGACTTGCAAGAGTTGGCGATTGCTAAACCTACGGAAATTGGTTTTTCTTCTGGGCTTTGGTGGGTGTGGAATAAATCAAAATGGCGAAATTTTCTCAAGATTTTATGAAATTAGTCAGATTTATACTAGCAAAAAAAAAATCCAAAATTCTCCCAATTTTTCGGTCAAAATATTCACCAAATTTATGGGAAAACAATCACTTAACTTTGATTGCATAAAACCATAAAAACAACAAAACAAGGGGGGGAAATAAATAAATGGAGAAAAAGCAAAAAGAAGCTTTAACAAGCTGATATACAAATCAGCTTATTTTATTTTATTTTTGTGGCAAATTCTCGTCAATTTGCCAAAAATATTTTTGAGAAAATGATTATTCCGCCACAAATTCTCTGTTTTTGTAAAAATCGTCAAAATATAGGAAAATATAAATAAATCGCCAGAAATCGCCACAACTGCCTACAATATGAAACGGGGGTGCATATTAAGATTGTTCTACTTGTTTTTTTGGGAATATCGCCAATTTCTGGCTAAAATATTCTTATGATGATCGCCACTCGAACAGCAAACACCACAAAATTGCCCAAAAGAAAAGAAAAACACTGCCGGTGATTTTATTAAAAATCCTATAATAAATTTACTAATGGTAACAAAAAAACATCTTTTACTCCTGCGGTGAACGGAATCAACGGCAGTAATTTGAGACTGCAGTTTTCCTGTCTGGTCTGTGTCCGCCTGCTCCTTCTCCCTCCCTCCCTGCCTCTTGCAAAAATGGCGAAGTTTCTTAAAATTTGGTCGAATTATAGCTATTGAAGATCCCCGAAATCACATAATTTTAGCCCTTTAAAGTTAAAATATATCTTTTTGGCTATAGATATCTCCTTCTCCCTCTTGTCCTCCTCTCCCTCGCTTCCCTCGCAAAACAAAGCCGCTCGTCGTTTGCTGCGCTTTCGCAACGCAACCTGCAAGCTCTCTCGCTCTCTCTCCCTTTTTTAACGATGTTCGCCGCGGTCTGCCTTCGATTCGCTGGCCCCTGTTTGTGTTTGTTTTGGTCTCTGTGATGTGAAATTTGGCTGCATTTTGCCGATTCTCTTCCAACTGGATTCTCATTGTTGCGGCGCAACGTAGAAGGCCAAGGGAGGAGCAGAGAGAAACATCCTGAAAGTTTCTGTGATTTCTTTTTTTCTGAAGACTTACATGTGCATTGGGAATTTTTTTGGGTGCGACTACGCTTGTTATTCATGCCGCTGTATGTATCTGTCTGTCTCTGTCTGTCTGTCTAGGATGTTTTGTCTCTTGAACCGAAGAAGGAACTCGAAGAAAGTGCAGGAAGAGAGACTTGTGAGAGTTTATACGTGAGCTTTGTGTGAAATCTGTAGCTCCGGAAAGTCTGAGGGAGCTTGCTGAAGCGGTCACAGTAAAGAACAACAGCTGTGAATGAAGTGGATATGTTGGAGGTGCTGCTCCTGCTGCTGTTTGTTTGTGGAAGAGCAGCAACACAGAGTAGGACGGATAATGAGCAAAAATCATACATGAAGACGAACATCAGGTCGCAAGAATAGGGAGAGCTGACGGGAACTACTGGTGCGGAGAGTCATTTCTTCTTCGGCCTGTGTCTATTTTTGTGTTTTGCAGTCAGGAGGGACGGCGATGGCATTCGAAGTAGCGAGAGTGCATGGCATCATCCGCTCCAACATTCGGGAGGACGGAATCTGCTCTAAGGGAGCCGCTTCATCATCATCGTCAATGCCTGGAAGTTTTGTTCTTGTTCAGGAACAAGGAGAAGCCCTGGTTCATGTACAGAAGACGCAGCAGCAGCAGACTGGGGTTGCAGATCGGTCTTGTCCTCCTTCCGGTATACGGCGGGACGCTAGCCCCAGTGCTCCGTCGTGGTCAGATGTGGTGCCGTGTTCTTCATCGCTCGCGTCCTCCTCTCACGACTCCACAGAAGAGACCGAAAACGACGAGGAGGAGGACGACGATGAGCTCCTTTTGGCAGGACTCGCCCAACATGTGGCGCAAACTATGCTCAATGGTGCCGCCGCCGCAGCCGACGACGACGACAGCGTCCTTCACAGTGCCAGTGGTGTTGATGGGAAAAGAACTCACAACAGTTTGTGCACTGAGGCGAACAAGGTAGGCAATCTCTTTCTCTTCACTCTTGTGTTCTTCGCGTGTCCTGAAGAAGCAAGTATGCTCCCTTCGTTTCCTTTGAAACGATCTTTTTCAGGAAAAAAAACCTGTCGTTTAAGAACCGCCGTCAAACTGTGGCAGGCAGCGGAGTCTTCTCCTCCATCAAGCTGGTCTAGTGGAAGTTTGTTGCAATGGCCGCAATCGGCGACAAGCAGTAGTACAGCGAGTTCCAAGGGCTCTTCCCGTATGTCATCGCAAGTCTCTTCTCCGCCAACAACTCCTGTGGAAGCAAAGCGAAGTGATGCTTGGGACTTACTACATGCTGCAGCTGGAGAAGTCGTTAGATTGAAAATGCACCAGCAGCACCAGCACAAGTCCATCATATCTTCTTCTTCTTCTTCTTCTCCTACAAACAGATATCACCCGAAGCAGCTTCATCATGTTCAATGCCAACAACAACGACCTCTGCAAGCACACTGCTTCCAGGTCCCTCCTGCAGCAGCAGCTCCTCAGATTCAAATGCTGCCTGGTTGCCGCATTGTAGCAACAAATGCCCCTCCTCCTACGACTGGTATCCTGCAAGCTGCAACGATATTACCTCACCTTAGGGACGCAACTGAGAGGCGGGCTCCAATACATGGATCATCAGCCTATCATCAGCAAGGCTGGAACTCTGCTGTTGCAAGAGGCGAGGGTCACCAACATTACAGCACCCATGTACGTTTTTCCTTTGTAGCTTCTTTCAGTATGATAGCATCCATGTAAGTTTTCCTTTGTAGCTTCTTTAAATATTACAGCACCGATGTAAGCTTTCCTTTGTAGCTCCTTTCAATATTACAGCACCCATTTGAACTTCTGTTTAGTGTCTTCTTTCAATTTTGTTACATGACATGTTGGTGCAATCCATTCTGATTATGGAAGTCTTTTAGTAATTATTTGAATTTGGTTATCTGCATCAGAAGTTAGGGTTTGGGTTGCTCTCAGACTAGAAGAAGAAGATCTCATCTGCAACAGCACTGCAGTTCACAAGCTCTCAAACTCTAATTCCTTCTGATTCGATCTTGGTTGTCTCAGCAGCAGCAGCAAATGGCAATGGAAACTTGTGGGCCTGGAGCAGTGCTTGGGTTTCAGGCCAGGTCCTATCCTGTATTTCATCACCAGCAGCAAAGCTGCAAGCCTGTTGTTTTGCAGAAGAGTTACCAAGGACAGTGCCAATCAGACAGGTTGGTTGATTACCACACTCCACAGTGGACCACTACTGCTGCACAGCGGGGAGGGTTAGGAATGAGAGCTGTGTTCTTGGGATCTGGAAACTCTCAGCGTAAGTCCAGTGGTACAGGGGTATTTCTTCCTCGCAGTGTGGGAAATGGTGCTGAACTCAAAAGAAAGCCTGGTGAGTGTTCTGATCTCCATTGCTAAGTGTACTGGAACTGTAAATGTCTTGTCAAGATGGGCTTTATCTTCCCTTGCTTCTGGAAATGTTACAGTAAACCCAGGACACAGATTTTGTAGAATATTTTACCCAGTTTTTGGGCTGATTATTATTATATCATCATTCCACTGCACTGTTGGCAGCTGATGAAGTCAGTGTAAAGTCATGGCAACTTTTCATTGCTATTAGTGATGGAGAAGCAATCAGATGGTCTGACACTTTGTGAGTGGCTCTTATAAGGTTATGACCACACTTGTTGTTATGGAGATTTTCTCTGCAATGTTGAACTCTGACAACGTTCTCCTGTTGTGGCTGGATCAACAGTTTGTTCAACTGTGCTGCTTCCATCACGGATAGTACAGGTGTTAAACCTGAATGTGGAGAATATGTGTTCTCATCTGTCCTTGCCTTCATCTTTTGCTCATTCTACTTCATACTCAGGCAAGTCTTCTCTGTTTGAGTCAGTTTCTGTGTGCCAAGGATGAACAAATACGATTCAAAATCCTATTTAGACAGTGCTCCTGATTTTGCATGATACCTGTTGACAGTTCCTTCCCAAGATCATTGGTCTAACAGAAATAACTACGATGAATTGTGCAGATCACTCAGCCTCAATGCCTGCTTCACCGAATTTGTCTTGTAATTTAGGTGTCTCTGCAATGGGACGCTCCAAACAATCATTTGAAGAGGGTTGGCTTGCCTCTTGTGGGAAGAGTTGCCCCCCATCAATACTACGACAGAATCCTCAACCAGAGCTCTGCCTTCCCTCAGAGTGGACATACTAGCTCACAGAACTTGGAAAGCCTAAAGATGACATCTGTTTTTGGCCAGCGTGTTGTTTTGCACAGTTAAATAATTTTTGGAGATTTCAGTGAGGTGGAACTAGACACAGCAATTCATTGACTTCAGGGAGCACAACAATGTGGAGAATTCTACTACACAGCATAGAAGATTTGTGAGACAGAAGAGTCAGAGGTAGGTGCAAAGGAAATTATCATGACAACAGTGAGAAAGTTGAGAGGAGTAGAATTTTTTTCTCTTGCTAGTCAAAAAGATGTATAGTAAAGCTACTCTGATATTTTTTACTGAAGGAACGAGCCTCCTGCTCTGTACAGTAGTAGCAAGCAAATGGGCTCATGAGTATGGGTTACATTTTGGAGGCCCTTTTTTTCTATGGGATATATATATATATATATATATATACATACATACGCCTCTAGGACAGGACAGAATAAGTTGCATCCCTTCTTGGGAACTACAGCTTTACATTAATAAGTGTGCCATTAGTATATGAGCGGAAGTGTCTGGTTGATTGCTTTCAGTCTTTGCCTATCACCATAATTTCAGTATATATCTGGCTTAACTCCAGGATTATATTCTCAACATGTTGTAATTTTTCATGTAGTGGCTTCTATCGGCAGGTGTTGTGAGCAGTTTGTATGATGTATTTTTTTCCATCTCTGAATGTTTTCTTCATTTGTGGCTCAGCTTTGCAACAACTAACAAAGTATGATGCTACAACTCTGTTTGGTTTTGAGATTCCCCTCAATTGTCAAGCTCTTTCCTACCTATGCTGAAAACGTTTTTGGGTCAAAAACATGTTAAGCATTTTAGTATTGATGACCTACTTGGATGAATAAAAAGGTCATCTTGGTAGGTTATTACATGTTGAAAATTCAGTACAAGTGGCTAAGGTTATTAACTGGTTATAAAAACCTATACCCGGATAGTAGGCTCTGAATACCCAGGTTACTAACTCAATCCAAACTCAAGCAGTGGACACTGGGTTAAACCCTAAACCCCTGTGTGTGTGTGTATGGGGGGGGGGGTGTACCGAGAGCTTTGTACAACCTTTAGAATGCTCTCTTTCTAACTCACAATTCTCATGCAACCTTTAAAATGTATGATGGTCATTGGTCGGACCTAGCAGAATGGCAGGTGGCGTTCAGCCAGGTTTTACAATGGGTCATTATTTGACATAATTGTCATTGGGACATGGTAGGAACATTGATAACAATTTGCTGCCTTTGCAAGTTCTATGTGACAGACGAATTTGAAAGCTCAGCTCAGCTGACAAGTGGAAGCTTTGGGGTGAGGAGGAGCAGAATTTCACACCAGTTCGTTACGCCGTTTAGGAATCAGCAACAGCAAAATCCCAACTCTACCAAATCTTAAATCTACTCAAAATGTACATCTCTTTGTCACTTTTTGTGTACCACGTTTAATCTATACTACTGTTCAATGCCCCATCCACACTTCTCAATCCATTATGATAAGTCACTAAGTTGGTACAATCTCTGGTTTTGGTAACTTGTACAGAATCCATCCCTGTTAGGGGGCAGTAAACTCACATGGCTAGTGTTGGCTGTTGGGTGGTTTTCTCTTTTTTTTTAAAAATGAAAGAACAGGTAGGTAAAGAGTAACCTAAATGGGCCTTTTTAGGAAAGACAGAAATTTGAAATTCTTTTGGGGTTTATGTGTTTTGTTCCCCCTTGTGTTCCCAATAAGGTTCCAAAGGGTGTTCTCAATGGTACCCCAGTTCGTTTTCATGTCCACAACATTCGTTCTTAGATCACATCCCCTATGCTTTATGAAAAGTTCCTTATCTTGTTCCCTCAGTTCCCATTTCCTTCTATTTATGTTCCTTGTTTATATATCATATGTTTTGTCAATTGTGCCCGTTTTCTTCCCTCAGTTCTCAAGTGTCCCGATGTCAATCCCACTAGCCCCAATTCTTATCCCATATTCCTTGCCCAATGCTTCACTCTTTTAGCCAATGGACCAGATGAAAAACCTGTTTATTGTTGAAGATGGCCTCAGTGCCCAGCACCCACGAGTGCACCATCCAAAAAATCTCGCTTAATTTACTTGGCACAATGCAATATTCTCATTTGGTTTTGTGCATATGGACATAGGTAGGTAGATAGATGGGTGGGTAAAGAAGGTAGCTGGGAGAATAATAAATAAGTAGATGGGGGAGGGAGTAGGCTTTTTTTTAATTTTTTTTTTATGGTTTTTAGCATAGGCAGGAAGGGGTGGGGTGAGGCAATAAATAAATAAAAGGTTTCCAAAAATGAAAAAACTAAAAACAAAGTGCAAAAAGGGCTGAGGAAAGGAAAAGAAAAAAAGTCAACATGTGCTAACCACCTTGGTTAGCACAGGGACAGGAAGGGACGAAAAAGGTACACTCATCAGTGTACCATCCATCCAGATTGGTGCACTGGTGGGTGCCGGTTCAGGCTGGCTGTTGAAGACTACATACAGAATAGCACACTCCATTTCATGGGAAATTTGGTCACATTCGGCCACTAATAAAGACACTGGCTAACATCCTTCGTATCTCCATTATGCCCTGTGAGAAAGTTTCACCATCCATTCTCCAAGCTACTCGATATCCCAGGGATCCAGCAGGATCTTTTCCCCAATTTTTGTGAGGTTGAAATATTGGTGAAAATTTTCCACCAAAGACAGCAAATTCAGTCAAATGGATATCCATTTGCACGATATGACATGACACCATGGGTTCAATAGGTCATGGCCACATATTAAACCCATGGATACAAATCCCGCGTGACCCAATGGATACTTGAACATTGGGGTTCACAAACCTTGTGTGGAATTTGTATTTTACTCTCTCAAAACAATACATCTTGGTTTTATAGCCCTACAAAGTCCTCAAAAACCTGGTATGAAGATTTTTATCAGAAAAATTCAAGTTGCAGTCACAATTTGAACAAGTGACTTCATTGTCAAATCCCTTTTTTTGCAACCAAGTAGTCCATCTTGTCACAAGTCACAACATAACAAATGCAATTTACACTATTTTCCAATAACTAGTGAAATGTATGCATGAGCATTTTTTAAAAGGCTTTTCATCAAAGCTTTCCATCTGCGAGTGATATATTATGTCTCATTTGCCCAAATCATCCAATTATTATTTCTTGCCATATCATCCATACTAGTTTGTGTGAGTCAATATCGACAGATAACAACAGAAGTAGTTTTACACTCAAACTAACTTATGCATAAAGATCCATGGATGAACCTATTGCATGCATGACAAGATTCATCCATGGTGTTTTGAGACCATCAACTATTAGGATCTAACATGACTTGCCCCCATCCAATTACATCTTGCCACCTCATTCAAGTTATATGGTTATATAATTATTGCATTGTCCACCAAAACTCAAAAACATTTTATGCATCAAAATAGTCCCACTTCCAAGAATGCTCCAATAGCATGCTTGCAATAAAAGATAAGCTTAAGAGCAGGTCCACCCATTCCCCCTACTTGGGCCTCTACTGATATTAATCACATCCAACATGGAGTGCTGCCCACCTATAACTGCAATTGCCAACAATGAATGTTTGATGTACATAGATTATAGTGTGAAAAAATAGTGAAGTTTATGACTATAAAACATTCAAAATTTTATAGAAAAAAAATAAACACAAAGGTTTAAAAAAAACAAAATTTGGGTCTCATTTGGATTGAACAAACTTTCTAAAAGAATGAAAATCAACAACAAATTCCTTAACTTGGAAGCAATCTCACAAGACATGGCAATGGAAGCTGTACCTACATCACCACCTTACAACAAACTCCAATGCCTTCAATTTATGTTTTGACAATCAAAGTTGGGTGTTACAAATTCATAGTAACCATGAACTATGGAATTCAAGTCTGATGTTAGCTAAATCATTTGTAACCATGAACTACAAAATGATTTAATCTAACACCGTATCTAGTATCCTTATGCTTACAGTCTTATTATGTTGAAGACACTCCATTTCAATTGACCGCACATAGCAAGCTTTTACCCCAGCACTGGTTTGATGGCAACCTTGGGAATCCAAAATATCTGTTGCCACTACTGTACCAAAAACCAAAAACATGATGGAAATCCCATTAAGAAATCAGTCTGTAAACTCAAAGGAATAAGCAGCATATCATGTAGGAAACTTGTCAAGTAATAACATAAATGAATGTTGCATCCAAACTCAACAAATATGAATGGATCATGTGTATTTAGACTTCATCCCTTTCATCACCGACAAATAACTACACTGCAAATCTGATCAAGTAAGCAAGAAAAAATATAATTTGAGCACAATGCTAGATTTAGTGGGCATGAGTACAATCTAAGGTCTCTTGAAAGATCATTCAAGAGTCGTATCTTCTCTCTGGCCTTCCATCCTGCTGTTTTGTCACAAGGGAATATCAGGATTAGTTTCCTCATGACTCTAAATAGGACTGGGTAGCCCATCACCATGCCTCTGCCCCTGCACAACTGATCATGTACTAGTACTAATATCTTCCAAGCTCTGATGCATGACCCACATTGAATCTCCTGCCAGATTGAACGAGAAAAGATCTAAGAGGGGCTGCCAGCACAGTACAGGTGCCTTGGGCAAGACTACTCTTTGCCACTATGTGGCCTTAGGAAAGTCGTGACCATTACTGCTTTCAGCAAAAACACTGGAGGATTATTAAAAAACATGGGCCCAAACCCCCATAACTTTTGGCCACTGGCTATATCTGCACCCACTCAACCAGCAAATCCTAGATTCACAATCAAGGTATAGCCTTTGCTATGTATGGGGTGGAACTGTAGAGTTCTGCTGTAGCAAAATAGGGTTGCAAGATGAAAACCACTAGCTTGATTCGCAATTGCAGATTGTATGTACATTCATTAGTGGGGCGTTGCAACTTGAGGACCATGCAGTGTGTTAACTTAACATTGACTGTTCTAACTCATTGGAACAACCTTGTTGAGCTGACCAGCACAGGTCCAAACGTCTAACCAGTACCAGACCTTAGATCGCCTTCAGGAGGTGAAAGAAAATATGACATTTGGTCCACCTCAATCTAAGTGATTGGAGTCCAACTAAATTCACACCACTCACAAGATGGTGTCCACAGCCTTCTGATCCTAAAATCCATGCCCAGTTTGGAACAAGCAAGACCTACAGTTTAAAAAGAGCAGTAATGGAGATAGCTGGCATTTGAGGTAAGTGGCAGTGCATACCTGAGTCTACTGTACTGTAAGGGACCTGTCAGGGCTTCTTCAAGTCATGCCTGTCAGCTGCTGCCAGCAAAACGAAATTCTCTTAGATCATTCCAGCAGCTTATCCATGTACTTACACCAGAAGCATTGTCTCTCCTTCACCAAATGCCTATTTACAGTGTGATTTTATTGTCGAACTCAGCATATACTATGAGTGCTTCATCCAGAAAGCTGTATTAGACTTTTGAAAGAGTGGACTGCAAACATTTCCTGCTCCTGAGAATGTTCAGTATGTCCATCACTCATTCCCTGAACTCTAGCTAAATAGATCACACATAGTGTACAACCTCTTGACAATTGCTCTCGGCAAGGTAGCTTATCATCTTCTGCATGTCTATAATGGTCCTAAATCACATGTCAACATCCTTCCCTGTACCTGACTTGTCCCACAGCAATTCAGAGGTATTGTTACCATCTTGTGGCAGCATCACTGCAGCTCCATTTTCGGCAGCAAGTAGTGGATCAGACATATCACTCTCTTTTACCTGCTTCACCCCATTGATTCCCAGAATATCCCAGCACAGCAAATTTCAAAATCCCTCACCAATGAGGACCCTGCTAGAGACAACTGCTATAGAGAGTGACGAAGAAAACAAAGCATTTGTGATAATTTCACATGGTAAGGACTTGAGACCCCAATAGATTGCATTTTAGTGCATCTGTGCAAGGAAAATCGTAAGGATTCTTGTAAACCATGAACAAATTACCTGCAAAGATGTAGCTGTGTTGTCTTGAGCCTTTTGCTGACTTTCCAGGATACAGGCATGACTATAAAGTCCCATTCCAGACAATGCAACGAGAATCCCAGATACATTGCGCCAACTGAAAGGATTGTTGAGTACAAGGTATCCAAGGGCCAAAATCAGGCATGTCTTCAGATGCCCCAGTACTTGATATGTAACTGCAGATGTCTTTCCAATCACCAAAAAAGTGCTAAAGTTGACCGAAACTGAAATCATACATGACAGTACAATGAACATCTGTCATCCACACAGACAACACCAGGCATTCAAGAAGTTGAGAATTGAGCCCACTTAGGTGACACAAAGTATTTCAGGAAACCTCAGATATTAAACCACAAAAAGGAATCCAGAACTCAAGCCACATATACCAAGAAGATGTCTAAATGGACACAAGATGGGAACT
This sequence comes from Sphagnum contortum, assembly GCA_963920785.1. NCBI lineage: Eukaryota > Viridiplantae > Streptophyta > Sphagnopsida > Sphagnales > Sphagnaceae > Sphagnum > Sphagnum contortum. The sequence continues at coordinate 4,255,576 of OY987284.1, read as the reverse complement.
CACCAAGATATAAGAAGTGTAGTCAAAAGCAAACACATTCTTTTTGGTCAAAGCAGCATCCAGAAAAGGCCCTATGATAAACAAGGTCACTGCTTGGTATGGGCAAGACTGGTACAGCAGCTGCGTGGATGACAGCTTGAAATGCTTTTGAATTTTGTTGGTCATCTGGAAAAAGGAGCAGTTAAGAAATGAACCCTAAAAAGAAGTGATATTGGATAAGATGAATATGGTAGCTCATATAATGAGTATAGAGGACTCAATAGCATCAAGCCAATAGGCCAAGGGTCACAGGCACCACTGAATTGAAGATGTTGCCCATGATAACAAATATAGCTAAGATGGAAGTCACCAAAATGGTCACACAATGTGTGGGATCTTAGGGGCTATTGGGTCCTTTGGAAAAACCAGGTGACCATATTGCCTCTGTTAAAATGTGTAACATCAGAAAAAAAAAGAGGACACTAAGAGTGCTTGGTCAGGAAACCCTGGTATCCTTCATCTTCTAAGGCTACATAAGAAAGGATACAATTTGTGCCACACATGTAGTCATGACAGCTAATATAGCAACAATGGAGCCCAGCACATTAAGTTGCAAATCAGTGACAGTTGCAATACCCACACCCACCAATAGTGTCATAAGTGAGAGCTGAATTCTTTGGCTGCAACAAGACAGTTCATTAAGTGCTGTACTGCAAGGACATACAGCTGAAAGATCTATGGATCAGCAGGGTTGCCAATTTATTTCACCTTAAAGTTTTGCTAATTTTAGTCCAAAGTGTGAGAGCCAAGCAATAGACAATACAGAAGACTTAGTGACAATTTCAGCTCGCACTCCAGAGAAATAGCTAATAAAAAGCCAACAGTATCCTCTCAAGTTGCAACAAGATTGTGAGGGTAAGCTTCATTTCATTATAGCTTGCCCCTGTAGAAGCAAAAAATAAGCAAGCAATTTCAAAGGAGAGTGCGTCTTTGCAGCCATCAAAATCCAAGGGGTTCAACAGATTGCAACATCATAATGTGGCTCAAGGAAACCATCCCTTGAAATCTTAGACCCCAGTTGAAAACTGAAAAATGGTTATGAAAAACATATGCCTGCTAATTACAGGTTTCAATGCTTACAACAAACAATCCCAAAAAGGTAACATAAATGATGAGTGCAGTCATAACCCTATGACTGCCACTCACAAAGTATTAAACCATCACCTTCATCATGAATAGCAGTGACAAGCTGCAAAAACTACCCCACTCACTTCAACAGCTCCTGATGGTGGGTGTGGACAGGTGTATAATGTTCTGCCCAAAATTTTGGGTAAACCATGTAATATAAACATTTGCATACTGAGTTTCTGTCATATTTCCACAGGCAACAGGAAGATTCAGTCAAACAGTGCAAAAAGAGGAGCAGGGAGTGAGAGTACCTGAACTGCTTTCCAAAGAAAAAAGTTTCAAGAAACACTGTGCAGGGAATAATTGCAAGTTTAGACATCTGCAAAATTGGTTGGTCACAGGGTTAAAACTTACAATCAGCAACATGGATAATTCAGTCTCTCAAGTGTGGCCTCAGGATGAGAAGAAGATAACAATCCATATCAATCATATCAATGCCTAGAACTCCAAGAAACAAACGGCTTACTCAAATGGGAGTGTGCACACTGTTACCTGATAGAAACCAACAGAGTTGAAACCCAGGCATAAGTTCAGAAGGCCGATGGAAATGCCATTGAGAACACCAAAGCCCATGATCACTGTGCGGGAGTCAAATGGCTTGTTCTCAAACAGGTGAATCCATTGTGCAACATGAAGTGAGCAAAAAGTCACAATTAAGTGCCAGCTTGTCAATGTTGTTGCTGGATGACAAGAAACAATGACAATGGTCAGAATCCCAGCTATGACGATGTTCTTGCAGAGCATGGGATTCCAACGTCTTTCCTTTTGTAAGTTCAGAAAGTGTTTCAGGACATGAAGACTAAAGGTATTAGGGTTTTCAAACGAGCTGCCTAGCATTGTAGCCAGTCTTCCAGAACAGAGAGCCAAATAGAACTAAAAATAAGATAAATCTGTGTTGGATTTGACCATATGGACTTTGCAGTAGTAGCTGAGGAGTGTTTGTGCAACAAGATCTGAACAACGAGGAACAGCACAATTTCCACGGAAAAAGGCAGGGGAAAGGTTACCAAAAGTGAACCCGAGAGTGCTGATGAGAGCCTTGTTGCAAATGACAATTGCTACCGATGATATCACCGACAGACATAACGCTCCCACAGTTCCCAGCTCACAACGACCTGAAGCTTCTGCCATGTCTTTCAAACTCTTCAGCGCCAAAACGTTCCAAAAATCGCAATGGTCGTCTTCCTCGTCCTCTTTTTGTTCTTGTTCGTCTTGACGCAACCGGAATAGATGTGCGGTACCGCCACTCCTTCGTCTTTGCAATTCTTCGCCAAAATTTCTTGCACTGTCTGCCTCCAAACACTATTTTCTCGCACTCGCTCCAAACAATAATTCCAGCACTTGCTCTAGGACAAATGCGATAAAAGAAAAAAGGAAACCAAAAGAAGAAGAAGAAGAAGCAGCAGCAGCAGCAGCCTGGAGATCACATCTGCAGAAAGGGAAGCACAGTGCAAGAAAACAAGAAGACAGCAAAGAAGACCAAAGAAAACAATTTCTTCGTAAAAAAAACGATGCAATGCTCCAACGACAATAGACCCCGGGAGTAAAACACGCGCAGTAGTAGTAGGGGAACGTGCTTCGCGCTCACCTCCGAGACAACCAAAAACAAAAACAAAATCCGGAAACCAAAGAATACATAATAACGTGCAAGCAAACTGCCAGCGGATCTAGAACGCAGCAGTAGACGTGGTAATTACTACTAGAACCGCAGCAGACGTCGTATAGCACGATGTGCAACAAACGTGGGAAGCAGCAGCGAGGCACTGGCCCATGCAAAACACTCGTTGCGCAGCAACAGAGGAAGACATTGCAGGGGGCTTCAAATATCCACCGGTTCTACATAGGACCGGTTTTCTACCTTCGCACACCGGCTGATCCTGCTCCGGCGGGTATATATCCAACCCCAAGGTTTGAGGCGGGGAGACCTATGTGTAGGCTAATAGCCTGAGACATTAATGGAATAAGGGCCTGTGAGAGGTGGGAGCTGAGGTGGGCCCAATTCCTCAGTAAATGCCCTCAGCAGCAGGTATTAAAGATACCCGACGGTTATCACGAGAATTAGGGTTCCGAGTTAGTATTACATGCTTGTGGGTACTTCGAAGTAAAACCTTCCTTTCTGGGAAGCCTCCATAGTTTCATTATTTTGAGTGATGGGCCAATGGGGTCAATCAAATTGGCTCGTTGCAAAATACATATATTGAACTTGGGAAGCACATCATCTAATTAGGTCATCCAAAGCACAATAGGTTTGGTATTTTAGGCATAGGCATCCAAGGTATGCAATTGTCAGCAATTTAAAACAAGTATTTTGCAAGTATGTATGTGTTTTCATTTAATGTATAGGAGAAGGGCCTGAGTAGAGGCCCTTCCATCATTTGAGATCTGTACCCAAGGCCGGTAAGCCGAGGGAACAGGTTGAAAATCACGGAAGGGCCTATACTCAGGTCCTTTCCCTCCATATAAAGCAGAGTTGGGATTTTTTCACTTTTTAGAAATAGTGACAGGCTTGGCTGGTACCTTCAGCTGGTGAGAAGAAGATACCGCTTGCTGAAAGCAGGTTTCTTGGGGCAGGTAAGGGAGCTGAAAATACAAAGCAAAAATCCAGGCAGTGCTTTACGAAGTCATAATACCCAATCCTAATCGTAGTTTTTACTCGAACCTTGGCCCAGGTAAAGCAAGTGAGGTTTTAAATGCTTCATTATGTGGGACCGATCAGCATAAGAGGCAACAATAAAATAATTGACGATTTTGTGAAGCGCAAACATTAAACCCTAAGCTTATTATTAGTGATTTCGGACTAAGCCCTAAAACCCTGGAACCCTAAATCCAACCCACCCGCACACCACTGCCTCGTTTCGTCACCCGCCGTTGCGCAGCCGCATCTCGCAGCTCGTCGCAGCTCCGACAGTAGTGCGCGCCTCCGCAACTCAAGCGTCCTCTTCTCCTCCTCCTCTGCATAGCTCCTCCTTGGTCTCTGAGGTCGAGTTCCGAGTCTTGGTACTAATGGCGGATGGGTATGTATGTTGCTTCCTTCTTGGGTTCTCTGGCACTTAGAGGGCAGAAGTTTCATCTGTGAATGAAACTTGGCTTTGTGTATATGCTATTTATCTATTTATGAGATGAGATTGTAAGATTGGAGTATCTGGATTTTGTTGGAATTCGTAGAACCTCATGTTTGTGTTCTATTGTGGCAAAAATTCTTCTGAGTGCGGTTGAAGAAGCTCATCTTTTTTAATGTGGCTAACATTTTTTTTGATTTGAAATGCTGCTGCAGAGAGGAGCCTGTTGCAGATGTTTCAGCCGAGAAGCCAGCAGTTGCGGCTGAGCCTGTATTGGGAGAGCCCATGGATATTTTGACTGGTCTGCAACTTGTGTTGAAGAAGTCCTTGGCCCATGATGGGCTTGCAAGGGGCCTTCACGAGGCTGCAAAGGCTATTGAGAAGCATGCTGCTCAGCTGTGTGTCTTGGCTGAGGATTGCAACCAGCCGGATTACTCTAAGCTGGTCCAAGCACTATGCTCAGAGCACAATGTCAACCTCATCTCTGTGCCCAGTGCTAAGAAGCTAGGAGAGTGGGTTGGGGTAAGCGTCTTGATTTTTGCATGGCATTTTCGGGTTCTGGAAGTCAACATCCTGTTGAAATTTTGCAACTTACTTGTCTCTTCATTGAAAAAGGGAACTCATAGTCCACGATCATGGTTGTTTCTGGGAGTTGAAAAATGCCACGAGAAACAGGTTGAGTAGAAATAATTATTGTTGCTGAGTAGTATTGGAGGAGACTGTTTTGGAAATGGAGATGGTAACAAGGGATTGGGGTTACAGGGGGAGTCCTGTGACAGAGTTGTCATCACTTGGTTTGTATATATACAAAATGGAATCTCAATTGTGTTGTGGGTAATGTGCAGCTTTGCAAGATCGATTCAGAGGGCAAGGCTCGCAAGGTGGTGGGCTGTTCTTGTGTAGTTGTGAAGGTATAAATTTCTCTGACATGGCTTGACAGTCATCCATCTGTGTTGGTAATACTAGCTCACTTTGAAAGTGTGGAACTCTTTTTTCCCCTATTGTTTAAGAGCTTGTCATGCTTTTTGTGTTCGTTGATTTCTGGTCTTAACATTGGATTCTGTTCAGGGAATAGTATCACAGGATAAGAAAAGTGATTTATCAGGTTATGAGAATACTGTTCATAACTGGCACTCATGATTCACATTATGAATTGGGCATACTTGCTGGTTAATTGACTTGTTGTCAGGACTATGGTGAGGAGACGGAAGGACTGAATGTCGTTCAGGAATATGTCAAGAGCCATTGAGACAGCATGTTTGTAGCAAGGGAATTTTTTAAAGCCTAATTTGGTTATGAAAGGTGTATTCATGACTCTCCAATGTTGACCTGTTCTTTCATTTCTACTCACATCCAACTTTTGGATTTGGTGAGGTTGAACAGTATGACACATTTTTTTTAGTAAGTTCAAGAGGTTTTTGAATCAAAGCGGAGGGCCAATACAGCAAGAGGGATTTATGTACTCTTATCTGTCCCATTGGTGAAATTCATTGACAAAGTGATCAACTAGTGGTTGATCTCAGCTTTATGCATGCATGTGTTGAATTGGTCTTCATTTTGAGTCAGCAAATTCCTCTGTGGCTCCTGATGTTTTGTTAGCTTATATTGACTCATCTGCCAAAACTCAAAGCTATCAATTTGCTAAACGAGATGTGAAATAAATGTGATGATGTAACCTGCGACAGCATTGCCTTCCAGAAGTTGAACAGAAACACTAAATGTGGATTTTTGTGTGTTTGATTGACCAAGTTTTGAGCAGATTACTTTTTTATGCACTTGAAGAAACTGATGTTGCCAGTCAGGTTGTAATGGCAGGTAGTCACCACAATTCCTGGTGATGGTTTGACAGTCTGTTCACAGTTCTATCCATATTTGCAAGAAGCTATGCCTGATTTGTCATGTTTATTTTAGTTTTGCTGGATGAGGTTTCCACAACATCTCACAGACATGTGACATGACAAAGAGTTATGCACTATTTGGGGGGTTTTTTGACATTTAGCCCTGGAGTTTGGCAGTGAACAAATTTTCATAACAATGTGAAACCAAAGTGTGACACTTAGTATATAATCATCGTATGATTGGTTGGACATGCGATATTAGTAGTTTGAAAACATCATTTATTGAGCAAAATCCCTCAGTGCCTGGAAAGATCCCTATCTTGCCCAGATTCACATCAAACTGGTTTTTTCACCATCTTTAGGTCTTTGGTTGTCCGGCATTAGTGTTTTCTTTAAACAATTGTGTGATGTAGCCACAATTGCAAATGTACCTAAACAGATTCTGCACGATTGGCGGCACAATTTGTGCAAAATTGCCAGAACAGTAGCCAGTTGTCATAAACGTTATCACACTCAACCAAACCAGAAAAAGCCCTTGAAATTTGTTGAATATTTTTTAGGAAAACAGAATTGTGACAGAATGCTCTTGTAAAAAGAAGTGTAGCCACAGTGCATAAATTTGCCACACAAAAAAACACTCTGTTTCACCTGCACATTTAGCGTGAATTTTGAAATACATGAGTAAAGACAGATCAATGTGTTAAATCAACAATAGTGAAATGGTTGGTGTTAAAAGTGATCACCGTTTCAACCAAGTTACCAAGGAAATTATTCTCAACAAAGTGTATTTCAAGAACCCTATTCTATATTTGTCCTGATCAAGGCAACTTCAGAAAGATCAAACCGTACCCTTTGATTTAACTGGAACCCAGCATGCCATAACCATTTCTGGTTCAGTAATTGTAAAGCCCTATTCTATCTGTAGCTTGATCAAGGCAATCTCTACAAGATCCACTTACTTTATACTTCCAAAACCCCCAGATTCCATAAACATTCCATGTAGCATAGTAGTTCAGTTTTACATCAGAGAGAAACATCAACCTGTTGCCAACTGCAATCACATTTATGCCAGCAGGACCTTTGTGAGTAGAAGATGTTCACTGGCCTGCTGTGGTTCAGGAAAGAATTAATGATCACTGGGAAGTGCATGAGCATTCTAATCTTCTTCTTACAAGTCAATAGCACCAATCAACCTAAAATATAGCTAGCAAGCTCAGATATTCACCGTTGCACTTATTCTCACCATGGGACTGTATAGATACTTTGTGCGTAGGTCAAATTTTGTCAATCACATCTTCCATCTCAGAAAATAGAACACATCAAATTCCAAGGTTCATTGATCAGCCATTGCATTCTAGGATTGTTCTCATATCTACGAGAAGTGCAAAGAAACCCCACAATAACACTTTAAAGGTAACCATTGGGTCAATTCCAGGAAACCCAAACCACCACAACATGGATGACTGAGGTCATAACCTTATGATTGTCACTCACAAAGTATCAAGTCATTACCTGGACAAAGAATAGCAGTGACTAGCTGCCATGACTCCCCACCTGACGTCATCAGCTTCTCACAGTGGATGTAGACAAGTATATAACATTGTCCTCACTAAAAGAAATTCCAAGGTGGATTCTCTACCAACATGGTCAACTTTTCAAGGAGACACACATTTCCAACTTACTCTTGTTTTCTTTCTTTATCATTGGCACTGCTATTCATTTCAAAACCAGGACCAGGACAAACATAATAGAAAGCTTGGAAATTTATTGATTTTACACATTGGCATAATCTCCTACTCGCAATCCAACAACCATCCAACAATCCTTGAAGGCCCCACTTTGAACCTGCAAGAATATCCAACCAATGCAAAACTTTGTTCTCATTCTCCATTGTCAAGCTTCTAACCCTGCTGGTTGGGTCCAAATTTTCTGTACTTCCTAAATGATCATGCTGTTGTACATTTTTGGATGATCATGAGGTTCAAACATGATCTTGCATGCCCAGAGTGCACAAAAATGTTACTAGATCATGGAGGATCACCAAAAGATATTGTTAATAGCACTTGTGAATGAGCAACTTCATGAGGAACTTTACCTTCTCAAGACAAAATGTGAAAACCCTGCTCTGTACATCCCCTTGCTCTGAATGAGATGCCACTCTCACAGCCTGCAACCCCCTTTTATCTTGTGGTCCATGGAATATGAGTGGAGATGCAATCTGATGAAAAGCCCATTAATCCAGTATCACGGAACAATGCATCCTCACTGTCATTATGTTTTCCATCAGCAATGTCAAACAACATGCTGTTCAGTGCAGGAAAAAACTGCAATACTTTGCTCATGGAGAGAAAAGAAGTACCTCCCACTGTGAACAATTGATCAGGGGTGAATACATGGGTTGCCTGAGAACATTGCCAAATTCCTCCAGGCTTAGATATCTCTCTGCTGCATCCCAAGCCCTTGCAGCATTTATGGTTCCTCTCACCTGCACTGAAAAAGATTTCCTTTTTAACCACAGCTGAAGTTGCATTGCAAAGACTTAAACATGGAGTTAAGTGTTTCTTGGAACCCAAGACACTACTTTAAAACCTTTGAGATTAAAAAACCCTCATGGAAGCTTGAATCCTCAACCCAAATAGAGATGTGTTATATCTACCATGGTTAAGCAGTGACTAAGTGGACAGATGGACTCTTGTTCGTCAAGAATATGATTCCCATACCTGACCAGCAAGTATCTCATCAACACGGGCAGGCATGGCAAAGGCAAATGCAGTTTTGATACCACTGTTCTCCTCAGGCCAGTCATTCCGCATCAATGCATCCATCTAAAGGAAAACCAAGAAAGGATATGGTTATCAAGATTCTCAGTCATATGATAAGCAACATTCTAAACAAACCTATCATTGGGATATAGGCAGAATGCTATGGAAAACTGATCTATATGCTGCAAAACTGAATTCCTCAAGGATTGAAGATTTTAAGCTTGGCCTGGTTGCAAACTGACGACATCACCTAATTTACTTCTTGAACCACGAACAATGTGCAATAGAATGACTACGTGCATTGTGCATCTTATTCTTGGTGAAACACCGAAGCCTAAATTCGGAACATTGCCCTTTCTTCACCTGATATGAAATGCCAGGAGAACGAATCCTACATTCTAATCCCAGAGAAGTCAGGCAGGAGAGAGAGAGTGTGGGTGTGTGTAGGGCCAGCATCAAAACCTGAACCCTAACAACAGTGGTTGGGGGCATCAGTGCAGTCGGATTCCGTCCCTCCAATGGCCATAGCTGCTTTGTCGTATTCACGTACTGCATAAACTCCGCCAGCATTGAATCCCCCGTCCTCCCCCCTTCCTCGCTACTACTTCCTCCTTCTTCATCGTCACAACCCGCATTACCCTCTGGAAACCGCCAGCAACGAACTCACAGTGTGCACAGACCTTGCGGCAAAAATAATTCAGAAAATATTTAAAATTAAAAATTAAAGCTTCCAAATGATGAAAAGGGGAGAGAGAGAGGGAGAACCACAGCCGGCCAAAGCGAGCACGTGAGACCGAAGCCGTTGCCGTTGAATTGCTCTAACTTTGCGAAAACTGGACGAAAAACAAAAAGAAAAATGCGCAATCGGACTACTACAGCTAGTACAGCTTCTGGAAGAAGCAAATAAGGGAGATTCCGAGCTTAATTTCCATGCGAATTTCGAAGCAACAAAGCAAGAGCAGGCCATTGCCTGCGCCATAGCTGCGACCAAAACAAAGAAGCAAACAATCGACGCTGCACAAACTCCATCAAACGTAGTTTCCTTCTTGGGATTGTGACGGTCCAGATCTGGCATCCAGATCTTCTCAACGCTCCAGATCGTCCACCCAAACCCTAATCTCCAGTAGGTAAATAAATATCTTATCCAAAGATGAAGTTCTAATCGGACGGTCAAGAGATTCCTATCGCAGAACTTTTCAACTAAATGGACGGTCACGATTATCCCTCTAATCGCAAACGTTCAAAGCTCTGGAATCTCCGATTGAGTCTCCATGTAAGTAAATTACTATTTACATTTTACGAATTCGATGAATAATAAACGGCTCAGATTTAAGGTAAATCACAATTGGACGGTCAAGAAACACAGTTCAGAAATCGACCTGTTCTTTACGGGGAAATTTCTGCCTACGTATTTTCTTAAGGTAAATCGACCGCTGTAAACCGACGGCTGAGATCGATGAGATTAGAAGATTGGATGGTCGGATATATTTTCCTGATTTGTGAATTTGTAATCAATATTTGTGAATTTTCCATTTTTCTAACAAAAACAAATTTTGAAAAAAAAAATTTGCTCAATTTTTCTCAATTTTTACACATTGCACCTTTTTTTTCCTGAGTAATTAGTGCCACTTTTTCTTTACTTCCCCATGGGTTATTTACCCTTGAAGTAAACTATGGTAAATGTTTCACCATTAAAATAAATTTGGATTTTTTTTTTCCATATGGCTTAAGTTCCCTTTAAAACATAGTATTGTAATTTTCTTAATTTTAAATTTGAAATAATGGTGCTTCTATTTATTCTCATTGGATTATTACCCATGGACAAATATATATAATTGTTATAATATTAATCAATTGAAGAATTGGACTAATTGTTTTTTTGTATGTTCCTTGGGACAAAACGAATTATTAAATTTGGGTTTCATATTGCTTCACACTACCACCAACAATGATTAAATTTTTTTGTGAACATAATAATTCTCTTCTAATCAATTTTTATCTTTTTAAAATATAAAATTTTATAAATTTCACTAAATGTCATTTTAAGTGTAATGGATATATGCATATCGCTCAAAAATGTAACATGTTTTCAACAAATGGATCTATGTTTTTCATAAATTAACAAAATAAATGGAAGTTATCAAATATTTACATCATGCATCTAATATTTAATATTGATGGCATATTTTCAATTTTTTTGGAATTTCTTAATTGAAGGTAACGTTGGTTATGATTTGTTTAGGAAATATATTTTTACCTTGATTATAGTGTGGAAAATTTGCATTAAACATTTTTCTATTTTTTATTTAAATGTATAGCAAGGGATTATTCCTTAAAACAATTAGTGAAATGGGTTCACACTTGTTAAGCACATGGTTAAATACATGTTCAATATTTTGCACAAAGGATCATATATAATTTACTAGTGTGGCATGTGCCATTGGCCCCAAGTGTGAACAAAATATGTAACTTAGTTTAAAGTGTCAATAGGACCTAGACCATATTAAGTCAATTGTGAAAAGATTATTTTAAAGTTGTAATTATTTTCTAGTGATGAAAATTACTCAAAATAAAAAATTCCCCACCTTAGGTCTAAAAATTATGAGATCATCTCCAAGAAACTCCACCTCATCAAAGGCTTTCCAACAATACCAAGAGTTCACCCCAAGTACCTTAAAATATTTAAAGTTTTAATTTTCTTGAAATTTTTGAGAAAATTGTTCAATATTCAATTTAGTGCAATAATATTGGAATCATTGTTCAATCAAATGGTTGAATATTAAATAAATTTTCAAATAAAAAAATTCCAAATTCAATTGGATTTTTGAAATTTTTAATGCTGAAAATGTCAAATTGTTGAAATTTCAAGCTCCATAATACTAGAAATTCTAGACATCTAGAAAGGTTAGAAACCTTGGTCATTAACATGTTCTTTAAAAAAATGTCATTACAATTATATGCACATTGTTTTGCAAATAATATATGATTCAAATTTGGTGAAAAATGGGATATTGTGTGTGCAATTTTTTGTCAAAATCTAACATTTTTTTTTAATTCATTGAAAATTCTTGCTTAAATTTCTTACCCATTGTCAACAGCACAAATTTTCCACACATCCTCATGCAATTAATTGCATTTTTAGGTTAGTAAATCTGAATTGAAATGTTATAAGTAAAAAAAAAAAACAAAGGAAAATGTAAACAAGAATGAAAAAAATGTAACACATCAATATCTATATAAAATGGATGAAAAATATTGACAACACATCCTTTGCCACCACCATTTTTGATATTTTTTGGGATCTTGGGCCCAGGGCATGCATGGTATTTACACGAAAACAACATAACGTCGACCGTCGTTACATATATCCGTTGGCTCCTCGTTACACATATCGTCGACCCTCGTTGACATATCGAACTCAGTCGACGGGCGATCGTCGCCTTCTGACATATGTCGTTGACCCTCGTTACTAGATCGTCGAGCCTCGTTGATATGTGGAATCGAGGCGACGAGTGATCGTCGCCTTCTGGCATATATAGTTGACTTTTGGTTCATAAATCGTCGAGCGTCGTCGACATATGGGACGTGAGACGACGAGCGATCGTCGCCTTCTGTTGGGACACGGAACCCCGGAAACCCTAAAGTGCACACCGCCGCTGCCGTAAGGTGTGTGTGTGTCTCTCTCTTGCTCTCTCCCGTTCTGCTTTGCTCCCCACTCCTCGGCTCCTCTCAGTGCGTTGGCAAGCGGGAAGTAGCAGGTGGAGCGTTGCATCTGAAGAAGGAGACGGCATCATGTATTGTGCGAGTATGTTGGTTTTTTTTCCGGCCCCTTTTTTTCTCCCTATCTTCAGGTTTGATTTTGGGAGTGTTCAGAGATGAGAGCATGAGACGATAGTTCAGAAACTAAGAAGGGTTTGCCATTTTGTAGTCAGCTGTAATGCGGCTTTTTGTTTGTTTGTTTTTTCGTCTTCTCATGTTCTTCATATGTTCTTTTCCCTACTTGCAATCTTTATTAGGAAACGGAGTAAAAACGAGTCCTATGTAACGTCCATTAGACAAAAGACGAACCCGCAATGTACTCCAAACTTGATCTTGTTTGTGAGTTTTGTGAAAAATTCATGGTTTATCTCCGCTTTTTTGGAGGTTCTGAGTGAGAGTTATAATCGGGGAAAACAAAAACCTTTAAGTCTTGTACCTTGTCGTAAGGTGTTGAACTATTTTTTAGCAGCTAGCTGGCAATTTTTATTTATTTTTCCGTGGAAGACTGTATTTTGTCTTTGAAGAGGACTCTGAAGTGTGCAAATCGAAACCTTCTCTATCTTGGCTCCATGGCATTGTCTGTATCATATGTGCTTTCTACGTGATCAGAATGAGATGATATTTCCTCAGAAAACATGCTGGGAAGTTGGCTTGGTGTCAGCTCTAATTGGAAAACCGAGGAATAGAATTGAACAAAAACCCCTATTTTGAATGCTTGTGACATCTGTATGTGCTGAGAGTAGTACACAGAAATTTTGTAGGTGTAGATATTTGAGGTGAAAGTGGAGCTATGTTCTCTTATATCTTCGTGAGTTGCAAGTCTAGCCCTTGTTAGCTGGTTCCAAGTTTAGGGTTTATCCAACATGCATGGAGTCTGGTGGAAGGTGTGTACGCAAACGATAGCTGTAAAGTTGATGGGAGGAATGATGTATTGGATACAGTAAACTCATGGGTGATTTGTTGCTGCAGTATCAGGGGTGACCCCTGATGACCCTGTGGTGTCGCGACAATCTGGCTTGCTATACGAACGGCGCTTGATTTTGAAGCATTTAGAGGTACTGCACAATCTTTCTTGATCTCCCCAGATGGTAAAACAAGCTCATTGTGAGATGCACAGAGCATTGGTCCTGATAGGAGGCAACTAACTGGAAACCATGTAGAAATACTGGTACTTGGATTCTGCACTTCACTCAACTGTGAGGAGTGGATAGCAGTCAATAAATGGATAGGTGTAATGATGCAGCAAACATCCTTGTCTGTCAATTTTCCCTGATGCTAAATTCTTGGTCTTTTTGATAGACCTGGCATTTGTGATTAGAATTTCTTGTAACTGTGCACCCTCTGTCTTGTCTTCAGGTATCTGTCCTTGCTCTTTCTTCTAGCATGCTAGGATTGACTGACGTGATTGCGGATAACTTTTGGGCTCTTCTCATTTAGACTTCGTGTTAATGCAGGAACATGGAACAGATCCTGTCACAGGCGACACAATGTCCTTGGACGACCTCATTTCTGTGAAGACAAACAAAGTGTGGACTCGCATTGTGGATTTTTAGTTCAATTTTTTGGAATTGGATGCTGATTTCTCGCAAATTAGATCCTGGAGTTTGATGTGTTCATAGCATGACACTCCTTGTTTTACTGTTGTACTGCCATCTGGCTCATACTAGCTTGGATGACTGGAAGTATTTGGGTGTGGGGGATGGCAGGGCGTAAAACCCAGGCCCTTGCAAGCTGCCAGCATACCGGGCATGCTTGGACTCTTTCAAAATGTGAGCCTGTGTATTCCTCTGACTGTTGACCTCTCTTGCTCATTCTTTATTACACTTTTAGTTGCTATGAAAGTTGCCATTGGAGAAATTTGTTTGAATGACTGTATGCCCACTCACCTTTGACCTAATCACCATGTGTCCTGCTCTTCCTTTACCGTATCTTCCCACAGTGCAAACAATTTCGAGTAGTTGTTCTTTATCTTTTCATTTGCAAGTGTCTACTCTGTTCTTCTATGGCTACCCTGTGAAACTCTGCTCAGCCTGAGGAGATCCCCAGAGGTGAATTTTAAAAGCTTTGTGTAAACATCATATTGGAGAGGTTCAGAACTTTCTTGTTGATTTGTGGATAATAACCACAGTAATATTGGTTGTACTTTTGGTAATGTCCTAGGAATTATTTTGTTTAGAATTTGTGGGGAAAGAATATTCAGGTAATTGGGCTTACAATTTGTTGCAGGAGTGGGATGCTGTTGTGCTATCCAACTATGCTCTGGAGCAGCAGTTACACACTGCTCGGCAGGAATTGAGCCATGCTCTATATCAGGTGCCTGATTGTGTTCTTTCTCTTACTTTTTTGGGAACCAATTTTTATGTTCTTGGGTTCAAATTAAAAGTTCAAGGAATTCAAAGAAGGTGGTTTAGGCTTTGCTATTGCTGCAGCTTGGATTAATCTTGCCAAAGTGGTTGGGGAAATGAGGGAACTTCTATCAGTCATCATCAGCTACTGCTGTTTTTTTGGTCCTGTTGGTCCACTGCTATGGAACATCTTGGGTTTAGCTTTCTATATGAGGCATAAACAACATGATATTTTTAATTGTACTTGGTGAGTTACAGAGATGGGTGTGAAACTAGCAATGGAATTTGCATTGAATGCAAGGTGGGATGATACAGCATGATGCAGCATGCAGAGTGATTGCACGATTAAAGAAAGAGAGAGATGAGGCCCGGGATCTGCTACTGAGGGATGGGGCCCACGATCTACCGGCTCAAGCAGACAGACAAGTGCCTGCTGCATCAGCCACAGCAACTGCTCCTGGGGCAACCAGCAATGGCAAACGAGGTTGGCTGTGAAAATATGTGAACTTTAACATGCAGTTATTGTTTTCTTGCTGTTGTTTAGTATGAAATGTGGGATGAGGCTGTGGAAGTTAGTAGTAACACAAATGTCAATCTTGAGTTTATTTGACTTTTGTGCAAGAATTCTGGTTTAGAAATTAGAGGTTTCACTTTGAACCACTTGTGTGGTTTGAAGTCTACATATGGAAATGGTTTGAGGAAGTAGAACAGTGCAATACTAACCTGGCTTTGTTTCAGCTCCTGAAGCTGAAAATGAGTCAGAAGCACCTGGGAAGAAAGCCAGGCAGGGTATCACATCTGATGTCACTGAAGAGCTCAATGAATGCAACACTCGACTTTCCAGTCAGCGTAAGAAGCGGCAGGTGTGTTCCCTTTGGACCTTCTAGCTTCTGGAATCATTCTGTGATAAACCCTCTTTGTGCTGTTTACCATTGTTGGCTACCATGTGAACAATTCCATATGAAAGGTGGCTTTGGGTAGTGGTTGCATCTTTTCAAAAGGCACACATTCTTTTCGTTTTACCTTCCAAGGGTGGTTGTGGAGTTTTCTCTGGATTCTGATAGATAATTTGTGCATCTTTAAGAAGGATTTGTGGGCTGTTCCACAGCCGAATGAGAACATATACTATTTGATTTAAAGTTTCTTGTTAGATTGATGATTTGTTGGAAAGGAGCTTCATAAGTTTAGAGGTTAGCTTGTCTGAATGCTTGTAAATTCTTTTCAATATTATTGGTCAATTAAGTTAGTCAGGTTACTTTGGTGCACAGATTTCAGAAACATTGGCCAGCCCTGAAGCCTTGGAGCGATACACCCAGTTGGCCAGTCATCCTCTTCATTCTAGCTCAAAGCCTGGCATACTATCAATGGACATCCATTCGTCTAAGGTTTGCTTCTGTGCTTTGTGTATTCTGCACAAATGTCTCTAGAAGGGAAAATGGGGTCAGAGGTTCTCTCTATCCAGTATCTCTCTGCCAATTTTCTCATCCCTAATTCTGTGCAGGATCTGATTTTAACTGGAGGCGTGGACTGCACGGCTGCAGTGTTCAGTCGTAGCACAGGGGAGTTAGTATCACAACTTTCTGGTCACAGCAAAAGGGTATGGTCCTCATGTTTTTAGTATTATATGGTGTGAAAAGTTTATGTTTTCTTATGGTCATTAGCTGTGTTGAAGTACATAATGGGGATTAAGAGGAGATTCTTGTTATTAATTTGTTTACTATGATTGCCTTATTGACTTCTGTAAGCCTGAGCATTTGATTTATGTTACCATAAGCAGTCTGGAAGCTCATTGAGCTATGTGATGATAGTGCTGCTAAGAGTGAAAGGTCAACCTATCTGCCTTTTTTTTGCAGGTAACAAGTGTGAAGTTTGTATCACGAGATGACTTTGTACTGACTGGCTCAACTGATAAGGTCAGTGAATGCTTCAGATTTGTGCCCCTGTCAGTTAGCAGTGATATTGAACAATCTGGTGTGGAACCTTGTGTGAGGTAGGACTGTATACATGTTTTGGGATGGTCTTTTACTTTGGTGATTGTTCCAAGTATTTGACACAGAAGTTGGTTATTTTACAGACTGTGCGGATATGGCAAGGAAAAGAGGATGGTAGCTATGAATGCAAACATATCTTGAAAGATCATACTGCTGAGGTTTGTTTTTCATTCCATTGGCTATTCCCTGTGAGTTATGGCAATTTTCTCTGGTATTTCTAGGTATGGTGCTCGGCTGACTTAGTTGTTAGAAATGTGGTCACATAGAGCTATTCTGATGAGGAATGTGCCTTGGAGGTGACATTTCAGGTGAGGGCTGTTACGGTACATGCCACACAGAATTATTTTGTGACTGCTTCATCCGACAAGACATGGGCCTTTTATGATCTTTCCTCTGGGATCTGCCTGGCACAGGTATGGCATGCTGATCTTGCTCTCGGGAATACTGTTGTCTATATCTCCCACATGTAGAGTCAATGCTATTCCAAGATGATGGTTCTGAGATCAGCAAACTCAATGACTTGAAGGGAACATCTTTACTAGTTATTGTTATACTCGCTGCTCTCACACTGGAGTGACCAAGCAAATTGGCTGAAGGACTGCTGTCCATATTGCTGACTACATGTTTTGCCCACAACTCACAGATGCTCTGATGAGTTGGTAAACACTTGATGATGATGCAGGTCAGTGAGCCAACAGTCCAGAATGGATATTCATCAGCCTCATTCCATCCTGATGGCCTCATCCTTGGTACTGGCACTGCTGAGTCACTCGTGCGCATTTGGGATGTCAAATCACAGGTTTGTAGCATCACTCCATTTGGATAAAAAAGGATGTTGCTGTTGTGGCTGGATCTGTACTTACTGATTTGGATGTAGCAAGCCCTTGAGACCTGCAAGTGTGTCTGTACAGGTCAGTTAGTTGTACATAAACATGATGCAGGACAGCACAATCATAATGAAATGGGTGGGTTTTGATTGCAGGTCAATGTTGCCAAGTTTGAAGGACATACAGGGCCTGTGACTGACATCTCCTTTTCAGAGAATGGTTACTTCCTTGCAGTAAGTTTGATATTTTTTCAGTCTGTGGGCTACAATCATCTTTTTTATTTGATTGTGGTGGCCCAAGTATTATACGTGGAGTTAATTGACCGCCTTCTTTGCTTTTGCAGACAGCAGCCCATGATGGAGTGAAACTTTGGGATCTTCGCAAACTAAAGAACTTCCGGTCCTTTGCTCCTTATGACAGCAGCACACCCACAAACACTGGTTCGCTCATCTGTACTAGGAACTGGATTTTCCAAATGCAAAGCTGAACTGTGTAGTGTTCAAGCTGCAGTGCAATGTCTTTAGATAAACCGTAAATTTGTCTGAAGTTTCAGGAGTGATGTCCTGATTTTCTAGTATGTGTGTTGACATTGCTTATTTATGCGATATCCTGAAAGTCACAAACACTTAGTGCCCTCAATTGTATGTTGATTTGCAGTGGAGTTCGACTACAGTGGAAGCTATTTGGCTGTCGGTGGCTCTGATGTCAGGTGCTCTCCTGTCCACTGCCTCATCTTTTCCGTGTTCTCTAATTTCAGGAACTACATTTTCATACTTAATTTTGGCAAGTATTGTAGTTGTTTGTTTTTATGTGGTTCTGTTCTGAGCTTGAATTTGTGTGGGACTGCCCTCAGGTTGTATCAAGTAGCGAGTGTAAAGCAGGAGTGGAATACTATCAAAGTATTCCCTGATTTATCAGGCACAGGTGTGCATGACTTCAACCTCATCTCTCTATTTTCAATTGTCAGCACTCTGGCCATGATATAGCTCAGTTGGTGCTGCTCAAAAAGCAACACCAGTGTAGAAAATACTTTCTGTTACATTTCACCTCTTTTAGTCTGCTCTATGGAAGAGACCATGTATTAAAGTCAAGTGTGCTGTTCATCTGCTGTTTTAGTATGATGGTCAACTATCAAATCAGCACTATGCGAATTACCATTCATAATTCTCCTCCCATTGTGATGTTGTGCGATTACAGGAAAAATTACCTCAGTTCGCTTTGGAGCAGATGCAAAATACTTGGCAATTGGCTCCAATGACCGGAATTTACGTATTTTTGGTACTCCCACAGCCAATCCTGAGTAGAGATCTCAATCAGTATGCTGGGAAGGACACAGTCAGGAATTTTATCCTTACATGCAGTGAACAAAGGTGGCTTTGCAGTTCATCATTCTATAGCTTTCAGACACAGGCAACAACAGTAATTTGTGAGGTTGTGAGATATATGAAGTGGATGGGCTGCACATGGTTTTCATTCTGGTTCCAATGTTTTGAACTCTTTTCATTGTAATGTAGCACAAAGTGGAAGGACTCCCAATTTTTGTTTGGTCCACCTTAGGGTAGCCTATTGTTATTGCTCCTTCCCTGGAAAACAATGCTTAGCTCCTCACTTCCCTTCCCCTTTGTGCTGACACTGCATAGTGGAATGGGAACTGAACTCCTTGACAATCATAAGGTAGCTAGTCTCAAGTGTGTTTGTCAAGGACTTCAATGAATTTCAATGATATCTGTTCTCTCTGCCCTATTTGGTGGTATCACCTTATAGAAATGAACTGGTAGTTTTCTCTGTCAGACATCCTATGGTGTTTAACTATCCTGAATTTTGTCTTTGCATGCTCAGTCATGTTAGATATGCATAGAGACCATTTATGATTGACATGCTGAACCTACCTCCTAGATTCATTAAGAGTATATATGCCTATGGTTCCTGCATAACATTTGTATAACATCAGGGCCCTGATCATCTGTATAGTTTTGACTGCTCTAGTTAAATTTGCAATAAGCTTCATACTTTGTTGGCCTTGTCATGTTGTGGTTTTAGGACAAAAAAATACTCAATTGTGCATGGTTGTTGATTGTCATGCTGGTTTAGAATGATACAATACCTGATAGAACAAGATCATAGGTGGATGGCAGGTTTGTAAATCACTTATGTACATGTATTGATGTGAAATGTGATTTCTTAATGTTTTAGGGTTTAGGGTTGACATGTACTGATATGAAATGTGCATGTAATAAAATTGCATGTGCTGTTCAAAGTTTATATTTGAGTTCATGGTTTGTACAATAAGTTCTCCTTTCTTGAGTTCAGGAGGAATAATACGATAAATGGGTGCCTTGCATTTTTTTCTGACCTGGGGTGTATTGAACCTCTCTTAACCTTCAGTATGAATCATCATCCAAGAGACTTGTGTAGAAAGTTATTTACTTGTGAATTTTGATAAGAATCCAGTATGGATTGATAATGAAAAATTTGTCATAAATTTTTTTATTATGCAACAATAATTGATGGTGTTGGGTAGAGTTTAATTGCTGAGTACAAATTAACACTACCAGTGTAAAACATGATTCAATGCTCATTGTTACATGCATTCATATCTGTTTATATTTACAGTAATGCAATTTGTTCATGACAATGTTAACATATTTCCTTACCAGAATAATCAGGAAAGTTGATGAAATCAATGCCACAATTTGGTTGGTTCATAAACTTCAATCATCTCAATCGACCATAAAAAGCAACCATGCCATTATAGTTGAGACTATGACCCATAAAATGAATGTATCATGTTTGACACAGTTAGAAAACCTCCATAAAAAATCGTTGTTTTTTTATTGGTTCTTTTGTTCGTTAGGACGACAAAATTCCATCTCATTTGTATCTTTGAGAAGAGAGGTCATGTCAGAGGCTAAGAAGAATTGGGTCTAAGCGACCCGTCACAGGGCCAATGTAATAATAGATATGTCAAATAGTTGATATTTTTTGTTCTTGTTTATTGTTGGGAATCCCAAGAGCTTTGTTCAAAAAATACATGTTAAATAGGTGCAAATTCTAACAACAAAAAACTATGCAACTTTCAAGCAACAATGCTCTGAGCTCCTTCAAAACGGTCAGTTTTCATGTGGCTCAATGTTGAGAATAAAAAAAACCTCGAGGTGTAATCAGTCCTAAATACATTGAAGACTTGGGAGTTCTCCAAAGAATAAAATGTGCTCACAATGAATCTTTGCTTGTCCATATTCTGGGAAAAATTACAGTCTACAACTTGTTTAACAGTTCCTCCATAGCTACAAACTCTCTTCACTAACCCTAGATCCTCACAAATGAGTACAGGAACACTGAGAAAAACTAGAACAGTCTTGTCTATTTTCAAGTACTAGTTCATCTTCAGCTTCTTCACTTCTTCCTTTGCTGCTTGTACAGTATGCCAATTGAGAATGGGTGAAAGTAATGCAGCTGCTAACCCTGGCTTCCCAGCTGCAACAAGTCTGCCCAAAATTGGCTCTAGCAATTTCTCATTTAACAAACCACCAAAAGTGAGGAAAAACCAAAGACCTTCATGAAAGGGAGTCATCTGTGTCATGAGGCGCACACCGAGTTTTGGATGCTTGCGGACAAATCGTACACCATTACGCCCCCTTTGTCTCTCCTGCAGGACATACATGCTGTCAAGTGAAATTGCCTCCAAGCAAGGATTCCAGAATCCAGCCCATCAAGTTGATTCAGACCAAGCCCATCACTTGCATTCTTCAGATCAAGATGCATTGGTCCACATGTAAAAATCACATCAACTAGTGCTGTGCATTCCTTGAATGCAATTGCAGTTCTTGCTGTTGCCTTAGCTGAAGACATTCCCACAGCTTCAAAAACAGAAAACAAAATGAGGTGCTCAAAATTGACCTGGTCAACAAGCTTTGGGATTTGGTCCACAGAGAATGCAGGATGCCAGTGGTACCCAATGGCAGAAGGCACATGCTTAATCCTTGCTCCTAGTTCTTTGAGCCTCACTGCACAAGCATCCAACTGCAGCACCATAAGTGACATACCTTCAGATTTTCCTCTTTGTAATAGAACTTAAAAATTGTTGCCATTGATGCCTTCTTCCCCAGAACAGATGAGTGATGTCTTCCTAGTGACCTAATAAAGTGATCGGTGGTTACTTAGTCATGTTGTAATGGTTCCGACATCTCTACAACAAACAGAATTAGTATACAAGTAGTGGCAATTTGAGAAAATCTTACCACCAAGCTCAAGATCCTCCCAACCATACTCACTGAAGTCTGCATCGAATGGACCCTCTGCAGCATTCCCAAGCAATTCTCCAGCCTTCAACAAAAGTCTTCGAGAAATGGCTACATTTCCTGTTGCAAAAAATGCAGCAGACTTGTCCTGCAGCAACAATCAACACATAAGACCTAGGTAGCTTATCAATTGAGACCAGAATCTTTTGCAGTAAATGTTACCAGTGCACAATGTCTTCATATACTCCAACTTGATTGGCTGGTATTTCACAATGCCATCCCAAGAACAACAGATACTGCTGGCATATCCTCAAAGAAACCAAAATTAGTGAAGGAAGAGAGATGCAGTGGAGGAAATATACTGTAAGCTTGAAATTTTCTGCCTCTGGTCTCTCAAAGTTGGATGTATTGATGACTCGCCCATATGTGAAAGCTCGATCATCACCATCTTGCTTATGAGTCTCAAGCAGGGCAGCCCCGTGTGCGTGCAAAAAGTCACTAGTGACAACAAGATCCGAGTCTATAAACACAACAACTGCCCCTGTTGAGCACTTCACACCCAAATTTCTTGCCCTTGTTGCACCTGGACATTTGAGCAATTTAAGATTGACACTAATCAATGCAAAATTAGATAATTGTCCAAAGATCCTCATATTTATTTGTTCATCTGTTTTGATGAACAAACAACAAAGAGTTCAGCTGGTGATTTTCTTCTTGTGGTTTAGAGTTTAGGGTTTAGGGTTCAGGGCAACACCGAGCAAGACCTTGAAGCCTTAAGACAATTCACAATCATTCCCCCTACTGAAAGAATGTTCAAGCAAGGTTTTCCTACATCGACATTACATCTGTAAAATTGCTCAGCATATCTATCACCTTGTTGTGTACATTGCAGTTGGATTCTCTCTGGTGTGGTCTATAACGTAGTGTTGTGTTCAGGGTTTAGGTCCAACCATTAACCTGCATGCTGTTGCCTGATGACTTTCACATGTGGAAATCTTTGACTTTGTTGCAGAGAATCAGAGCTTTCATCTGAAACCTCCACTCCTTCACAAATTGTAATGCTGCTGGAGCTTGTAGTAAAATCATTAGCTGCTGCCTCTGTGCGCAATTGCAAGTCTTGGGACAGTTGAATCTGCTCTCGTGGTTCTTGACAAGCAAAACCCCTGGCTGCAGCAAATCCTGAGTTGTTCCTCCTGGTGCTTGAACTTCTCTCACCAATTTGAGAGGTACAAACCCTAACCCTAATCTGAGAATCAAGTCCAGTAGTAGAAGTAGTAGTAGTTGTTGTGCGTGCATTTTCCTCTCTAGAATTTCCTTCACAGAAGGGTTGAATGGCAGCTGCTTCTTTTTCTTCTCCAGAGCGCGAACATGTAGAAACTGGGAGCAAGAACTCAAGAGTCCCATCAGTAGATCCGTCATCCACTACGATAACCTCATACCTCGAAATTCCGCTCCGCTCGTAACCAAGTTGTGTTTCGAGAGCTTGTAAGCATTTGGTGAGGATCGGGCGACGATCATAGGTAGGTATAATAATGCTCCATAAACCTTCTTCTCCTTGAACTCCGCCAATTCCAATTCCAGTCTCTCTCGTTTCTTCACCAGCTCCTACAACAACCACAGAAGACCCAGAAGAAGACCCATAAGAAGAAGAAGAAGATCCAGACTTCGATTCCTGGGCCACATTTTCGATCACATCAGGCAGAAGTGATGATTTGAACAGCGACTGGGTGGTGATTGTTTGCAGGGCCTGCTGCTGCCGCCTTGCTCTTGATACAAGAAGAAGAGGATCCTTGTCTGCAGCAACAACAGCTGCAAAACAGAGCATACATGCAACAGAGCTTCTTCTTCTCCTCGTATCCCCCTCCGAATCAAAAAGACTTGAGAAAAACAGATCTGAAGAAGGAGGCTTCAAACCCAACTTCAGAAAAGACGCTGCCATCATCTCCCAGAGATGAAAGATTTAAGGTTTTGAGTTTTTGTGTTTTTGGATCTCAAAGTCTCAAAGCAGTTGCAGACATTGGAAGAAGCTCAATAATTCTTCCATCTAGAGCTATGTCCTCCTACCTACTGCCAAATCAAAATCTCCAACAAAATCTCTTTACAAAACATGTGAAGCTCTCACTGTTTATCTTGCAAACTTTCTTCAACTATTATTATGTCCAAACTTTTGCCAAATTTTCATAAGTTTTAAAGAAACAAATGTCCTTAAAAATAATTATCCTTGTCTTTGGGCCTCCCATTTGGTCTGCAAATTTTTTTTTTTCAATTTTTAAAATGTTGGGAAGGCTCAGTATGCACTCAAAGTGCCTTGATTTTTTTCCCCTTTGTTCCCAACATGTTCCCTTCAACTGCCCAGTGAGTTCCCATAGACCGTATAGTTCCCGTATAGGTACCATAGACACGAACTCATCCAAGCTTTCGTTTATTCATCCAGGTTCACGATACCAAGACAGATACAGAACCAGACCTAAAACGAAGCTGTCCCAGACCTAAAACGAGGCTACAGGTGTGGTTAAGCGAGGGAATAGGGTTTGGAGATTCTCCTCTCTCTCCTTCTCTCTCTCACTGCCTCTCGTTGTGCGCGGTCTCCGACTCTCCCGGTCTCTTCTGTCCCAGGCCTTCCTAGCAAGCGCATCAACATGGTACACATTTTATGGACCTGGTTTTTCTTGCTCATGGCCTTCTAGCGCTCCTTGTTCATGTTTGGACTTGTGTTTTTTGGGCTTGGTTTGGGTTCTTGTCATGATAGGAAGACCCCTTGTTTCCTGTGAACTTGGTTGTTTGTGAGGTCTTATTTTGTGGCGAATGTGTATCAGCGTGCTTGCTTTGAAACAGATTTTTAAATCCTGAAAGATGTAGAGCCTTTTTTTAAAAAAACTTCTTCCGTTTGTGTCTCGTGTGTGTGTTTGTTTTTTTCAAAAAATTGTTGTTTTAAGATATTTACGCTGGGAGTTTTATTTTTCTTTTTTTGGTTTGCAGGCGGATATAGATGCAGAAGTCGAGACGGTGCAGCCAAAGAAGAGAACATTCAAGAAGTTCACTTTCCGGGGAGTCGACCTCGATGCTCTCCTTGATATGAGCTCGGATGAGCTCGTCGAACTCTTCCATGCCCGTGCTCGTCGCAGGTATGGCGCCATTCAGTGCACTTGCAGCAGTAGGACATTGATTTCTTGTCCTCATCAAATGAATTCCGCTTTTGCAATTTGTGTAGAATCATTCACCGTAGGCAGTGGTGTTGGAGCTGCTATTGTGTAAGTCTTTCCTTCTGTCCACTGCAATAGAGCCAAGGGATAAAGGAAAAAAAGTTCTATTTGGGCTGGCTGATTTTTTTGTTTGCATCTTCTTGTGTGTTTTGGTAATAGGTTTCAGAGGGGTTTGAAGCGCAAGCCCATGGCCTTGATCAAGAAGCTCCGCAAAGCAGTAAGTTATATACCCCTCTGTATCATCAAGTTCAGAGCTTCATATCTTTGACCTTCCAGAAGAGAATTAGATTTGTGTAAACAATGTGTTCTGGAATTTAACTCTGAGTTTTGATTCTAGGTTATATAATTCTTCTTCAACCTTGTTGCAGAAACGGGAGGCTCCTACAGGTGAGAAGCCAGAGCCAGTAAGGACACATCTGCGCAACATGATCATTGTCCCAGAGATGATCGGAAGTGTGATTGGTGTGTACAATGGCAAGACCTTCAACCAGGTTGAGATCAAGGTATGCCTGTCAAGGTCTCTCTGGGATGATACATATTTGCAGGTTTTTCCAGAATCTTTTGGCTGTAAGACTGAAAGGAACCTATATACACAACATGGCCATCATCATCCCACAGGTGCAACAGGTTTTTAGAATGAGTATTTTTGTTGTTGATAGAGATATAGTCCATCTTTATTTCGAATGAGTGGATGCTTTCTGTGTAGGGTATGGACCAATATTGGGACCATTCTGGGAATGAGGGTCCAGCCCAAGGTGGGAGCCCAGTGAGCGCAGGACCCAAATTCCCAGAGCTGCTCTGTTAGATGTCCTTACCTGGCATAAATGAAGAACCTTGAATAAAATGAGGAACCTGAATTCCCAAACCTAAATTCCCAGTGCTGCCCGCTTTGAGGTCCTTAGTCCTTATCTGGCATAAAGAACCTTGTGTGTAAAATGAGAACCTTATGCATAAGGTCTGTGAATGTGCCATCCTCTGTTGAGGCAGGAATTTTACTGAGGGTAAGGTAATTTCCACATACACTGGAGAAATTCTCTACTGAATGCTTACTTTAGTTGTGAATGCCTTAAGTTTCACTCAGCAATTCAATAAGTTGTAGACTATTTCTTCTGTTTTCAATCCAAATTATTTTGTAGTTGTAAGTGCATGAAGTACTTCTGGGTAGCCCAAGAAGCTCTCTGTTCCAATCATGTAATTTGTACTTGCTTTTTGAATGGCCGCATTTTTTGGCTCTGGTGCTAAACAAACTGAATTTTTGGGGTATGTGATTGGCATTGCATGCAGCCGGAGATGATTGGCCACTACTTGGCTGAGTTTTCCATCTCCTATAAGCCTGTGAAGCATGGTCGGCCTGGTATTGGAGCTACACACTCTTCTCGTTTCATCCCACTCAAGTAGACAAAATGCTACGAGCTCTCTACCATATGGTTGGTAGCATGATTCTCTATCTCATTTTTATTCCACTGCAGAGGCAGAAGTTCAATTTTCCAATTTTCAAGTAGTAAGAGATTACTTTCAAGACTGATTTTGTGATGCAAGAAGGTACTTTTCTGGTTACCTATTTTCTGCTCAGCTGGGTTTCCTCAAGGAGTCAATATGTGACCACAGCTTCTCGTCACACTCGAATGTACCATGCGTGGGTTAAGTAGAGAAGTGTGTTGGACTTTAATATCTGAGAAGGATCCAGCCCCATCCTGCCATCAGTCCGGCACTGGCAAAACTAAGACCCAAAGCAAATGTGAAACCAGGGTATGGTTCAAAAGAATTTCTGCCTCATCTTGCTCTTGACCAACCTTTTAGATTCTGCTGTGGCTGCACTCTCTCTCTGCCCATACAGCTAATAATTGCTCCTGCATTTGCCCACTGATATGACCATAAACCACTTCCATACTGCTGCCACTGACAGCCACCTTGCTGCTTTCTCACAAACATTTTGAGGTGTATTGTCTGTGGGTAACTGATAATGAGGCCTCTTGGAAGAGTAGCCTCTTGTAGTCCTGGAATGACTGTTCAGGATGTTTCTCTACCTACCTCTCAGGATGTGTCTAGGAGTAATGTAATGCTTCCCCAAGTGGTGCTAACTCTGTGCTAAGTTACTGCTAATTAGCTCTTCCCCAGGACTCCAGCTTCTGTTTGTCTGCACTACTACTGGCATGTGAATGTCTTGACTATCAGAGAGTGTTGGACAAACTTGATGGGCATGAATATGGAAATGGAAGTGGCCAGATGCAGCATCTTGACTACTTTTACTACTTTGCCAAGTTTTGGCAGATAGCAACCAAATTGAAACGTGAAATCTCTCTCTGTAGCTGACAGTAGAAATCTACATTCATATCTTCACAAGTATTGAGAACTTTGTTCTTACATTTTAGTCAATCTGAGGAGTTGATACAATTCAAATCAGATTTCAAACCAAAATGTATTTTGGTTGGAAGGAACCAACTGGGACACAGACTATTCTTCTGGCTCTCCATTTGTTGGCTTGCCCAATGAATTTTTTTTTGCTTCATGCTTCATTATGAAACTTTTTGGGCTCTTCCCAAAGGAAAATGAGTTCACGCCTCCCTACAATTTTTTTGGCCCTACATTTGTTGGTTTTGTCCAAAGGGAACAAAAGACTTCATGCATCTTTATAAAATTTTTGCCTCTGGTAAAATGGAAACGACTATGTGCCTTCCAGGAAT
This sequence comes from Sphagnum contortum, assembly GCA_963920785.1. Lineage (NCBI taxonomy): Eukaryota > Viridiplantae > Streptophyta > Sphagnopsida > Sphagnales > Sphagnaceae > Sphagnum > Sphagnum contortum. The sequence goes on along the minus strand of OY987284.1, from coordinate 4,227,700 downwards.
TTTTTTGGCTCTGACCAAAGGGAAAAAGACTTCATGCATCCTTATAAAGGTTTTTGCTCTACATTTGCTGCCTCTGCTCAAAGGCAAAAATCTTCATGCCTCATAGTAAAGTTTTTGGCACTGTCCATTTGGAAAACTAAGTGATGAATCCGTCTAAATGTTTTGGCTCCACATTTCTTAGCCCTTTAGGTAACCAACAAGAGTTCAGAGGTCATATATACTTGAGGCATGTGCCAGAAACCATCACATGGGAGCCTCAAGCTTAGAGTTATGAGGTTTAGCCAACCAGTGAGCAAGAACGGGTAGAAAAGTATTAGGGAGGTGTGAAAATGTCTGAAGGTAACAAAATATGCCAATGCAATTGGGGAACTGTGTCCAATGAATGGTGTGCTACCACACTAGCGAGATGCTCCCTACAGTTGCTTATGGTAATGGTGACCTTGTGAGCATGAATATCCCACCCCCTCCTATGCCTTGTGATCTACAATGGGTTTAGGTTCATTATAACCTTTGCCTTGTGCTTTACAATGTGTAAAGCCCATGAGTAGGGTATGTTCCCCACATAGTCAATTGTCAGGAGTGTCTTGTCTGGATGATAGCTCTGCAGTTATATCACAGTAAAATATGTGATACAAAAGAAACTATGGGATAATTATTTGTTCTCAGATGAAAACCTTTAACAGTTGCAAGGTGCATGTTTCATAATCTCATACATTGAGAAGACTCCCACCATAAAGGACATTTCATTAGAGAAATCTAAAACTGAATTTTTTTTAAAAAAATGGTATGAAGTTCAACATTATTGGTGTCCTCTTTGGAATCTCGGTGGTGGAAAGAAACCCCCCTCTCTTTGAAGAACAAGGGCAATGTGATGGCCAACAACAGCAAAAGAATCTCTACAAGGAGTTCCTTGCAGCTCTTGCCAATAAAGAAGGTTGCCACAAATTTTGAAGCCCATCCACAAATGGTCTTCTTCTGGGAGCAAATTAAAATGAACTATTTTTGAAACTGCATTTGTGATGCAACAACAATCAGAGAAGCAACTACCACTATGCACATGTTGCAAGAATAGCAACAATAAATGATTGGTCAATCAATAATCTATCATGCCCTGGGGAAGAAAAATAATAATAAAAGTCTGTAAAGATCTACATTCTTTGTATACAGGAAGTGGGTGGGGCTTCTTCCCCCTTTTGGGTGTGGCAGTGACTTTTTTTTCTCAGTTGAGGATCTCACTTTGCTTAGTTCATGAATTGCCGACAGCTGGGTGCGCCACAAAAGCACTCCACTTTCTGTGAGTCCTCTTCATCGAACCGATAATTGTATCTGGAAATGACATCATGATTAATGGTGACTGTTAGTAGAATGTTTTCTATATTAGGAATTCAACCTGGGTAGCCTCAGGATGTGTAAGAAGTCAATGTCATTGCTCAAATTGCATTCAGCTGAGACAACTTACGTCAGTTCAGACCCTGCTGCAACATCTTTCCGTGCAATGAGCACTATGCGACTGTCTCCTTCTCCATCCTCTCGCTGGAAGTCCAAAATCTTTGCATAGCAGCTGGGCTCACACTGAACACCACAATTTGTTAGGATTAGACCTTAATGCCACAGATCAGACACATGCCTTGAAATTAACCTTTTTTCCTCATTTCCCTGTTCTGGAACTACTCTCTAGTTTAGAGACCCACAACAGTACCAATGTGCTTTCTAGCTACTCTCAAACAACACCACCCATTCAGACAATTGTATCAAATTTTTCACTGGAACTCTTAAAGCAAACGATCCACCAATGTTTTGGGCTGCATGACAGGATAAATGGCATTTTGTTTGTGCTCAATGTGAAAGAAAAGCTCAGCAATGGTAACTTACAGAATGGTTGATGAGCCGGGCAATGTTGCCCTTCTCAGTAGCATCAATAACAATCTCCTCATTAATTTTGAACAGCTGCGAATTGCAAGAGACATAAGATGATTCGTGTTAAACATCTAATCTGCCAATATTATGCTTGTAACTATTTATAACTTATATATAACAGAACAAAGAGGCCATGGAAAAATTCATGACATACATAGCAATCCTTGCCCTCTTTATTGTATCGAATCTCTCGCAAGTCTGCAACACTCCGCCGTACTCGCTCTCCTCGATACTCCAAAACCTGATGCAAAAACAAGAACTTGAATATTAGATTCCCTGGCAAATTACACAGCCTTTTGGTGATCACCCATGCAGAAGTCACAACAAAGAATGGCCTGAAGTACCAGCGGGAAGTTTCCATGTTTGTTCACACATATGAACAATTTCATTTTGGTAAATTTGACAGCTCAAGTGTGATTGTTTGAACAACCATGCAAGCAGAACCATCCATTGCAACCTCTATAGTTTGATCTATTCATCATGCAAAGTTTGCTGTAATGACATACTTTGAATTTAGTGAGGGCAATTGAGTAGAGAATTTGTACCATTTCGCCTTCTTGGATGGCACGTCGAGCAAACAATCCCCAACCATGTATTGCTGACTTGCCAAAGCACACTGTCTTCTTCTCTGTTTTCTGGGGAAAAAAAGCTCTTAATGTCTCAGCATTTCATAAATTCAATCCCATCATACAAATGGGTACAATGAAACACTGATGTAACCCACACATCACAAAGTACTCAAAGGAGACAGTAGATTTCTCTGCAGCCTATGCCACTTCATGATTCTGGTAAAGAAACACCCTTGCAAATGAGAAAACAAGGTAACAAACATGAACCAAAATTTCCCTCATGTTTCCCTCATGTTTCCTCTCTTGTAGCTGACTTTGAGCATTGAGCCTCACAGATGGACAGTGACAGACCCAAAACCCAACACAGTTGTCAAAGCAGTTAAGTCCCACTTATGGATCCAAACTGCATAGTTTCTTTCTGTTGAACATAGTCAAGACAACAGTTTCTCTGCAGAAAATTCATCTACCTGAAGGAAAGTGAGGCGTTCTTCATTTGAGAAAACCTTCTCCTTTTTGGGATCCAACATGGGGAAATCCTATTACCATCAATTTTGCACAGATGTCATCACAAATGAAAACAATTGCTGCCCTAAGTGTGATATTAAGTGTCAATTGCATTTCAGATGTCCAGACATTGAGACTCCAAAAAGAAATAAATGCATTGCATTCAAGGACACTTTTCTCTTGCCAGAAAAATGAGAATTGAGAGTAGAAACAGTGTGGTAAGCCTATCTATCAGTAGAAAATTTAGAGGTTTTGAGAAATTCAAATTTCACCCTCAGACTGTTGATATTCTCGACAGAATTCCAGCTGAAACCTGTGGCACGGTATGCAATTGCAATTCCTCGCCTCTGTCATTCATCACCTTTTTGTCAGAATGAATTTTTTGCTTCATAACCTTGCTGATCCAGAACCTCCCTTTGTGCCCAAATCTGGATTCTGGGCCTAAAAATCCTGACATACATTTCTGTTGTATAACAACATGCATCTTCAAGGACATGCTACATCTTCAATGGAACATTCTATGGGGTCCAAAGGTGGGTAGCACAGACCTTGACTTTTGCACCCTTGTTGTATGTGGTATACCGACAACACCTAGCAGCTGATGACAGGTTGTCACTGGCACAATGCTCTAAGGAGCTTTGATGGGTGCCAGAGATATAGCCACCAGCAGCAATTGAGTTCACAGCATTCTCCTCTACCCCTCCAGCCTGCTGCAAATCTTTCTTCAGGGTTTTCCCTTGCGGTGATTTCAACACCAGGAAGGTATCAGGATTTGGAGTCCTGCAGCAACAATCCAAGTAAAAATCATGTGTACTTTCACTTCCAACAACAAGTACATGAGCTTTACATATCCAAAGGTCTTCTTCATATACTTCCAAAGGTGCTATCAAGGCTGTTCCTGTGATTTTACCTATGTGTGCTGCAGAACATATTCATCCTGGTCAAGGGAGCTCCAGATTTGTTTACTGTACACATCTGCAAAATTTACCAGGTGACATACTTGTAAGAAATTAGTGGCTTGAGGCCATATAAAAAAAGGTGAAAAGGTGATTATTCTCTTGGAAAAAAAATCCTCTGATAGAAAATAAACCCTAGATCATGGCAACATGACAGTATCTGGTCACTACAAAGAGGTTAGCAGGTTTGGCAATGTCTTATGTCTTATACCTCCATGTGGTAGCCAGCTCTGAATCCACACATGGTATGAAATGATGTCCGGCAATTTTTGTGAGCACAGTGAATGCAGGATCCATGTCTCTGTCGGCATATTGTACATGCCTGATGACAAAAAAAAAGCCATTGCATATGCACACACATGGCACATGCAGTTCAGTTCTCAACATCATGAGCCACATGAGCAGTATAGAATCACATAATATAAAAAAATTCTGGACATAATGGGTATCTGACAAACCTGATGGAAGGTTGAAAGGTTGATGTCAATGAGTCCATCAGCAGGCTCCATCTTGGCAGCATCCTTGAATCTCACCTCTGGGACAAACCATCCACATGTGATGTGTACCCATAAGCCCTTTAGTGTGGAAGGCTTCAATGCCCCACCTGTCCACACACAGACACACACACACACACACACACACACACACACACACATGCAACACAATACACATTTTCAGAGTGGGCCAAAGTTTGCTTTGCTTCTCCAGGAAAGTAGAAAGACATTGCAGAAAAAAGTGGAAATAGATGTCAAAAGTCCCATCAAATGTATGTTAGTCTCTCAAAGCAGTCACTTGAAATGTGCATGCAATTCAGAACTGAAAGGTTCAAAACTCAGTACACAGCTGCTGAAGCATTCAATCCCAGAGACTTCCAAATAGACAAGCTGAAAAGGAAAAAGGTTCAGTCCCAAAGAGTGCACTAGTGCTCACCTTTTACAGGACACAGACAACATTCTCGTTCATGATCCGGTGTCTCACATGCTCGACAAACCCATGACCCAATGCTCTCAGATGCCTTCACTCCATAACATTCTTCATGAACTGCCACTTGACAACTGACACAAAACCAAACAGAAGAGAAAATCCTAAGTTTGCTAGTTTGCCAAAAGTCCCAGGAACCTCAAGGGTCCCTAAACCCTACCCCCCCCAAAGACTTCTGAATCTCTACACCAACGAATATGCTGCAGAAATGTGCTGGAGGAACTGGGTCTAAAAAAGTGGGGCACATAATCCAAGTACACAATAACTTTAGAAATGATAAAAATTGTGATTTACCGATTGCAGATAATCATTTTGTTGTAATCATAATCCACAACCCATCGACAAACTGCACACCTCTCCGATGTCCAAGTTGACTCTACAGGATTGTATGGAGCTGTTCCCAAATTCAAGGTTGTCAAACATTTAAGTCCATGTTGAATCCACCAAAGAAACCATGAACCTCTGTATCTATTTACACAATATTAACTAACTGTAACTATATTCATAGAAGATTCTGCTAAACTTCTTTTGGAAGACGTTCCGAATGCTACCCACTTGGCAGAACCATGTCAACCATTGATTTCTTCACAAATTATTTGAAAGGAGCAAAAAAACAGTTTGAAAACCTTCAGGTGAAGATGACATTCAGCAGCAGGTACAGGATTCCTGGTCTCACCATCTAGGACTGATAGCAGAGCCTGCTCTCGTTGCTTGGCTGGTACAATTATGTCCGGTAGTTCATAAGCAAGTCCAATAGCTCCAGCACCCAACATTTGCTGAAGCTGCATCAGAATTCCGACCAAAAAAGGTGTAGTTAACATTTCCAATTTCAATGTCTTTGGCACTTGCTTTCTCTCCCTCTGCATAATGGGAGGAGAAGATAACATAAAGGAATGGCATTTCAACTATGTGTAAAAATCACCATGTTAGCCTTAGCCATTCCAATCACAAAACCATTCTCAACTGGAGACAAAGTAAAAGATGACTTACCCAGCTCACCAATGGCTGATCAGGGTTCTTCACACGAATACTCTCCTTCCACTTCTTCTTGCGGCATCCTGTGTGTCTTTCCCACTCTGAAGGTCTCATGGGTTTCTCCTTCCCTCCACATGCATCACACATGCAAATCACTCTGAACACAGAAGTCAACAGAGAAGAAGTTAAAGCATGGGAAAAAATGAACTGAAATGTTGAAGAATTTCTCCAAAAGAAAGAAAACTCAGAGAAACAAAAAAGAAAAAGAAAAGACAAAATAATCCTTCTGCACACATGCTCTAATGTCTTGCAATATTGTTTGTGGATCATTCCAAACAGCCAGTAATGAAAGAAATACACATGCCACAAAATGATACAGGATGGTAACAGGATTCAACAACACAATCAGAGAGTTAGAGAAAAATGAATCAATGGGCACACACAAAACAACATCCAACATGCTTTCAATGTCTGTGTTTCATGAGGTCCACTTACTCATGATACTTTGGCAGATAATCCCCCTCCATTCTGCAGCAGAGTACAGGCAAGCGCTCCTGAACCAAAAATGAGCTTGGATCTGCCTCTACCCTGAACCATCAAGATACCAAATGTGGTGAGGAGGGTGTATAACCAAAAAGAATTCTGGGAAATAGCAGTGGTTCTCAAACTCCTACAACAAACCCAGCAAGGTCTCTCAGTCAAAGAGTTGATTTGCATTCCAATAATAACCACAGGCAAATGCTAACTTCAAACTAATGAGTAGAGACATACTTCTCAGATGCTTTGTGCTTTTTTGATAAGCCTTGAGGCTTCCTGCATTCAGGACACATGTATGAACCCCCATCTGAAAGTTCCTGTAAATTGCAACCCAACCAGTAACCAATCAGAACCACTCTGCCTCAGAAGCGGGCCCTCAAAAAGAACAGTTCCAGCATGTGTACAATGGCAGTGACATCAGGTTGAACTCTTGCAGCAAAATCCTGCTTCTCAACCAACATCTGGGACCAATACAGGATGAGAAAGTCAACATGTCAATAACCTTCAGTTTTTTGTTGGTGAGCTTGTCACAATCAGCATGAATCCATATCTCGCATTTGTCACATTGTGCCTGTAGACACAAAGAAAGAATTAACTGAAGTTGGGTCTTGAAGAACACTTAACCTGGAATCCAATGAAACTTGCTAAAACCTGTCTCAGGGAGCAGGCAGTAAGTCTGCATAAAAGAGCTATCCTACTCGATGAAGAGCCCAAAAACACTGACAATTGCAAACATATCCTCTTGGAAGCTCTTGTGGATGCACATCTCCTTTCTCATACTTCCCAGACCAAGAAAGATAAGGCTGTTCAATTTTGTCATTTGGAAGTGTCTCAAGGTTAACGCGAGTCAAATGCACAACTGGATTCACCATCACAAACAAGACATATCGTGATCTGAGTAGTGCAGGGCTCAAATACTTACGAAGCTACTATTGTCATTTGGAAGCCAGACTCTCTTGCAAGAACCACAATATTGCTTTGACTTGTACAACTGCAGACCATTAACAAAACAGCACAAAAATAATTCAGTGAAGAAAACCATAGTCAAAACATACAAAGAGATCTTACAGTTATGATGGATTCTGTGGGTGCATTTCCTGACTACTAAGTATTTGACCAAGGGCCATCTCAGAGTTTAAAGCTGCAGCTATAGATTTTAAGAGTTAAATCAAACTTATGCTGTTTTAGGTTTAGGGTTTAGGGTCAAATGGATAGCTGGTCCAGTATGGTGAAATGTTGTGGGACCAGGAAGAATTAAAATCTTCAACATTACCTTTGCACAGTGTTTGCACAACAAATTGTCCTTTGCACTTTCCTTTTTTTGCGCAGGCAGCTCTGCCAAGCACCCTATGCAAGTGCGCTTCAACTTGGAGCTGGCTGATGTTGCCTGCCAAAGTTACAAAAATCAATGACAATCAGAGGAGGGTAAGTCAAAGTGCAAAGGGAGAAGGTTTCATCTGTACCCAATCCTCTCAAGCTCACAGAATTGCTTACAGTTCAAAGGGTCCTCCTATAGTATCCACAGTCTATGAGAGAAGAGGGGCTGCTGCTTCTACTTGCGGTAGGATAAAGAGGAAAAACAGTACCTTCATTGGATCTGAAGGCAAAGGGTCTGGTAGGGCCTTATTGGTATCAACAGAATAGACATCATCCAACAATTCCTCATGTCCAGCAGGAAGAGCATTTGCCTTGTTTGCCGCAAATGAAGGATGCACTTTTCCTTTCAAACCCTCATGGCCATCCTCAAAACCGAGATCTGCAAGCTTGGCCTCATTGATCGCTTGCCTGAAATCACTTGGACGGCTCCTATTTAACCACGTTTGTTGTTGAAACCTGATCCCATAGCCACCAAAAGCATTTTCACTTTGCCATGACATTTTTTCTAACACAAAGAATGATCTTAAAAAGGACATGGGTCAAACAGGGTCAGACAAAAATCTTGTCTCAATTTAACATCCTGCATGCCACACATCTTCCCAATCACTTGGTAGCATGCCACCTTTGGTACTGGAGATGGAGCAAAATGCCAGCAGCCACTGATATTACAAAGACCCACAGAAAGACTCTCACCTCTCAAGATAACTGTTGAATGGGAACATCATGCCTTGCTTCACCCATGCATAATCCTGCAACAAAAAGAGAGGACACGCATGCAAGATTTTGGTAGACTGGAAAGATCTAAGGATTGATCATCTTTGTTGTGCTCCCAAGGCCCAAAAAAAATTTTAACAAACCCCTTTGCATAAAGTAAAAGGCTTTTGATAGGTACATACCCGCTGCTTGCCTTTGGATAGAGAGGGCCCATAGAACATGACACAAAGGCGATTTGGCAATGAGAGTTTGCGAACCAACCCTGGAGCTTCTCGGATGGGGTCAATAACCTTTGCTGGCCATACAGGATCGTTTCTCTTCCCTGACTTGGCCCACACAATCTCACCCAGCTCAAAACCCTCCAAACTGTGCACATCTGGTGCTGTTGCAATGATGGTGTCTATCACTTCTGCATCTGGTACTGTAACATCCAAGTCCATGACTCTTGTTTGGCTTTCACATAAAGAAAAATCCCTTCTTCTGTTGACATCTTCTCCAGCAGCATCAGAGTTCAGTGACTCTGAGCTGAAGTCACCTTTGTTGCTTGCATTTTCTTTTCGACTGTGGTGCATCTTATTACTCGCAGGGTCACTTGAAGCTCCAAGGGGGTTGGCATTGGTGGAATCACTGCCACCTGAAAGCTTAATGCGCTTTTTGGGATTTGTTGGTGGTGTCATTACCATTGCTGAAAGAGGAGGAGCTGCTTCAGAACAATCATCTGGAGAATAATGTTGTGATCCCTTTGGGCTTCCCTTGACTAATGGTGTAACAACAGAGTCTCGAAACCTTGAAGGGAGGGCTTGTGTGCGCCCTCGTTTCGACCTCACCAAGGCAGTGGTTTCTTTCGAAGGGGGCAGCAGCCCATCATCATCAACATCTTCATGTTTGATATCATTGTGGGTATCTCCCTTTACACTCGCTACTTGTAGTGCTTTGCCACCCTGTTTCTGAACACCTGTGTTTTTCATTTGAGTGACAGACATGACAGATGCTGCTACCTTCTTCACCTTCTTTGAATCATTACCCAGTGTGAGTCCAACAAAACTCTTTGAATCACTTGAGGCTTTTGACGTTTTGAGCTCCTCCCCTGCTGCTTTGGATCCAGCTGAAGTACTTTTTGAATCAAATGAGATCCCCGATCTAGATCCTCTGGCACCAACAATTGCCTTCTTTGAGTAGTAGTATGGAGTAACTGACTCTCGTGAGTTTTCCTCCATTTTGCTAGCTCTAGGCCTGCCACTTGAAAATGTTGTCCAATCAAATGAGGCAACAGATGCTTCTACCTTCTCACCATCTTTCCGTGAATTGGCTCCACCAGAGCACTTTTTTGAATCAAATGACACCCCAGATGCTTTTGCCTTCACATTATCTTTGCTGGCATCAGTAGTACCCACTGTAAAGATGTTCTTTTCATCCAAGGGAGGAGGAGGTACTTTCCTGTTTTCCAGATTTTCACCTGATGGATTAGCTACAGTGAAACTTTTCTTACAATCAATGGCTACAGCTACTGATGTTCTTGCCTTCTTTGGGACAGGAGAGTTACTCGCAGAGCCAAAATCTTTGCTCCCATCTTTACTACTCAGTGTGTGTGTTTTAGTGCCTCCTGCAAGAGGTGATGTCGTCATAGCCTGCAAAAGAGGAACCAGAACTGGGGTATTTTTGGGCATCATCCCACTTTCCCCTCCTCCTGCTTCACCACCTCCTCCTGCTTCACCACCTCCTCCTGTTCTAATCCCTGGAGCTTTGGCTCTATTATTACCTTGGTGTCGCCCATTACGCCTCCTGTAGAACGTCAATTCACCTTGCATTGCACTTGATTTTTGTTTCGGAAGTTCTTGGGTGGTGGCTACCTCAAAGCTCTCTACTTGGTCATCTTCTTGCCCTGGAGAAGAGGCTTTCTCTTGTGCTGCAAATGAGGATCCTGCTGCTACCTGTGCAAAATGCTCAGGGGAAAAAAGCACAACATGTCAGTAAAGTCCATCATCCCCCGCCCCATGTATTGGAGAAACAAACAACCATGGAAGAAAGGTTTAATGATTGACTAGGAATGGATTTTATGAATGAACAACAACCTGTGCAGCATCAACCAGCACATCAAGCCCACCAGCAAGCCCAGTGTTGCCCTTGTGCCGTTTTGCCAAGGGTGGAGTGAACCCACCACCACCCTCCCTGATATCCTGAGTAACATTTCCAAGTTTCTCATCCTCAGACTGGGAGATTTGTTGACTCCCATGCTTGAGATTTGAAAACTCAGTTGCACCCATAGGACCTGCTCAAAGAAAGAAATCAGACAAAATTTAGTTGTAACCAACAACAAGCCCCGCCAAAATGCTATTGCCTCCAGAAGTCTGTGCACAACAGTACAAGAGAACAGAACTCTTTTTTCAGTTGAATCAAGTGCAGACGATGCTGTTGAGAACTGGATACAATCCTTGGCTATTAAATCCAATCACATATGGAAAAGTCTTGAATGTTTCATGCAAACCTGATAGCTTTGATATATGACCATAAGAACCACTGGCACCCGATTGTGAATGCTGCTGCATCAATGGCTGTGGTGAACTGAAAACTCCAGCTGAAACAGATATGTCAGTGGGAGAAAGAAGCTTGAAATCCGTGGCTGAATCCTTGTCAACAATATCACAATTTTCTGGAGTCAATGGAGCAGGCTCTCTCTCCTGTTTCAGCTTTTCCTCCTGTACCTGCTGACCAGCAATAATAGCACCAGAGATGCTATTGATACTGGAAACCACAAGCTCAACTCCCCCTCCACCAGTTTGAAGCACATCTGTGATAGCATCACTCTGGTGATGACATCTGCCACCCATTAATGCAGGATCATGCCTCTGCAGATTTGCAAAGCTTGACAGATCCTGGGGGCTTTGTACCTGCAGCCAAGAAATACCTCATTACCATACCAGGAACCATCACAGCCCAGAAGTCGGTCAAGACAAGTTTCCTGTATAAAAAGTACCTGCATTACTAATGGAGATTCCCTGTTGTTTGGCTGTGCTGCTGCATTTCCTTGAATTGGGATTGAGAAAATTGCTGAGTGTGGATCACTCAAGTTCTCTCCCTTCTTCCGGGTACACAGCTCCTTCCCAACTCTTGCCTGTGGATCTGTGGAATCTGTGCAGGAAGCTTGATTTGTGTTGTCTCCCTCAACTGCTGGGCACATACCCAAAACTACATTAGTTATAAAAACTGGGAGACACGCACACACACACACACAGAAATTCCAGTGAGAAAGCAAAAGAGAAGACAGTAACAGCTAACAACCAGTGTAAGGTGCAGACCTGGGTCCTCTTTTACCAACTTGGGAGATTCATCCTGCATCTTCTTGTCATGGACCATTGGAAAACTCTCTGAAACCTGCTGCAATACTGTCACTTGACCACCTCTCAAAGCACTGAAATCTTCTCTGTAGTTGTGAACCTGAACTGGAGGAAATTGTGTTGAAAAACTCCAATCCTCATCAACTTCCATATCTTGCTTCTCACCACCACCTCTGGAGTTGGAAGAATGCAGGACATGAGAGATGACAGAGCACAAGTCTGAAGGACTTTTGTCAGCTTTCTCTGACATGGGGAGTAGGTCTGCTGTAGTTGATTTTTGTTCCAAATTATACCCTGTACAAAAATCCACTGTCACAGCTTCTGGGCCTGAAGGTGACGAAGAAGCCTGTACCAAGCTCTCAGGGCCACTCACATGAGAAATAAGAGAAACTGCTCCCCACTCTGCTGCTGCTTCTGTCTCCTTCGTCATCATCATCATCCTGCCACTGTTCTCATCAACTGAAGATGATCCAAGTTCATGTGGACCTGCTGCAGCAGCTGTAGTTCAACCACAATAAAAGATTATGCCAATCAGGCAATGACCCACTTAAGATCTGTTTCCAGTAACTACTAAGGAAATGCCTGCAATTACCTACCACCCATGAAATCCTCCCATCTATATAACAGACTCAGAATTCTGGAAGAAGAGAAATATACCCATGTGTGTGTGTGTCTCTCTCTCTCTCAATTCTGCAACTCTTTTGATGATTCTGCAAAACACCTACCAGGAAGGAAGGAACAAAGCAAGCAATACTTTCATCTACAATAATGAGATTCAGAAATGCTGAGAGATGTGAAGGACAGCTAGCTACCCATCAAAGTAAATGCTTTCATCTACATATGAGATTCAGAAATGCTGAGAGATGTGAAGGACATCTAGCTACACATCAAAGCAATGCTTTCACCTACAACAATGTCATTCTGAAATCCTAAGAGATTTGAAGGACAAGCTTGCTACCCATCATCAAAGCAATGCTTTCATCTCCAATGACATTTGGAAATTCTGAGAGATGTGAAGGAAAGCTAGCTACTACCCATCATCAATTGTGCTTTGTGGAAGGAACTACTGTGTATACAAATCAATCCTGTGCCAGAATTGGGGACTTGTTGATGATCACAACCCACCACCCACAGAAAAAAAATCTTCGATGATTGGCATAGTTCTCAAGCTAATGCAAAGTAAGTGCAAAACAAGAGAGAAAGCTGCAACTGTGACTACTGCTGTACCTTGCTCGCAATGTGAATTGCTGCTGGGCAGAGGAAGAGGATGACTCGTAGTCGTGTCGTAAATTCCATTGAGGAGCTCCACTGATGAAGTCTTGATGACCTTCTTAGGGCTCTTGTTTTTGGATGCACACCTGTTTGCTGCCCTCTGCTGCTGCTTCTCAAGCATCTTTGCCTTGCGTATACTGCGCTTGAGAGCTGAGGACTGGCGTGCCAGCAGCACCGTCTGTTGTTGATGCTGCAGCAATGTGTTGTGATGGCGTTGCTGCTGCTGCTGGAGAGGGTCGTGGTCGCACATGACGTGAAAACTCATCGGCCCCACGACGTTCGCTGCTCCCACCTGTTGTTGCTGCTGCTGCTGCTCTCGCATCATCTGCAGTCTCGCAATTCGAGGTTGCGCAGGAGAGTCTCGCGGTTGTGGTTCAACAGGACCCGGAGTGGTCACAACAACACGACGGTTCTCCATGACTCCTTTGCCTTCTTGCTTGCAAACCTTTTTACATCCCAGAAACGCCGCCGCAAGCAGCTAACGTCTCTCTCCGTGGCGAGCTCCTCAATCACGCAGAGATCTCAGCAGCGCTAGTTCCGATTTCGTCTTGAGCTGAAGACCCATTCTCAGAACTCTCTCGGAGCCCATAAGGCACTTCCGCTTTCCGCTCTTCACACACAAAATTAGCAGGCAACAGATTGACGATCCGGTAACGGAAACGAAGCCTTGAAACGAACCCACAAAAGAAAAGCGACGCAGACGACGGAAGGACGGAAAGCAACAAACAGATAGCAGGCGCACACCCAAAGCAACAACAACAACAACAAAACCAGAAGCAAAGCGCGCTTCTCTTCTGCCTGCCTTCCTGCCCTTCCTTGACAAAACGACGGCCGACCAGAACAAGAGCAGTACGGCACCAAACCGCGTCAGACAAAAGCGCGATGGGAGACCCAAGTAAAATAATCGATGGAAGAGCAGATGCGGAACACGAAATGACAAAACGCAGTGCGAGAATCGGAGAAGGAAACGCAGCAACGGAGGTGCGCACGAGTGCGTGTGGAGGTGCGCTTCCTCTCTCTCTTCTCCTCCTCTTCCCCGTCTCTCCCGCGAGCGTGGAAGGGAGTTTCGCCATTTCCCTATTTTCTGCCTCTATATCTATCGCCAAACTGGCGAAACACGAACTCCGCTTGCCGAGGACCGAGGCGATTAACAGCATTGCCCATGGCCTTCGTCAACGAGTCATCCACGAAAACTCTAAAAACTCCTCATAAATCCATTCACTCACTCGTCATCTCTTCATCCATGAACTCGCCTACTCTTTGTAGTTAATCCGATTTCCACTTTCCACGCCATAGAAAGCTAAATTACCGCACCGTAATTAAATCACTCACTCCCATCAGTTTTTTTACCAACTAAGAATTACTCAATGTTACCCAGTCAGTTAATCTGTCGACGACCGAGGCGATTATCAGCCTTGCCAATAGCCTTCGTGAACGAAACATCCAGACCCAAAAGAAAAAACTATACGTGTTCAATGGATTCATCCAGTCACTCACTCATCAAATCTTCATCCATGAACTCACGTACTCTCTGCAGTTAATCTGATTTCTCCTCTTTTCACGCCATAGAAAAAGGTAAATTCCACATGGTAATTAAGTTGTCACTCGATAAGGTTTTTTACCAAACAGCGAATTATTCAATTTGCCCAGTCAGTCCTGCGACCATTTCTCGGTAAAAATCAAACAGTCTAAAAGTAAACTTGGAGTTTTAACTCTTATTTTATTTTACAGTGGCAGTCCCTTTGTCCCAATTTTACACGTGTCGTTCATTGAAGCCATCATAAACCATGGCATGGCCATCATGGTCACCGATGGATAGATGGATGGATGGATGATGATGATGATGATGCCACATGGGAATGGGGGAAACCAGACTGACTGACTGACCAGCACTCGCCCTTTTTTAGCTTATATAGGATTTATTATTTTCGTGGCTAAAATAGGGCTCTAGGGTAAACTAAAATAGATAGTAGACCTTCACATGTCATGATGGTCATGGATGGATGGATGATGATGATATTGATGATGATGGCATATGGGGATGGGGAAACCGGACTGACCAACTGACACTCGCCACTTTTTGGCTTATAGGATTTATTATTTTTGTGGCTAAACTAGGGCTCTAGGGTAAGCTAAAAGCGATAGGAGGCCTTCTTCACATGTTTCGCCAACATAATAATAATAATAATATTCGAGTGCTATTATTATCCGAATATTAATAATAATAACGATAATAAATATGAAGGTAAAAGCCCCCCCCAGGTTAACCATGATCAACTTACCGTCAAGGGTAAAAATTCACGTCACTCTTTGGTTCGATTTTACCTAATGGTGAGTTACTTGTCCGATTAGCTTTTTATCCCACAGAGACGAATGAGCCAGACTTTTTTTTAATCTTAACGTTTTTACCAGTTACCAGACCTTAGGTTAATCGGACCAGGCTATTACCACTTACTAGACCAAAAGAAAAATTGTGATATTGAAATTTTGGCGATTTTTTTCCCAAAATTTTGGCAAATTTTAGTCAAATTTTCAATAATTTTTTTTTATTAAATCCGGAATTTTTCCCAATTTTTGGTCAAAAAACAACAAAACTTGTCCCAATTTTTTTTAAATTATATTATTGGATGTGTAGTAACTGGTAATTCATGGATTTAAAAGCTACTCTCCCATGGTAGGCACTCTTTTTCCCTCGCTTGAAATCAATTATCAAACAAATTTCAAAATCCATTTATTTAATAACTTCCAAAAACCATGCTTTTTTTTTGACAAATAACATTTTAAGCTTGTCTCTTCTTGGATGTTAATGGGGATGGATGGATGGATTTGGCCAAAAAGTGGTTATAAATAAATTTGATAATCAACTAGTTAAATGTTTTGTGTGGATTCAAAGCACTAAATAATCCAATTATTTGGTCATCATCAAAAAAATCATATGATTTCAAATCAACGAAGGAAGGGAATGAAAAAAAAGGGGCAAGGTTGTCACTTATGAGCTTTAATAGAACTCCTTGTGAACACAACAAGGAACACTCTTGGGAATATTTTGTTTATTAAACTAACAAGTTGAAAAAAAACCTTAAATGCCAACCCTACCTTTAATCGTGTAGTGTAAAGCTCTATGGTGATGGTGTTCCCAAAATTAAAGGCCTAGGTTGTGATGGTAGTAACCAAATTCGATCTTACAATTCAAGAATGTCTTTCACCCCTAGGCATTTGCCCATCATAAAGCACAAGATAAAAACATTATCATAAGTTTAAACATATGTAAATCACAAAGGAGTAAGAAAGGGAAGGATCTACACTTACTATTTAGGAATTGAAGGGACCTTACATAAGCAATAAGTTCCCTTCTACTTTTAAATGGTAGGCATAAGGCTCCTCCTCTTTGCTAAAAAGGATATTCATCAAAATAAGAATGTTACGAAATATATTTATGATTTTTTTTTAAATCTTTGCCATTAAATGGTAGTTGGGAATCAAAATTGGCAAAGTACATCATTTTTGACATTGTGTTAATCAAGAGGATGGGAGATGCCTCTTCAACTTGGCTTTGATTACAAGTTTGATTTCTTCAAGTTTGATAAGTGTTTTAATGAGTCCCTTTATTGCATTTGCAATTTAAGTGTTCTAAAAAGATAACATTGAAACACAAAATATTTAAAAATAGAAAACTCAATGATAAAGGAGTTAGCTTCCTCCCCATTTAGGTCTATTACCTAGTTCATTAACAAATTCTTATTAGTGAAAGTCTCAAAAACATTTGCTTCATCAAAATTAAGGTCATCAAATTTGTTGTATGGATCATTATAAAGTCAATAAAACTATAGTTGGCCACTATTCACGGCATTTATGAAGTCATACACAAACACATCATAAGATTGGGTAGAGTTGATCAAGGTATGCACATTGTCCAAATAAAAAAAAATGGCATGCAAACCCAAAATCAATTCCAAGTCACAAAAGAGACTCACATTTTCATTAGTAGTGTTGCTCCTTTGGCATATTATCATGCATTTTTGCAATCAAATGTTGATATTGTTCCATAACACATTTCATGACAGACAACATGTTGATCCATTTCATTTTCATGTTTCTTAGTAGTTTGTTTCTCGTTTCTATGAGTACATCACACAACCTTTGAAATTCGAGGAACTTTTTTGATGAGTGAACAAAAAACCCATACAAGGCTTTGAAATTCGAGGAACTTTTTTGATGAGTGAACAAAAAACCCATACAAGGTTTTGAAATTCGAGGAACTTTTTTGATGAGTGAACAAAAAACCCATACAAGGCTTAACAAGTGCCTCCAAGTGAACAACCAAGCTTAACTTAAATAAAATGAACACAACTAAATTAGTTCTATGGGCAAAACAATGCATTCCAATCATAAATGGAATCACATTGTTTGTCATTTGTGTGGTCACACCATCTTTTGCACCTTAAAATTCTACCATCACAACCCATGGATATGAGTTTTTCACCCAAACCTTTGACATTTAGTCCACCAAAAGTGACCATGGCAATCAACATCAATTTTTTTTAAAAATTATTGTCACATGGACACCAACCTTCTCCACACAAACTAACAATGGAATTTATTTCCAAACTTGAACAACATACAAATGAATAAATATGCAAGATGTATTATCTATTACAATGATTTCATTAGCATTGACAAAACAAGAAACTTGCAACATTGATAGCTTTTGAATGTATTCCAACAACAAGTCATTCATAGACTTGGCTATACCCCACCATGTAGAGTCATTCCAATGTTTTTTAGGATTGTGCTTAACCTTTAAGATAGTGAAAAGGTCTTTCCGATCTTTGAAATTTATTATTGCCCAACCTTAAAATAACACATGATTAATAGAAAAACATTTAGAGGTTGTGTAAATTCTTTCATTACATGCATGTTGGCAATCATTCTTAAAATAGAAAAAAACCTAGTTCAACCCCAAGACCTGAAATTGTTGCTTTACAATGCCCTACATGTTTCAATAGGTCATCAAGCTTTGAAACCAAAAGTTTTTCCTTACCTTTCACTTTTGAACAAATCACACAACGTAGAACATTACTTCTAATGTTTACTACAAGCTCTACCCATGGAAAACACATAACCCATTTATCTTGGAGGTGGGAAATCTCATTTTTTTTCTTTTCATTACAAGGATCATACTTAAAGGCTTTTTAAAACCTTCTAAAAATTAATACAAGTTTCAAAAGTAAGGGCTAATTTAGAATTGACATCAAAGATAAGGAAGATGGGCTTCAACTTAAAGTTTTTTAAAATCAACAACGGAGGAAACATGCTAAAGAAACAAAAAGAAGAAAGTGCATAATGCACACACACACACAAAATTCAAGTGCAACAAAAATGAAAAACACTCTTGGGGTCTTAACTCTTAAAATGAGAATTTATGAAGTCTGAAACTCAAATTAAATCAAATTTATAGAAACATGAAAGACAATGCACATTCTTGCCAAACAATGTTTTTCACACTTTAGGTTCTAACACAAGCTCTTGGAATCAATGTAGCGATCAAAAGTTCAACCACCAATTTATTCATCAAACATTAAGGCAATGACTCCCACCATCAAAGCTCAACCTTTAAAGCAATAACATAAAATCATAAAACCCTTATAACAAT
The DNA here is from genome assembly GCA_963920785.1 of Sphagnum contortum. NCBI lineage: Eukaryota > Viridiplantae > Streptophyta > Sphagnopsida > Sphagnales > Sphagnaceae > Sphagnum > Sphagnum contortum. The sequence goes on along the minus strand of OY987284.1, from coordinate 4,208,910 downwards.
AAATTGCAATTTGCTTAGAGTGGCAAGGTGATTCTACTAGTACATAAAGTTGTAAAGGCCTTCATTTATAGAATGCATAACATTGTATGTAAACCATCTACAATCAAAAATGGAGTTATAAAATTTACAATTTCATCATGAGAAAAAGAACTAGAGAGGCAAAAAGGTCATTAAAAAAAAAGAGCAAGAGTGATGATGGCGAGAGTGACAAGAAAGGTGACATTGTTATGCCATTGTTTGAAACCCTAGTTTTTTTTGGTGGAAAGAAAATTAATTGCTTTTTTTAACAAGCTTATAAGTTGCAAAGTCAAATCCCAAATCGCTTTTTGACAATTTTTAGCCACAACAAAAAAAAAAAAAAAAACAAAAAACATTGGTTCTAAGTCTCTCACTTTACAAATGTCCTGACCTAGGACATTCTCCTACATTGAATAACATATCTTCTAAGTGTTGAAACACCTTGTCGTAAGTCCTTTATTTTGCAAATGCCCTCCCAAGGACTTTACCTTGCATTGAATAAGATCTCTAAAAGTTCAAACACCTTGTCCTAGGCCCTTTATTTTGCAAATGCCTTCCCTTGACACTTCTACTTCAGATCCATGCATTTGTCATCACTTTGTTATCAAGTCAATATCCCATTTCATGATTTTCCTTGTTAACTCCCATGGGTGAAGGGCATTGTGCTTTACATTAGGTTACTAATGTGTAGATTAATGCCCAAGGAGTGGGGGTGTTCTTGAAATTAAGCACCCATCCAAGATAGAGGTGCTTATTTCAAGAATGTCTTGCTCTAAGGTCATTACCTTGTGTAAAGCATAAGGAAATGGATATTTATGGACAATCATCCATTCAGCTAGCTACTATGGCCCAAAAGCCCTATTTGTATAGTAGCTTAAGGCTAGCTACTAGGGGCCAAAAGCCCTAGTTGTATAGTAGCTTAAGGGATTTTAGCACCTAGGTAATAGGTCTATTTTCATATGAGGATTTCTGAAAGATGATATTTTGGCTTGTGTGAAACTTGAAATTAGTTATAGAGTTATAATACCTTGACAGATTTTTGGTTTGTTTTAGAGGCTACTATTTGCTTAGAAAAACGCACATACCATATACCCAAGGACCATAAAAGAAGATATAGAATAATTTGTTAATATTATTGCCTCAAAAATAGTTTTGGACTGGTACACAAAGCTCCAAACAAAAGTTCCCACAAGTGCGTCAATTATGGCCTGCGTTCAGGATGACGTGAAACCCAGTACAATAGTAGCGATACTCATTCCCGAGGAAGGACAATTCTCGTTCTCACATCGACGACAGACGAACCATAGAGAGAGCAGCATTTCTTCATCTCTTCGATGGCATCTGTTTCAGATGCTATACAAAATTGCTACTCGCACTCTTCCATTTCAATGTGCAGACGACAGGAACGTTTGTATATATATATGTCTGTACACATACACACACACAGAAACACACACAAGCAAAAGAGTAGCGGATCACGCGTCTCTGAGTGATTTTGTGTTTCAAGAAATGTACCGATTCAGTTAATGTCCACCACACGAACTTCGCGTTCTGTCTTCTTGATCTTTGGTACCGTGACGGTGAGTAAGCCATTCTCAACTTTGGCGTTCACCGCTTCCACGTTTGCGTCATCCGGTAAGTGGAATCGGCGAGAGAATTTTCCGTAGGAGCGCTCTACACGGTGCCATGTATCCGTCTTGTTCTCTTCCTCGCGAGTGCGCTCACCGCTGATTTCCAAAGTTCGATTTCCTTCCACCGTCACTTTGACATCCCCCCGTTCCAGCCCTGCAATATTTCGAAGAACATTTTCTCAGCAACAATTTTTGGAAGAACGAAAGCGCACGATATGAAGAGGAGAATTTCCTTAGCAACGTTTTTGGAAAGAACGAAGCTCACGAGTCCAGACTGTTGTCGGGAAACACGAGATTAGGGTCACGCAGGCAACGCGCACTACCTAGTCGCCGAAACTAAGAGATTTGCAGAAACATCAATCCAGATGCAGATCAAAAACGAAATTAATTCATAGAACTTGATTACGAACTGAGACATTGGAGAAGGCTCTTGAGAGGCAGCACACAAAAACGTCTTATGTTGCAGAACATTCTCGAGGATAACGTCGATGTGCTAATTCTTGTGTATGTATATCAGTTCGACATTGAATACAAGGATAGGACTCCAGTGTTATTTACCAGGCAAATCAGCTTTGAATATGTGAGATTCAGGCGTCTCTCGCCAATCCACATTAGTGTTCGCCACCGCTTGCAGGCTGCTCATATCCCTCCCTGCAAATAGTGAACGATGATCAAATGGCACAAGCCGATCCCAGACTGAGTCGAAGTTACGCCACGGATCCCAGAAACCGTGCTCCCACGGATCGAAAATGTCGTTACGTCCACCACGACCGCCGCCGAAGAAAGGTGTTAAAGCCATGGCGATGATCAATCGTTCACTACCAAAGACAGCCGCCACAAAAACACCAGATCAATCTCTACAACTGTAGTCCGAAACTATAGAGAAAATCTAGATCCTTAAGAGTACCGAGAGGAGATTGCTATCTCTACGAAATTGGTATCGACTTGCAGATTTCCGCAGCTCGTAATTCTACACAGAAAGTTTGCCGATTTCAGGGAAGAAAAATTCTAAGCTTACAGAGATCTCGAGGAAGCAGAAGAGACGAAGCGCTCTGCCTGTCCATTTGTCTTTCTTTATAGAGCCTCGGTGCTTTTGCGATTCTGACACGGAATAGGTACTAGTTCTAGAAGGTTCCAAATTCCGTTGGCAGAACCGTCAAATTCCGAACGATTGCAGAATCGTCTGTACCGAACGAGAGGAATCCGGAACATTCGAGAACACCTATTCCGTGTCTCTCCCGCTTTGGTTTAGGATTGTATGAATACTTGCTTGGTAAGGACATGAGGTAAAACCAATCTTGTACTAGTAGTACCTTATCAAGGTTGTAAAAAACTAGTGCTTCATACCAGCCAAAAACACCCTTGACATAACTGATTGTATAGGAACATCAAGTTTACAGGTTATGGGACACAGAAGAGCATTAAGGTACAAAGTTCAGCCCATCAGCAATCAGGAATGTACTCCTTCAAGGGAATTAAGGAAATACACTAATGTTAAAAGGTAACAAGATACATGATATGATTGAGGAGCTACCAATGGTGGTGCTACCATGTTAGTAATACACTCCTTACCAGCCTGATTCAATCATTTTCTAACTATGCCTCTTCATAGTCTTTTCATTTCCTACCTTCTTAATGCTAGCTTTGAGTGGACCTATCTATGGTCCTTTAAGCAAGGGAACATACCCTTAAAGGGAAGATGTTAAACAGGCCAAAGGAAATGAATGCATCTGGTACAAGAGTAACACCAGCACATCCATGATGTCGGCAATACCCCATCACCCCATAACTTGTGACTCACCAGCCCATAACTTGTTACATTGTTTGCGAAAATTCCATGTTGGCACATTACATCCTCACCCCGCTTAAAATCCATCGCCCCGCCCCCCCAATCCCATTGCATCCATGGACAATCACATGCCATGTCTCCACATGGCCCATGTCTAACCTATATACCCTAAATTTCAAAAGTTGTCGCCCTTTCGCACGCCACATTTCCCAAGATCCAAAACCTTGAACCCTAAAGCTCTCGCTTATCTCCATTGCCATTGTTGTACAACTTGAAACACCATTATGTTAAAGTTGTTGTCCTAGTTGTCATTATAGGAGAATTCAATTCACCAGTGTCAACTTATTACAACTGGAAACAACAAAAGTAGTGGAGTGAAAGCACAAGAAAACTTGCAAGTCAAAGACTCTATTGCTTGGTAAAAAAATAAAATTGCTACAAATTGATGGTGTCCAAGTTTTTGTGGAAGCATTCCCTTGTAGTAGAAAACATTCTATTAAGGCACTCCTAGGTTGCACAAAATGCTTCAATGAAAAAGCATCTTTCAATGCATAAATGTTAGTAAGGGAGCATGTTACAAAGTTCTTCACTTGAACAACTATTTATATGTTGTAGGTTACAATTGTAGTTGTACTTCTTTAGGTTTGGTATCAACATTTACAATTGTACAAATGCTTGAACCATAATTGAACTAAAAACAAAGTGTAGTTTCAATGTTTGTAATTCAATAGTTTGAACTTGAAGATGTCATTCAAGTTGTAACTACCAAAAAAAATTGATAGGTTTAAGGGAGTGCTAAGTCTATTTGTGTGTAAGGTTTGATCCACAAAGTTGTGTTTATATGTATATTAGGTTTTTCAATGGCACAACAGAAGATTGACAACAAAGGTGAAAACCAAGTATGCACAGAAGTTGAAACAAATCTTGTTACGAATGGGTTGTTTCGTTACTATGTCAATTTGGGAAACACAAAATGGGTGGAACAATTTGTGACTACAAAGTTGTACAACAAGTGCAAACTTGAATTTGTCGCCATAAAGGTAAACATTTTGCACCATTGTAATATTTGTGGCATTGCATGATGGTGTAATGTTCACTTAAAGATAGCTAAGTGATTGTTTTGTTTTGCTTTTAGTCTTGATGTTTATGTCCCTATAATTACATGTAGATTATAAGCTTGGTAGGACTAAGTTATTAGACTACAAATGAGCAGAAGTTGAAATTGTAGTTTAAAAATAAGTACAATTAAGTTTAGAGAAAGGTAAATAAGTATACACAGAAAGCTTTAGTTAAGTTTAGAGAAAGGTAGATAAGTATATAGAGAAGGTAATTAAGTTCAAAGAAAGGTAGTTATGTTTAACGAATGGTAGTTAAGTCTAGAAAAAAATTTCAATATGTTTTTACATCTATTTTTATATCAAATAACGACTACTAATGTTGAGAATGTAGCAAAAGGGTGATATGATGTCATTTGCATTTACTGCAATGGGGAGTGGCCCAACAAGTTTTGACTTTCAAAACATTATCATAGGGGTTACATCAATTCACCATTTTATCTTGACTCAACAAAACACATCCAATTACTTGATTACCCTAACTTCAAGTCTCCTTGGGAAAGCAAGATGTTGAAGCAAATGTTGGTAGATGGTAAGAGAAGCATGGATTTGCCATTGAAAACCCAACTGAAAGTTGATCAAGAGCAAGATCAAATCATTCCAATAGGTCATAAGGCAATAAAGCAAGTGTGTTGGTTCAAAACCCTAGTAGGATTATGCCTAACTGTTAAATATGATGCACATAATTGTAAGTGCAAATGGGACAATGATGTTATGCAAAAACATTCAAAAATTGGTTAGAAAATAAAGAAACCAGAACTTAATTTGGATGTTATTGTTGAGGAGATAGCTTAGAAGTGTACCCATCGCACCAAAAGGAAAAATCTTCTACTTGCAAATAATAAACAATGACGGTAGTGAAAACAATTTCAAGATAATCATGATGTTGTGGTAAACCTAACTTGACCTACATGTACAATCCTGAACCTTGAGAGAGTGGATGTGCCAAATGTTAGTTAGAAAATGGCACTATGAATATGAAGGCTCACAAATCAAACAATGTTCCAATCCATCATTGTTAATTACTAAATGAAATAATTTATAGAGTGAACCATATATGTTACAAAGTTGAACTAATGTATAAAGTTGTACATATGTTACAAGGTACAAGGTTCTATAATTAAATAACCTGCATGTAACAAATTTCCTAAAATGTGTTATGTTTGTTTATACGCTACTTGTTTGGGCCATTACATCTCAATTTCATGGATAAGGGAGGTTTGGGTTTTTTTGTTAGGGGCAGTGGGAGTGGGTCGTTGTCTCTTTCTTTTCCATTTAAGGGCAACCTTTCCCTCACCACCAATTGTGAATTAATGTATACTAACTGTAACATGTGGAGTAATAGGTGTGCAAAGGAGAGAAAACACTATTAAATGGTGGCAAATCTCTTGTTGGGGCTTCTTGTAATCATTATGCAAGGTGGCTTTTATTGTTGTGGAACCATGAACAATCACCTTGTGATTAGTCGGAATGTTTTTTGTTGCTAGCATGTGAAGGGGCTAATAGCCCATACCATCATCCTTCATTTTCAATTCCTCCACGAGTGCTTGGATAACACAATATTGAATTTTCCTTACTAATTCCTCTTGCCATGAACCACCCTAAACAAAACTAATAGATTTTATAATCAAAGCAACATTGCATAATCGTAACACGGTTGCAAGCACACTACTTGTTACATGTTTTCTCATATGAAACAATAAGGTGAGCTATTCATAATGTATGGTCAATTGAACATATGCTATCACTATACTAACAATATGTAATGTGCATAAAGTGTGGCATGACAAGTTGAGTTTGAATCCACAAGATGACCAAGAAATCAAACTTGCGTCCCTCATCCTTGTAGGTTGGTTGTAAAGTTGAAAACAACTTAATGGCCACAATCTTGAGAGTTCTTTTGAAGGGAAACCTTGGCCAAAACATTGACAAACGTTGTAAAATTAACATCATCTTCATTTAAGCCCTTGGAAAGGGCCCATGCAATGCACACATTTTGAACAAATTCCTTGGACAATCTACTATTGTGGTAACTTGGTATAGAATCACAATGAATGGTGCATCATTTTTTGAAGTTGTAGAAGGACTAGTGGTTTTTGTCCAATATGGCACAAACTTAATGTTACTTAAAAGTGTGCCATGCTTAAAGTATTTTGTCCCTCCTCCATTCTGAAGTTTAATCTTCAGTAATTTAGAAGCTTGTGCATTTAACAAAACGTACATGCACCTGTTTGACACAATGTTATTTGCAACTATATGTATAAGGACAAAATCTAACCACTTGTCAGACATGGGTGCTTCAAAGTTTGTGAGACACTAAAAATCACGTAAAAAGATGTCAATTTCCATACTTTTAAAGCCCTTAAAGAAGGCAACGTATTCCAATCCATGCGAAGTTGTGTCAATTCTCAATTCATCCAACAACTTGTCAACCTTGCAAAAAATTGGAGGTTATCAACCTATTGCAAATATATGTTGTCGCAACCCTAGCATTTGGCTTGTGACCAAGGCAAGGGGGTTGCAAGGTTGCGGGCCTAGAAGTAGACCCGGGAGTCACATCACATGCTCCCGAGAGTGCAAAGATTCCAAAGAGTGTGAGGGAATGAACCCTCACATTCCCAAGTGAACTCCCACGTTGGGAGTTGGTGAGAGTGGAGTCCCAAAAGGACTCCCGAAACTTCAGAGAGCACTTTGAGGGGTCAAAACTCCATGGCTTGTTGTGCTCTTTATATCAATGCAAAGCTCTTGAAACGTAGATGTCTAAAATGGGCTCGCATTGCTCATTTGGACATCTGAAAGGCAAGTTATGGGCAAAAGAAGGGCCGGGAGTCAAATTGGCAGTTTGACTCCTGACCACTAAAAGTCGGGAATCGACCTCTTCCTGACATCCGATTTGAGAGTGCGACACGGCGTTGGAAAGCTCTCGACGAGGGCTACAACTTTGCTTTAGACCGCGTTGCGATCTCACTCTGCAGTCGGGAGATATCGGCGTCCAAAGTCCCGGGACTCCAACCCGGGACAATTTCGGAAAAATAGCCATTTGGATGCCACCTCCGCCGCGAGCTGCAGAGTATACTATAAGGGGGAAGGTGGTGGCTTCCCCCAAGTCCGGGCTGTGGTGAGTCTTGTGTGTTCGTGTTGCCCGTGGCTCGTCCTAGCACCAAAGGTGCTCTAACTATGCACTAACCACTTTGTGTGGGTTGTGTGCAGACCCGCGTGAGTGAATAAGCTTATCAATTCTTCCTAGTCCCATCTCGGAGCTCCAACACGCCCCTCTACCCCTCCAAGTGTTGTGAGCTAGGGAGCGGCTCCAAGTTCCAACTCCTTCCGCATTGCCGCATACTTGGACCCTCAAGTGGGTCTACAAGGAACTTGGGAGCACGTCATATGCCAAGCAATAATCAACTTCAACTTCCACCTATCAAATGACGGGAGTTAGTAACAACCTTAAAGTTTGCCACAAATGTAGTAATGTTTCATCTTTTAGGGGCATAGTATGGCAATGTGACATTTTCATGGACAAAGATTATTAATTTTCCTTGCAGGGTCTTTAAAGTAGGGATTGTTGTGAAGATGTCAAAAGTGAATGCCACCCCATTTTTTTCGTTCAACTTCTAGAGCAACAATTGCATCAAAGTCATGCATTTTATTGTCCATGTATTAAAAAATCCTCTTGTCACACTCCTCCCACCATTGAGCTTCAAACTTCTTGTTATCTCGTTCAAATAACTTGTGCTCAATATATTCAACCAATGCGCAAAATTTATCTTTTGAAGTTGTAAGGTTCACCATGTGACTAACAAAAATGTTCACAACGTTCCATTGCCAATATATGCAACAATGTTGTGGAAAACAAATACCAAAATTAGTTTGGTTGGATTTAGAAGGTTATAAATGGGCAACATGTTATGTAAGCATATTTTTATAGAGGTCCAAAACTAGAAATTTCATGTACTAGTGGTTCAACATTTGTGGTTTACTTGGTTTTTGTGGGCCCACAACCCAAATGATGCCATAAACATGTTGTCAATCCATTCATCCCATCCCTTTAAACAAGCCCGATAACTTGCAACCATGGCATTGAAATCATACAAGGAAGAATTTTCCCAGCTAAATTTCTTCAACATGTAGGGAAGCAAGTGAAACAACCTTGGTTGTGGCTTGAATGGTAGAGGTGCAAGAAGTTCCCATGGGACCATGACGTGTTGATCAACTTCAACCTTCACAAGTTTCCAATAATGATTTTGAGCCCCTTCAATGTCTCCCAATATGTGCAAGTCCCATAGAACAATGTTTGGGTGTAGTGGAGATGGATGGATCATGGGTGAGAGTATTGGGCTACTTCGATTTCTGATTCCCATATTGGTATGAAATGAACTTGATACACCAAAAATTCTTGACTTTAACATTTCTTGGAACGTGTTTTTGCCTTTAGCACGAAGGCATTCATTGTCTCGCTTTTGTCCATCATCAAATGAAGTTTTGTCTATGCTACCAAAAGTGATAGTTACATCTTGATCATTTGAAGGTTGCATCCTAGTTTCCTTGGTAATTTGGTTTGAATCTTTAAGTTCATTTACATCAAGTTCTTCCTCTTCTTGTGGCATATCCAAGACAAAACTTTCAAAAATACATGTATTTCCATGCTGTTTTTTGGGAAATGGCCCCACCTTAGATCTTCCCATCTTTTGTCGAAGAGTTTTTGGCAAAACTTTTCAATGTTCTCTATTGTAACGAAGTTTTAACAAAAAACCTTTCAAACATTTGAACCTGCACACCTAGACATGAATGTGTTTGTCATTAACTAGAATTCTCTTAAGGCCATTTTTATATCTACATCTGCTTGGGTCCTCAACTTCAATTGAATAGAAAAGGCATCATTTTTCTCAATCTACCATTTCAGTTCATTTAACAATTGCAGATTAGCCATATTGGCCCACATTGTGCCCACAATTATGTAAAGCAATCCTATAACCTAATAAATTGTGTATAATTTCTTGCAAAAATGTTTCCTACATTGCTTCAAGCTCCTTGTTTTACAATTTCACATTTCTATAAGGTTTAAGGCATGATACCCATGTCATCATCACTACGTGTTTCTCGTCTCCTACCCAATCTTGCTACAATAACAGTTCCCATGTTACAGTTCAATCCCCTTGTTATAGACACAGAGGACGAGAAATACCTAATTGTGATTTGTTGGAGTGGTTGAGTTTGTAATTAAATGTGTACACTTGGATCACAATGTTTTGCAATGCCCCTTCAACATGACCTTGGAAGAACTTGAAAGTGGACCAACACAAAAAAATTCAAACACTCATAATTAAACACAAAAGCTTAAAAGCTAACTTGAAAAGGAAATATTTGTGAAAATGCATACATGGAAGAAGCTTTGGAGCAACTCCATAACAACTAAAGTTAGACAATCTAAAGAAGAAAATTGAAATGTTGTTGAAGTTTGGAGCTTGCCAACAACATTCAAGGTATGAAAAACAAGAAGAATGAACTTGGAAGCATTGGAGCACCGGGGGGAAAGAGTAAACCTAATGTGAGGCACTTGATGTATGGAAACCCTAATGGAATCAGGACATGAACATGGATGAGGCATGGGGATCATGGCGTCCCCATGGGGATGGGGATGTCATGGCAAGTTACAAAGTTCATATAACAAGAATACATCTCACAAGTCATCCCCTTAGAGGGATGTTACTATAAAGGGCCCGGGGCAGGAGGATGGCCAGGTGGAAGGGGCCCAAATCTTGTCCTGGGGGTACTTTTGTACCATACGCATTCATGTCCTTTGGCATGTTTAACATTTGCCCCCTTAAAAGGGTATTCTCCCACCTAGTTTGTCCCTAGGGCTTGGCCTACCAGCCTTGCTCTAGGGACTCACCAAGAGATAGAATGCACCTTAGGGTCGCATTTTCTAGTACATAGGAATTGACTATTGTGATTAAGGTAGGAGCACCATAAATCATGAGGATACCATAAACTGAGACCTAGGATGGCACCAAAATTCATGTCCTATCTTCCATAATTTTCTTAAATTTAAATGATTAAAATTTTAATATTATTATTATTGTGATCCAAATTAGCTTTTAGATCTTGTTCATAAGAGATTGTTTCCTTTATATATTTTTAATAAGTTATATTTAATTTTTTTAAACATTTAGTTTTGAGTTCTGGCACATGTGACCATGGTGTCAAGAAATATAATATAGCTGAAAATAATGCAGTTTCAAGCAATGCAAGTGCCATCTTGCGAATGCCAAAAGCTAATACAACCAGCTCCTAAATCAAAACAACAGTTGCCCCTCACCGACACTAAATCAAAACAATAGCAAATGTCTGGTCTTATTTGAAAGAAACTTTCAAAAAGAGCGTTTTCTAAAACACAGAGAAAAACTAAATAAACACAGCATTCGTGCAAAGCTAAAGACTCTCTTGGGCTAAAAAAAGCCTTTAATGAACCTACAAGACTTGACCATTAACTATTCTGACCCAATCTCCAAATATTGGAATCACCGTTAGGCACACATATCATGTTTAATCCCTGCATATTTCTAGCAGAGATTGCTCTTCAAAAATGTCAACATTTAAAAAACCTTCAATGTTGGGATATTGCTTAATCCAAGAAATTGAAAGGCGACCCACTCCAAGTAAAACAAATAGGCTCACAAAACAATTCAGGGCAGGGTATATGCCACCAGCAACATACCAAGGTAGAGAAATAACAGATCATCTACAAACCTTAATACCAAGGATAACTTAGAAAGAAAATCTGGACAAGCATGACATTTAATGCCACTGAAAAAAAATGCAGCGATGATCTATTGGCCAAAGAAAAACAAGCATGAACATGTAAGGCAAAACAAGCAGGAGCATAAACCCACAAAAAGCATGGTTGGTTGTCTCTGCCTTCAAGCTTGAACTTGCCACCAATGGCAAAGAGGATTGAGAATCATTAACCAGAGTGAGAGACAGGAGAAGTAACAAACTGCCCTTCCTTGTAAACATTAACAAACTGCTCTGGCAATGCATGCTCCACCTGCCAATCACAACAGCATCAGAATTGTACCAACATGTTATCTTGGATGTCTAACTCTGTCTATCAGACTTCCGACTTCTAGGTTATTCTTGTCAACCCAAAAATCATCCTACACATACAAACAGTCAAAACACACCAAGGGGCACACATATACAACAGCTAAAATTCAAACCATAAATCCTTAAAGTTGAGTGCAGTGTAACCCACAGGGTCAGAATCATCTGTAGCACCAGGAACAAGCACATTGATTTCACTTGACTTTGCAGTTGTGATGGATGCAGCCAAAGACTCTTTTGACAAGTAAAGCTGGCATCCATTTGTGTTATCCACTGCAATCGTTGGTGCTACACCCTGCCAATTTTTATCACAGGAGTTTATCAAATCAGACTTGGCATGTTTAGCAATCACCATTTAATCAGTGGCCAAGCCTTGATCATTGACTGTATCTGGATGTAAAGCCCATTTTCACAAAAACTTGGCCAAAGTTCTTTCCTCTCTGAAATAGCAGAAAGAGGTTAGATTTCAAAATCTCTCTCTAGAGATGACTCATTTAGAGGAGAAAATAGCTTATGCATTATACACCAATTGTACCAGGTGCCAGAAATCAACATCAAAAAATATAAGCCACCAGACACGGAGCTGTGAAGGGAGAGATTATCCGCACCTGACACTGCACCTCGACACTAGTGCAGTTAACAATCTCACATGCTGCAACAACATCCTACATCACAACACAATCCAAATGCATTTCAGACAATACACCATGGATTGTCCATAATCCTGATGAATACCATCAGGAAAAAAAAGTAAGTTAGGAAACACCAACAGAAACAACCAATACATTGCTTATCAACCTCCTGGATATTATGTTGGCTCACAAACTCAGAACACACGGCTATCTCAGCAGCTAGAGCAGCACCAAATTGTAATCAATGTTGGTGTCAAGGTTGGGCAGAATAGTGCCAGTTACTCACAGTGAAGACTAGCCCTGTTTTTGTGCAGTTGTCAAATGCAATAGTGTTCACTTTTCCTGATCACTCCCAAAAAATAGACATTACTCAGCAACACCCACCAAAGCCAAACATGACAAAACAAAACCTAAACAAACAGAGAATCAGGCAAGATAAACAAACAGAGACAAAACAAGAAGGGAAAACTGTGGGGGTTTAAAGATGCATGTTGAGAGCAACTAGGGAACTTTCTAGTAGCTAATTTAATGGCAGGGAACTTTGCAAAAACTCTTCCTGTTAGTACAGATAAAAACATACCTTTGACCTGGATCAGGGAATCCTTACAACCAAAGATGTAGACTGACTGGCGGGAATTGCAATCCTCAATTATGATGCTTCTGTTGCTTACTTGATGTTCCACTACCCACCTGCCCTTCACATCACACAAGCAGGTGTATAGGCCACGTGTGTGCATGACCAGTTGAATTATTCATCTCATATGCTTCCCTCTTTTGAGTTTTCATCTATCAGTATGGTCAGACAACTGAGTGCAAGATCCTAAGCATGTTAAAAGGACAAGAATTCAGTTGGCTCATACTTGCGCTCAAGCTCCAGCTCAAACTTGGGCTTGGCAGCCTTAGGAGAGGGTGCCACAACAGAAGGCCCAGCGACATGTGTTGGAGGAGCTGAAATACTTGCTGGTACAGCTCCAGACCTGTCAGCACGATTCTTAGTCTTCATGTCAGCCGTGACCTTTTTGAGACCTGCACAGCAACAAAATCATTTGAGAGCATGCCACATTTGGCTTTGAGAAGGCATGGCAAATCTGCTCCCAACATCAACTATATGAGAAAACATCCCAAGAAAATGGATAGGACAGTGACCTGCAGTTACACTTTCACCCTTGTTGATATCTTGAAACACAGCACTCATGCTGAGAGGAGCTCCAGCCGATGAGCTTGGCTTAGAAGAAGGCCCTGCTGGTGGAGGTGGAGCAAAGGAGGGAGGAGGAGGAGGTGGTGGTCCCTTTGGAGGTGGGGGAGGTGCACTTGGCTTCTTTGCAGCCTCAGCAGTACCAGGTCTCCACTGAGAGAATTCAACACCAATAGGATTCCATGCTGGGCCTCTGGTATGGAATTGCTTCACATAATCACGCAAGCCAGGCAAGTACAGTTCCTTCAGTGCTTTTGCCCACTCTACATAGTCAGGATCCTTGCCCCTATACTCCACAAGCACCTGCAAAATCCCAAACACAAAGCCAAAATTCATTCTTTGCAGTTGCCCTGTAGTTGGTTAGTGCTCCTCTCTCTATACTGCAACCCCTTTACTATTTTTGCTTCAGACCATGCAAAGGCAGCTTTTGAATTATGACAAATTGTATACCTACCTTGTTGTTATAGAACTCTGCAGATTGCCAGCTTTCCTCAACATGGGCACCCGGCAGACTCATCCCTGCAACAAAAGCAGTACAAATCACATGGTTTTGAAATGTTCTTCAGTATCTAACTAGACACATGTTTATCCTTTAGCACATGTTCATTTCCAAGATCTGCATGTGATGTCATGGCCTCAAGTTCAGTGGGGCATAAGAGCATAAAACCTTTCGCACAATGGCAGCATTTGTGTGTGTTGTTCCTTGTGGGTAGATATATGCACCTATGTGTGATAAGAATTGTGCAAATAAAGAAGTAGAAAGGAGAGGAGAAGGAGGGTGTGACGAGTTTGTTTACCGCAATCCTTGCCGGTGTAGCACACCCATGTGAGAGCTGATAAGCTCTCAGCCACAGCTTTACAACAGTTGAAGGCAGCAGTTTTTCTACCTTCTGTTAAAGCATGCGCCTTTGTGAGCGAATCAGCCAACGGCTGAACAACTGTTTGCAAGCCTGCTGCATCTGGTTGCTGCAAATTTGTGCACACGAACTCAGAACCCTAATTCCCATCTTTCTCAGACGGTTTTCTCTCACGATCTGCTTCTTCTTCTTCTTCATCAATGACCCATTTCCAAATTTGAAAGAAATAACCCACCCACCTTCTTCCCCCTTGACCTCCTCGGTGCTCACACAAGCAAATGTCTGATTCCAAAAGGTTTCGGGTTTGAAGGAGGAGTTGTTGTTTGGATCGGCATTGAAGAACTACTTACTATATACCTTGCATTGAGAGATGGCGAACACGATAGATTTCTCAGCCTCGAAAGCTCGTTGCAGCAGCTGCGATGACTGCAAGACTTGACCTCCGATCTTGTCCGCTACCACCAACAAGCGGCCCACCCTAGTCTGTACCAGCTCATCAAATGCCGCCACGGCCGGGGCAGGAGCCGTCACTCCCGCCGCCGCACCTTTTCCCTCGCCTGTTAGTGACGCGATCCCTTGAACCGTCGCCGTTGTGGAATCGGCTCGCGCGCCTAATCCTTCCAACCTTGCCACAGCTGCTTCCAGTCTCGCCACCAGCGTCAAGAATTCGCTATTCTGCGCCATATCTCTCGGTTTTTGGATCCACTGAAAGCTACACCCTCCTGCTTGCTGTGACCACTTCCAGAACTAGTGAATTCCTAGAAACAAGCCGGGGAGAAAGGCATGAAGCCGAGGACATTAGACGCCGAGGCGATGGCGGAGGAGACCTCGGAACGTGAATAAAGACTCCGTCTCTCCTCTCCCCCCAGCAGGGGGAGACGACGTGGATGAAAACGCGTCCTTCAGATGGATGAAAAATATTCACCCTACATACCAACTTACTCTTCATCTATTCAAGAGGACAGTGTTCATCCAAAATGGCATTATTATCCTAGGTAACGTAACCTTAGGTTATGCAGTCAAGTTAAATGAACCCATGTGGTGATGATGGACCAATGTACATGGATGATGGTTCTGATCCGGAAGGACCCACCCATGCCTTACAATCCATCCATCCCTTAAATGGATGATGGCTTTCCCAAGCACTACCCTATGCTTCCAACTCATCATCCATACATCTCTTTTTCATCGGATGATGGTTCTCTTTAAGGACCACCTATGATCACAACTCATCCATTCCTTTTTCATGGATGATTGGTTTCCTAAAGAACCAACTATGCTCACAAACCCATCCATCCCCTATATAGTTCATATAATCATTCAATTGATGTAATTAATTCAATAATCACATATGAAGTTCATCAATGAATGTTCAACATTTCATCCATAATGGATGTTTTATGATTGTGTTTGGGGGAGGCTTACATTATTGGAAGGATGTAAACAAGTTTCCATGGTTTTTTTTTTCCTCCCCTCTCACCCCCCCAAACACACAAGACAAATATAAAATTTAACACATGATGTAAACCCATTAAATTATTTTCAATTTGATAAGTATTAATTTTCAAGAATTAAATAATTATTTAATGTAAGTTTTGTGTTAGTTGCAAAATGAGATCATTTGCTTGCAACATAATTGTATGCATGATCCATCACCATGTTTATCATTGTGTCTGTTAGTTGTAAGTTAGCATTTCATCCATTGCCTTAGTTATAAATTAATACCATATAATGAATTTCAACATTCACAAATGAAAATGTATTAAGTGCAATAAGTTACATTGCATTATTATGCATATTGTTGATAGTTGCAATATGGTATCATTGGTACTTTTTATAGTTAGAAAACAATAACTATATATTTATTTAATTGAATAATATCGTTATAAAAAATTCATCATATAGTTGCAAATTCATGACATGACCAACAACTTTAATTATTAAATTGTCACCATTTCAAACTACATTAGCAAGAAAATCACAAAACAATATTTGCATCACTTTCAGTAATCACATTATAGTATTAAGATCAACTATCATATTATTATTTTGAACCCAATAACCAAAGTTTTAGTTGCAAGACAATATGCACACTACTATGCTAGTTGTAAGGTAGTTCCGTGCTAAATGAATGAAGATCAACAAATTTGCAATGTGTTGCAATGTTTAATTTTTTTGCAAAAAAAAAGGTGATAATGAACCATACATTAAAAAGCTCTAGTTGCAAAACAATTGCATATATTTTGTTCATCATATACGACGATGTGAATGTCATGGAAACCATGTCATGTTCATTGCCACTACTACAACTTGTCCAATGTAACTACAATTGTATCTCTACTTTGAGTTACAAGTGATCATTGTAACTAGAAAATGTAAGCGCGATTCTAGTTGCAAAACCCTCATTTTTCTCATATTATTTCCAAGGGCTACAAGATGAACATTTAAAAATGTTTGATTTGAAGTATTTTTGAGGATGTTATTTGTCACCAAATTTATGGCTAAATTATCTACTAATTATATTGAACCATCTACCAAATTCTACCAAAAAAAGATTATCAAACTTCATTTTTTTTTATAATTCCAAATGTCAAATCACCTTTAATTGGGACAACTGATATGGCATTGGATTTCCAAAGGCTACAAAACAAATTTTTTAAAAAGATAATTTAAACTTTGTCAACATTATTTATACCAAAAATATAACGCACACATTTTGCAAAAGTGGACAACATTGACTTTGAAAATAATATTTAAAATTCAAGTTTTTAAATGCTTTTATCTTCCATTTCATTTTTTCTTAAGCATTTTTTAGAAAATCACCATTTGATGATTCTAAATTGTGTTTTTAAAACTTTTGTACTGAGATTACTAGAATACCAATGTCTTATTTTTTTAAAATGTCTTCAAGATTTTTGTGCTTGATTTTATGGCCAAATTTTGTTATAGAATCTTTTGATCTATTTTATCATTCCCATTTTTTGAGGCACCTAGTTCTATAATAGAAATTTGGTTGAAATTATGCAAGATATAATTTTTTTTTTGCTTCTATTGAAATTCATTTTGGTCAAGTTTTTTCTTGCATATGTTTTTCACATGTTTAGTTATGTTTTATTGCAAAAGTTTTGAAAAATGTTCTATTGCATTATCTCTCCTAGATTTACTAAAGCATAATTAACCCCAAACACCATCTTTGGCTTGTTAAACATTATTTCTTTAGCTAAAGATATGGTGAAAGAAAGAATGTTTAATCATTCAATGTTTAAAGTTCCTTATCATCATATATTATTGTTACCTATCCTTGTGCAAGAACTCTTTGGTTTTCATGAATTTTCATTTGGGAATCCATAAATTCCAATGGCAAGAATTTTTTGAAAAATTGGTATATGGGTGATTTTGTGGAGTCTATCACATGGTCTTCCTTTGGACAATTCTAAAAACCTTTCCTTTCGGATAATTGTCCTTGGATATTTCCAAAGGCAACTTCCTCATTTTTTTATTAATTACTACCTCCTTCCCAACTAACTATCTTCATCCTTATAAATATATAATTTTTTTCCATCCATCAACATGGATATGAAAAGACAAATTCAACATGTGTTTTCTCATGTCCATGATTTTTATATTAGTTCAAATTAAATTTGACATTGACTTAAATAATGATGAATAATTGAAAACATAAGGGAAAAAAAGTTGATCTTCATTGGTAACACGTAGCAACGTGGAGCCCAAATTTGATATAAAATGTGTGTTGATAGAATGAGATGATAAAGTTTTTATGTGCAATTGAACATGCAATCATGGGGTGAATGGAGAATGATGAATTCAAATTATGCCCATTAATCCTAGGTCACAAATTTTCACATGTGTATATATATTGGCACATTCTAAAACTTGGGTTTTATGGTTATGCTATATACCAAATTTTAGCCAAAAATGTTTTTGTATTTAAAAAATGTTCCAAAACGTGGTTTTAGAATGTGCAATAATAGGTTATTTAACCCTAATTGATTAAAAAGAGAATAGCACCATCGTCTGCACTCAATGAAAGCCAAACCAAGATGGAAACAAATGCATAAACGAAAGACAAATAGAACTCAACTCTAAATTCTCAAGAACATATTGTGATGCACACAAACACACACATAATACAACTTGTACTTGTGAGAGTTTCCAAAGAACCTTAACACCTTACTAATAAACAATGCAAAAATGAACAAATCATATTCAATTTTGTCCCATAATTGATTAAGCATACACTAATTGAAATATGACATGCTCAGTAACTAGGCTAGACCCAAGAAAGTAGCGACTGAACTAACTACAAACGAATTCACATTAAATCAAATATCACATCAAAACATACATAATTTTACAACAGTACAAAACAAAAGGTGTTCTTATATGCCAAGTGATTTCACTAGATTTTGAATAAAAACATACATGAGTCTACAACAAAACAAAAGGTGTTCTTATATGCCAAGTGATTTCATTAGATTTTGAATAAAAACATACATAATTTTACAACAAAACAAAACAAAAGGTGTTCTTATATGCCAAGTGATTTCACTAGATTTTGAATAAAAACATACGTGAGTCTACAACAAAACAAAACAAAAGGTGTTCTTATATGCCAAGTGATTTCACTAGATTTTGAATAAAAACATACGTAATTCTACAACAAAACAAAAGGTGTCCTTATATGCCCGCGTGCGTGAGTGCGTTTGGTTTTTTTGGTGCGTTTCGTCGTTTTGGTGTTTTTGGGGGGAGGCGAGGAGAGGTCGGTCTTGCGCGACGGGGAAGAAGAGGAAGAAGAAGAAGAAGAAGAATTAGAAGATGGTGCTGGTGTTGGCGTTGGGCGATCTGCACATACCGCACAGGGCGGCCGATCTGCCTGCCAAGTTCAAGTCCATGCTGGTACCTGGCAAGATCCAACACATTCTCAGCCCTGGTAACTTATGTATCAAGGTGCATGTCTGCCTGCCCGCCCTCTCCTCTGCTCTCCTCTTCTCTTCTTTCCGGCTTTTTTCAGACCTCCTGCTTTTTTGGCGATGTTTACAGTTCTCTACCTCCACATACGCTCCTGTTTTCAATGGTATTTCCTTACAGATCGACCTTCATTTTCCGTGTTGAATATAACTGTGTCTGGCAAGCTTGATTGTAATTCTGAAGTTCTGCTGAATGATCGTTGGTGTGTTCCCGAGGGTTTCTCTTCTTCATGTTCTCGTGTTTCGCATAGCCATGATTTTTCTAGTCAACTTTTCCTCTCTCGATTTATCTGTTTCTAGCTCCAGCGCTTGCTCGTGCCTAATCTCATTGACTGCCGTCTCTAGTTAGCTGTTTCTTTCCAGTTTTTTTACCTGCTTTCCTTTTCTATGCTAGGGATCACTGTCTTCTCTCACCAATTTCACGGTTTTCACCCATCTCCTTTTGCTGGGGCAACTCTATGTCATGTTCAAAGGCTGAGCAAAGAATTTGACCCTGGAAACAACGGTGGGGGTGGGGGACAATGGCAGGAAGTACATGACTATTTGAAGTCATTGTGTGGGGATGTGCACATTACACGAGGAGAGTATGATGATGATTCTCGATACCCTGAGACAAAGCAGCTGACTATTGGTGCATTTAAGCTTGGCATCTGCCATGGCCATCAGGTGTCTCACTATTACAGTCTGCTGGTTCCTGTTACGTCTCCATCTTGCTGATGCTGATGAACGATGGAATGATCAAACCCCTGCCCGTTCTGTTGGGTAAGGCACCAGGTGAGCTTGTTAGGGTGAGCAAGGTGACACCCAATATAACTCACCTGGCACCTCACCCAGCATAATGGGCAAGGGTGAGACCATTCCATGACATTAAGGTCTGGGTGGCAGATTCAACGATTTACAAAATCATTATGTTCAACTAACACAATCATTATGTCACTGTTACTAGTGTATATGATCATGACCAGAACATTATTTCATATAATGTGATCAAGAAAATGACAATATCTGCCACCCCCCAGGCCTTAGTGTTAGTGGGTGAAGCAATTGATTTCATAGAATTTTAGTTATCTATGTACCTAAATTTCAATGTGGTGGAAGTGATCCTCTGATAGAACCAGGGGTTGTATGTGCCACCCAGACAATCTGCCCGGGGGTGACAGTTTTACATGTCAAGTCTGATGACTGCTAAGTAGTTGACATGTCCTTGCACTCATCTGTTTAACTCTGTTGGCCTGTGAGAAGGTGATTCCTTGGGGAGACTTGGAATCGCTAGCAATGCTGCAGCGGCAGCTGGATGTAGACATTTTGATCACAGGCCACACACACCAGTTCAAGGCATACAAGCATGAAGGAGGGGTGATAATCAACCCTGGCTCAGCCACTGGGGCTTACAGCAGCATAACTTACGATATCAACCCAAGTTTTGTTCTCATGGACATTGATGGCTTAAGGGTTGTTGTATATGTGTATGAGCTCATTGATGGTGAGGTGAAAGTTGACAAGATTGATTTCAAGAAAGCACAAGACTCATCTTAGATTTCCTCCAGCTGATTTTTTGAACAAGTGCTTACCCACCTTTCTTGCTTTGATGCTGTCCATTTGTTCCAGGGTTCTTCTCAAAGTATGTTTTTACAATGAGCTGTTGTGTTCACAGCAGTATGAACTCACAAAACTTTGGCTGGAACCTTGGTTACTATCTGTGGCTGTAATAGAAGGGAACATCTCTGGAACTTAACTCTGCTGTCACTGAGACAAGTTACTAATGGTAAATTGATTCCTTGAAAAGATTCACTATGCACTCAAAGTTCTTGTGTATCATCGCTTCCTGCATAGTGTCATGCCGTCACCAATAGGCACCTGTGGCATGTGCAATGACAACAACCCATTACCAGGCACAACTCTTAATGACTGAAGGAGGAAGTACACTGGAATATCTCAAA
Organism: Sphagnum contortum; assembly: GCA_963920785.1. NCBI lineage: Eukaryota > Viridiplantae > Streptophyta > Sphagnopsida > Sphagnales > Sphagnaceae > Sphagnum > Sphagnum contortum. The sequence continues at coordinate 4,187,641 of OY987284.1, read as the reverse complement.
CATCCTCTCATGACACTATTTGTTGAGGAACATCACAGAAGAGGTGAGACTGCTGCTCACCGTGCTTATGCAAACACGCTCATCTGACAGAAGAAACTGATTGAAATCCCGAAGAGACTGTGTCCTCTTGTCTGCCACCTAATTCAGCAATAGGTCATAGTTAGGCCTCCGCAGAAAATTACTCTAAAGAAAAATCAGTCTTGTGCTATTTGTTTCAGTGGAAGAAGAATAAAAACCAGAAATGAAACATCATGCATTGAGGGTCATACCAAGGGGTTCGCAGTTCTCCCATACCACAAGATGTTGTCCACAACTACCAATCCGTTGCATCTGACCTGCCATCGACTCTTGGTCAATTTACAATTGAAGACATTCATGTACCAGATGATACGACTCGGACAACAATTCATACATTGATGTGGTAATATAAAGGACAACAGCCTTAAATCACATGCAGATGATGTGGAAATATGTCACAAGGGACATGACAGCATGTCCTTTTCAGGATCTGAATTCTTTCCTCTGTCAATCTTATCCTCCCACACAGAGATGTGCCTGGCAAGATCTACATACCAATTGAAGAAGCATCTCATAGTACTGGTGGTACATCCTCTTATCAGCATCTAAAAAGGCGAAGTCATAACTGTACATTAAACAAACATCCGTAAGTGATCACACATTCAGAAAGACAACTGTAGTTGATCATCAGTTACATAGAGAAAAGACAAGACTTTTGCTGGCCTCCTTTTCAGTGACCATACAAATTCCCCTCTTATTAGAAGGAAACAAGTCCTTGTAAACCTATAAGGCGGCTGCAGTACCTGCCACCTTCACCATTGTCGAGCAAATACTGCAAAGAGTCCATTGCAAGTCCATGCCTCACATCCACCTACTCTCACCCAGATAAGAGAATATTATAACCAACCTTTGCTCCACTTATACACATTCACCACCTGATTGTTCTAGTTCACCGCTCACCATATGCAAATAGCAGCACAACTAGAGTTTGCAACCCAATAAAACAAACACACCTTGTGAGTCACACCTGCAAGTTCATAATACTTCCTTGCTATATTGAGACATCTCTCGTCCCTTTCACAAGCAACCAGTCGACCCCATTCTGGCAGCACCAAGGCAACAGCAAGTGAGGAATAGCCCTGCATCCAATTCCCCAACTTCTTTCAAAATATTTCTCCACATAAGAATCTTGTAACAACATTTATAGAGCTCACACATTGTACACAACAGTTCTTTGGTTAAGCATGTTTACAGAGTCTGCTTACTCACATTGCCATTGATCCTTGCTCTACACTCTTGAGTAGGCAAAAGTGATGTCAAGGAAGGAAACAGATTCCAGGGAGAAGAGGAGGGTCTGCTCCTAGAGAGCAGACTCTAACCTAGATTTTGGCCTCCTATGCAAGCAAGCACTGAGAAGAAAATAAGGGAAGACAGACTGAATGCAGAAACTTCTAGTCTGCTTACATGAAACACTCCAACTTCAATGCAGCGCTCTGCTCCCATAATTTGCACCAGCATTGCCAAGAACTGAGCCTGATCTGGAGAAACCTGTTCCATGTCACAGTGATGGCAATCAGCACCTCCTTCTTCCTGACCTACAGAGATGGTCATCTCAGGATTGTGTTGAGGATGAAACCAGGCATCCATATTGAGAATATTGCAGCAATGTACAATAAAGTACAAATGTGCAAGGTTTAGGTTTAATGGTTGTAGAGCAGACTGTAACAGGTAAAGCTGTCACTTGCCTGCATCTGACTGCCAGGCAATGCGGCAGTCTCCTCTCTCAGTTGTTGCAGAATCTGGGACTCTCAAATTCCAGAAATCAGCTGGGCTTCATCAGTACACAAATGGCCTCAATTTGTGAAAGATTATTAAAGAAGAAAGGGTATGAGAAAGATTGACAATTGTTTCCAGACAACACAAAACTGGTTGAAGAACCACAGAAGCGTTTGCCATTGCCGTTGATTCAAACTCTTATTCGACTTCCCACTCTTAAGACAATTCTTCTGGAGAGAAGCAATACTTTGGAAGCGCTCAATCTGTGAACGGAAACACATCAGAATGAAAAGAGCACACACCTTTGGTTCCCGCGTATGTTGCAAGATGTATTGGTAGAGTTGGTCGGTGACGTGAGCAGAGTGCTTCCCAATCTGTTCATTGTTTATGGAAGAGATGAGTCCTACCGCAGGGGTGTTGTCTGAAGAAGAAGCTATGATGCTGCTGCTGCTGCTGCTCCTCCTGCTTCCTACGCTAGAAACGACCAGCACATTCTTCTTCTCACTGCAGCACCCGCCGGGGAAAGCAGTGACGGGATATACGGCGGCAGGCTGCTTCCTGAAGACCGGCGAGACAGTGAGGCCAGTGGCCAGGAGCGCAGGCATGGCAGCTGCTGCTATTGCTCCCGCAAAACTCCCGTGACAAGATGCCCATCGCTGCAGTAGTTGCATCACAAAAGACTTCAACACCTTCAACTTGCTCCACGCTCCCGAAACACCAGATTTTGGGATGCACTTGAGGGTTGAAAGGGTTTAGGGTTTAGCGAAAAACGTGCGAGCTTTTTTCTTTTGGCGAATTTCAACTTCTGGGATACTGAAAAGCAACTGATTCTTCAACACAATTCCTCCACATCGTTGATTCTTCAACAACTCATACATGCCTGTTCAGAATGAGAAACTGAGCTAATCAAAGGTTTCAGCCATGCTGATGTCGAGCTGCTCAGCTTTATGGCAGCCTCTGTTTGCTAAGAAATTGTGAAGAATGTTGTGAGCATCAGATCCTGAATACCACTGAAGTGCCAGCAGATTGCCCATGTTTTGGTACATGTCCATCATGATTGCAGATACACCACAATCAGGGTCTAAGTAAAGCTTGGAGCATCAGTGAAGTGAAGCCCACTATGGCATCTGAAAGCTGTACAACTTGTTGCACTGAATTTCTGCGACAAAATTGCACTCTGTTGATGGAGATTAAACAAAAGCTTCTAACCCATGTGCATTCAATAGATGGTTGCAGATCTAGAGCATTGCATCAGCCCGACACCACCCAAGACAATTTCACTCAAAAAAGCTTCTAACCCATGTGCATTCAATAGATGGTTGCAGATCTAGAGCATTGCATCAGCCCAACACCACCCAAGACAAAATTCACTCAATCCAGCAACAAACTGCAGTCCATTGATGGAGATCAAAATGCTTCCAACTCATGTGCATTCAATAGATGGTTGCAAATTTAGAGCATCAGCTCAACATGCCACCCAAGTCCTATTCATTGTGACTAGTGAATTCAGTGTATTTCCATTAAGTCTTTTGTTCATTTTGACTAATGAATTCACTCAAAATCTAGTGCTATCACTTGGCATATTGGAACATCTTTTGTTTTGTTTTAGAATTGCGTATGTTTTGGTGTGATATTTTATTCAATGTGAACCAGTTTGTAATTCATTCGATTGCTATTTTTTTTGGGTCTAGATAATGAACATGTCATATTTCAATTAGTGTATATACCCAATTAAGGGAATTAACTAAGGGACAAAATTGAATTATGATTTTGTTCATTTTTGCATTATTTAATAGTAAAGTGTTAAGCTTCTTTTAGAAGCTCTCACAAGTGTACAAGTTGTATTTTTAACATTGGCTATGTTATATGTGTGTGTGTGTGCGCATCACAATTGATTCTTGAGAGTCTAGAGTTGAGTTATGTTTTGTTTCATTTTTATGGATTTGTTCCATCTTGGTTTGGCTTTCATTGAATGTAGACGATGGTGTTATTTTCTTTTTAATCAATTAAGGTAGCTAAACCTATTATCGCACATTCTAAAACCACGTGTTGAAACATTTTTTTAATACAAAAACATTGTTGCTAAATTTTGGTATATAGCATAGCCACAAAACCCAAGTTTTCAAATGTGCAAATATATACATGTGAAAGTTTGTGACCTAGGATTAATGGGTACAATTTGAATTCACCATTCTCCATTCACCCCATGATTGCACACTCAATTGCACATAAAAAGTTTATCATCTCACTTTGTCATTGCACATTTTATATCAAATTCGAGCTCCATGTTGCTACATGTTACCAATGAGGATTAACTTTTTTTTTCCTTATGTTTTCAATAATTCACCATTATTTGAATCAATGTTAAATTTAATTTGAACTAATATAAATATCATGGACATGAAAAAATACATGTTGATTTGTCTTTTCATATCCATGTTGATGTATGGAAAAAAATGATATAATTATAAGGATGAAGATAGTTAGTAGAAAAAAAGGTGATTATTAAGAAAGAAGTGAGGTAGTTGTCTTTGAAAATGTCCAAGGACAATTATTTGAAAGGAAATTTTTTTAGAATTGTCCAAAGGAAGACCATGTGATAGATTCCAAAAAATCTCCCATATACAAATTCTTGAAAATTTTCTTGTCATTTGAATTTTACAATTTCCCAAATGAGAATTTGTGAAAACACAAATTTCCTTACACAAAGATAGGTAACAATAATGTATGACAATAAGGTTTTTAACATTGAATGAATTTTTATGTTTGATTTTTAAAACTTTATTTTGAACATCTAGGGCTCCTAAAGAATTCTACTTTCAAAGTGAAAAATTCATGTTGAAAGTTGTAAAATGCCTCCACTTGATTTTTCAACATTTTCACTTTCTTTGGGTGAACATTGTTCTCTCCTTGACAAACATCATGTCTTCAACTTACATTTGACCCAAATCCATATTAAGTTTATAGCTTAATTTCATCATCAAATGATTATATTCATTTAGCACTAAATCTATACATTAATCTTTAAGTTTTTAAAAACATTAAAAACATTATTTCTTTCACTAAGACATTCAAAAAAGTTATCAAGACACAAAAAAACTCCTTCAAAACATAATGTTGTTTGCATTACAATGGAATTTTTTGGACATCCAAGTGCTCATTTTTTTTGCATTTGACAAATATTATTGCATAGTTGTTCAAATGAAAAAGAAGAAGAAAAGGATTCAATTTATTGAAAAATTATGAGTTCACCCTTCAACTTTGAAAGACTTGCACCAAAACCATCAATATCCAATTAATGATGGATTTTTGAATTCAATTATGTATGTGGTCCTAACCCAATTATGGACTTGTTGTTTATAATTGTTGTATAGAATTACTCAAGAATACAAGGCATGTTATTTCAAAGGTCTATGGCATTTAAGGTAAAAGATATAGAAAGAAAAATCTTGTCTTGTCATAATTCCATTTAATGACTTTAGAATATTCATGTTTTTCATTTACCCACATAAACAAAAAAAAAATTCAAGATTTATTTACATTAAAAAAGTTTAGAAAGGTTTTAGTAGGGTGGTATAAGGGAAAAAAAAGAAAACAATTTTAACTTTAACATCATCTCATTCTTTTAAATGAAAGTTGACCCCATTTTATGAGTTTCATTAAGCTCAAAATATATAGAAATGTGGACTTCTAACGGACTCTCCATTGTCGTAAGTGGTCCACCATATTGTATTATGACCTATTTGAAGACCATCAAATCTTTCAATTGCATATATTAGTGTACAAATTCTATTTTCACCTCAAAGAGTTTTTTGTGGATGAAGTCTTGCCCACCTTGGTGCAGAAAACTTTGATAAACCATGTCCAATCCACCTTAGTGGTATGCTTGCCACTTATATGTCCAACCTTTGGATGTCAAAAGGTGCACATGATGTTTTGGTCATTGTGATGATTTTTTAAAAAATTAATCACAACAACACATCTTGGGTTTTGTGACTAGTTTCAAAAACGACTATTGTATTCTTCAACTATGTTTATAACTATATAGTCACAAAAATTATTATGTAATTGCAAAAGACATCAAGACGTTACATGGCATCATGGTTTTATGATTATAAACAATATGACAACTTGTTCAATTTTGGGGGGTTTAAAATATATATATATATATATTTGAATGATTTAAATTTATGGGTAGGTAAACCTACCATTTACCTTTGAGACCAATAGTAATTAATGATGACTCAATTTTTAATGATGATGATATGGCATGCACGTGTTAATAAAGTGTTACAACTAATAGTCAACCTCATGACTCAGGACTCATTACATTAATTTCAATAAAATTACATCTATTAATTGGTCAAATTTTTTTATAATGTCAAAACATGTCTTTTATGATTTTTTATATGCAATTATAATGTCCAACAAGATTTTTAAAATAACTAAAAATCGCTTAGCAAGTAGTAATCAACCTTATGATTCATGTAATTAACAAAAATGATTTTTAAAAGTTTACAATCACATAAGACCAATCATTTTATTAGCCAATTTTAATTTAAATAACTTATTTTAGTTTATAATTTTATCACAATTTAGCCATCTATTGCTACAATAATGAATTTAATTTTTTTTCCCCAAATCTAACCTAAATGTTCAAAGTTAGCTTAATTTATCATTATTTAACCACGTTTAACTTTTAAAATATGTTTAAATTCATTTATGTTAGTTTAACCATGTTTAGTTTAGATTACAATGTAAATATAAAATATATTAACTTAGTTATATACATTAACAATTTTCAACCATATTTAGCCTAAATGACTATGTTTAAAAGTGTTTAGTTATGTTTAACCATGTTTAATTTAAATAATTGTGTTTAAAATTGTGTAATTATATTTGCCCATGTTTAACTTATGTAATTGTAATTAGCCTTATTTATGTTTGTTTAATCATGTTTAGCTTAATTAGTTATGTTTATGTTAATTTATATATTAATTTAACCGTGTTTAACCTAGGTGACTATTTTAAACCAACGTTATTTAAAGTAATTGTGTTTAGCCATATTTAAATTCATTTTGTCTATGTCTAATCTAGATTAGCCTAGGTTTAACCCAATTTAGTTTAGGTCTTAGTTGGGTCTACCAAGTAGTTTAATTTAAATCTAACCTAGAACCTAAGTAGTCCTAATTATGTTAGATTAGGTTAATTTACTTTTAGCATTAAGAGCCCCAAGTTAACTTAAGCCAGGCTTGTAGGTAGTTTAGGTTGACCTAAGTCATCCTAAATCAACCTAGGGAAGCCTAGGTTAAATTAGGCTAAGTAACCTAATTTAATTTGAAGCTAAAATTTTATAGTAGTTCTTTGATGGGTTTTCCTTCATCTAAAAGATTTTTGCTTATGTCAAGAATGAGGGGTTCAATTTGGCAACTTGTGCTAAAGCTTTAAATTTGCCAATGTCATGCAATAATTTAGGCATGTCCAAACCATTTAATGGGTGTAAAAAAAATGCATGCAATGTTAAAAGTTTATCAATATGCTAATTAAAATTGATGACACAATAACTTTTGGGTTCAAATATGCATGTATAAAACTATCACAAGTTGATATCCAGAAAGGTATCACTTGTTGTAAACAATCAAACAAGGGGTGGCAAGCTTAAGACAAGGATTGTGTAAACTTTAAATTAAAACCCACAAAATTGAACATGTCAATGAAAAGCAAGTGAGTGGACCTCTTGTTTTTCCTTTTCTTTGTGCCTTATATGGGTCTTTCATTTTCTTAGGATATACACAAGTTGAATTATGTTTTTCAACATGCATGTAAAAAACAACTAAAAGTTCTTTAATGTTTATTTCTCTTAAATTCCAAGTTTCCAAGTTGAATTTTATTCAAGATGCATTGACATTTCAATCAACCATTATCTTATGTTATAAAAGTTACCCAAAGGTCAAAATTTTCATTAAATATTTCTTAAAATAATGAAACAAATTTCATGAAAATATGAAATTGAAGTGTTGAAAACTATCATTATTGTCATAGGCTATAATCAGAATAATTTCACTCTTCATATGACAATATCATAGTATGACATTATCATGATGAAATGATAATAATTTCAAATTCATAAAAAAATTAATTAAATAAAAAAATTTAATCATTTCATGTGGAAATTGACTTTATGTTATGGCAGTTAACAAATTATGGTGTTGCAAAACCATATTCCTTTTCCAAGAACTTGGGCAGTATTTTGGTGATGAAAATATTTTCATATATTATCATTGGTTATGTTTTAACTCGAAATCATGGGCATTAACTCCTTGTGGATGTTTTGTAATTCATCAAATTTCAAAATCTTAGGAGATGCATGAAGAGCTTTGTGCTTGAATTATTCCAAACAAATTGACAAATTTAAAGGTGATTTTAAAAAATGAAGAGTTAGAGGAATTTATGATGCATAAAACATGAACTATTGGAAGTCGTAAACCCTTTCATCTCCTTTTTGCATCCATTTGACAAGAAAAAAGTCATAACATTTTTACTTTGATGTTGGATGGACCAAGTTCACAAGCATGTACCTTGTCATTAGTTATGTGAGACACAACAAAGCAACAATCTTGGTTGTCGAATATGATGAGCAACTATTATTCCCTTTATTAGTGGAATGTAACAAGCTTTTGATACTTAATGTGGTTGAAAAGTTTCAATTGCAATGTTCACACATGGACTTTGATATGATCTCTTTCATAAAACAAAGGAAACAAATGTTAATAATTTGAAGCAACTCGTGTCAACATGTTATCTTGTTGATGTTAACACATCTTAATGTACCTTGACCTAGTGGTGCACAAAGGAACGTAATTTTTTTCACAATTGTTATGTTGGTAAAAGCGAGTTTTGGCATTCCAACCAACCAAATTGAAACTTTGAAAGAATCTTTCCCATTACATAGGTACATCAGACTTCAAAAATGTCACATTTACATTGACCATCTTCACCAAATGATATTTATCAAGAAGAATTGACCATCTAACCCATGACTTGAACGCTTGAAACCAATGGGCTTTGCAATCACTTGTGAGGTTGAGTTAGTTTTGAGATGAACTTGATGCCAAATTCTAGGATGAAGTGACATGAAAAATTCCTTAATGTTTGAGACACACATTTTTTGGCTTTACGATGAGAATTTTTTAAAAAATCACTTGGGCTTCTATTGTGGGTTTTTGATTCACGTACATGTTCATAGCTTTTGGGTGCATGGTGATGAAGTGTAGCTGAGGATGGTCTCCTAATATTGTTGATGTTTGAAGGATCAAATATGGGTACACAAATTGGTGTCGATGATATGCATCTTGCACATGTTCTTTCACATTTGCCATACATGCATAGATGTTTGATGAGGTCCATGAATTTTGCAAGTTTCAAGGTTTTTAGTTCCTTGCCAACCATGTCTTGTGGGATTATAGTTTTTTAAATGAACTTTATTTTGGACAACATTCAAAGTGAAAGAAAAGGGGTGAATCATTTGAATGTGGAGTTAGATGTTAGTGGTGGGTCAATGAGGTTTTTGCACTTGAAAGCTTGAAACATATTCGATTTTTGATTTGGAGCTTGGACATATGAGAAAGGGGTCAAATTGATCATAGTTGAATGCTTAAAAGAGCTAGTATTGAGATGAAAACTTGTACTATCTTAAGTTTTTTTTAAAGGGCTTTTGAAGGCGTTTACACATATGAGAAAAGAATTTTGATTAAATTGGGTGCTTGAGAAAGCTAGTATGAAATGAAAGCTTCAAACATCTTTTCATTTTCTAAGGGCCTTCAGCATATGAAGGTTGGATTTTGATAGAATTGGGTATTTGACATTTGATTTGATTTTCTTTAGTTGAAGGTTAAAATATGTGGGATTATTTTCAAGGGCATATGATAAAAATCTTGGGGATGGTTCAATTTGTGAATCAAAGTTGCTAAAACTTGGATCTATAACACCAAGATGGGTTATTATGGGTTAAGAATTTTAAATTTTAATATTATTGCGTAAAGGTTAAAAGGATGGATAAGTATGGGAAATAAACAATAAAACTTATGAACCTTACCTTGAGAATTTTTTGACTACTGATGTAAGTTTATACTAGCATTTTTTTGGGCAAAGTTTTGCCATTTTGTGAAAAAAAAAAATTCAAAAAAAAAATTATGTCAATTTTTTTAATTGCAAAAAATTGGCCAATTTTTTTTTTAATCACCATGTTTCTACACATTGTTTAATAGCCTGGAGATTTTTTTAAAACAAATACTTATTTTTGTAACTAATATATAGCCAAATGTGGTTAAATCTCCTCATGGATGATCACCAATGTGGCAATATCACAATTTTTATAAAAAAACAATGGCTTGGATTCATGAATTATTTAGTAAATATTTTGGGTTAAGTAGAATTGAAAATCAATTAGGTGAATTTGACTTGATTTTTAGAAATAAATTTCAAATACTATAATAATTCATCCACAGAAGGATGGTAATTCTGAATTGTTAGTATGTGACAAAATATTATTGACTTGTAGTTGATGAATGAAAATGTTCAATACAAGCATTTATGGGAATAATAATTCATCCGTTTTTTTCAAGTATACAAGGGGTTGTGGGTGGAACTTCAAATTCATATTCTCCCTTTCACAATTTTTTTTAATAGATTTTTTGGGTTAACTCATGTGTTAAGCCTTTTGTGTAATGAATTTATGCCACAATAAACTTGTGTGTCATTTTTATCATGGAAATGTTCATAAGAATGAAACATAAATTTGTTTAATGAATGATTTGTCATTGAACAAGGTCTTTAGATGCATGTGATGAACTCCCCATTGAGTGTAGCTCACAAAAAAATCAAGTTTTAGATATCAAAATAAGGGGCACATGAGGCAAGAGTCCAGAGCAAGCTTAATTTTTGTATAATCCTCTCATAAGTCGGCTACATGTAGTGTAAAAATTGATGCAACCTTTAGAAATGGGGGATATATATTTCTCGTAAAGCCCACCATGGAAGTAGAAGAGCCCCTCCTCTTAGGACAAAGGAATAAAAAATGTGCACTATAATAACATGCACTCAATTTACACTACCAAAAATAAATAAAAATTCTAAGATTTGGGTTTACAATTCCTAAATTTTCAGAAATTGAAATCAAAGGTTTATGAGAAAAATGAAACTCAAACTTGTCCTAGTCTCGGGCATGACATGGTAGGCTCGTTCCAAGTCTAGCCTGGCATTTTGGGAATGACCTTTCCTTAGGGCTTTACCCTACACTTAAATCCCTCCCACTCTTAAAGAGAGTAGGTGTAGGATCCCTCCCCCTTTTTTTAGGATGGATAATTGGGAGATATAAGGTTGTCTTGCAAATACAATTACAAAATTTTCCCAAGTTCGTAATAGGATTTAGGTGTTACCAAACCCTAAACCTCACATTGGGGGGTCACAAATAGGGTTGTAAGGAGGTCAGAGGTCCTTTAGTCCTTACATATTGGGTAACACCCAAGGAGCAAGGCATTCCCAAAATCAGAGCCCCCGAGGTAGAGAGCTAAGGGGTGCACTTATATTTCAGGAACACCTTGCTCAAGGGGCGTTACCTGATGACGTAAAGCACTGCCTGGATTTTTCCTTTGTATTTTCAGCTCCCTCACACCTGCCTGAAGGAAGAAACCTGTTTTCAGCAAGCGGGACCTTCTGCGGTGGAATGTACCAGCTGGGCTACACTGGGATCTTCTGACCATCGGAAGGTACCAGCCAGCCTGTCACTATTACTAAAAAGTGAAAAAATCCCAGCTCTGCTTTACTTACGTAGGAAAAAGAAAGACCTGAGTACAGGGCCTTCCATTTACTGTATTTTCAACCGGTTCCCTTGGCCTAGCGGCCTCGGGCACAGATCTCAAATCACGGTTATGCAGATCACTATGCAAATCACTCACACACTCAGCAGGAGCAATGAATTAAATGGTGGCATTAGTTTTGATGCTATCCTAGTGCAGGAGAAGTGCCCAACACAATTGGGTTTCTATCATTAGAAAAAAGAAGAAAGAGGGGAAGAATTTGGGATTGGAGGGAGGGGAAGGGACAAGGGAGTGTAGGTTGTGGACTCTGGGGGAGGAGTGCTGAGGTAAGGAGAGTAGCAATTATTAAATGCAATGACTTTTTTTTCATTTGAAGAGTGAGAAAATCAAGCAACCTAAAAATTGATGTGCATTTCCGCGGTTCTGGAGGGGATGGAGGGAAGGGGGGGGGTTCTTTAGTGCTCTGGACGTGGTTGCATTAACAACAGAGTAAGTGGGTGTGCAGCTGATTTCTCTCTCAGATTGCTAGTCTCTCATCAATGATTCTCCCCTCTAGTTTTTCAAATCTGATCATATTACCCAATTCACTCACTCATTCATTCATCTATCTATTGACACAAAATTCCATCTCCATCTTCAAACCTGAACATACCCAATTCTTTTTTATTCATCAACACAAATTCCATCTCCATCTTCAAATCTGAACATTACCCAATTCATTTATTCATCAGCACAGATTCCATTCTCCATCCTCAAATCTGATCATGTACCCAATTCCTTCAGTCATCAACACAAATTCCATTCTCCATCCTCAAATCTAATCAATATACCCAAATTCATTCATCGACACAAAAGTTCCCATTCTCCATCTTCAAATCTGATCAACTCATTCATTCATCAACACAAATCCCATCTCCATCTTTTTCCCCCCACCTGTGATTCATCACCTGGATTTCATATTGAGTATGGAATTTCATCAATTCTAGTTCTGATCATGCCTTCGTACAGTAGTGAAGAGTTTGGTTGTTTCTGTTTTGTTGCTGTTGTTGTTGTGGTGCAAGTAAGTTAGCTGCTGCTGTTTGCTGTTTGCTTTTTGTTTTTTTGTCTTCAACTGGAATCTGTACAAAGTGTCGGAGGAGATTGATCTGTTACTGAATTCAAATAACCCCCTTTTGGTTGTGATCTGGAGGAGCTGGTGCTGGTGCTGGTGCTGAGTGAAGTTCCAGACAGTTTGAAGAAGGTTCATGTCCATGCTCACTATTGCCAGTAGTAGTAGTACTAACTTTCAGTGTTTTGACAGCATGTTTCTTTTGTGATCAGTTTTCATTTTCCGGATGGTTCTTTCTTTTCTCTTTTTCTTTCTGTGGGAGGGGGAGATTCTGGGGATTTGGGCAAAGTTGGCAGGCATCTTTCATGAGGAAGCATGTTTTTTCTTTTTTTTGCAGCAAACCCAGATACTGAAATTCAGCACCGACCTTCATTGGGTGATTTGATTTGGCTGAGTTTCAAGTAGAGTTTTGATTTGTTGCAGCATTTACATTTTTCTGCCTTTTTTTTCTGAAACATGAAAGATTTTGGAGACTTGGTTGTTTGTTACAAAATGAACCGTTTGGATCAAAGCTTACATGTAGCTAGCTGGCTATGAAACTCATGTTATGATAACTGAATTGCAACAGGGGAACAAAGATGGCAGCTGGAGTTCTGGCACTGGTGTCACTGGCAGCTATTGTAATGCTGTACTTAGCTGCATGTCATTCAGCAGAAGGACATTTTAGCTCACCTGAAGAATCCATGGAGGAAGAAGACAAAGATTTCAAATTCAGTTTTGCAAACACAGATGAGTTTGATGTGTCTTCGTCTTCTTCTTCTTCTTCTGTCAACACCCAATTTGATGAAGTTCTTCCTCAACTTGGAAATTATGAATCCACAGCAGATTTCTACTCTAGAAACCAAAATCCCAGCAGCAGCAGCAGCAGGCCCATGGGTGGTGCTGGTGGCTCCAGCTACTATGGAGTTTATAGTGGATATAACAGCCAAGAAGCATATTCCCACAACAGCTTGAAGAAACCAGAGAGCTTAGCTTTAGCTTCTGCAGCTGCAGCATGGTCTGCTGCACATGCAACTTTCTATGGAGGAGCAAATGCTGAAGGCACGATGGGTAATAAATGACTCTCTTTCTCTTTTGAACTTTTTTTTTCCCCTCTTTTTTGCTGTGTTCCATTTTATGTGGTGAGATGAGGTGTGATGTGGTGTGCAGTCAGATGGATTCCTTGGATAGCAGAACTTGGGGAGGTGAGGAACTTACAATTTGTGGATGTTTTGGAAATTTTTGTTGCAGCTGGAGCATGTGGATATACGAATGTCTATAGTGAGGGCTATGGCACCAAGACAGTGGCACTGAGCACCGCAATGTTCAATGATGGGCTTAGCTGTGGAGCTTGCTATGAAATCAAGTGTAATGCTGTCCAGTGGTGCTTATCTGGAAACCCCTCCATCTTAGTCACAGCAACCAACTTCTGTCCTCCCAATCCCTCTGAACCCAATAATAATGGTGGCTGGTGCAACTCTCCTCTCAACCATTTTGACATGGCCCAACCTGCTTTCCTTCAAATTGCTGAGTACCAAGCTGGCATTGTTCCAGTCCTCTACCGCAAGTAAGTGTACAAAAAAACTTTACAAATTCCTTTCTCACCTGAGCTTGAAGATTTTCTCCTTTTCAGTCAGTCGGTACTCCTGATTGTCCAAAATCTCTCTGCAGGTTCTTGAACTTTTGAAGGCTTCAATTTCTGATGGGTGCTTGGCATTTCTTTTGGGGTGTTTGGATGGGTGGGTGGTGATCTCTCACGGTAGGGTGGATTGCACAAGAAGTGGAGGGATTAGGTTCACCATCAACGGCAATCCTCACTTCAATTTGGTGCTGGTGAGCAATGTGGGTGGCTCTGGAGATGTGTGTGCAGTCTCCATGAAAGGATCCAACATGGCAAACTGGATCCCAATGTCCCGAAACTGGGGTCAGAACTGGCAATGCAACCAGGATCTTGTGGGACAATCCATCTCCTTCCTTGTCACTACTAGTGATGGCAACTCTGTAACCTCTGTGAATGTGGCACCTGCTACCTGGAGTTTTGGACAGACTTATGAAGGAGCTCAGTTCTGAAAATCAAACCCCACGCAACCAACCAATCAACCCACCAACCAACCAACCAACTCCTGATATATAAAAATCATATTCTTCAACAGTAATGAATCGTTTTCTGACTTGTGCTTCCTTTGTTTATTGATTTGGGATAGGATTTGAATAATCACAATTGGGTTAATTTGTGCTTAAGGAATAATTAGGCTAAACCTCAATGCTAACTTTTGAGTGAGACAAACTTCCAATCAGTGCTTGCTTGTCTTTACCAGCAGCACATGCATCACAATGTGAAGAAATACTACTACTTCCGAGCTTTTTCCTTGGTTTTCACCAGTTTAGAATTGAACTTCTCTCGAGTGCAAAACATTTCATTTCTTTTGAAATCAGCTGTGATGATAAGTGTTTGTGTGTTTGCTCTTCATTGCTGATTGTTTCATTCATTTCACATGCTTGTTTAGATAATACACACTTTGTGCTCTACTTACCTTGTATAGATAAACCCTAAACCCTATCTATCTTGTTCCATTGTATGTACAAATATCTATATATTAAGATAGGTGTTTGTTTGTTGGCCTTGCCTACCAAGGCAAGGAGATTGTGTTTAGATTCATTATAGAATATAGTAGCTTTAGGGGTTTTGACCCCTAGGTAATAATAATAGGTCTATTTTTATGTGAGGATTTTTGAAAGATGATATTTTGGCTTGTGTTGAAACTTGAGATTAGTTATTATAGAGTTATAACACTACAAGTTACCATTAATGTTGTTCTTTAAACATGTACACCTATGATGTTCAATGATAACTAACATTAAGTTATTTTCATTGAGTTTGTGAAACAATTCACACTTACTAGAGTCATCTTCCTTTTGTCTTATTTTTTTCCCCTCCCCTTTTTCTAATTTTGCCATAGTCTTACCTAGATTGATAAGAAGAAATATAAAGAGAAAAAGAAACGAATACACACAAGGATGCATGCTCTAAACATTAAGTTTAATTTGTCATTTTGAAACTTTAATTAGCATTGATGTTTGGCTTTGAGTTTATTCTTTAAAAACATATAGTGTTATTCAACAATGGTTATAACTTATTAACATCATCTTGTCATCCATGTCATGTCATATGCCACTTAAGATTTAATGTTAGTTAACATTTTAAATGTGAATTCGTCTTTAATTTTAACATTTTTTTAACACTAACCTAACGCTAGAATTAACATTGGGTGTGGTCATATTTATGAGGAAGTTTAATATACACAATCCATGGCTCACAAGTATGTATTGTGAAATTGCTAAAAGACACAATTTTAGACAATTTCTTTTTCTGTTGGAATATAAGTGAGAAGGATTTTGCTTCCCTATTGGAAGGCTTTAGGGTTTTTGCTTTCTTATTGGATGAGACTTCAATGTTTTTCATATCATTTCCACACACATACATTGTTATTTGATTTTGGTGTTAAATGATCATATTGGGTGAAGGAATATTATAACCAAAAATACGGGCATAACATCTAAGTTAAAATTCATCATAAACACTTGTAAAACTAATAGAAAGTTGCATGTGAAAATAATTCAAGAATTATAACATTGTTCCAAATTTCTTCATAAATTTGTGTTCCAACCCAATCTAACTTGGTTGTAGACCTTAACCTAATGGCAGAAGATCAGATCCTTCTGATTCTCCTCCCAACAGACTATCATGATTTTCCAATGTAGCATAAAAGACATACAATACTTATACCTCAACAAAACATCCCCATCTTGCCTACAAAACACCCTTTTGATTTAAAAAAAATCAAAACTTTTAAAAGGTTTAATTTTTAAAGAAAAAAAACCCCAAAACCAAAAGTTCTTAACAAAATCAAAGAATCTTCAATCACTTGACATGGTCCAAACTAGTATTTGCCATTTTTAGGTCTAGGTGAATATTCTACTCCATTATTTACCCCATTCCATGATGATAACATTTTTTTAAAAATTATCAGTTTTAGTTGGGTGCAATGTAAATGCAATCAAACCTATTTTCACTAGATCGAGTTCCAAATTTTTTGGGGAAGTCTCCAAAATCAAAGGTTTTACAAATCCAAAAAAAAAAGTTTTCAACACATTATAGGTTCTATCCCCCCCCCCCCAAAAAAAAAAAACCCTACAAATTGAATGTTCCTTTCAAAATCAATAATTGAACAAAACTAGTCCATTGGAGTTTCTTGATTCTAAGTAGCTTTAGGTTTAAGTCTAAGCCCCATGTTAGGCTCTAGGGTATCTACATTATGTTATACTTTATTGTGTGTAATATAACTAAACTTATTTAAAATCGGATTAGACTCCAATTTTGTCAAGAAAAGACTAGAATTAGAGGTTTTAAAAAACCAAAAAAACTAATTTTAGGTTTAGACTCAAGGTTTCATCCAAAACTAAAAAGTTTTGAACTAGGATCGAAGGTTCCTTTTAAAATCGAAAACCAAAATAACATTGGGTTAACCCATTTTTATGTTATTTGAAAGCCATGAAACTTCATCCAAAGTATAATGGACATGCCATTTTGTTGTTGTTGTTGGACTTACTCATGTGTTCCAATATCTTCATGAACCACATCAAACTCATACACTCCAAGATCTCCATGAATCACATCAAAGTGCTCCAACTTATTCTCTAATCCTCCTTCCACGATTACTAAGAATGTGAAGCACGACATTCATGTTGCTTGCAAAGTGAAAATAACAACATGAGCTCTAATGCAATGTGCTTGAAGGTGAAGTTGTAGCTTTCTAGATACGAAAGAACATAAAAAAATAAGTTATGTTTTATCATCACTATTTAAGTAGCGATTGTGAAGGTTAATGAATTGGTGCATGGTTCTTCACAGGTTTGCGCCCCTAAGGTCAAGAAGATAATAAGGACTACTTTGTTTTTGAGGCTCAACTTATGTTGTTTCTAAAATTCAAACTTGTAGCTCAAACTTGTGAAGCATGTCCACTATTTCTTTACCCAACTCTAAAGTGCAAAGAGTGATGATGTTAGGCAACATAACGACTTATACCCTATTATGTTCATTGGGTGTAATGCCCATTGCCATAAACCCTAATAAAGTGGGGGACAATCCCAAAAAACGGGGCTAAACTTGGGTATCAAGTCATGGGAAAAAAGACTTGCAAAGAGGGACCCAATGTACAAACCAAAGTTGGGATGGATATTACAAAATAGGAACAAGGTGTGTTATACACAATAACCCTAACTTACACGGTAGGCCCAACAAAACCCTAATGGTTATTCAGGTGGTTTTAAAATTCATAATTGTGATTTTCAAAAAAATCAAGGACCTTGTTCTAGTATATATAATCATGATTTTTATTTTTTAAAAATAGAAAATTTTAAAAAATAAATGGCCATTAAAATTGCTAGTTCTTTTATTCTAAACTATTAAAAAACTAGAACTGACAATTCTTTAAAAATTCAAATAACTACACAACATTGGTCCAAAGGCAATAATAATTCTTAGGAATTAATAAAATAAATATGTGAAGTACCCTATTCTTCCATGTTAGGTACCCTCCAATTACATTGAGAAATGATGGCACATTTTTACATTAGGGTACTTAAGAGAACCCCATGAGGGTGTTACCATACATTGGCATGGGTAAATTAGTAGTGAAAATCTGCAAAAAAAAAAAAAAAAAAAAAAAAAGAACTTAAATTTTTTTTAAATGAAAAAAATGAAGTGATTTTGGGGGAATTTCAATAGGCAACATTTGAAAATTACTTTACAAAAAAATTCTACAGATTTTTATATTTTTGCTTTAGTGGGTAGCCAAAAGTAGCCATAAAATGGAATGATGATGCTAAACAATTTTTTACTTTTATATCTTGTTTGTAGCCAAATTTGGCTGAATCTTTTTTTTATGGATTAAATTTCCATTTTGGCTACATCACAAAAAAAAATCCACAAAAGGAAACACCCATCATCATTCACCAGATCACCATGAAAGATGGATGGTAGGTAGGTGGACATGGATGACTCACTTTTTTATTATTATTGTAATCATGTCCATAGCTAACCACAATGGTTACCTATGCACATACCAACCATCCACGGGTATCTAGTATCTACCTACCCAGTACTTATCAATAACCTACCCACCGGTGATTGCTTCTTTTACAACCGATCAAATTGATAACCACATGGTATTGAATTTTCAAAAAATTAATAACCTTCTTGGATCCAAATAGGGTATCAATATTTAAACACTAATAACCCAAAAAAGAAAATAAAAATAAATTATTGTTATTTAAAAACCATATAACCGGTTAAATAAATGGCATGAGAATAGGTGATTATCAATGGGTTATTTTGAGAACCTACCCTTGTGCATAACCCATGATTATCTTGCCCAAGGGTGCAATTGTGGGTGATGGGTCCTTGAATTGGTGGTTATCAATGACATGCACCGTCCATCCATCATGGTGCACCGTCCATCCTGCATGGTCCGTTGGTTCATTCTGGCCATGGTTATTGCGGATGACCTTCAAGAGGAGGAGCTTTTTCTGCAATTCTGAAACTTGCTACTAGGCTACTAAGTTAGTGATGATGATCTATCCCCCCTCCCTCTTTGAGTCAGGTCCTCAATGTAAAGGAAATTTTATTAAAATCTAGATATGAAATGCTGAAACTCAGCATTTAATGCACAAGGTTCGAGAGTAATTATAGTAGTTGTACACGTAGGATGGATGAGCAGTGAAAATTGCATATAGTAAAGGACGTCGTGGTCGTTTTTCGTGAAGCTTTTCATCCATCCGTCCGTCCCGTCATTCATCCACGGATGGCATCATACCCTGGCAGAAATAAATAACCCCCCCCCCCCCCCCCCCCCCTCTCTGCGCATGTGTCGCTGTCTAGGAAAGGCATGCCCGGGCCCAGGGGGGGGGGGGCACCCCCAAGATTTTGATATCAATATCAGCAACAAACCCATGGTCAGCTGTATGTTGTTATCTCACCGGTCACAAGCAGTGCAAACATCAAGATTTTTAGCGGCCAAGGTCCCGATGGATACATGCGAAATGTCGTATATAGTCGTATATATAGAGAGGTTTTGAAAATGTAGTTTGTAGGTGTAATTTTGTAATATGTACTCTCAAACACACACACACCTGTGCATTAGCTACGGGGTTCAAACTAGTATAATATGTAGCAGCAGTGGAAGGGCTCAGGAAAAAGGAAAGAGGGGATCCAAACAGGATGAAACCCAGTTTATAACGAAAAAAAAGCACGGTGCACTTCTGAGTTTCAACACCAAAGATGGAACATGAAAATATCATCCATCCTATAACTTTTAAACACATTTTCATATTTTCCATTGCAAACTTTACTTATGATGGATTGATTGGTTTTGATTATGGTAACGAACCAAGGTTTTAGGGTTTAGGGGTTTTGATCATCATCTTTATTTGATTGCATCAAAATATACCCTAAGTAAGACTCTCAAAATACACCTTAGTTTTTAGAATGTACTACCCTTTTTCCTAATTAAAAGAAGTGACCTTAATGTATTATTATTATTATTATTATTATTATTATTGAAGGTATTGTTGAATGAATGGTTTCTCTTTTTCTTTAGGTTTTTGCTCATGAGGGTTTTCAATGTCATGTGTTGATTTTTTCACTATCAATTGTGCAAACAAACTGATTTTTCCCACTTGTCAATGTGCCATACTTGTACATGGAATATGATTTTTTTATAAAATTAATATACATTTATCCACATATAAATATAAATATATACATAATTGGATCATCACTTTGGATTCTCATCTGACATGTTTGCTTTGTTCCTTTGTTTTTTTCTTTTGTCCTTCTCTATTGTGCCATGCCTTTTAGGGAAGGACTAGTCCCCCCCCCCCCCCCCCCCCCAAAATAATTTAACACTTTAAACTAGTACCCTAAATCCAATAATTTAACACTTTATTTATTTCAGATTTTTTTTGGTCAATTCAAAAAAATATATATTTCATTTCATTTCCTTCTTTTTAAATTTTTGATTTATTTTTGAAATTTTTTCTTAAGTAATATAAGTTGTTCTATATGTTATAAATAACTTAATTTGAATGTATAATGATAATAAATATATCAAATAAATCAAATAATGCAAGCCAGCCTTCATCCCATCCACACAAAAAAAAGGAAAAAAAAAAAGGATTATTGTAGTATAATGACAAATTCAATAACCTCCTTATGTCTAATAATTATTTAATTTTGAATATTCTATGTTCAAAATTTAAAATAATCCGAAATATTATAAAATATAATCTATTTTAGTTATGGAAAAAGAAATTTTGTGAAAAAAATTATTAATTATTATTTTTTTATTACCGTTCTGAAACACTTATAATAATTGTACTTTAGTAACTGCTCCACTGAAAAGAACGCGTTCCCCTACTGTAAAGAACGTGCTGTCTTAGGCGGTAACTAGTAGGGCCGGTAGTTGGCGACCGGATATTGCCGGTTACCAGGCCCCCGGGAGCGCTTTCCCTGTTTCTCTCCCCCCCCCCCCCTTTCAGATCCGCGTGCGTCGGCGCTTTGTCTCTACCTCTGCTGGTGTGCCCTTTCCATCGCCAGGTATTGAAGCTCGTGGCCCCAGTTCTTGCTCCATGGTAACTGCATCGGGATCTGTGTTTGCAGGCGATTCTATCGGTCCAAGTTTCGTCTCATTTGATGCCCCGCGCCCTGAGATACCGCCTTTTATTGTTGTTGTTGTTTTTATTTTATTTTTTGGTATAAAATAATATATCGGCTGAGTTTCTCTCTCTCTCTCTCTCTCTCATCAGATATCGGCGCTTGTTACTTCCACAACAGTGTTGTGTTCGCTTCTCTGGATCAGTTTGATTCTGGGGGTTTTTGAAAAAAGTTCATTCCCTGTTTTTGCAACCTAATCTTTCGTTGTCGTTGTGTTGTGTGTATGTCTGTGCGTTGTTTTTTCCAGTGTCCCAAAGCATCGTCGTCGTTTGTTTCTGTCGTCGACAAAAAAAATTCTTCGCATTTGGATACTGAATTATATTCCCTGATTGTCATGGATGATAGATAGCATCTGCGATCGTCATTATTGTGAATGTGCATTTTTCTGCGGGGTAGCCAGAGAGCTCGCTCTCGTCTGGTAAACGATCGCTGCTGCATCCCTGTACAGTACACGCTCATCGTAGTTCTTCTCCAGAACTTCTTGTCGAAAGTCCTGGGAGGACTTTTGGTTACTCATCATCGCCTTTGATGAGCCGACTGGCATTGCAAAGCCATTAGCGCTCTGCCTACAGTCAGCACTCCTTCCTTAGGGAGCAATCTCACGACAGTGCCTTATGGGAATAAGTGACGCCGCCGACGCTGCTTACATGGTACCATGTCGCCATCCCTCCTCTTCACATATTGCTTCCAGGATGTAGATCTCAATTGTACTTCCTCTTCTCTGAAGCCACATGAGGTTGTCTCTCCAGTTGTATGTCATTGCACCGCATTATCTTCAACAACTACTAAGTCAGAACTGTGAGCAATTCATAGGCAGTTGAGAGATTTCCATTTGTTGAGAAAGAAGGATTTCAACATGAACTCTGTTTGCTGCTTCTTGTTTGCAAAAAACTGCCAGTTCAATCCTATGCACAACAGATCCAAATTTGATCCGAATCTAATATTTTGTCACCTTCCATTCGCTACTTTGGTTGCATGCAGGGTTCGCACGATATGAGCTACACAACAGCGTAAGCAATCCTATGAATTCACTCTCAGGCCTCTTCATCCCTTTGGGAAATGCTGGTTTGAAATCCACCTCCAGTCTGATTCCAAAGAAAAACCTAAACATTTCATACCTACAAGCAGTACATCAGGCAGTACAGGCAGTACAAGCAGCAGAAGAATTGTTCACATATTTTCTTTGTATTCTTGTTGAAGATATATGGGAGAGGATTTTGGTTCAATTTAGATTCTCCATTTGCCTACTCAAAAGCTTTCCACAGGCTAGTGAGCAAGAACTCAAGTCTTATGGCATCTTGTGCTGATGTTTTGTAGGGCAGAGAGACAGAGAGTCTAGATGATTTTACAGACATTTATTAGCAGAATATATCCAACAGATCCCCAAAAGCTTGTGTGGAGCATCTCTGTGACATAGAATTTCCTCTTTCGTCTTGCAGCACACATACAAAATTTGATGGGTGGCAATGTCCTGTTTAAAATTGCAGAGATGACGCTTTTGCTGACATTCACAATCTGGATCACTGTATAAAATACCTCAATCAGTCGTTGGTCACATTCGGCTTTCCATCAGCACTCAATTTGTACTCCAGTGAGCCTGTAAGGAGTGCTTTGCAATTTTCCTCTCAACTGATCAAACTGATGTATTTCCTGAAGAACTTTTTTTAAGCTGATGACAAAACAGTGTTTTCCCATTAGACTTTGTAAGAAATGCTTGCAAATCCTCCCAATATAATTTGCTACAGGGAAGATCAACCTACATCTTTGTCCCCTGTGCAGGCTTCAATTGTGCGCACATGTAACTGCATTTATTCAATGATCCAGCAGCGGCAGCGTGATATTGAATACCGCGAAACAGCAAATGACACTAGACAGAGGTAGGTTCCATTTTCTGAGAAGCACAGAAGCTTAGTCAAGGAGAAATAGACCAGTTCCTTGGTGTAAGATCATGAGAATCTGAGCAAGATGCAGGATTCTGTTGGCATCCTTGTGATGAAGCTTTGGTTGATTTGAAATCTTCAGAGTTTCTACCCATCTCCCACATGTTCTTGAGGTCTAGAAACTGCATCAGCTGCAGATGTCACTCTTTTTCCTGGTCAAACTCCTCACTGCTTATGGATGGATCAGGTTGATGTCAGACATGTCAAGGCTTGAGGCTAAAGTAGAGAGACTCACTGACCAACTTGCTAGCAAGGAGCGGGAATTGCAAGCATTGACAAGCAAGGTTTTTTCACAGTCTCTATTCCTGGTCAAGATTAAAGGCACTGTGACAGAAGATGTTGATGCAACTTGATGACTTGGGATTTTTGTTATCTCCGAAAGGGCCCTAGATGAGTTTCGGAGTTTAATAACAAGGAAACAGTCCTTTGTACCAGGAGCAAAAGGCAGCAGCTGCTAACAGGGCGCAGCTGGCGAGGCTCCAACATGAGAAAGATGAGTTCCAGCGCATGGTGATCAGCACTCAGGTATAGGTTGCATGTTGAGACCTCAAGGGATTCCACAGGTCACTCTCATGTTGATCACCATGTGCAAAGGTGTTATGCGCTGCCAAAATTTATCTGAAGCTAATGGCTACTCGAATAAAGTGAGACTATTGGATGAATGTCCTAATCTATTTTGGGGATGGGCTGGTTTGTGTATAGCAAGTAAGAATTCAGCAGATGCATGAGTTGAAGAAGAAAGAAAAAGACTTCATCAAGTTACAGGTACAGGAGTTTACACTGGTGGTGCATTGTTCTTTCCTTTCATCTTGATGTTTTGTAGGTCACACTGCATTTAGCCTGCTATCAATTGTCCTGAGTTCCACTCTGTCGTTGTCAGTTTATGCTTTATGAACCTGCTTTACAAATCTGATGTACAAATGTAAGGAAAGTGATCATATATAGTCATCCTCCACTTTTGATCAATATCAAAGAGCAAAGGCAATTATGCATTCCGACAGTAGAATTTTGTTCCATGTTATAGGAGCGACTTAACCAGGTGTTGCTGGAGAGGAAGAAAGAGGTGAAGAATAGCATGGACATCTTGAGCTCACTACAGGCATGCACCTGCCTCTTATAATTATTACCTGCACTATTTAAGTCTAGAATAAGAGTAGAACTCCATTATGGTTTGCAAACCCTTACCATTTGTCTCAGATGGAATAAGTTCTTTGGTCAAGGGCAAATCTTCCTTCACATCCTGGGTGAAATCCAATATTTGAGTCTAACAACTTCCAAAACCTCGTCTCATTGCTATTCAACAGAAGGAAGGCAAGCAAAGGGGAACATTGCTCAACAAGAAAGCAGATGGGGACTTCTGTAAAGTGATTGTAAGCCTATTTCATCAGTATTTTCATGTATTTTTGCAGTAGAGTAGATCAACTGGACATGGAGGAACAGCTTTCAGGCTCCCCAAGATATCATGTTTTATGGAGATCTATGTCCCTGCAGGTTGATGCATATGAGGCCCAAAAGCAGGAGCTCATTACAGAGAACACAGATTTGAGGAATATGTTAAGATCCATGCAGGCATGTATTCTGAGGAATCTCTCCTCTTCAATGAAGTTGATCAAATGATTCATTCAGAAGTTTTTCTCTGTATGATGATGCATGAATTCTTGATGTTTCCCTATGTCTTAAATGCCTCTTGCCATGCATATGATCTGACAAGCTCTAATCATCATTTTCTTGGCAGTACAGGGAGACATGCGTGACTGTCTGAATGTGCCAGGGAGTTTGCCAAGATCTTCAGGAGGAACCAGGGCAAATGGCATGTTGGATCTTGACCCACCTCAAACAGCATTAGGAGAATGCACGGTAAACTTTGGTTCTTTCAAATTTGACAATGTCAATCAAGGTTGCAAGATAATGTTGATTGGACTAGTTTGAAAATAGTAGTCTCAGGCCAGGTCTATGAAATTTGCTTTTGACACACTTACAGATTCGGGTGCAGGATGTTATTGATTTACCAGTCCAAATGGCCAGGGATCAAATTGAGCAAAGTCTGCGGGCAAAAATGGCTTCAATCAAGGTGTAACATTTCTCCCAACAACACAGAACAATAAGTTTAACTTTGGACAAGTACATTCTCTACATAACTTCTCTCAAGTGTTGCTGTTATTCAGGTTTTACAGAGACAAGTCAGTGTATATTCTATAATTGGTGTTTTCTTTACAGGAGTGTATGATGCAGTTGCAAGGATCTGAGAAGGGGCTCCAGTCAACTGAGAGTTGAGAGAGCAACAAAGGAAGCTCCATCTCCACCATATGAGGCAATTAAATAAAATGACAGGAAAAACCAAAGCACTACAATCTAGTGTTTGCAAGGTGCCCATGTATTTTATATGCATATATCTGCACAAACCAATTTCAATGTCTCTTGAGAGAACATTCTTGCAGGATTTTTTTTTTCTGTGTAAAAGGCATTAATAAGACTGAAATCAAACATGATCATTCACCCCAAATATGAGGTTCTTACAAACCATGCACATTACAATTGGAGGAAGTAAAAAACAAGCCAGTTTGGAACAGCAAAATGGTTTTCACCCAGCATTTTTCCACAGTTTGCTGAGGTTGTGCTACTGGCAGAGAAGAATAATAAATGTGATCTGACTGTTGCTCCTTATTACTGATTATTGGTCCTGGCAGTGTGCTACTAGTGACTCCTCTATTTGCAATCCCAATTTTAGTTTTAAGATGGTGTTTGCAAAAAAGTAGACAACTAAACTTGATTTACAACAGGAGAAATACTTTTGCACTTTCCCCTGCTGAGTAGAGCTTGCTAGGGATGTTGCTCCATTCCCACCTGCAATTCTGCATCAGGACATCTCTTTCTGTGTGCACACCATGAGCCATAGCAAATTCAAGGAGCTCATAGAGCTCAAGTAATCTATCTGCAAATGAATTGAATGAATACATTAAACAAGTTTCAAAGCTGATATCAAACTTTTGTTAGGTGGTGTTTGAAAACACCATTTGAGTGAAGGAGAAATGGCAAGGTAACAATCCTTCAAGATATTTTACTCTGGAGAACCTGCCTTGCCAGGTTTGCCAGTTCCTCCAGATTTCTTTGGAAGCAAGATTGAGTGGATGTTTGGAAGCACTCCTCCGTTGGCAATCGTCACCTGTCCTAGTAGCCTGCTCAGTTCTTCATCGTTTCTTACTGCCAGTTGGATGTGACGAGGCACGATTCTTGTCTTCTTGTTATCTCGGGATGCATTCCCAGCCAACTCCAGCACCTGAGAAATGCAGATCGAAACAGATTGATCGAAATCAGCACAAGCGAAAGCAACTTTCTGAGACGAATCAAGAATTCGGTTGAGCGTACATCTCTTCAACCAGGTTAGCGCTCAACGCTCTCCATTTATTTTTTTGATTGACGAGTAGTTTTACGCAGCAAGACCCTAGCAGGACTCCGAGCCCCTTTTTTCCCCGACGAATAAGAACTCGATTCTGAATACCGACTGCAATTAGAGTACACCTGATTCGCCGTTCCTTTGACGGACGCATTTCCTTTAGTCCTTCATCTGCGTTAATGCTTAACACTCTCCTTTTCATTTATCGATAAGAAGTTCTTACGAGCGATTACGCTGCAAGTAGGACTCTGAGTCTATTTCTTTCCGACTGATAGGCGCACATTTCTTCAACCGCAGTAACACTCCACTTTCCTCGTTAGTTGGCGAGTCCTTTTTTAATGATTGATTGTGCTGCAAGCTACACATAGGAGTCTGAGGCTATTTCTTGCAGACAAATTAAGGATTGGATTCCGCGCACCTACTAAAATTTAAATAAGAGTAAACCAGACAGACATACCTCAGCAGCAAGATACTCCAACACTGCAGCAAGGTAAACAGGAGCGCCCGCCCCGACTCTGGTAGAGTATTTCCCAGCCTTCAAGAACCTTGCAATCCTTCCCACGGGAAACTGTAGCCCAGCCTTGGTGGAACGCGACATAACCTTCTTCCCGGAGCTCTTTCCTCTTCCCGACATGATCGCAGACGAGAAAAACGTAAAACAAAAATCCGCAAAACAAGCAAGTCACAATAGATCGAAGCGAAGACAATAGGAATGGCGCGCAAAGCAACAGAGAAAGAGCGACTAGAAACTTCAGCGACAATCGAGCGGGGTAGCAATTGGCGAAAACATGAATTCAAAGGATCTGCACACGCGCAGCAGCAGAAACAGCAATGCAGTATTTATACTGCAAACAGAGGAGAAGGCCAATCGCGTGTGTTCACTCGGATCGACCAGAAAGCATCCCTCAGTCGTCCAGATTTCGATCGGACGGTCGAAATGGCGTTCTGAATTTCCGCATTTTTTCGACCTGAAAAATATGATTTCAACGTATCCAAAGGATTTTTGTGAAAAAAAGGGTCCCTAACTCGCCGGATTTCGAATGAATCGAAAAACTTAATCGCCGTATTTCAGCCAGCCGGAATATTAAAATATTCTTAAATTTATTTATGTTCGTTCACATATGGTCTCAGTGACTTTTTTGGGGGTCAAATTTTGCCGTTTTTATAACAAAAAAATTTGGGAAATTATGTGTAAATTCGACTAATTTTGCTGATTTAAAATCGAAAACCCACCACATTTTTCATACCACAAAATTGAGAGGGGAGGGGGAAAAAAAAAAGAAAAAAAAAAGAAGAAACCCTGTGTAGCCAGATTTGGCTAAATCTTTTTGGGGATGATCCCCCAGTTTTTGGTTACATCACAAAAATTGAAGAGAAGAAAAAAGAACCCAGCTTGTTGGATTTTATTTTAAACCTGGGTGGGCTTTAGGGCCACCTTGTTGAATTTTTTTTTCAATTTCTGGCGTTTTCATTAAAATAAAATTCCAAAAAAATGAGAAAATTTCCAATGTAGAATTTAATTTAATTTAATTTCAGAAAATAATAACAAAAATTTGAAAAAACACCTCTAAGTGTATAGCTTTGCATATTACAATATTAGTAATTTCCTTCTTCCAAGGTTTAGCCACAAGATGTTACAATATAGTATGATTGAGGTTTTGTATTCTTTTTCTTTTTTTCAATAATTTGAAATAGCATTAGGGTAGAATGGCCAGTGAGCGGACACTTAAGCGTTCCAAGGCAGGCTGGGATCCAAAGGGGGAGGGCTCGTTTGTTTCTAGTGTCCAAACAAAACTTGAACACCTCCTCTTGGCACATCTGATGCACGAAAGATTGTCAAAGACAGTTTAAAAATGAGAAAGTTATGATCCCTCAAAGTAAAGGGGTGTCAAGACCTCAAAAAATAATAATCACAGAACACTACAAAGCCAGTTCCCAAACACCCAAAACATTCTTGTAGTGTTGTGATTAGAGTTCGAAAATGATTTGTAGAACTGAAGGTGGCGTTCGAATAGCACTTTAAATTTAATAAAATGAGATGAGGATCTCCATTAGTGGACTTACTTGAAGAATTTGAAAAAAAAACCTTGATTGTTAGTGTTTTGACCAACTTAAAGCATTTTTGGTTGGGTTTTGATCATTTGGATGCCTTGGTATACTAATGTATAAAAAATAGTTTAATGATATGTGAACAAACTGCAAACTTGTTTAGAAAACCTCGTTGAGTTTTGTTTTACAAAAGACATTGTTTGATGAACACAAAAAAAACTTAAAGAGTAAGGTCACTTTGAAAATGAATAACAAATTCTCACTTTCATGTCCATTTAAATTAACAATCCTTAGTCCTAATTACAATATTCAATAAGCCTAATTTGGATTTTGTCATTTAAATGTGAAATGTATTCTCAATTTTTTTTTCAATTGCAAAGTGGAGGTCCAAAATTGTGAATAACGTCTTTGAGCATGCACATTTTTCATTCCAATAAATCTATTTTGTCTTTGTGCTTGGTAGCTTTAATAACTCATACAAAGGTGGTGTCTTGAAGCATTTGTAGATTTGTTTGTGTTTTGCTCATAACATTTTGTCCCTTTAACTTGGGAATTTTGTAAATAAAATGTCTTGTCATTATGCTTAGAAATATCACTTGTCAATGATTAATGATGCATTCAAATGTTAACTTGGGTCCTTTACAAATGCATTTTGTGGTTGTGTTTATGTTTGTAACCTCATTCAGTGATCAATGATGTATTTTTATTGAACTTGAAACCTCTATAAATCAATTTTATATTAATGCTTATGTTGGTTGGATTTAGACATTAAGAAAAAAAATTCAATTTCGATTTTTTGCAATAATTTTTCTTTTGTGATAAAATCAAATGACTTTAGTGCTTAATGATGTGTTTGTGTTGAACTTCGAACCTTTGCAAAATGCATTTTGTTATGATACTTGAGTTTAATAACTTGAATTAATGATTGATGATTCATTTGTGTTGAAATTGGGACTTTTGCATATTAATTTTGTGGCATTGGCAATTGAGCTTTAATCATTGAATGATTTTTTTTTGTTCAACTTGGGACCTTTGTAGATGCATTTTGTTGTGATGTTTGATTTTGAAAACTTATCAAGATTTATTTGTGTTGAAATTGAGACTTTTGCAAATCAAAATTTGGCAACTTCACATTCAATTGTGTTGTGATGGTGTTTGGCAACTTCACTCAATGAATCACATATTCATTCTAGCTTCGACTAAAGCTCTGAAGGTCAAATTTGTGGCATGCTTGTGCTTGGTAGTTCAAATCACTCATGGTGAACACATGTGCATTGTGTATTGAAGAAGATTCAACGTTAAAATTCCAACTCAATTTTGGGGCTTATGCTTGGAACATAACTTTAGTCAAAAATGCACATTTTGCCTTCTATAATCAACTTTGATACTTTGGATCGAAATGTAGTAATTCAATTTCCATTGATTAACTCAATAAAAGTTGCATTTGTTTTGTGACATCACACACTCAATCTATATTCATATTCATATTCAATACTTTTATGATGTTTAATTTACTGATACCTTGATGTTCATACCACTGTGTACAATTCTTCAACTATATATATATAAATACCATCATATATACATTTTCAGTTTTTTAACCTTAGGGTAGACCAACTCATCATTGATCACTTGCCTATGATCAAACACTTATTTATATCTTCAGCATATGTGCTTCATTTGAGCAATTTAAAATGTTATGGGAGCATTACCTTAAGCTCTAAAAATCATCTTTCAAGTGCAAAGGAAAAGGAGTAATGAAAAAATAACAAGAAAAAAATAAGCTTTCCAACTTACAAAACTCGTTTTTTCTTTAGACTCGTCCTACTTTCAAACCTCATAACTTTCTTATCCATTTTAAACAATTTAAAATGCTATAGAAATGCCACCTGAACTTTTACAAATCATCTTTGAATTGTAATAACAACAAAATAACATACATAATAACTTTCTTATCCATTTTAAACAATTTAAATGTTATAGGAATGCCACCTAAACTTTTACAAATCATCTTCGAACTCTAATAACAACAAAGCAATAGACAAGGACTTTTTTGATGTTCGGTCACCAGGCGGCCTACCATAGAACCAGCACTATCATGATATATAAAATTCAAAAAAAATCTAGATATTTGGACCAATATGGTATTGTTAATAATCCAATACAAGTCCAACACTAATGAAGACTAGCCAAAAAGAACACTTACAAAACTAGCCTACTAATTATGGTTTAGTTAACATAAGAATTTGTTTAATAAATACTAAGAAATCAATCATGTGTGGTTTAACTGACATAGTAATTGGCTTAATAAACACTTAAAAATCAATACACACAGAAATACCTACATAGTCCAGTTAGCTAGATAGACTAGAACCTATATTTTCAAGTAAACCTAAGTTCAAATTTGTTCTCCATGACTTTAAAAAAAAAAAACTGTAGTACTTTGGCCATGACATTAATTATATTATTCATGGAAATGTTGAAGTTTTCACACCAAAAAAAAAAAAAAAAACCCTTTAAAAATTGGTTGAAAAAATAAAATAAAATAGTGAAGGCAAATAAAGAATATTTTTAAGCATCCAAGATTAATTAATTATTTATTTATTTATTTATTTATACCCATAATTTTAATAATTAATTATTTATTTGATACACATGTGTGAAGACTGCCCCTGTCCTACTACAGTAGATAGGTAGTCTTATGGAAGCCAGAGAGGGTGACTTCTGTCATGGAATGGTTTGGATTGGGGTCTTTTCTTGCAGCCCAAGCAAAAGAAAAGAACCTCACCATTGCAAAAATTCTCTCCCTTACCTTACCTTACAAAGTAACAAACTTGTCAAAGGGTTTAGGGTTTATGTTGTACAGAAGAAATGGAGAAAATGTTGATAAAAGCTTTCCACACTTGGCACTTAGACTTACCTCACGCCTTTCTTGGGCTAAACCTCGACCTCTAAAGGAGTGAGACTAATATTTGCTATGGACTTCCCAAGTGGTCTAAGGCTTTGTTTGTCACTCGAGATTATCACTTTTCATCTTTTGATCTAATCTCAAACTTTGCTAAATTCAAGCATTTAATGCATTTTGATGAATGCCTCGAGCTCCAACCCAGCTCAACACTTAGACTCGTAACCCAAGCCACCATGGGGCCATCCAATGATGGATGATTTGGCCTTGAGCTACATAACTAGGATTTACGGCCCTACCCATGGACCTTTACGCGATGGAACCTACCCTAAGAGGCCACATTCTGCCTTTTAGGATCCATTCTCTAGTACACAAAAGTTTTGGGCACGGGATTTATAATTTTGGTGTTATGCCTTTGTAAAAATCCACCTATGATTCAAGAAATTTTCTAAACAAATCTTTTACGCCAGGTAAATAACTCGGTCAAGGGTATTATTAAAATCAGGTCTGCACTTTGGCTACTACCTCATCATATAGGCCCTTATTTCGGTAATGCCCCTAGACCTTCGGCTTTACCCTACACAAATCCTCCACACCAACTTAGGTCCAGGTTCAAGCTAAAAAGTGGCTTGTTGGCCAATCTGAAGGATCGATCCTTAGTCAGATCCTTAGTTCATAGCTTTAAGGACCTACTTGGCTGTCGACAGCGGCCTTGTCGGTGTGCTTTAGGTCCTGGCCGCCGCACCGCTCCCGTGTGCTGTGCTCGCACGCGGAGAGCGTGACGAGACGAGCTCTTGCCGTGTGCCTTCGTCCCGAGCTCCACCTTCTCCGTCACGACGGCCCTTTTTTTCCCCTTTTGGCCCCGACGCGCAATCGAGACGACGCACTTTGGTGAACAGAATCGAGAGTAATTTTCTCGTCTCGTCTCGTCTTGTCTCGTGCACTTGGGGTTTGGTCTCTTCTTGTGCTTGTGATTGCCGTCGGCACAAGAGCGGCTGAGCTTGTTTTTTTAATTTTGTTTCTCTGGTGCACCAAATGTACGGCGAGAGTCAAGGTATTCGTTTCTTGTTTACCACCTGCTTCAAGTTTCATCGCCGTCGTTTAGGTTCCTGTTGTGACCTCAATTGGGAGACGAGTCAGTTGTATCCTGAAATTTGAGAGAGAGAGCGAGAGAGAGAGAGAGAGAGAGAGAGAGAGTGTGTGTGTGTGTGTATTTTGGAAGAGAGGATCGACATAAGCTCATGGCTCGCCGACGAGTGCCGCCAGGTTTTAGGTTTCATCCCACTGATGAAGAGCTCGTTGCGTACTATTTGAAACGCAAAGTGAGTGGTCGCTTTATCGAGGCTGATGTGATCGGAGTGGTGGAGTTGTACAAGTGCGAGCCATGGGATTTGCCCGGTATGTATGTGGGTGGATAGATGCACGCATGCATTTTTGACAATCTTTCTGTTTGTTTTACTGACGGTGCTCTGTGCGATTTCATGACCTTGTTTCCAGAGGTTATTTTGCTTTTTAGCTTATGGATTTGCCTGTGGTATCTAGAATGCGTTTGATCTGGTGTGTTTGTTGGTTCTGGCCTGCCCTTCTGTGTAGAGACATTGTGATGCACCCAGAAACGGGTCAAACGTTTGGTATCCATACATTCTAGGGTCATGTGGAATCCACTATAGAAAAATTTCCGGCATAGGGGAAGGATCCACTTGGGCTTCACCATGCTAACCACCATGTGTTTCCAATTTTAGTATGTTGAATATTTGTCATCCTTATGGGTGCAAGTCACTATGTGACAAGCCACTTGTTTTATAGCTTACTGATTTGCCAAGCTGTATCAAAATTCTAAAACGCTTGAGTTTTGATCTGTCTTCTTTATCGACTCTGCCCTTCAAGGTAGAGACAGTGTGATGTATGCAAAAACTGGTCAAAGTTTGGTATCCCTTTATTCTAGAGTCATGGGGAGTCCACTATAGAAACATTTTTCTTGCACAAAAGAAGGATCCACTTGGACTTCACCATGCTAACCATCATGTGTTTCCAATTTAGTATGTTGATCATCCTTATGGATGTCATTTAAAGGGCAGATTATGTGACAAGCTACTCATTTTAGTGTTTCTTATGGGCCTTCTTCTCTGGTTGTGGGAATGCAGACAAGTCTTGCATTGGAGGCAAAGATCAGGAATGGTACTTTTTTAGTCCTCGTGATAAGAAGTACCCAAATGGATCCAGAACTAACCGTGCAACCAAGGTGGGCTATTGGAAGGCGACAGGAAAGGATAGGGTTGTGCGCTCAGGATCCCGTAACATTGGCATGAAGAAAACTCTTGTCTTCTACCTGGGTCGAGCTCCTAATGGGGAACGCACGGACTGGGTCATGCATGAATATCGCATAGAAGAGGAGGAAGTGTCGGCAGGCTTTCAGGTACCTGTCCTGATAAATCTCAAATAGCCTTATCACACAATGTTGGGTTGTTGTTTTGAGTAGATGGTATTTGGTGCCATATTCAACTGTGGGGAGCTCTGTGCTCCCTGCTCAGAAATTTGGTGTCGTTGGTGGTAATTTGGAACTCAGTGTTGTGTGGAATTTGTGGTGTACAGGATGCTTATGTGCTGGCCCGTGTGTTTAAGAAGAGTGGACCTGGTCCAAAGAATGGAGAGCAGTATGGTGGAGCATTTATCGAGGAGGCTTACCAGTCACCACCACAAGAGGAATCTGTGGTTGTCCTTCCTGTAGAAGAGCTGGAAGTGCTACCTGAACCTGGTACAGCCCTGGAATTGGTGCCTGATGTCAAGACTGAGATGTCCATGGACTCTGCCCTCAGTCCTGTGACTGCTGCCCCAGAAGGCCTTAGTAAAATGCCAGAATATGAGGTACAGAGATCCATCATACTTCAGCAGAGATAGCCAGTGAGGCAATAGAGGAGATTACTGTTTGTATGTGATAGGCCTGTCTGCTATCTTCACTTAGAATCTAATTCAGTTTGCCATTCTTGCAGATGATGAAGGATTATCTGGAGGGGGAGACTGCAAGTTCGAAGATAACGTACCCTTTGCCTGATGAGTGGGAAGTTCACACCTCCCTCCATGATAACCAGTTCCTGGGAGCTTTTGCTGAACCTCTTGCCTTAGATGATGAAGCCCTTATGTTACAGGATATGCTTGAGATTGCAGAGTCTGGAGGTCAAGGAATCCTTGTGGAAGGAGATCAGCGGGAGGATTTCATCAACCAGTTTCTCTCTGGGGGGGTTGTTGGTGAGGAGCTCACACTTGAGGGTGATGGAGGGGAATTTTCACTCGCAGAAATAGAAGGTCATGGAGCCCCAGTCTTGTATAGTGGGGAGGAACTCACACCATGGGAGATACTGGATGGTGATTTCATTGAGTTGAATGACTTGCTCTTCTCAATTGATGAGGCACCTTTGCAGTCACCAGAATCTGTCATTCATTTGCGAGCGAGGCAGAGTGCTAACTTGTCCATTCAACAGAATGAACAAGGCAAGGCCAAACGAAGGTCCATGTTGCAAATGCGTGTGTCTGGGAGTGGACCAGTGCCAAGGCCAATTTCACATTTGGAAAGTTCTGGTGGTGGGCAAAGTTTGCCACCAATGAACTTGCTTGAACTTACACAGTCTTCTGCTGCTACTGCACATGGCTCAAAACTTGAGACTGGACATCATGAGCCTCTAAGTGAAGAGAGACTCAGTGGATTACATAGTCCTTCATTCCCCTCTGAGGATAAGGTGAGCTCAACGAAGCCTTGCCGGAATGGAAACTCACTGTGGATGGATTGCTGATCTCTGTTATAATACTACTTATTTGATTGTTGTAGGCTTTTATTATACAGACTGAACTGTAAGAAAATATGTCTGTGAATCCTTGTATAGAGATGCTACTGTATATGGGTGTTGCAACCATGCACTTCCTCCTGTGTGATGTAGAGGTACCAACACACTGTTGGGACTTTTTCTGAACTTGTATGCTGGAGACTCACTGGCTTGACATGCATAAGAACTTTTGCAGGGAATTTGTCATTGTTCTAGGTTTAGAGTGGTCTATATGGGAGGTTTTATTGTTCCAATTTTCACTCAGTTACTGAGAATATTGTCACATTACAGGTTGCTACTGTGGATTGTCGCCTCAATCTCCAGGAATTGGAAGATTATCTGATTACAGGCCTATTGCCCCAGTCAGCCTCATCTGATGGACATACATCTGGAACAACTGTAGATTTGGATTCTGAAGGTGGTTTTTAATACACCTTGTGGTTACAAAGGGTAGACAGGCAATATGGGTCTATGTATACTGTATAACATGTTGAAGGTCTTAGATTTTGTCATCAAACAGGATCTAATTGTTCTATGATATTATCCTACCATGATCTGTTGTGAATCTCCCAGAACCATGACGCAAGTTCTGTGCTTGTCCAGGTACCCTACTGTTGCCAAGGACTTCTGAGGATGTTGTAGCTACCATTCCTTCAGATAACAACACCAGACATGGAGTGGCTACTACAGTATCTGGTTCTTTGGATTTTGACTATTCTGGGTTCCAGTCCTGGTTTGATGAAGAGAAATATCATCCTGCAACTCCACAATTGGGTGACAACCTGATGCAATCTGACTCTTCCACCTTTTATCCTTCTGAGTACACTTTGCAGAAATTACAGAATCAACAGCCCCCTGTCAAGAGTGCAGCAATTTGCACCGATGCTAGTGAACAGACTAAGAAAGAACTTGAAGGCCTTTTCCATTTGCTGGGATCATTTTCAACACCACCAGCCTCAGCAGCTGAATATTCACAGGCAGGAGCGGCAAGCTCAAGTTTCAGCTCCATCAGTGTAACAGCAACAGATTCACATTTGACTACCTTCACTATCACTTGCTCCTGCTCCAATCAAGGCACCCAACAAGCTCAGGTGGCTGTTACCGGTGGCCATTCTACTGCTGGAGGGAAGTGTGACAAGGATATCCTGACCAGGCCTCAGCAACCATGTAAAGGAGACTGCAAGCAACTTGCATGTGGCACCTGCAGTGCGAAAAGATCTCCAACACAACAATTGGCAAAAGGCTCCAAAAGTGGGTTTGTGTTTGTTTTTTTGCTGGGTGCTGTATCTGCCTTGTGCTGGTTTTTTATGCTTCGGGGTATGTGGTGGACAGTCCATCGTACATACAGTGTGATTTTTTAATTCAGGTCACAAAAGCACTTGTTCTGAAGTGATCACCCCATCAACACTGGTATGTGACCAAAACCAAGTCTACATAATCTGCCCAGAGTCTGGGGCAGGACCTCTTGTTTCAGTAGTTTCTCAACAAAAAATGCAGGAAACTTGTCAAACCAAATTGCAAATTACTATTTGCTGCTGCTGCTGCCTCTTTGTAGATAGTGTTGCAAAACCTAAGTAGTGGAAGTTTGTATTCAAACATCTGTAGATATGTATGGTATGATAATTTTATAAAGATTTGTCTCTGCATGCAGCAATTGCTATTCACACAAGAATATGAGGATTGCAACTGTCTTTGGTTGCATCAGTCAGTCTCTGTGGTCTAAAAGTATAGCTTGGAATTCACTGCTGCAACACTTCCGTACTCTGATCTTATGTGGAGATTGAAGATGAAATCAATTGGAAGTGTAAATTGGCAATCAGATTCAACTTCCACACTAGTGTCTTACACCATGTGATGTCAAGCAAAAGACTCGAATTAAAAGGTTTTTTCTGTTGGGTAAAGAACTATGGCATAGCAGTGCTATCAGGCCATGTAGATTCAATTTTAGTTTACTACATATCAAGTAAGGATATTTAAATAATGTTTTTTTGGAACATGCTCAATACATGTGTAATTTATTACTTCCATGTAGATTCAATTTTAGTTTACAATATATCATGTATAAATAAATAAAATCTAATTTTCACTATTAATTCCAATATTTTTTCATTTATCAAAATTCCTTATTTATTTATTCGTGAGTAATTATTTTTAAAAATTAGAATAATTAGTAAAGATACTTAATAAATAATATAATTTCAGAATTTTTTAAAAAATTTAATACTACTATACCACAAAATATTTTTTTTCTCATTTAATATTTATTATTCTAGGTCATTTAATAGTTCCAACAAGTTAGATAAAAGTACGAATAAAAATAGTTAAATAACTAGCCTAACTTAACTATTAGCTACAATATTATTATTATTAATGTTGTTGTAATTGTAGTCAATTATTAATTATCAAAACATTGTAATAATTATTGTAATTAAAATATCATCTAAATTTTATTATTGAATATTTATATTTGAGTTAATTATTTGTTTTATGAAATGTTAATAAGATTATAATGAATTTCTATTTTTTTAAAACAGTGATAAATAATTATTTAATAGATAAATACATTTAATTGCTGCTTTAAAAATAATAATCACCATATTGTTTAATAAATGATGGTATTTTGTTTAATTGTTTAATTACACAATTATATAGTTTAAAATAGTTGATGAATAATTACTATAAGTAATTAAAGTAAGTAGCTAGACCTAGGCTAAGTAGATTATTAATTTAGGTCTAGGCCTAACTAAGCTTAAAGCAGCTTGTACAATTAGATTACAACTATTTGAGTTGCAATTAGATTGCAATTGGGTTACAACTAGGGTAGATAGCAAATGGTACTTTATCACCAAAGACTTTCAAGTTTTCCCTCATTTCAACACCAAATTGAGTGTTTTTTATGTCATTGGAAATACAAAAACAGAAAACTACAAATAATCTTTGAACCTCAAAAACAAAGGAACAAAACAGAGAATGCCAGAAAAAAAAGAGTGATATTTTGTCTCAAATTTTGTCTGTAAACCCCCTTTACTTGCAACAACAATATCTTGTTCAAAGCCTACAAATGTGCTATTTCAAAATCTATAAAACTTGTTTAAAGTGGGGGGAAAAAAAAAAAAGTTGAAAAGTTTAAGCATCAAAGTCATATTGAAAATTTATGAAAAAATCCAAAACCCAACCCCTTCATTTTGAAAAGACATATCTTGTTCATTTTCCATTAAATTGTAACATTTATTTATAGATTTGGATACAATAAGTGGAGGACTACAAAATTGTTTTAAGTTTCAAAAGGAATAGACCATGAACAAAAGAGTTATATGCTCCAATATCATTAAGTGTTCAATGATAGGTGTGTTTATCCTAGGTCACAACTAAAATCTTTATCCTATATTGTTTGGTTTCCATTCCATGAATCCAAACTATGTAAAAGAGTGCATTAGGATTGTTGGAAAACACAATAAACATGAAAATCTAATAGCCATTTGGGATGAGTTAGTAAAAAAGGTTCAACCCTAAAGGCCAAACCAAATGAAATAGGATTTCATTTATTAATTACCATGTGGTTTAGGTCTAGGCCTAACATAGGTGCCTAGATCTAGCCCTAACTTAGGCCTAAATTAAATGGCCTATGTTTAGGTTTAACCTAGGTGCCTAGGTTTAGACCTAACCTATGGTTAAGCACCATGTGACCTAAACTATTGATGTGGATGTGCCACATGTCATTTAATTATTTGACCCCAAAATTTGTGAACATGTCACATGTCATTTAACTATTCATTGACCTCACATATAATGAATGTGCCATGTGTCAACATTGTGAGTGTGCCACATGTCACCAAACCATTGGCCAAATGTTCGATTTACATAGTTGCAACCTAGTTGAAATTGTAATTATATTTTTGGTTAATGTTATGCTTAGTTAGTAGATGAAGTTCATCCATTAGTCGAATGTAGTTGACAACATCCCTCGATTATATTGGTAGAATAATTTTCAACTAAATTTGGTTATTGTTGTGGTGTTGACATGCGGCATACACTTTCAACTGTAATTTCACTTTTGACTTGTACTTTTTGACATTATTGGTTAGTAGTTACAAAAAGAAATTTCCACTAACAAAAAATAAATTGCAACTATATGTGTAATTTTTGACTTTGTTTGTAGTCGAACAATAGTTGAAAACATAGTTGCAAAAGGGAGGGTTTTCTTAATACATCCACACTTTTATTGTCCCTACAGAGAATTTTGATGTTGAACAATGTCTAAAAAACATCCATAAACTACATAAAGAATTCAATAGACATATTTAGCATTTTTGTTACATTGTTGAAATCAATATCCATGGGTGGCAACTTCCATTGTGTGAGTGTTTGATCTAGGTTGTGGATGTTAAATTGAAAAACTTGCTTGAACAATTTTTAAGTAAAGGAAATTGTCTTTGGTGGCATATTTGAAGATTATGCTAATGTATGTTTTGTTTACAACTTCCTAAAACTCTTTGGATTAAACTATTGTATTTTTAAAATATAGGTTTTTTCTAGGTCAGTGCTCAATGGCTCATGTTATTTTGTAGACAAAAACCAAATGCCTTATTGTAATGTAAAAAGTTATTGACACAAGCCATTGAGCCACACTCGTATATTTTATATACATTAGTACCTAAGATGTTTGTGGTAAAAATCGTGGGCCAAAAAAATTTGTTTAAACATTCCTTATGAATCCTTGAATTTTATTTTTCTTAGGAGACAATCTTGGATTTTCTTCTAGGCACTTGGTAAGAATCCTAAAATTTGTTCAAATTTGACATGCTTTGCATAGAACGATACTTTAATAATGTATATATCCATGAAGAAAATCAAATTTACAATATGAATGTGCCATTAAGTTACATGTTTTACATGAAGGGTCCACTAGATAAAGGAGATTGTCCTTTTTGATACCCCAACCATACTTTGACCTTGTTGTTAATGCATTACATGGCCTTGCTTAGGACAGTCTTCTATATCTCCCAAAATCTATCACCTTCCTCTTATTCTAAGATTTTTTTAATGTTGGCAACTTCATATTTGGTAATATTAACGATAGTTTTCCACATTCGAAATTGATTTGTTGTCCATTCCTTTGGATGATTCTAACATGGTTAGGTATTTAGTTGTTTAGAATGTCAACAACATTGTGAAATTCTATTCCAAACGTACTAAGCAAAACCAAGTTGCATTGGTGTATAGTTTTCATCAACTAAACTTGTTTTTAACCTTGGTATACATGGTGGCATGGTTTCCTGCAAATTCATCATTATGTCACTCAAATTTGTCATAATTTTCTTTCGAATATGTTAGTGAGTTCAAATTTTCCAGCAACTAGTGGTAATACTATTGGTTGGCACAAATTAGTCCATCTTTTTATTATAAACAAGTATTAGTGATTTGTATGGATCATTTTTTTATGTTGTTTGTGCTTTTGGCCTTTTTTGTTATACAATTGATTCATTTATTTTACAATCTACCTAGAATTCAAATAGGTAGTCCCATTGTTAATGAAACTATGTTTTGATATTTTGGTTCTTGGGTGTGTTGGCCATGGATTGTTTCCAAGAGGTTGTTGCAAGTTTTTTAGAAATTATAGGATAAACATTTTTATCACCATCCCATATATCTTATAAATTTGCAAGTGATTAGAAAATGCCTAATATACAACATCTACTTGGTACTCAAATCTACATTCTTTAAAAAAATTCACATATAAGTAGAAGCTCAAGTTTGGTGATGTTCGATAAGAATGTCATGGATATGTATATTGTGACATGTTGCACAGTCGAAAATTGGGATACTTTGATTGATCCTTTGAAGCTCACAACAAAAATAATACTTGATGTGTAAAATATTCCATAGTTGCATACATCTCTAATGGTCACATATTTATGAATGTCTATTCAATTTGTGAACTTATTGTTATGATGAAAGCATAAAGGACCATTTGCATGGGATTGGTGACCTTAAAATGTTTACAAATTTGTTAGAATAACTCCAAATGCCAAAACATCTACAAATGTCTCAAGAAACACAATATTTGTTTGAAATCATGTTTTAAATCCTATGAGTAATCAAGTAGTTTTCAGTGTTCAATATAAATTCTAGCATCAAATGTTGTCCATATTAGGAGGCCTTTATTTATAATAAGTTGGGAAACATAAGATGATAAGGTCTTCTCTTCTCATTTGAAATAATTAATTCCATTATGCTTAACATGGATTTTGGTTGTCCATATCATTAGGTTTCTTTATGTTTGTTTTTTGGGTCCACTGTTTGGAAGGAGATTAAAGAACTTTCATGCCATTTGCCAACCTTCACATGATTTTAGGATGATAAAAGATGTTTTTATATCATAAAGTTAAAACAATGAAAAAATCATATGAACAATTTTAATAGGCAAGTATCATGACTAATATTTAATATAATGTTTGGAATGAGAGATTATACACATTAGAGCAATTTAAATTTCCCTAAATCAGATCCATGGAATGCCACATGGCAAGGCCATGTGGATTATTTGATGATGTAGACAAATATTTTCATGTGTGTTAAAGAATATTTTTTCATGTCAATATGATCTATCAAATAATATACCCTATGACATGGATGGAATATCTTATGAATATTCTTCCACATTTGCATTCACACGTTCATGCTCATGTTCACATTCACACACTCATGCACACGCCCATAAGTTCACAAAATAGCAATATTGACCAAAACCATGCACATGAACCAATTGTAATAACATTCACCTACACTAGCTTGTTGATCCAAGCTTTGATTTGTTGCCATCTCGCTAAAATGGTTGGCTGAAAATCTTTTATTGGTGGGACATTTTCTAAAATATATGCACATGGCTACATTTGCATGGTTTGTAAATGTTATAACACATGAATTAAGTTTTAGAAAAGTCTTGATATGGGGTCTAAAAGTCCTTGGCATGTGTTAGCTTGTGAAAGGCCTTGATGTGGCCATATTAAAATGACCATATTTATTGGTTTAGTCCTATCCAAATCATGTGCCCCAACAAAGCGATGTTGTTTGGCGAGGAACATTGGTAACCCTAAATAGTTGGGGTAAACAACAAAATGGGATGTTGTTGCAGTAACATCGTAATGTGATGCCTAAATGCATGTTTAACATGTGGATCCCACTTCACTTAGTGGTGTCGTCATATTTGGATCCTTGATTGTAACATTGCCATTAGCCCAAAATTGATGCATGCAAAAAATTATAGTAGGCATTTCCAATCCTTCAAAATATTCCATTGAATAACCCTAGTGTTTAATGGGTTCAATCTTGGCAACCAACATCCATAAATGTATGTGGACTTGGTGATAGCAAAGTGTGTCAAACATGATGAATAACATAAATGGTCGATACATGTACCTTGATCAATGTGCCCCATGGTGAGTTGAGATCCAATGTGCAAGCTTGAACATGTAGCATTTCTTATGGTCCTAACATTGCCAATTCCCCGTGTGGAAGTTCATTTTGATCATGGATGTTACCTTTCAATAACTCACATCCATGTGAAAGGCTTGGAAATCCAATCAACATAATGGATTTGTTGGATTTCTAGCTTGCCACTTAACGAACCTCATTGGTAGTGAAACCTTGCGGCTAGTTCCTATTTGGCATACTAGGTTGTAGTATGTAGTTTTTTCCCAAAAATCAATGATAACTCCTAAGGGATGTAAGATTGCACTTCCAACCAATATGTCATAAGACATGGCATGTGTGACGACCATTCAAGCCTACCCTTTAATATAGTCCACTAGTTTGTTAATATTAACTTAGATCACAACCCCTTGATTAGTTAACCCTCGAGTTGTTTCCAAAACACCCATTGATGTCAAAATTTGATATGGACACGAATCAAGATTATCAATGGTTAATTAAAAACCTTCAATAGTGACCTTGTTCAACATTATTGGTTGAACATTGGAATCCAACAAAACCTTATGGGGTCAGTACGAATGTGCCAACACCCCTTTCAACTAAAAAACTCATTTTTCATTGTGCACTATTACCACGCTAGGAACAATGTTGGCTCGATCAATGGTTGGCCATGCTAAAAGGTCATGAAGCTTGGTTGTAGTTACATGCTAAGATTCAAGGTGCACCTTATATAGATCTATGTGACACTTATTGGGAAACTATAATTGGTACATGAATGTCTTTTGACCTAACTACCACATTTGGTGTTCCCTTGCTTTCACATATTGTGGCTCCTAAATGAAACATAACAATTAGTTGAATACCTATAGTGGCCAATGTCTTGACAAAATACAATGGTGTTTAGTACACCATTTTGACCACCCCCACAAAAATTGTGGGTGCCTTGCACTTTGGAATATAATTAGGCACCTTCCTTGGCACCTCCTTAAGAGTTGATGCTTTCATAGGCTTGGGAACAATGTTTGTCAATATGAATTATTATGGGAGCCACGCTTGGCATTAAGCCTCACCACATTGAGGAATTGTTCATTAGCACCTAATGGTTTTTGTATTTGGGCATTATCCCTTATCACTGATATCGCCATGGAAAACATTTTGATTGGATTGGGAGCCCCGATATGGTCTTCATCATCTTGATTCATTGAAACATTCAACATATCTTCATTGGGGTCCTTGATATTGAAAGGTCAATTCCACAAAACATTAAATGGGTCAACATTTAAACTACAAGATTGGTTATATTTTTGATTTTTTGCCTTCCTTGACCTAGATGCATTAGATTTTATTTGGGTCACCATGTTTATAACTAGGGTTTCCAATTGTAAAAACTAAACTTCCATGGCATTGGGTTGGCTTTGAATTGGTTTGGTAGTTGACCCCTTATTAGTTGTATTTT
Organism: Sphagnum contortum; assembly: GCA_963920785.1. Lineage (NCBI taxonomy): Eukaryota > Viridiplantae > Streptophyta > Sphagnopsida > Sphagnales > Sphagnaceae > Sphagnum > Sphagnum contortum. Next base: position 4,143,176 of record OY987284.1, on the reverse strand, counting down.
TCATGTGTTGGCCTTTCTTAACCTTGGCCCTTACCAGCATTTGACATTTAGGATTGGCCCAATTTCAACTCCAAATGTAATGTGAAGCACAAGTCCGCATCATGACCATAAAACCATGTACAAGTAACAAGGTTGGTTGGGATTAAGGTTGGTGGTAATGGCTTCAAGAGGATTGGGGGCAATCCTTTTTTTGATGAGGCCCAACACATTTTCAAAACTTGTCCTTTCCCCCTTGTTTTGTAAAATATGATGTGCAAGCACCTTGTTCCAACTTGGCCCTTTTGGTCTTTTATGAAGCGGCCTTATTGGGTTCGCCATGAAATTGTTGAGTGTATGGTGTGGATGCATTTTTGAGTTTTCCTTGTTGAACCCAAGTGCAACCACATGTTCTTCGACCATGTTCATTTCAATGCATTTTGATAATTGGAACGCATTTGCCAAAGTGGATTGTGTGGGCTAAACTAATATGGCATCCCACACTTGACATTTAAGCTCCTTGTTTGAGATCCCATATCAAAACTGGATTGTTTGGTTTTTAATCATGCTTTGTGTCACCATGATCAACCTATGCATATGTGCACAAGCCTTTGGTAAGTTTTCATGGGATTTATGTTGAACACATTTTTTAAAGATATGATCTAGAAACCAAAGGTTATCAATATTTCAATGTTAAAACATGTGAATTAAACATTAGTAGTGATGTCAAGATTGACAGAAGCATATTTTGGAATGCATTCACTATAATTACTTGATTTCACCAGTAGCCACACTTAAAACAACCCATCAATTGATCTATTGTGATCATGGTCCCATGTCAAGTACGAAATTACAAAAAAAAAGGGGGGGGGGGTGGCTACTTTCTATTCAATCAATATAACAAATGAGATTGGCTTTGGAGTAAGCATTTCAAATATTACTTAATCAAATGTTCTTGAACAAACTTTAAGCATGAGAGATCAAAATGTTAGAGGCTTAATATTACAATTCTTCATTTTAGCCATTCTCCAACACTTGAAGCTTGTTCTCCATCCTTCAAAGTTTACACATGATGATAACTTGTTACCATGACTAGTATAGCAGAGGAACAAATTGTTGATCTAGACCTACAAGTTTGGCATTCTACTCACATGAAAACATTCCCATTTCAACTAAAGGATTACATTGTTTACATTGAACCTCTTTGAGAACCTTGCACTTTTGTAAAAGTAGCAACAAACCCAATCTTGTGCAAGGCCATGAACCAAGAAATGACATCTATTGAATCTAATTGATCATGGAACTTAGTGGATTTTCCAACTAGTTATTCCACAATGACAACCAAGTGGTTTTACAAACTCATGAACGACCTAGATAACATCAAGACATTTTTGCCCATCAAGTACAAAACAAACCCAATCTAGTTCAAGGCCATGAACCAAGAAATGTCTAATTGAACATGGAACCTAGTGGATCTTCCAACTAGTTATTCCACAATGACGACCAAGTGGTTTTACAAAATCAAAAACGATCTAGATAACGTCAAGACATTTTTGCCCATCACGTACAAAACACATTTGGTTGCTTGGGGTTTTGAATAGCAAGAAGACATTGATTACCAATACATTTTTCCTTTAGTTGTAAGTTGGACCACCATTTGCACTATGGTTGCTCTTGTAGCCCATCACAATTCACCTACCATTCACATGGATGTTAAAAGTGCATTTTTGAATGCAAATATGGAAGAAGACATTTACATTGAACAACCCCAAGGTTTTTCCAAATGAAGCCAAGAGTTGATATGCAAATTATACAAAACCTTATTTGGCTTTAAACAATCTCTATAAGCTCTTACATCTTGATAACTATCTTCTCCCCCAAGGCATATGTTTTTTCTTTGACCCTAGCACGTGTATTCTTCTATCCAAAATGGACAAACTCCCATTCTTATATCTATGTCAATGATTTGTTACTCAAGGAACTATACTACAAAAAAACTCATAGTTTCAAAAGCAATTGTGTAATAAATTTGCCATATCTCTTCTTGGCACTTTTTTAGGGAGGTCACTCTTATATTTGAGGAAGAGCTTGAGATAAAAGGGTACATTTTGGTATGCTATGAAATAATGGTATATTATAGGTATATTATAAAACATATTCTCATAATGAGTTATAAAGATCCTATTTACATTTAAATAAATACATATCCTATTATACATATATATCATTTTCAATAAGTTTCACCCTAAATTCTTTTACACACCATTTGGAATAAAATGGAATTGATTTCCCAAAGGGAAATTTCACTTGGAATACCTTCACCATCCAAGTGATATTTATATGTCCCATCGTCAATATTTACATTGTTACTTGGTTGACTTGGCCTCATTAATTATCACCTCGATTTGGTTTTGATGGTTGAAAATACTCACTTAAAAAATGACATGTTAGCTTCCTTCATTGACATGGCCTACTTTAGGAAGGTTGTTAGCAAACTTTGACATCATTCCACAACATACCCGAATGTGGCTTGTGTACTTTCTATCATTAGTCATTATGTTCCAGTTAATGCAATCCCCAAGTTAATAGATTTATTACAATTACTCAATGCAACCATTGTAAATGTAGTATCCAAGATGTACCTATGTGAACACATTAGGTCTTTGGGTTTAAACCTAAATTAGACTAAGAAGTCTGAAGGAATTTGCATTTACCTTTGACAATCCTTTTTGAATATAGAACAATACTACCACTACTTGAATCTGGTACTAGTAATTTGAATTATCCATGAAGCTAAATAAAACTGCATAATCATTTATTCCTCTTTGCTAATCAAACTCTTACCCACTTACACATATATTATATATTCAAAAATGAACTTGATGCATGTTTGTGGCATTGTTAATTTGTGAGGTTACTCTTTCTTGAACCCATTCCTAGTTTTCTTTGTTCTGCACATGTGATGTTGCTCTTTCACACTAACACATGATCCAATATCAGAAAACAAATGCCTGTGACCTGAACAAGAAACTATTGGCTCAGCCCAATACAGAAACATCATCTGAAAATTGGAAAATTAAATTGAGTGTCGGTGCCGCAGCCAGCCATAGAAAGTACTGAAATAGGCATAAAGGAATGTTCAGAGTTTGATAAAAATGCACACACAAGCATCTTAAGTTCTGCTGACTTATGTACGTATGATACATTATAATACCTTCCTCTGCAACTAAGCTATCTACCAGCAAATGCAAACAGCCAATATACACAAAAATGACCACATCAATCCCCAGGAAAAACAGAGATGGAAGGGGCTAAGAGGCAAGATTCTAGAATCTTGAGCATTACACTGGTTAGCATGGCCTAAAGCTATGATGTTATTTGGCTACAGTGTGGGCTACCTGATGCTGGGTTATTGTAGAGGTTGCAAATGATTGCTGTTTCTTCAAGAAGAATGCAAATGACAACAGTGTCTCGTTCTCCTCCACCACCTGACATAGTATGTGTAAGGTAACACATGAGGAGCAGGGTGTTCACAAAATAAGCACTTGCCCAAAGCAAAGTCGAAAGCCACTTATTTTGACAATGCTCCTCTCCTAGTGTGTTACAGTATTCAAAAGAGAGCAATTTGCTGGTACTCATGGTATATAAAACACAAACAGCACAAGCAAGTTCAATGGCAGTGGAGGCTAAACCTGAGCAGCAAAATGCTGAGCTACAGCCGCAATGAGCTCCTCCTGCAAAAAGTAACAAACTGTATCACTGAAATCTAAAAATGGCAGGTAGTAATATTCCAAGCAGCTAAACCACAGATCAACTTTGGACAGCACACAAATAGAATATCTGTTTGCTCGAACTACAATAAGGTGGCGTGATTTAGATGTTACCTTGCAACTGCTCGTCACCTCTCTTAAGTTGTAGACGCGGCGGTATCGCTTCAGGGAGGAAGTCTGGAAAAGAATAACCAAAATTATCCACAAAAAAAGAAATTTGTTCATTGAATTTAGATGAACCGGTGAAGTGGGGCAGCAATCTTCGACAAAAAGTTGATAATAATACTGAGCACCAGAACAGGACTACTCACCTCAAGTTTGGAGAGATCTACTTGTAGAGGCCGTCTTGAGCTGGAGCTCCTCAGTGATAATGGCCCCTTCAGCTTCTGGTCAACCTCCTGTATGATATCTTGACTTCTGTCACTAAGTGTCCAAACATCTGTAGTTCCTTCTACTAATGCAAAATGTACAGTCTTGGAAAACAAAATCTGGGGTTACTTTCCACGTTCTCACCAAGGCATCGTTGTCAACATAGGTCTGGTTGTCAAATACAACTGATTGCTCTTGAGCAGAAGGACGACTAAGCCGCTTCCTCTCCTTCAACTCTTGCACATTCTGGATTGTAACAAGTCAGCAAGCGTCCTAATGCCACAACTCTAAAGTTAAAACAATGCATACATTTGACAGTTGTAGCAGATAGGGTTCAATTGCAGGATCATCCAGGCTTCAACCAGCTTTTTCATGTTGATTCTGGACTTTTGTTAATGAAATCAGTGCTAAATGATATTATAAAAAACTCAGCTCAGATTTCCTAAATGCCAGAAAGAAGAAAAGTTGAACAGAAATGAGCAAGATTGATCATATGCATTGTTGTAAATTCACAGAAAAAGACTAATAAAAACAAACCGACAATGTACAAATCACTAGTGCAGAATGGCTACCTCTCTGCAGCTTGGACATAGGTAAAAAGCAGTGGAATCAACTTTGTTGCCTGCACTGACTTCACAGTCCACATGTACCCATCTCCGGCATGTGCGATTATCACAGCCAACCCACTGCAAACAAGAAAGGTCCAATTGCATGAAATAGAGTGAAAAGATGATAGATGACAGAAAGAGCCCAAATGGAAGGGAGGAGAACTGATGGCAACTGGAAAAGGAGGACCATCAACTGTCAAGAATGCAACCATTCTTCAAGTACCTCTTTTCCATCAAAGCTGTCAGGATCCTTCTCCCGGTAAATTTGAACACAGAATGGGCAGTACTTCCCCTGCATGCCAGCCCGCTTCTTTTTTGATTAGGTTGTGCATGATAGAGAGCAGGAACAATAGGAGATTCTTCAGTCACAAACAAACCTTGTCCTAAAAGTCTTATGCACACTCTGGGACTCAATGAGCCTCACCTGATCAAAGTTGATTTTGCATGCATTGCAGAGCGTGACGTGCTTTGGCTCCTCCTCACTTCCATAGTTGCGCACATGCCACCGGCAAGTCCTGCAAAAGATGAGGAAGTATCTCTCATAAGAATTGAAGTGTAGAGTACCCATGATGACAAACGACTGCACTGTAGCTGCATTGGTGCATCTTTTTTTTCTACGGCAGTGATAGAGAGAAGACATCGTTGCTGTATCTTCATTTGCACACTGCCTGAAGTTACCACCAAAGCATCATTGTTCCTTCCAAACTTGCAGACAAGCTTTCTTGGGAGAAATGACACCACTTTAGCGACCACATAATGCGGGAAACACTTCAAGAAGGGGACAAAATAAGGGGAGGAAAAGGTGAAGGATAAGAAGAGACTCACGGTCCATCTCCCGGAGATGTCCGCTTGCAATGGGGATTAGAACACAACTGCCGGGAAAGCATTGTCTACCATCAACAAATCCGCAGTGAAAGGAGTTCCAAGCAAGCAGATAACGGCGCTTCAAGATGATGACATCTCCAAGTCTCCCTTTCTCCGCGCACTCGTTTCGCAAGCTTCTGCTCTTTTAAGAGAGCTCCGTGATGATCGTGTCCCTATATTACTCTTCCCTCTCAGAACCGTTGCGCTCGGCTTCTCACGGAGTCCAAACCAGAACCCCAGCAGGCAGCCTCTGAAGCTCAGATTCTGCTGGACAAGGAGAAGGAAAAATCTAAACCTTTGCTATCCCGCTCTTCAGCCTGAAACAACATATGGCCATTTGTTGCACTGTTTCCAGGTGCAAGAAAATAAGCAGTCTTCACCATGAACTGACGAGATTCTCTAAAGCTCTGGACTCTGCACACAAAAAGCTTGACACAAAACGGTGAGAAGATGCGCACAAGCTGGATAACAAATGCGACACAAGCACACAAAACTGGACAAAAGACGCAACAAAAATACGGAGATGCTGGCCGCAAGTTGCAACCAAGCTACTGCATAGTTGAAAAACTGGTAACAAGATGAAGAAAACGAGCGCAAAAATGGCCACAAGAAGGAACAAGGATGTACAATAGGTGGACAAAAAATGCCGCAAAATAAGACATAAGATGACCTCGAAGCTGAGGAGGCAAAAAAAAAGAAAGAGGAATAAACAAAACAAGAACAACAAAACAAGCTGAAGACAAAATCAAACACGAAAAGAAAAGAAGAAAAGCAAAGCTTGCAAGAAGACACGAAGGTAATACTCACCTACTTCTACATAAGATGGAGTCAAGATCAAAATCCCTGGCCGATATACACCAAGAAAGAAGTTCAATGATTCAGCAATTGAGAAAACAACGAATGCTTGGGCTCAGACCGTCTGCAGCCTCCTCGAGCTACAAGAAAGAAGAGCAAAGGGAAAAAAATTAACAAGCTGTAGAAGAAGAAGAAGAGAAAGGGAGGAGACAGAGAGATAGCTGCAGCAGCGATAGTAAGTAAAGTAGTCTCGAGCTTCAAAAGGAGTAGCTGCTTCTACTGCTGCTTGAGGTGAGAGAGAGAAGACGAAGAAGAAGAAGAAGGAAGGAAGGAAGGGGGGGGTTGCTTGTAGTGGTGAAGGGACGACAACGGGTGCAGGAACAGCACGAGGGAACAAAGGACAGAGTGTGTGGGAGCGACAATATCACGACAATACTTACTTCCTTCCAGAAAACAACCAAAGGAACCAAAAAAACCAACAACAACCACCACCCCCCGGCCTTGCCTCTTTTCCATCTTTTGCGTACGTCGTCCTTCTCTTTTCGTCGCCGTTGGTATCCGCCCGTCGGTTCAGCTCAAGTAGTCGATCTTTCCGTGATTTTCTCCCGCTTTTTGTCGTTTGCTGTAAGGAGTCGTCCTTTTAGCGTTTTTTCTTTTATCGTTGCACGTACCGGGCAGGGCTAGGAATGTTTTTAATCGGATGTCTCGGAAGAAGACCAGGAGGACGGAGGGCCCCGGAAGAAATAGCCATATTCTTTTCTTGGGTTCTAGCTTTGTCGCCAAAAATATGACGGATTATTACTTTTAAATTACTTTCATATCTGGTATATAGCCAAATTTGGATAAATCTTCGTGCAGATGATCGCCACTTTGACGATAATCATATCAATTTTGCAGTCAAATCACCTAACCAGGGTTCTATTTTTAAAATTTATGATATCAGAAAATAAGAAAAAAATGCAAAACATTGCGAAAATTTAGTCAGTAGAAAACAGGAAATTTCCCAATTTTTTCTTAAAAAGAAAGCACAATTTATCAAAAAAATAAAATCTCTACACCTGAACATGTTAACCTGGTTTTACCATTTCTCATGACTTTGTGCAATGAGTTTGCTTGTCTACAAAGAGGCACACAATCAGCACATTTCACCACCGTTGAACATATGCACATATTTTGTCGTCCTTGTAGTTTTTCAATGATATTTTATGAACACATCCAAGAACAAACTTGAAACACATTCGGGCAAATTTTTATTACTGTGGGTAATCTAACTTAATGTATATACTAGTATCATCCATTCTGAAGTTGATAACACGGATTCTTTTCTTCCAATTGATCATGCAATTCTTATAATTTGGATGTATAAAAACCTTTCCATTGAGTTCTTTTCCAGTATTATGTTCAAGATTTGCATGCGAATGTGAAACTGAAAACTTCGAGTCCGCTGAACTGGGGCTCACTCGCTACGCAACTCTGCAGTAATAGAAAGTTGGTCCATGCTGGCACTTACTGTTGTTCAATACCTGGGAATCACATGTCACATTCAGGATGCAATTATATTGCACAATTGTTGAGGTGTGTATAACATCATCTTGCTGCAAAAAAAGGTCAAGGTGGAGATATTCCAGAGGAAGAAGGCTTGGTAGGTGACGCCCCAGAGTTGGAAAGGCTGAATGGAGCAGCAGTATCAGGCATGGTGGACACCATCCCAACTCGCTCAAACAAGCCGTGGATTTTGTTGAGAAGAACTGTTTGAGAGGGGTCTGCTCCTCGTAGCCACCGCACAGCATCAGGTCCTTGCAGCTTGTCAAAGAGTAAACGCCTCTCAGCCTCAGCTTCATCCAATCGAAGCTTCAGATACCTTCACACATGGCCAAATGGTCAGTCAAAGTCAAACAAATGATTACACTGATTCAATAGGAAACAGAGCACAAACAAATATGGCCAGAATCAATATATATCTCTCATAAGAATCAGGGAATCTGCATTTTCACAATTCAGAAAAAGCAAAGCAAGGTTAACACTTCTTCAACAAGCCACAGAGAATTCCAAAGAAGCAAAGACAAAACAGAGAACAAATGACCAAGAAACAAAAACCAAAAAAAAACAAAATAAAACATGAAAGCAGTATGAACAGTAGTGTCAGTCTCATGCCTGTTCAGGGACCAAGAACAGTGGTGTGTATGATAGTGACTACTCTATCACAACTTCCCCACTCACTTCATCAACTCCATACAGTGGGTAAAGGCCATTGAAAGCACAAACCTGCATATTAAGTTTCTGCTACAAATCCAGAAGCAACAGGAAGACTCAGCCATGCTACTGGCTAGCAACAAACAACACGAGGAGACAACAAAAAAACAGAAAGATAAAACAGGAAAGACAAAACGCATAGAAAAGGACAGCTGGGAAGAACAAAACCAAGTGGGCTTACAACAAGCTGCCCACTTACAAGACTATATACAGAATCATTTGGAAAACTCCAAATGCTGAAATTCCAAAAAGGAATTTTTCTTTATTGAGCAACCCTCTAGTCCTGTTTAACAGAATCTTTAGAGGGTAGCCTTTATTCTCTATTGTCCTTCAGAAGGACAATAAGACTGACCATCTGAGAGACAAAAGAACTCTTTACAACTACAAAGCCTTAAAAAAACCTGTAAAATTGACTACTGATACCCAACTTAGCAGTAATTGAGATGTTGGAATGAACATGAGGCATACGAATCATTTCAATACCTGTGTTCGACATCAGAGGATATACCTTAAGGACTTTGTTTCACAGCCAGATCCAAGAAGTTATAAGAAGTCATTAGAAGTACAATTCAACTCACAAGTCTGGAAAAGCAGGAACAAGAAGAATGTCCACAACCCTACAAACAAGGGACAATCTATGAAAGCACAACAGGACATCTGTTATTCTTCAAGAGATGCATTATGAAGTCAAAATCATAGGAAAAGAGATAGAAATTAGCCAAATAGACCGCACAATTAGTACCCATGGGGATACCAATACATTGTCTATAACCACAATGACCAAAACAAAGAAATAAATTATCTAGCAAGAAATCCAACCAAGAGATCAAATCTGAAGCCTCCACAACTTTAAAGATATGAAGATTTTCAAACAAATTTATCTCTTCTTTATTTTTCAGCCAAAAAAACCTAAAGTTCATAGCTATTCTTCAAACCAACAAAAACTTAAAATGATGAAGCTTCAACATCCAATGAAACACTCTATTGATCAGAACTTTCAAATGAGCTTTTAGATCTATTAGGTCAATTTTAGCATATAGAGTTGAGAAATCAAAAGACTGCAACAAGAGTGGAGAAGCTTTATCAACTTCCAATCTTGAAAGATTAAGTTGTTTCATTACCTCCACTACTCCTGTAGAGTCATTGACAATCCAACTACTAACACAAGGAACATTGGCCTTTTTGAGTTTTGACACCCAAAGGTCATTGACCATAGGAAAAAAAGCTTTGTAGAAAGAACTCAGCCACTTAGAAACTTCAGTAAGAGAAGTAGAGCTGGCTGAACAATTAGATCTAGGTTTAATTGAATTTTTATCAAACTTCCAAATGACACAAAGAAATGGAGACACGGGCCACACTTTACACCACTAAGATTATGAGCCTTATTAAAAGAAAGATGAGATTTCAGTATTTCAGACTGGGCAAGATTGGAGACCATATACATAGCAACTGGAGAATTAAGCTCAAAGAAAACTGAAGAAACATAGAACTTTTTACTAACAAACACAAAATCATTACTACATTTATCCATGTAAGAATAACCAAGGAATGCTGTAGACTCTTTAGGTGATCAAATCCTGTAAAAGAACTTACAAAGAATAATTAGAAGAGGATTGAACTACAGAGAAGTAGCAAGCAACTAAATCAATCCAGCAAGCTTTACATGAATCTGATGGTCTCCAGAACAACATGAGAATAATGCAAACATCTCAAAACAGAATGATTTGTCTTACATCATTTGTAAGCCAGATTCCTACAAATAGTCACAAAATGGTGACAGGAATCCACAAAATATTGTTCACACAGGAATAGACTATTGTATGAGGCTTTGGGAACAAGAATGCAACTTTTGACACATAGAATTCATATCTTTGAACAAGCTTGAAAATGGTTTGGCCACTCCAAACTCCTACTGTCATGCACCCTGTAAAAGTCTGAGATTTGATATTACTCTGCTTGAAAGAACGCTGTACCTGGTTGCATACTCTTCCTCAACTTTCTCTGATTTTGCTGCCACTATGCTTTGAAGAGCCTCAGCCTCCCGTCGGGCTTCATCAGACTTAAACTGGAACATGTCTGCTTCAGCCTTCTTGAGCCGCACAATGGATTCCAGCTCCTCTATCTGTTGTTTCTTTCTTTGCTTCTCAAACTGCCCAAACCAGAACTCTCACATCAATTGCTGGTCATTTGGAGCGCTGGTATTTAAGATTCAAACCAATCCTCTCAGATGTGTCTGGTTAGGTTTGTGCACATAAGATCATAGTCAGACATGTCAATACTAGAATACAGACCTGTAACTCTGCAAGCTCTCGTTTCCTATCATCCAGCTCTCGCTCACAGACACCAAGTGCCACCTGAGCCTTCTTCAGCTGACTGGACTTTTCTTCAGCAACAGTCGCCAGTTTTGTGATAGCTTCTTGCACAATATCAGCAACTCGATCACAAACTTCTCTCCGATCAAACAGCTTCTCCTCCCTGTCCCCATCTTTGCTCTCCTCAACCTCTGGCTCTGCACCAACAAAATGGAGACAAAAAGTTCATGTCCTGAAGATTATACACAAAAGTACAGGAACATGGGATACATCCAAAAAGTGAGCTGCTTGTCCAGTAAGTATTTTTTCAATCAAAAGATGAATCTAGTTCAAAAATCAAGTACCAGACCTTGGCAAAAGCCCTGAATATCTCTTATTGCAGTGTTGGTATCCATTCCATTTTGGAGCTTCTCAAGAAGTTCTCCAAATTTCCAGTAGAAATGCTTCCCCCTGGTGTCATCTGAAACATGGAAGATACGGTGGGCATAATTCAGCTCCGTGATGAGTGTGTCTCTGTCCCAATGAGAAGCAAAAAGCCTGAATACATCCTTGGCCCATCCCAAGAGCTCTGAACCATTTCCACAAGCTCTGCAACGAAACATCAGTTCAGATCTCCTCCCTGTGTGACCGGTGCCCAACTTAGGCTTCTCCTTGGAGCTTACTCCCATGAAAAATGTTCCAGCTCTTAGTGCACAATCAGCATGAGTCCAATGGAGGCAAACATCACACCCAATCCACCGCAGGCTGTTGGATTCAAAATCAAACTTGCTACATGCAACACACATGCATGAGTTGCAAAATCCATTCATGGAACGACAGCATTCACATGAACACTCATTTGCTGGAAGCTGGCTTTGGCAGGCCATGTTTCTGCACCGTTTGTGGAAGAAAATCTCCACCAAGGCTGTGTGAGTTACACTAATGTCTGGAAGTATGAATGCCAGGATGCCTGTTCTCAAAGCCACAAATATTTCTAGCTGTATTCTGTGAGCCCGCATAAGATTTTCACGAGTGAGGTCTCTGCGACCTCGTAGCAGCCTCTGCAGTAGCAAAAATTCATCTCTTCGTTGTGGACTTCCCAGGATGTCTCGAACGTCCATCTGAAAGAGATTTGCAGATCAGTACTGTGAAGGAATCCATTAAAAAAAAATCATGAATATCAAGAAATCTCCATATTCACAATTCAGGAAACCAGGACCATCGTTTGCTTTGGTTTATGGCTAAATCCCAGAAGTTACAGGAGAAGCAATATCTTTCATAAGAATAGAGAAATCTCCACTTAACTACCACAACTTCCACACTGACTTCATCAGCTCCCTACAGTGGGTAAAGGCCTTGACAAGCACCAACCTGCAAACATTAATTTCTGCTGCAATTCTGGAAGCGATGGGAAGATGCAGCCATACTACTGGCTAGCAACAGACCACAACAACAAGGACAAGACAAAAAAACAGAGTGACAAAAAGGGAAAAGAAAAACTAAAGGAAAGGACAACAGGGAAAAACTATGAACAGTTACAGGAGAAGCATGTAGGAGTGCAATTTAACTCACAAGACACTTAGCAGTATATGCTGCCACCAAAATAATCTTTGTCGAGGTACATAAAACTCTCAAATCTCAGAAGTTCACGACACAAAAAATCATCCACAAACCTACAAACTAAGAAAGATAACATCTGAAGCACAGCAGGACAGGTGTAGGGCTTCAGAACATGCTTCAAAAAAAATCAAACTCATAGGAATAGAGGTAGAAATTTGCTATCTAGACTGTGCAATTAGGAGCCATGGGAATACCAATATATTGTCCAATGACCAAATGAAAGGAACAGATTGTCTATCAAGAATTCTAACCAAGAGATCACATCTGAAGCTTCCACGACCTTGAAGCTATGGAGTAACTCAAAAGAACTTCTCTCTTACTTATTCTTACACCACCAATACCTGAAATTAAGAGCCATTCTTTGAAACAACAAGAAACTGAAAATCACAAAATTTAACCATCCGACCAAACACTAGGTTAAATCAGAACATTTAGATGAGCTTTTAAATCTACCATGTTGCTTTTAGTGTATAGAGTTGAAAAAATCAAACCTCCAAAAGCAGAAGCAAAGAATATTTATCAACCTCCAATCTTGAATGATTTAGTAGTTTGATTATATCCACTGCTCCTATAGACTCATTGAGAATCCAACTACAAATAGAAGCACCATTAGCTTTTCAGAGCTTCAACGCCCAAAGATTGTTGACCACAGGCAGTATAGCTTTGTAGAAAGGACTGAGCCACTTAGAAATACCTGTGTGAGAAGTTAAACTGGCCACACAAGTAAATCTTGATCAATCGGGTCTTTAAACCTTCCAAACAACACAGAGAGAAGGAAGATGTAGGCCACACTTCTCACCACTCAAATTTAATTACAAGTTTTAGTGAAAGAATGATCAGGTCTAAGGATTCCTGACTTTGCAACATTTGAAACCTCATATTTACCCACTGGAAAATTAAACTCAAAGAAAACTGAAGAAACATAGTGCTTTTTATAGACGAATATAAAGAGATTAGTACACTTAATTCATGCAGCTTATAGCAAAAGAAACATGAAAAATCTTCAGGTGATCTAGATCAATTGAAGGAACACAAAAAGAAGACCAAGAAGAGGAATGTAACATGGAGAGACAACAGATTCTCTTCTGAACAAACAACAGAACTTTGAATTTACATTTACTCAAGATCCCTTGAGGTCCTAGAAGCTCTTCCTGTTTACTGATAAACTTCCTGACACCATTTTCAATAGTTTCTGTTATAGAGATGTAAGGAAAAAAAGCCCTTCAGAACTTGGCACCTCTAGAAAAGAGGTAAATCAAAGAAAGGCTTGAGAGGATATCCAGATTTGCAGAAATAACATGATAACAATAGGAATTAGCAAACCTTGGAAAACAACTACAATCACAGTCACTGTTAAACATTTGCTGGACTTCAGAGGAATGAATAGACCTCCCTAACTCTCTATTGTTGAAGAACTCTTCAACTGAAATTTTGATGTGCTTTCAAGCAATAAGGTAGAGGACCAAAGCATTCTAACTATCTGAGGAGGAAAATCTAAAACAATGGCAGAGTTTTAAATGGATGAAAGATCTATACTATTCATACAGGAGGACAAAGATTGAGATAAGGAGACCTGTAACTAGGAAGAATGAACTTGATGGAGCTGAATAAAGTTCTTTTCTTTTAAGAAATAGTCTCAAAATCTTCATGAGTTGCAAAGCATGGCCAACGCTAAGACCCAGATCAGAAAGAGATCAGAAAGCAAAAGAAGCACACAAACTAGATTCTTATTTCTATATATAGAGAGGAAATGATAGAAAACTTATCTTGGGATATAACACAACAAAAAGAAAACCAGTCTTTTGTTACAAGAAAGAAAAATGAGTCATATAATTTAAATCTATCAGGAGAAAGATATGGGAGACTAGTTGCACATCATTACAGAATGAAACCCTCTCCCTGCAAATAGGCAAACAAAGAGGAGGAGGAACAGAGAGTTAGGGGCTTAAACAACCAGGAACCCAAACCTCCCAAACTCTACTGTTAGGATGAAACAAAGATTAAATTTATGGCCTTTTCTCCACATCATAGAAGAAGGTTTATGTACCCAGGGAGATCTGCTGTTGTTCAGCTTGCTTCTTGGAAAGAAGGTCCGTAAAGTACTCATCCATTCGCATGCCACCAGAGAAGCAGCAAGCATATATGTGAATGTAAGAAAGATGTGGAACTTTACCTTCAACTCTTCCAACAACTCATCAGGTTGATCACGCATACGTTCTGCCATGACTTCCAAGCCCTCCCGCATAACATCACGTGGTTGTATCCGGTTAGAATTGTTGACTCTGTGGACAACTGTTTGCTCACCCTCTTCGAGTTCTCCATCTTCTTCTCCAACCTCATCATCTTCAGGGCCTTGTCCACCACCCGTCATGTCTTGCTGTGAAGTGCCTTGCTGGGAAGATAGGTAAGCAAATTTCTTAGGTCAACCAAACCACACAATTTACATGATCACAAACCTCTGTTTTCATAGCTCAAGCTCTTTTCCAAAATCCAGCAAACCCTACTTACCGTTGGCCATGTTTCTCTCGAGCTTGCACTGTCAGAGCGCGAGTCGCGTTGCGTGGTTACAGCGTTGCTTCCCCAAGCCGGGTCAGGAGCGGCAGCACGTCCATCAGAGGATGCCAGAGACAGGGAGGTTTGTGGATGCGACAAAGAGGGGGGCGACCTCGCCCTCGGTTGACAAGATGAAATGTTGTGGCGTACAGGTACCTCTACCTTAAGCTCCGGTCGTCCCCCTCCCTCACTATCTGACCTGCTTCTCTTCATCATCAACGGCTTCAACAGCGCCAAACCCTAAGAAAAAAAAAAAAAAGCTTCCGGACAGCAACCGTTCCTTAAGCTTAAGACCTAATCAGTACATCAATCCTTACGAGGATTCACTGGCCTCAACACAAGTGTGTAGCCAGAAAAGCATCACACATGATGAAGGAAAATACCAACACTCTACTTTCCCTCATTTCTTGGCTTTCTTCCGTCAGAATTGTCTGGAAATCACCGCAGTGAAGTGCTCGACAGTGAGAAGACGGAGAATGTCAGTAGCGATGAGAGCTGAGGGAGAGAGGAAGAGGGAAGTGCGAAGGATGAAAGCAAGGTCGCAGCAATGGCGAACTCCGCGACGCTTCCTGACGACTTCTCCTCTCGAAGTCAATACATAGACGTCCCCAGTTCGAAACCCGCCAACGGCAAATACGCAGTTTGTCAAAGGTTTTAGTCGAGAAAGAAATTAGGGTTTGTATTCTGGAATTTTGTTTTGATTTTGTGTAGAAGAGTGGGGCCGGACGCCCTTCCTTGTATTGAGGTGCCTAGGCACAAAGGGTGGTAGCCCAAGTGACCGGTACCAAAAACCAAGGAAGGCCCAAGGGTTTTACCCTTCTCCGGTGTAAAATTCGGCCTAATTTTCAGAGAATGTGTGATTCCATGGCCGAAGATTTCTTCCATTTCATACAACCCTTGACTATCGGTCATTGAGTTCGTGTGCCTAACAATGGTCATCTAAATACCCTAAATTAGGGCAGGAGATTAGGGGTTTTTTTCCATATTATTATTACTAGTGTGGCCTGTGCCGTTGGCCCAACTGTTACCACGGTCTTCAACTGATTTGTCCTTCCCAAACCTGGTTTTTTGGAATTTATTTGAATTTTACAGTCGCAGAAATCATTTTAAAATCAATATCTTCCACATTCTGAATCCAAATCTTACCAAATAAATTCCATTAAATCCTACTCATCAAGATCTTTCCAACAACAACGCCAATGATTTCCAACAACTACATTCCAATTCCTCCGAAATTTTCAGCTACAATTTAATTTAATTTAATTTATAATGAAGAAATCATTCAACATTCAAAAACTTTTGCATCACAAAGTCCAAATGCCATGAACCAAGCTGATGCACCCCCCCCCTCCTCGAGAGCTTTCCAAAGAGACCAAGAACACAATCTGAAGCATCCCAGTTTGGTGGATCTCATAAGTACAAACAGAACAAAACAAACAAACAACCTTCCTTCATAGATAGATTATTAATTTTTATGACATCTTTAAATTTGAAAGAAAAAATTTAATGAGAAAAATTAGTCAAATTTAAACTAGGAAAAAAAAATCTCTGAAAATTTCCCAATTTTATTGTCTAAAAATCACAACATTTATGGGAAAAATAACCACTCCAGGAGGAGATGGGTTCAGCGCTTTTTTTTTAAACAATTTTGTGAGGTACATGGACCATCCAGGAGAGAAATGGGCCAAATTTGGCTATAGGTCAAACAGGAAAGTAGAATTTGTTTTTAGAATCCTGCTTTGTTTTGGCAACCTCCAGGGAGGTTTTGTCCAAATATGGCGAATTCAGACAATTTTCCTCAAAATATTGTGACTTGCACATTTTTTCCCCCAAAAAAAAATCCTTCAAACCCTTTTCACTGGATTTTTTGGGGTTTCCGCAGTGAGAAATTTCATGAAATTAAAATAAAATTCTGAATGGGTTGTTACTTGATATACTTTACCATAGGGTTAGTTTCGACATTAAATAATCTTTAAAATAAGTGAAACAAATTTTGGTGACAATAGGAAGCTAAGGTGTTGAAGAAAAACGTCTTAATTATTGCAAGCTACAATCTGAATAATTTCTCTCTTCATATGATAATATCCTAGTAGATCATGAAAAATTAATGATTTCAAATTTATAAAATGAATTTATTCTTGAAAAAAAAAATTATTGGTTTTCAACCATGTAAAATTGGATCCTAGGCTACGTTATCTGTGGCGATATTTTATTGTTCACTCCAATAATAAGTTAGCAATTTTCTTGCATGTTCCTCTCAATCAAAGTTGGGAGTAGGAACACCCAAATGTCAAGATGGTCCCCTCTTGTCAATTATTGTCAACTTTCTTGAGACAATAATGTGTGTTTCCATTGGCTATAGCCTATCTCTCCCATTTCACCCTTTACATGCTAAAGGGTGTTTGTGTTCATAGTTGCCGTTACATGTTAAAAGGGTGTTTGTGTTCATAGTTGTCGTGTACTATTTGTCAGTGCTATTAATTAGGTGATGAATCCTTAAAGGATGTTGTTCCATCTGAAAAGAGTAGGTACTAAGTTACAAGTGCCAAAAAGCAATATCACATATTTATTTACATTGGTTTCCAACTATGACCCTTGCACCTTGAGAGTTTTCACATTTTTGCACATTGAAAATACATTTGTCCGGATGTGTCTCTTAGATGAATTATTATTAGGGTTTCAATCTGGATGGATGTGTTGAGCTATGACAACAAGGTTCAAATGTTTAGACATCTAGTAGACTCTTTAAGAAGGATGAACCTTCCCTCAGGAGAAGCCACTCATATGGGAACCTCCCCTACAACATAATACATATTAATGTGGTTCCCAAGTGCATAACAAACCCATTACATCATCATAGATCCAAACTTTCATTGAAAGACAATGTTCAACCTGGATGGATGTGAAGCTCATTCAAATAGCTTATATCCCATGCTCCCGACATTGAAATTTGAACGTTCCAACAAGAAAATGATCATCCATGGTATGCCATGTTGGAATATCAAGGCTTTGTTGTGCAAATCCTTCCCTTTGTGAATTAAGTTATGTAAATTGATAATATGAGTAATGAAAGAATGGAGACTTGAAGCAAGAGACCAAAATGCCAATGATAACCCTGTTTTCACCCAATTTGGGACCAGCTTCTGAACATTGTTATGCCCTTCAAGAGGGCTAAAAAATGGGTGTCAAAAGAAAAATCTTTGCTTTAGGTCCATATTAATTTAATTTAGGTACCTTAAATGGATCAAAATTGAATCCATGTTTTCTTTGATTGCTTAATACTTTAGGTTATAAATTTTCAAATAAAAAGATTTATCAATATGACACTAATTTGTTGGCTCCGTGTGAAGGGAAGAAATTTCAAGGATTTCAGGTTGGGAACCAATTTATGAGTGATAGCTGGAGACCCATATGCATCTTTTACACTAATTTAAATATCAAACCCCTCTTGCATTCACCTAATTATCTAATCGTAATACAATATTCCATCATTTCTCATAGGTAATTTTATTTAAACATATTTTGAAGAGAAAGATTACTATGTAAATGAATATCATATTTATCATTCATGTTTTAGTATGAGATGGTAGCCAAGTTTGGCCCCTATTTTGGGCATCATGTACCCCACCCATGGGCATTACCCATCATAGAGTGCAAGTACTAGGTGAACCTTATCATGAGTATAATCATGTCATAGATCACCAAGTGCAGAGGGCCTAG
Source organism: Sphagnum contortum (assembly GCA_963920785.1). Lineage (NCBI taxonomy): Eukaryota > Viridiplantae > Streptophyta > Sphagnopsida > Sphagnales > Sphagnaceae > Sphagnum > Sphagnum contortum. Next base: position 4,124,357 of record OY987284.1, on the reverse strand, counting down.
ATGGTTCTTAGTTCTTACGCCTCCTTATGGGTGGAGGATTGCTTCTCTTTTTTACAATGAATATTCACAAACATAACTTGCCCTTCAAATAAGGTGTGTAAATTTATGCAAGGTTATGCAATGGCATTGCAACATTACATCTTGTGAACCTAAGTCAGAGTCCAATGTCTACAATGTAACGCCCTGTTGCCATGGCATTACCTAACATAATAATTGAGATGGGTGTGTATGGTTCAGAGCCTCTTGTTCATATGATGTAATTGGCTTGATCTGCTTGGGGAATTTTAGGAAACCTAGCACCTGATGCAAATGGTATTATGTGATAGGTGAAGCCCCAAGGCATATGGGCATGTGCAATCGGGGAGTTGAGTAGAGGGCCAATTTTGGTAGGGTGGAGAGGCGCCATCACCAATCCTTTGCCAAGGATCAAACATTTATTTATGTCTTCATCATATATGTGCTTTGTTTTGAGTGATTTAAAATGTTATGGGAGCACTTCCTCAAGCTTTAGAAATCATCTTTCAAATGCAAAGGAAAATTATTAATAAAAAAATAACAGGGGAAAAAAAAAAAAAGCTTTCCAACTTACAAAACATGTTTTTTTTTTTTTCTTTTGAACCCTTCTTATTCTCAAACCTCATAACTTTCTTATTTTTTATTCATTTTAAATAATTTAAAGTGCTATAGGAGCAGCAATTTTATAAATCGTCTAGAAATTTCAATAGCAACAGAGCAACATACAAAGAATGTTTGAGTGTTTGAAAACTGATCTTCGTAATGTTTGATGGTTTGTTTTTTTGAGTTCTTGAACACCTTTACTTTGGGGGGTCATAATGTTTTCATTTCTAATCTGTATTCAACAAATTGTTAATGTATCAGATGTGCCATGAGGAAGGATTCAAGTTTTGTTTGGACACCAGAAACAACAGAGCCCACAGGCCTGCCCTGAGAGCTCAAGTGTTTGGTCACCAGCCGGTCTACCCTAAAGGCCACAACCCAAGTGCTTTACGGTGTGTAAAGATCCATTGGTTTTTTTTTTCCCTGGAACGTATCGCAAGAAAAAACATACAAATTAGGCAGAAAGACGTTAAAGTTAAAAGGGTAGTTAATTATAAAGTAAAGGAAGGAGATAAGAGCAAGATTATTAACTCAACCAGAGTTGAAAACGGACTCCAGTACAACGGCCCAGCCACGGGGGCCAAACGGCTGACACAAGGGAGCTGTTCCAGCTACCCGCGGTTACCTCATCTTAACCGGGGTTGGGTGAGAAACCCTAAACGCTAATGAAGAAGGCACCAGAAAGATCTGGAAATCTCTGGAAGAAAATTGGCTATGGCGGTGTCGCTCTTCTCACCCGTGGCGCCCTGGTTTTGCGCGTCGCCTTGCTCCGGATGTTGTTAACAGGCTTATGTATATGTTTTGGGAAGACGATCTACATTGCAGATGGAAATTTGATGATGAAACGCAACCCGGAGAATCAACAGATGCGAACATAAGGGCCTGGACAAGAGCAGCAGAAGAAGAAAAATAGGAGGAGAAAGAAAACGAGAGCGGCAGAAGAATCGAGGACCAAGGAGGCGAACCGAGAAGAAAAGGAATTGAGGGTTAGAGAATAGGAGGAGAAAGCGGAGCTAGAAGAAAGGGAACAAGGAAAAGGCAACTTAGAGAGACGAGAGTTGCTAGAGAGGAGGAAGATATAAGCAGGGAGAAGATTTTGGCCGGGACGGCAGCAGGAGGCGACGATGGGAGTTGATTATTACAACGTTCTCAAGGTCGGGAAGACTGCAACGGAGGATGACTTGAAGAAAGCTTACCGGAAGCTGGCCATGAAGTGGCATCCAGACAAGAACCCGAATAATAAGAAGGAAGCAGAGGCGAAGTTCAAGCAGATTTCGGAGGCGTATGAGGTGCTGAGTGATCCACAGAAGAGGCAGATTTACGACCAGGAAGGGGAGGAAGGGTTGAAAGGACAGGTTCCTCCTCCCGGTGCAGCAGCGCAAGGTTTTGGCAATGGTGCGGGCAATGCTTTCAGATTTAACCCTAGGAATGCAGAAGATATTTTTGCAGAGTTTTTCGGTGCCGCAAGCCCGTTTTCTGGCATGGGAGGAATGGGAGGGAGGCCATCTAGAGGAGGGCCTTTCGGCGATGGCGTGTTTGGAGGTTTCAGTGGAGGGGAGAATGCTTTTCGCACTTCAGATGGGGGGCAGACATTCCGCACATTCACTGATGGAGGAGGACCTTCCCACATGGGCCAGCAGCAACCTCGAAAAGCTGCACCGGTGGAAAACAAGCTGCTCTGCAGCTTAGAGGAACTGTACAAAGGCTCCACCAGGAAGATGAAGATTTCAAGAAGCATTGCTGATGCGAGTGGCAAGACTATGCCGGTTGAAGAGATTCTGACCATTGAGGTGAAGCCTGGCTGGAAAAAGGGCACCAAGATCACCTTCCCTGAGAAAGGAAATGAGCAACCTAATCTTGTTGCAGCAGACCTTGTCTTTGTGATTGACGAAAGACCAAGCGATGTTTTCAAACGAGATGGTAATGACTTGATTGTGACACAGAAGATCCCCTTGGTGGAGGCTCTCACAGGTACCACTGTCTCTCTTACCACTCTTGATGGTAGAACTCTGAACGTCTCCATTCCAGATGTGATCAGTCCTGGTTATGAGAAGGTATTACCCAAGGAGGGAATGCCTATTGCAAAGGAGCCCGGGCGAAGAGGCAACCTGAGGATCAAATTTGATATTGAGTTCCCAACTAGGCTCACCGCAGAGCAGAAAGCAGGCTTGAAGAGACTGTTGGGAGGAGCTGGCTGAGCAAAGCAATACATTCATTTGTTTTAGAGGCTTGCACACCCATGAGGTAGGGCTGATTGGATGGTTGATCAAGCAAATTGCAGGTTTATTGCATGAACATTGGAGACCATCCATCCGTCCATCATCACTAGTCACGGTGCATTTAGTGGTCAGTGCCGTAGGAGATCTGGTCATTCTGAAGTGTATAATTTACATTGCATTTTGAACACTTCCATTGATTGGATTGCCACTTTTTGAGATAATAAATATTCTTTGCCCAGATGTTGTTTAATCTCTGTTCTCTTATTCTTGCAGTCTGGCAATATGTCTTTGAATTCTGGCACCCAGTCCTTCTTATTGGTCTTTTTTCTGCAGCTTATGGATCTGCTATATTGTTTTGTGGTTGAAGAATATTGTTTCAGGACCAGACCTTTGTATGAAGAGACTTCTCAAGGGGACCTAGAAATTAGACATACTTCTGATGTCATTTTGGTCATAGGTTCAAGAATCTCACCCTCTTGCTCCTCGAAACCATAAAGCTCAAGAATTATTCAGGTAGAGAGGGAGGAAGGAAGTTAGGGCAGTGATTAGTTAGTTCAGTTCAAAGATATTTGAGGAGGCAAACATTGTGCTTAGTGAGGAAGCTTCATATCCACAATTTCTTTGGAAAGGTGTATGATTCAAGTCACAGGGAACTGTGTTTGAAGAAACACGAAACCATTTTGTCAGTAGAGCTAAATGATTCTGAATTGCCCTCCACAGGCCACCTTCTGCCCTGAAATGAGCAGAACTGTGTCTTCACAGAAGATGGTTAGCTTGGTTTGTGCATGGATTTTGATGGTTATATAAGTATGGCTTTGAGTACAGGAGTTTGGGGGGACCAGGTGGCTACATATCCCTGTACATACTTTAGTATTTCTGCTCTGTTCGGCTCTGACAAGATCATACAAATTACTCTTCAAAGTTTGTTTTAAATCAAAATCGAACCAGAGGTTTGATTAACAAAGAAAGATTGTGTCTGTTCTCTATGTTTTCTTCTTCCTTTGGGTTTTCTCCATTTCTTGGCTTTTCCCTCTCTTTCTGTTTGCTTTTCTCTTTGTCAAGTTTGTGGTCTTCTGTATCTCTTTTAGGTTTTGTTTATGTAGCCAGCATCATGGCTAGGAATGAGAATTGCCCTGTGGATGTTAGCAACTAAGGTAGGTGATGCAGGTGGATTCCCCTACAGAAAGCACTGGTTATTAAGCACCTATGACACAGTTATTAGCTCCTGTTTAATAACAGGGGCAAAACTAGATCAAGATTGTTCGTCAAGATCAGTGGAAAAAATTTCTTCTTAGGTTATGCTTCCTCCAAATCATGAGCTAACTAATTATCTTTTGAAGCTAGGATATATAGTTTGGAATTTTATTGGGTAAAACAGGCCTAGTCTTACCCTAATTTGTCATAACCCTAATAATAGCCCCTGGGGAGTGCAGAAGAGAACCAGAACAAGAATTTATGTTTCCTAAGGTTTCATTTATGTGTTGAACTGGAACTGAGATTTTTGGGAAAGAAAAACAATATTTTGAAAAAAATACTAGAATCAGAGGTTGAACCAGAACCAAGATTTTGGGGGAAAAAAACAAAAATTGTAAAGAAACAGACTAGAACAAGGGGCTAATCAGATGTTCCAGCAGTGAAGTGCTGGTTCCAGTCCAATGGGTCTAATTTTCACTGGAACTGAGGTTTGGTGTTTTGAGGCAGCAGACCTGGATCAGCTGAATCAAGCTCAATTCTATGTGTGGAAGAACCTAAACCAAAACTGGAAACATTCCAATTTATATTTTAGAGCTGGACCTGCTGAGTACCAAGTGATCCTCATCTCCATGTGCATATGCCATTTCTTAGGAACTTTTCACACTTGGTGCTGGAACTCAGAGAAGAAACTGGGTAAACACAGAAAAAAATAACAATACACCACCTACTCTGGCTTCAAATAATGTAGTTTTCATAATTCACAAACCTCATGCAAAGTTGGAACCTTTTCTTCTCCTCTTTCTTGCTGTGAGCTGAAATGTATAGAAGCATGATACCAAGGCAGGCTACTCTTGTATCACTAGAACTGCAATGGGAAATCTATCACAGTAGAACAGTACACAATGCTGTTTCTGGGTACACTCACAAGGTACTATCCTGATTAGAATGCTTCTGACTTATCTAAATGCCACTTTCTCTGAGTGCATGAGTACATCCTCCTTTTTTACATTTCTGCTTTCATACAGACATCCTACTTTCATGTGAATCTGCAATTATGCAGACAGAGGAGATACATAGCTGCCTGGACAATTTATTGCATACCAGAAGAAACACAACACAGAGAGTAACACTGTCACTTCACACTGAAATAGATGACAGCTGAATTTTGACATGTACCCGAGTATGTTGCACACCTGCTGAGATTGAACTCTATCTAGCCAATGCTCTACTTCCTAGGAGATGTTTCAAGCTAGTAACCCCAGTGCTTGGAAAATGACTGTCTCCTGATGAAGGACTATGTCCTTTGATGGTATAAGCATTTAATACATTCTGGATATTCAAGGCATTTACAACATAGAAGTTGAATCCCATCACAGCAATCTATTCACACAACATTTAAAACAAGTGATTTGTGATGCATGAGAGAATTTTGATTGAGCAGTTTTCAAAAAAAGTTCACACACAACACAATCCTCAAGCACAGAAATGGCTTCTTCCTCCCCATTTCTTAGGTTTCACACTATGGAAATCCAGGTTTCACAACTGAGGTGATATGATGGACTCTGAGACCCCGAGACCGTGAAATATAGCATCGAAAATTTGTATTTGCAAAACACATTATACAATCGCATTTCAAATCCCAGCTTAGCTTAGATTTTGGTGATGACAGTCTTCAACAGCCCAACAGCCTTTGAATAGTACTTTTCTGCATCCTTCGGGCTTTTAACCCTCGCTGCATAATCCAACTGCAAAAAACAAAAAAACCAGCAGCATGATTGATTGTATCAGTAGGCTTTAGGGTTTGTTGTTTATTCATTCATTGAGTGGATTATGAGTTGCCGTGACTGTGTGAGTGTTTTTCTGTCTTCTGTGTGTTGCAAGTTGCAACAACCTCATCTGTAGATAGAATCCTTTGCAAATTTTGTCCAGAGGCAAATCAAATGGGAGAATGCAATGTCTAATCGAACATGTTAGGTATCTCTGCTTGCACTGCAAAAATTGAGAAGCAAGGAAATGAGGAAAGATAGATGTGTAGCACAGCAATTGCGAAACGTACTTTGTCGAGCGATTCGTAGAGTTCAGCAGTGATGGCCTTCAGGGCACGCTTTTCCTCCTTGGGTTTTGAGCCAATGACGGTGTTCAGGTCATAGCGCAAGGACCCGGCATAATCACGAAGTCCGTTCTGCACATAGGGCCACGCCTTGTTATCGATCAGGGTTTTCACGCCCACGATGGCTTCGGCTGCATCCTTGGCACGTTTTGCTGCCTGATCCGGCGGCAAGATCTGAATGAAGAACCTCTGTTTCTGCGGCAGGTCGAAGTCGCGGGCTTCGTCAGCGTTCTCAGTTCCAGCTGTGACACAAAACAGCCCCGAAAATTGTCAGCGGATCACAAAGGGCATCTATATTCTCAGACTAAGGAGAAGACAAAAAAAGTCTACAGGACATACGTAGGCCGCCAGAAAGTGGCGGAGGGCCCTCGATCGGGATGGAGGCGACTTCAGCTTGCGCTGCTTCTCCTTTCACCAAAGTCGAGGCAGCAACTGAAACCGCCAATAGACCCAACACGGACCGCCGGCTAGACTGGGAAACCATCTCTGGTTCTTCATTCTGTTGCGCCCGGACGGCGACCACGATACTCTTCCCAGCAGCTCCAGAGGCACCACAAACTCTGCTGCTGCTGCTGCTGCTCTTGTGAGAAGGGACACGCGTGCTGGACGACGTTAACAAAGCTCCCTCCAAAACCGCTTGAGAAGCTCCACGCAGACCCGCCATTGACGCTACTGCGTTTGCCATCTCACCTTTTACAACAAACTCCGAGCTCCGAGAACTGAAAACCGAGCTTGAAACAATTCGAGCTTCGAGAACCGAGTGCGGAAACTGAGCCGAGTACAAGAACTGAGCTGGGTGCGGCGAGAGCTTGCACGACACGAAGCGCAACACAGTGTGCAGTGGATCAGTCGTGAGTACTTCACCCACAAGAGACGACGACGAGTCCTCCTCCTAGTTTTTTTTTTTCCATTAACGGGCAGCCCGTTATCTGCACGGTTATAGGCACCTCAACCTTATCCAAACGGATATGGGTTGAAGCCAATCATACCGCTCACCAACACCCCGATGCTATCTTGAAATGAGAGATACACCCAATCATGAGAGGCCACGTGGAAATAACGACGGATTTACAACCAAATTCTGGATCATGCATTGCATCTAGACGAGCCCTGGCGCACTTTACCGGTCAGAGGTGGTCCATCCGGTTACTGGTGATCCTACTGATTTGATTTTTCCCGTGTGAGATCCCCTTACCAGTCAGTCGGTCATTTTGGCTTGTGCGTAGCGGACAAAATGAAAGTGAAATTTTTTGCCATTTTCTGTATTACATTAAGGTCCCGGGCGGCAGATTATGTCATTTCCTTGACCACATTATATGACATAATCTTTCCATTGATGTTCGCAGACTTGGTATAGTCATCAAAATGTATCTGGTGAACAAGACTTTTATTTCTTTAAATCGCTGAATTTGCCACCCTGGATCTTAATGCCATGGAATGGCCTCATCCTTGCCCACTGCCAAGTGCACACACTCGCTTGGCACCTTACCCAGCAGAGTGGGCGGCGGCTTGACCATTCCATAGTACTTCGGCTATTGGCACATGATTCTAACCTCTGTTTTGTGAATTACCATATATGTTGTGGTTTCCTCTGTATCAGATCCTATCTAGGGTTGGTAACAGGTCTAGTTATCACATTGCTCCACAAGAGAGAATTTTGTTCAAACTGGTACGTGACTCTGTCTGCGCTCTGTCCCGCTTGCACCTTCAACTGGAAGAAGTTGAGCCTTGCAGGAGGAGGAAGCTTGTGAAGTGCAGAGGTGTTACTGGAGGCTTTGGAGCTGCTTTCACTACTGTGTGAAATCATTGGACATTTTGCTGCGGCTAGGGGTTGTTGCAACAATGATGACGCACTTGGAGAAACGGCAACCAGGCAGCTTTCAATGAAAGTCTCCTTACTTTAGCTTACCATGCAAGCTTTTCTTTTTCTTTTTTGCTTTGTGGGCCATCACAACATATAGGAGTTGCTCGTCTTCCAAGAGCTACACTCTCTCTTTGTTTCTACTATTCTAACCACTTGAGTTGCTCATCTTCCAAGAGCTACACTTTCTCTCTTTGTTTCTACTATGCTAACCACTTGAGTTCCTCGTCTTCTAGGAGCTACACTTTCTCTCTTTGTTTCTACTATGCTAAACACTTGAGAAGCACGTCCATTGCCTTACACACCAATGTGTCGTCTATTGTAGTAGCCACTTGCTGAATTCTCATTGCCATCACTGGAAGAAGCTCGAAAAACCCAAAACCTTTCAAAGCGAAGGGTCTTTTTGTTTTGAGCAAAGCAGTTGCACGATCATCAACAATCATCAATAGTCATATGTTGTCAACCTAACCCTATAAGAGGGATCTCATCCTAGTTCTATTGGTTCATGTGCTTAACAACCTTGTAACAATAATTGGGAAAATAGTCATGAATAAAATTATCAAGGTTTGAGAATGTAGTAAAATTAGAAGTACTAGTAATAGTAATGTTTAATGCAAAGGCAAGGCCAAACATATAAAGCAAGGTAAGGCAACACAAAGTAGAACAAGAACAAGGCAGAGCAGGTTGGGCGGTCAAATAGGGCCCTTGAATAGTAGCACAACCCCACGAAGAATGGTGAATCTACAACTAGGTTCATTTGTTATTCCCATCATGATGCGCCCCCAAACTCCTCAAGAGACCCAAAGGTGGATCCCAAAATGAAACAATAAAATAAATAAAAAATTGGGGCATGTTTTTTAACTCACAACACTTCAGGGGTAAAAGGATGTGTTGGAGCTTTGGAATGGGACTAGAACAAACTTAAAAGCGAGAGTTCAAGATGATATCAACCTGCATAACCAAGAAAAGAGGGTGGTTAATGTAACTCGAATGGAAGTAATGCAATGGATTTAGTAAGGACAACCGTAAACACAAGCTTCACATGGCTCATGACCTTTGGGAAGAGGCATCACTCCCTTCCCTGTAATATACTCTATGCCTCTCCATGGTGACTACATCCAATTGTCACTTTTCCCCAACACTCCCAAGTGAGAGTCCCAAAACTAAGACTCTTGTTGTCCCAAAACTTTGGACATTCATATTTTTAAAAATTAAGTCTTTTTTTAAAGTTCAAAACCAATATCTTATAGCTCTTGAAAATATATTATCAATGGTGTATAGCACGCTTTAATCAGACCTCATTTGACCCCTACTTTCAAAGGATTTGTGATTGGGAGTCAAATTGGGATTTGTGATCGAGGGTCAAATTCCCAATTTGACTCCCACCTTTTTTTTATTTATCATAACTCATGCAAATTAGGTCTAAATGAACAATGCAAGGGCACTTTAAGCATTTATGCTTGAAGACTTTTTAACGGTGTCCTGAAAGACTAATTTGGTGCTTATTTTCCTTTTGAACCAAAGTTTTGAACATTTGCAACTCCCACACAAATGTAATTTTCAAAGTGAGAATGCACTTGGGAGTCATTGGGCTTCATCCCTTGCACTCTCACCCATTTGTGAGAGTGTGTTTCACACTTAAACACATTATTAACCTCATGGGCCCTTGCACTTCACACTTAATTATGACCCCAATGTTAGGGTTGTGACACATCCATTTTTTGATTTTTCGTGAATTTATTGTCATATGTCCCCTTTTTGTTTTTTTTGTTTTGTTTATAATTACTCCTCTTTTAGGGCAAGATTTTAGGGTTTGAGGGGGATTAAAGGGATTTTTTGAGTTGGGGTTTTGAAGATTATGGTTTATGGTACCAATTTTAAACCAAATATGTTAAGTTGAGTATAGGCATGGCATATCTTGTGGGTTCTCCATCCCCAAAGCATCATTAGGCATTCCAACCCTCATAGTCCTACCAACCCTCCTAGCAAGCATGTGATGGAAAGTCAATAATCATTAGGGGGGGGGGGGGGGGGGTTAGCATAGCACTAGTTTTTATGCACCACTCATAAATGGTGTCTATTTTAAGGGGAATGTTGCCATAAACATCATTAATGTTTTCCATTTGGGTTTACCACATCCTCGTTTTTATCATCATATTCCATATCCACTTCAAGTTGATGTTTAGTGGGCTTTACATATCCCTTTATTTTAATTAACATCTGATCTTTTCGATATTGTAAATTAACATTTTTTTTGTTATTCCCTTCTTGTTGTTTATCCTTCCTCCATGGGGTGGTGAGAAAGGCCACCAAGAAACTCGCACTCGTTTGCATCAACACATTGGTGGCGATTGGGAAGCATTACAAGATAAACACATAATTAAAACACTTGCTTTAGTTTCTCATAGACATTTGGAGTCAAGTCCAAATCTTACCCAAACTCCATTAACATGGTTACACCACACATGAACCTTGCTCATGTAGGGGAGTATGTACAAATGTATGTGCATTAGCTCTGAACACACCTACAACCCCTATTAACAAAACCACATGAATCCTTCACCTTCTCAATCTACTTGCTAAGATTGATTTTCTTTTTTTCATCAATGATTTCCATCTTAAAATGGAAGTTACTTTAAATTGAAAGGCATTCGTCTCTATTTTAGCTCGTTCACCATCTTTCTTCAAGTGGCCCCTCAAATATGGTGTATGAGCTTTTATAAAACAATTTTATCCTAAATGATTTTATGAGTGGCTTCGACTTCGTTTTCAAAATATGTGGCCACATTACTCAAAGTCATGTTCCACCTTCAATATTGTGTTTTTTTTTTCTACATCTTAACTTTTAACATTGACAAAACAATTTGGAAGGATGTGTCCCATTGTAATCAATGAAATGACCTATCACTTAATTACTCGCATTTTAGCTATTCAATTGAGGGATACTCTTACAAAACATTTTACTCTTTATCAATTTGGCGTAATAAATCATGGTGAATGTGAGACAATTGTTCACAATGTTTGAACGACGTTAGATTTTTATTTAGATTGGGTGATGTTATAAATGGATGTCCATAACACCTTCAATTTGATGTCATTATGGTTAATCATTTTTCAAGTGTTACAATTTTTGTTCAATTTTTTTTATCAATTTTTTCGATTAATTCGATTATTTTACACATGCCCATCCCCACTATATTTTTTTTTAGGTTTCCCAACATAAGGATTTCATAGTCATTTCGTTCGGATTAGGTATATGATAGAGGGATCCATTGGGAGGAGTGTTGTTTACTTTGGTTCACCTTTGTATTTTTCACCTTACAATAGCAGCCTACCCTATTTTTGTTTTTCCCTTCCTTGGTGGATGATACACATATAGTAGGTCCCACATCAAATGTGGTTCCTACATTCTTATGATTATAGTAGGAGTTATCAACATTAGGGCTTTTAGTGCAGCCAGTAAAATGTGTAGCTTGGTCTCCAAAGGGGTTAGACAACTGTATATCATTTCCTCCTAACTTTCTTACTCCCAACTCAAGTTTTCATATTTTTGGCACACCAATAAAATCCATATCATTTGTTGAGTTGTTTGTGGTTGAAGTTTTTCATGAAAATTTTGGGATGATATTTAGTCTCCCTATTGTTTGCAATATTTTCGTTGTGTTATGCTCGATGTTCTAGTTACTTGTTTCGTATCATGTTTCCATCTCCAGGTATTTTGTTGCATTATGTTGATTTTTGTATTCGTACCATAGCTACATTGGAAAAGTTACTTGGTGTGGGATCTTTTGGCAAATTTATCGATCATTTAATTTGTCGTCATGCCACTCTTTTGACATCTTCGAATAGGCTTAACCTTTTTTTTGTGATTCAAACTATCGCCACTCCTGCATTCTTGGGGAGTTGGACATTAATCGCCCTTACATTTATCATTCATTTCTGATGGGATGATCACCTTATTTTTTTAGATGCAATAACACATGTTGAGATTGACACTTCCCTATTCTAGATGGCATTGTGAAAGGTCCGAACCATGTTACCCCAAGTTGTTTACTCTTAAGTCCCACCCTTTGAAAGTTTAATGGTTCAATTTTATATTTAATTGAAGGTTTCTTTGACGAATCACCTACACAAGTAAGAGTTTGCTTCACTTTTAATAGATGTTCCTTTGGATACCATGCGAACACATTTTTACTCAGGTGTGGGTCTAGGGGCTGGTGGTTGGTTATTAGTTCGTCTTACCACACCTACATTTCATTTATTTTTAACCCATTTTTTTACTACATTACGTACTCATCTTGGCTTACCACATGCTATAATTGCCCATTTTTCATGGTGTTAATGTGGTCATACCATTGAAAATCTAAGTAACCATTTGCTTCAATGCCTCTACATGAATGAACGTACAATAACCCATAACACATTTTGGGATATTATCACAATTATTGTTTTGGAAAGTGGAAAACATGTTTAGAAGGAGGTCTTCCACCTTTTCCCTTACCACACTTAACGATAAATGGATATCTTTATCACTAGAGACAACTTATGAACTTTAATGGACATTGTCATTGTTGATTCGACTTGCACAAATGTGGTGCAGCAAGCATTGACAACAATAACACATGAAATGATGATGGTTGTTTAGGAAAAAACATGATCATATGTCGAACGAACATTAGGTGATGACTTCATTTTCTTTCATTAGAAGAAAAACATGTATTTGCGACTAATCTTTGTGACTAAATTTTAGTTGCAAAAAACATTTTGCAATTTTAGTCGCCTAAGACAAGTTGCATGTGATAAATTAGTCGTAAATGACAAAGGGTATTATATGAAAGAAAAAATCAACAAATACATTTCATCCTTTGACTACATTGTATACATATTGTCACATGCAACTATTTTGGTCATAATTGATGACAAATGATGTGCTACCACGTGTCTTAATATATAAATATTTTAATTATTTTTTTATTATTATTTTGAAATAATCTAAGTCGTTCAATTCAAATACTTGGATGACCTTATATTATGACACGTGGCCCAATGTAAATATGCCACGTGGCATAAAAATTTAATAAAAATATTAATATTAGGTTGGTGGGTACTTCAGTAGGTACATAAACCTAGGCTACATACAAACCTAGGTTACATACCAACCTACCTATTTAGGTAAAAAAATAGGTAGGTAGGTTTTACTTTCTTAGGTCAAAAACCTATTCATATAGGTAGGTAGGTACATAAGTCAACCTAGGTGGGTAGGTCAAATTAAGTACCTACCTAACTAAATAAATAAGTAGGTTGGGAAGTAAATATTTTAGAAATGTGCATAATTTGTTTCTTTTGTTTTGGGTTGAACCTTTTGATTTGTTCATCCCATGTGCACAAATTTCTTCATATGAAATTGGATGACCATATCCCTCTTGTTTATATAGCGTTCAAAATAGGAATGAAAAACAAATAATATGGGATAAGTTTTGAAGTTGTAACTTCCTCACAAACTAAGTTGTAACTTCAAAATTTTCTTCATGCTTTACTTTTTTTGTTTTTGGATTTTTAAACAATTCAAATACTAAATAATTGGATAATCATTTAAATAATAATGGCTAAATTTACATATATTTAAATTGTAAATTATACACTACAAATATTTGATATTCATTATCAATTATTTAAATAAGTAATAATTTCTTAATATTTAACAAACTAGGTTTTTTTTTATCTAGTTATTCACAAGTTATAAATACATAACTCATAGATAATTAAATAACTAAAATATTTTAAAATATTTTATTACTTTTTAGAATCTGATCAAATTACATATAATATAATTAATGTACAAATAATTTAATGACTATAATTTTAAATATTTATGTTAAAATTATAAGTAACAAATTAACAATTGATATTAGAAAGTAAATTTTTACACAAATTTCTTGAACATTATTATTCAATTAATTACATTACTTTGTATAACTACATTTATTGTTGTAGAAATTATTATAGGTCAAGTACTTTTTTCTTCTCAGTAATTATTAACTCAATACAATAATTTTTTAAACATAACATTAATTTTCATAATTACTGTAAATTTACTATAAATATCATAGATGATTAATCACAGAATTAATAATATTATATAATAATTCAAGAACCTAAAATCAAAAATAAAATATTTTAACTACACTGTAATTTTTCCAAATTTTTAATTCAGGTTTGAAGTTATAAATTACATAGTGTGAATAATAATGATCAATTAAAAAATAATTATGCACATACTAATTAATTCTTATATGAAGTAATTGCAATGATTTTAAAGTAATGTCAAATTAATTACATTAATTAATATCTTTTAACAAGGTAATATAAATTAGATAATATATAAATCTATGTTGTAACAATAATTATTTGTAAAAGTGATTTATTATGGATAACACTAGTAGAAAAAACCCTTAAATTTCAATCAATAAATTTTTGAATTGAAAACATATAATCTAAGATTCCAGAATAGTAATTCAGAATTCAAGCATCAATTTTTAGATGAAATAAGTTTTTTGAAGTTAAATTTTAAAAATTCAAAATTGAAATGTCAACTTTCAGATTCAAATAATAATATTAAAAATTAAAATTTCCATTTTAAGACTCTGTTAATAATTTTCTGAATTGAAATATTAATTTTGAAAATCCAAAATAATTAATAATGTGAAATTTAAAGTTCAACTTTCAAGTCAAATAATTTCTTACAATTTAAACTTAAAACTTCAGAGTTCAAATATTGAATTTGAAGTTCAAATAAAAATATTGAAAATCAAAATGTCGATGTTTAAAGTCAATTTGTTTTTGAATTGAAATACTAATTTTTAGATTCAAAAATAAGGTTTTAGATCATTTTTTTAATTTAAATAAAAGTTTTTTGTATAAAAATGTCAATTTTCAGATTTAAATACCAATATTCAACATTGAAATGTCCATTTTCAGACTAAAATTGGTAATTTTGAAAATCCAAAATAATAATTTGGAATTGAAATTCAGGTTGAAATCAAATGATTATTTAAAATTTAAATGAAAACTTTTCAAAGTTGAAATATAAATGTGCATATTCATATAAAATATTAGAAATTAAATGTCCATTTTTAATCAATTAATAATTATCTGATTTGAAATACTAATTTTTGGATTTGAAAAACATTAATTTAAAATTCATATATCAATTTTTAGATTAAATAAACCTTTTTGAATTTAAATTGAAAATATCATACTCATATGAAAATTTTGAAATTCAAATAATATTTTAAACAATTGAAATAACAATTTTCAAAGTCAAATATCAAATATCAAGTTTCAAATTCTAATATATATATTTTAAATTAAAATAATAGATTTCATAATTGAAATATCAATTATCATATTTGAATAAAAAAGTCATTGTCATACTTCCTAATTTTTATCCCGGAGCTTCAACACACCCCTCTACCCCCTTCAAAAGTGTTGCCAGCAAAGGAGTGTGCCCCAACTCCTTCTCCTTTCGATGTTTTCACGTTTGGACTCACAGTCGAATCCATCAAAGAGTTTGAAGGTGCTTCATTGATAGTGCACAATCATTAGAGTATATGCCAAAATTTATGTCATAACTCTCAAAGTATCATCACCTCCTAAATGCAAATGTTTGCTCATAATGTTAAAGCTCTTATTAAAGTTGTTTAGGCTAAAAACTTGCTTATGAAAAAAATACCATTGCATTTTTACGTAAGCCTACACAAAAGTTGCCATTGCCAAAGTTGCCATCTTCAGAACTCCCATCACCAAAAACTCTACCTATGCCATTGTGATATCACCATCATTAAAGCTTCTAGCAAGTTGCTGCACCCCTAGTAAGTTGTAATGATCAGTGCAAAACCACCTTTCACATTTGTACATTCATTTTAGTCCTATTGAATTCATGGTCCCAATCTCCAAGGACTTGGGGGTGTTTGTTTAGATCTTATAAGAGGCATAAATTTGTGTTTCCCATATGAAGACTAAAATATCAAAAAAATGTGAAATCTATAAAGTTTTCAATTGTATAGGTTTTCACTTCTTCATAAAAAATAAATAGTGTGTAAAATTTAATAAAGTTTTTCCAATCTAATGTGACATTAGTTATGGGTGTGCATGCAATGAAAACTTATCTTGAGGTGCAACACAATGGAATAAAATGAACTTCATAATCCCCATTACTACTAGAATGAAATGAAACTTTAAAAAATGTAAATTGTTGAATCCAACAATAATATAAGTAGTTTGAATATTTGATTATGTATCCGTGGACTAAGTTTGGTATGCCACTCAAATCTAGCTTTTGTACATTATATTTATTTTTTAAAGCTCTTCTACCTTCTCTTTGATTGCATATGTAATAAAAACTTCTAACTTCTCCTTAATTTCAAATGCAATAATCTCTTTCTTGACTTCAATTACATTAGGGTCGACTTCTATTGCCTTTTTTATTTCAATTGTTGTTAAATTGTTGTCTAAATTGTTATTATAATATTTTAAAAATAATTTTGAAACTTTTGCAACTCAATTTCTCCTTGATGTAACATGCTTAGTCTAGAACTACAAGGTTTTATTTTAAGATTATAAAAATATTTGCCCTTGCTTTATTGTTGCATGATTTTTGATGGAAAATACAATATATGAAATGTGATGGGAAAGTCTTTAATTGATTTACTAGGTTTTTTTTTCAATTGTATCCAAATTTATTTAATGCTATAATAGATTGTGTTGATGGGTGTTTTAATAGGGCAAGTTGTTTATTTTAATCTGAAAAAACAACAAATTAAAAATTCATGTATGTTATTTTTCATTCATCTAAAGATTTATTTTCAAACATTTATTTGAATTTGTCTATGCATAACATTTCAAATTCATAATCACATAATTATTGGTTAACATTGTTTTGGACCTATAGTTTAGGAGGGTTTAAAACTATGTGGGTTAATATTTGATTAAATCTTTTATATTACATAAGTAGATTTTTCAACCATAATATAACATATCATTTACAATATTCCCCATTTACAAAATTTCTAGACATAAAACCTTACATATTTTTGAAAAAGGATCACACTCACACCTAAAGATAAATCTTGATGTGAAAATTACACCTCAAAAGAAAGTTCATTAGATGTGTTTAAAGATTCTCCTTTACATGCTTCACTTGACAAAAACCATAAGGTTTTCACAATGGTATCAATAATAATATTCATATTATGTTTATTTTCCAAGACTTCATTTTCACATATGTTTATTTTAATAATTAACAACATTAAATTATTGAGTGTAAATTATGAATCTAAAGCTTTTATCACTATTTTGTATACTAAAAAAAAACGAAATGAATGAATGGATAATTACATTTATTTACATACATTTCCCATTTGTCATCTTTTTATGTTAAGCCATAATCATATGCTATTTATAGCTTTTCATTCTCTTATGAATATAACCTACATTATTTAGAGTTAAAAAGTTAATCAAGTCTACATACATGATTTTTCATTATTATTAATTCAAAAAAATTATCTAAATTAGTTATAAACCAAATCTTATGCCCCTAATCAAAAGATTCTCATTGTAGGGCCCATGAAACTCACTATTTTATACCCCATGTTTATCCATACTATTATTTACAATTACAATTTTCTAAAAATATTTTGTTATTACAAACCCTATTTACTAAACAAAAAATTGCATAAGAAAAATCGTAATTAAAAAATACTAAACTACCCCACTTTAAAAGTGGGGTGTTTGGCCCCCCATTTCCAAACACTTAATTTCCCAAGAGCATTTTGTATCATTAGAATTTCAAAACACAAGATTCATGATTGAACATTTAGTGATACGTGTCCATTTGAACGATAATCCACATAACAAAAAACCAACACAATCGTTAAAATATTTGAAATGGTTGTTTGGTTTCTATCCTATATAATGTCATCTCAAGGATTATATAATTTTTTAAAAAAATCAGAATTTTCAAATATTATGATGTCACTTGTATAAAATTTCAAATTTATAAATATCCCTAGGTATTAAAATAATTAAATCAATAAATCTTCATCTCTTCTACCATTATTCTTACCTTTTTTTCACACTTTTAAAGTGAAGCTTCAATAAAGATTTGTTTAACTTTTAAAATACATCCATAAATCCAAAGCTTTTTCCCAAGCCACAAGGTTCTAGTAAAAGTATGGAAGGGATGAAAACCAATTTAGACTTGTTATATAGAAAATTAATAAGATTCTTTAGTTGAATACGTAAGCTTGTAAATGCTAGACAACCATATAAATACAACTCTAGGAAATAATAAATATGGAAGTTAAATCAAAACAAATTGATAAGAATTTTTAGAAAATGTAGGAAAAGAAAAAAAACCTTCTAATTGTTGTATGTGTTGTAACTTGTAGTGCAAAACAAGCATGGACATACATTATAGAGGAATTAATTATGTTGTAAAATTAATAATATTGAGAGAAAAAATGGGAAGAATATGCCAAAATATAGATGCATTAAATAAAATGAGATTAAAATTGAAAAAGAAGAAAACTTGGTGAGAAGTATGAAGACATAAGATCGCTCCTCTCTTCTAGAAGATATATTCAAAGATACAAGGTGCCCGCCAGATACACTAGGAAATTTCTCCCAAGTGCTTTATGTTCAATTAAACTCCTTTCATTTTGGTAATGTTCAAGGATTCCTAACCCCCTGATCACAAACTTCCATGGATCTATAAATAGACAGAAACTCCTGACCGTAAACAAACCCAATTCTTAAAAGTTTGATACTCTGCCAAAAAACTTTGGGCTTTTCTGAATGGAATGGAGGCTAACCTCTAGAACGAATTTTTTCCAAGGTCAAGAGAATGAGATAGTGGCTTTGCCGCATAGCTTTCACACCTGCTGACACTGGGGGTCCTGCAACACTCTGCATGTACACAATTGTGTGTAAGCACAATGGGACCACACACTCGTTGCTTTGAGATAGTCATTTGAAGCATCTAACAGGTTTTGGGCAATTAACAACATCCCAGTGATCAAAGATTCAGGGTCAGGCAGCTTGAGCTGATAAACGATCAACTCAAAAAGGCAAAGAGCTGCAGTCCTGTAAAAATGAAGATCTGTTCCTGCCCTAAAATTGGCAAAACAACTGCACACTATACTATACTGAAAAAGCTGGTCATACAGTTCAACAATTAGCTATAGTTGCATACTCATCAAGTCGACCAGATATAGTGACCCAATTTGAAAATACTTTATAATAGCCTTACCTGCTCCAGTTTCAGCCGCTCGAGATTATAACCCTTCTCAAAAGCCATAGTAACCACCTGTTCCAGCAAGTAATCAGTCAACACAAGAATGCCAATTTGAGAAAATGGAATTGACACCAGATGGAAAAACATTCAGAGTACCTTTTGTTGCTAGGGGTTAAAGTACAGCTAAGCATGGAGATTGCTTGTACATGAAGCTTTTCCATAAAGTTTGAACATCAGTGTAACTGCTTAACAATCCTTGAGTAGAGACTGTTGAAGAATTCTAATAGTTTGTACATCCCAAGTATTGAGCAAAATATGCTGTAATTTGGATTTGAGATCAGTACTATGCCTTATGAAGAGTGTTCCATCTGAGGTGTATATGGCCAATCTAAGGTCAAAGCCAAAAGAAGGATTGACTTGAAAAGAAATATCAGTTTCAATGTACCAGACTTCACAACCTTAGGCATGGAACACTGTGTCATAGCAGTTGAACAGCCATTGCATGGCTGAAATTGATTGCATTGGAATTCATTAACTGCAGGCAGTGTCATTACCTTCTGAGCAAAATCTCAAGTTCAGCCTTTCATATGATGTTAATTGTGCTTTCAGTTTGGTAAAAATAGTAGATTGATGGCTTAGACAAGACTCTTGCAACTAGAAATGATCAGTGTACCTCTTTGACAAACAACTCAGAAGGATCCAGTGGTTCTTTGCCATCAGGGAGAACCATTGGTTGGTTGCCCATCTGTGTTCTCTCTTGCACCTTCCATCCACACACGAATTGCATCATTGCTCTTTACTTGCTCTCCAAAATGAACTAGTTCAAACATCAAATACAGCAGAAGCCCTATTCACCTAAAAAGTAGTTCTATGATCTGCCTCCAATTAACTGCCCAAGGGATCATGATATCTGCCCAGACTAGTCATTGCCATATCATCAAAACTTGACATTTATGCTACAGCAATATGCAAAACTGCCTAGGGTCATAACACGAATGCTTGAGCAGCAGTTGATGTTTATGAAACTTAACATGGAGCTACTTTTCAGATACATCAATAAGATGATCAGAATGTGTGTCTACTAAGGCAACAGCCCAGCATATTCCATGACATAGATCATTACCTCTGCAATTGTGGCATAAACAAGATGCACCCATGATGACCGAATCCTATTCTCCTGCAAGAAACACAACCGTCCATGAACCAAAACCCTGAACCCAAAAAACTGTGTCTGAAGACCCTGGCATATGGGCCAATGATCGATCATGTACATTGGATTGCTATTTCCACTTGTCACAATATTCATCCCTGGAATCTTTAAGGTAGGAACAAGTGAAGGTTTTAGCTAGTGAAAACACCTCATGCAAACAAAAAAGAAGCAAACTCTGACACTGCACACTTGGCATCTTGTACCCTTGATTTGTAGTTGATAAAGAAGTTACCTCATCCACAAGAGGGTCATTAGAATACCATTGGGCTCGGACAGAAAATGATCCTGACAAAGCTCCTTCTAACAAGATGAGCTGTAACTGCAGCTCTTTGAATCCAAACCCCTCCTTGTGTGCTTCCATACATGTCATCACAAAATCATCGATTGCGAGCTACAAGACCCCACACCAAAAAACCAACCCTCAATTGGCCTCCCCTGAAAGATTGTTGACAAAAATGAGGATTCTTTCAGTACTGAATCATTAATGAAATTCACACTGATGCATTGCGCAGGCTGAATTTGAAGCCTGTGAAATCAGAGACATTCAAGTCCTGCAGTGACTGATAATAGTTGCATTGCAGCTGAAAAATACAGAAAATTGCTAGCAGAGCAGATTAGTAGTAGGATAATATTTTGCAATTCTTAACAAAATTTGAGAAATCAGTATTCACCACAAAGTGTGAATGAAAAGAAGTTTCAATGTGGAAAGAAAGATTGAAAACCTGATAAGGTTTACCCAAGCCATCAATCCGAG
The DNA here is from genome assembly GCA_963920785.1 of Sphagnum contortum. Classification (NCBI taxonomy): domain Eukaryota; kingdom Viridiplantae; phylum Streptophyta; class Sphagnopsida; order Sphagnales; family Sphagnaceae; genus Sphagnum; species Sphagnum contortum. The sequence goes on along the minus strand of OY987284.1, from coordinate 4,103,098 downwards.
CCTGCACAAAAGCTTGCTGAAGCTGATATGCTAGTTCGTGAGCTCTTGCATTTTGTTCTGTCAAATACACTGGAATCTGGTCTCTAGACCTCTCCTCCTCATTTTCACAAAGCTGCTAGTTTTTCACAAACACCAAGAGATGGGTTAGCAAAGAACTCAGACCAAACACCATAATTCATACCATTTGGAAATAAATGGTAGTGGAGACATTGCCCTCAATTTGTGATTGATGCACAATTTAGGGTCAGCATTAAAACTAGGATCCAAAATTATGGGTAGAGACTGATTCAGGACACAGATTAGCAGTGAAGTGTTTAGCAAATTAGCATTGAAGAAGGGGTCAAGAGCTCAAAGAGAAAACTTAATTATGTCAGAAATTCAGGGTGAGAAAAGGAGAAGCACAGAGGAGACAATAAGAGCAGCATGCAGATCACAGCATTGTCATTTCTGATGACAACGTTCAGAGCATCACAATTGCTTCAAAGAGCTCAATTCTTCCCAATCTTTCAATGCCAGCTATCGCCTAAAGCAACTGCTGGATTGGATTGAAACTAAAATAATTTTTTATTTCGAAGCTTGTGGATTGAGCTTGAAACTAGAATCAAAAGAATAATATGAAGGAAATTTGTTCAAGAGAGCTGGGAAGAAATTTTTTACCTGGCCATTTGCAGTCTCTTGAAGGTTGCTTGGCTCTGGGGGTGAGGCAGGCTTTGTAGATGCTTGCAATGTTGCCGCTTCTGAAGAGGAAGTTGTCGCAGAGTCCAGAGCTTTGGCTACAAGCTCCACTGCTGCAGACACTTCCTTCATTGTTTCCGACATCATAGCAAGCGTTTGTGACAGTGTGGCCAAGGAGCTTTGGAGCTGCAAATTCCCTATGATTCCTGGATCACCAACTAATTCTTGCTTATCAATTTCCTTCCACGGTGCAGAGTCTGAGTTTGTCCTTGTACTTATTGACAGCTCCGCTACCCCTTGATCAGAAGAAGACGATAACGCAGACCCTAAAGCAGGACTTGGGGGTTGTCGCTGAGCTTCCGGACGCCGCTCCGGAATGTCTGAGTCCCCTACATGACTGTCAGTTTTTGATGAAAATTCTCCAGGCTCCTGACTGTTCGCACTTTCGTTAGAGCAGCAGAGGGAAAATGAAGATCTGGACAATGGCAAACTCCTCCACATGTAGGTGGAAGCGTCACAAAAAAGCTTTGAATGCAAATTCGCAGAGTTCATGAAGCCAGCAGGCACTGAAGCTGAAGTCGCAGGCAATGGAGAAGGTATCACCTGTTTTGCCAACACCCCTGTTGCTGCTACCGCAAGAGCCAATGGTCCCATCTCCTACTTCTTTCAAACAAGAACAACAACAACGAAAAAAACAATTTCTACCCACTCGCATGAACAGATTTGCATTCTCCCTTGGACCTTCCTGCTAGCGATGGGACAAATTCTTATGGGCTTAAAAACCTGGGGGCAAAGCTTATTACTTACTTGTTCAATTCTCCCCCAACAAAAACCCTCAGAAGCGTTCTCCCCCAAGCATTTACTTACACCCAAACCACATGCACAACAACAGGAACATGCATCAATAAGATACATTCTATCCAAATACAACCTTGTCACCACAAAAATTCATGAGATGCTAAAAAAAACAATAGCTCCCTATGAGCTCTGTCTGGTGTACATTTTCTGGGCTTGCGCCTTTTTGAGCCCTACCTGGTTCTTGATTTGCAGCCGAATTCGAACCCAACACCTCCTTTGAGAGAGAAAAAAGTGCTAACCAGCAACAGACATTCAACCAATCAGATGTGATAGTCCTTTTGGTTTATCAACTCTCTCATTGGGTCAAAACTTGTCTTGGCTGGTCACCCAGGTGGACCTGGTTTATTTGAAAGTCGTTCCAGTTTGGTTTTGGAATAGGGAACCCAAATCGAGTCCCATTTCTAGAACCAGATAAGGGGGCCAATTATGGAATCAGATTGGAATCACCCCTCGGTTATGGCATTGCCAGTAATTGGTCCAGTTTCAAACTCATTTGAGAACTAGAACCCCATAGAGAAATTTTTTTTTAAAAATTGATTTTGATTTTAGGGTTTAAAGAGTTTTATGCTTTTTGAAGAAGTTGAAGCTTTTTCTCTTCATTTTTTAAAATAATAAAGCTTAAGCTTCTTTGCTAATTATTTTGGTTTTTTTTTTTTTTTTTTTTTTTCAAGCTTTCATCTTAAAAAAGAAGGTTGTAAGTTCCCAAATTGAGGCACTTTGAACTTTTTATTCAACAAGCCACTAGGGGCTGAAGCCCCCCCCCCCCCTTGCTGGGAGGAGGTGGCCCCCATGGATTGGTGTAGTTTAGTCATTGTAGTTGCACACTGGTAATAAATTGTTTAATAATTATTGGATAATAGAATACGATGAAAGAAAATAAAATCTAAAGGTTTTCAAATAAAAGGAAAATTGAAATATTCAAATTTAGGATATTGTTTAGAATCCTATTGATAAATAAAGGCATATCATGTCATATATGGCATTTAAATGTGCACCAAAATGAAATTTAAAGTTTCCTTGCTTTTTTATTATTGGCAAGAGATTTTATTTTTTTTGCAAGAATGATAATTGCTAGCATTGCACGCTTTTTGGAAAGCATATTTGGTGTTGTGCTGGACTCTTTTTCAACCATGTTGTCATGCACCTACAAGCAACATACAACATCACCCAATAATGTTCACTTACATGCACTTACAAGAATTTCTAAAAAACATAAAGAATGACATTTTAATTTGTTTGAATTTATTTGTTTGAGGTTCAAAAACTGAAGCAAGAAAGTCAATTGTAACATTGATGAAAAAACACATACCTAAATGCAACTTTTACTTTCCCATATTGTTATATGCATGTATCTATACGCATGTAAATTTTATTTTCATTTTCATTGTGAAATGTTAGAAGGTGTTTGTTTTGTTGATTTATTGATGCAAAGATGTGATGCAAAGTTTTAAAATTTTGGGAATATATGTGTTGATATGGAATTTAGGTTGTTTGCAAGATATTGTGGTTAAATTAATCATCTACAAAAGTGCAAGGTATGAAATCATTTGGAGTAAGATTTCCTATTATTTTCGATTTTTTTCTATTTGTGACCTTCGAAAACATGACATATGTGAGGCCGGTGCCAAGCTTCTTTTATCTCGATAATAACTTTTGAACTAATTGTTGCACCTTGTGATTTGTGGCTAGTAATAGCATATGCCAATGTGATTGGAAATTATGCTTTATGATAATATGCATCATATGTATATTTGTGTTGAAATGTATTTTTTTCAAAATCATTTTTATGGAATTAGTTGTTAGTTGGACTTCTATAACAGTGATATTGTTTTTGGGATAAAATATGATAGATGTTATAGTTGTAGTTGCACTATTTATAGCTCCTTTTTGTATATTGATGTTGTTTGTGAACATGACAAGTGCACCTCCAACAATGGTATGTATGTAGTTGAAGGATTTGTTGTTCAACCATGGTTGAATATGTTATATGTTTGTAACATTTGTGTCCATTTTTACTTCATAAATTTTCAAAGTTGGAAAATGTTTTTGTAAAGCAATGGTGTTGTATTTTTCAACATCGATCTTATGTGTACAAAGAATTGTTGTGGTTCTATCGATGTGAAAGTCTATTTCTTGAATTTGCAAAAAACATGGTGATAAAACTTTTTGAATTTCCTTTGTGGTTGGTTTTTTTCTTGAATGATGTTAAGAAATTGTAGGTATTTTGGATATGTGCCATGACACATTAATATGGACAAAAAATGTTGTTGTGCCATTTTCCAACATGGCATAGATTTTACATGATAACTTTTGCATAATATGTTATTTTGTTGCAATGTGTGCTTACGAATTGGTGGTAATTATGCAAGGTCACCAACTAATAATACAAGTTTTATTTTAATGGAAATGTTTTTGCAATAGAAATTGCTTGTTTTAAGCGTTATTCCATTGCACAAAGTATGTTGCTAATCATCATGGTCATCTCATTTATAATGATGACATTTGCAATTTTTAGTTTTTCTATGATATTGTTAGGTTTAGGGAAGATTGATAAATATGTTCGCACTGGAATGCGAAATGCAATGTGTATTGTAGTCGTTGTGGAACATAAATGAAATGTTGATGTGCCCATAGTTGTTGATAACAATACATTTTTGCCAAGTGTTTGAAAATGTTGCGTGATGTATTTCACGAAAAAAAATTCCCACTTCCAGGTGTGCATGTTTAAATGTGCAGACCTTGTGGGTTTTCAATAATGGAATGGAATACTTTTTGTTCTTCGTGATTTAATTGCATCATTGAAAAGTTTGTGTCAAATGTGTGTTTTAAAGGTTTTGACCCATTATTTATTTCATGTGATTGTTCATTGATGCAATTATGATGGGAGGTATTGTTTCAAGTGTTTTATGATGCGGGTCAAGATATGGATGGTCTTCCAATATTTCTTGAAAAAGTTGGCTTTGTTTTTCTACTTCCTAAACGTTTTTATGTGCATATTTCATTAGGTACATTTGTATTTTTTCTAAATTATGTACAAGTCCACAAATGTGGCATTCACGTACATAGCTTTTCTATAAATTGGATGTGGAGAGTAAATCAATCTCTCTTCAAAAACACACATTTTGTAATAATATTAAAAAATCCTTCTATGTTGTATGTGGGGCGAAAGTCTGTGAATCTAATCAATTTGTTAGTTGTGTAAATGTAGTTTCTTAAGTTGTCCCCATCATGACATTTTGAGGAAGTGCGTTTTAGTTTGTTAGATTCATATTTTGTAAAATATTCAATGAAAGTTATGTTTTTAAAAAAGGTCAATTCATATAGACATCTATGGGATGAAATCCTAAAATTCTTGATCTCATGATTTTTTTGTGCGGGTGTGAAGAGGTTTTGAATCTATGCATCTCACAACAACACTTTTTTGAACTATAGGTGTTTATAACCATGTGAGTGCTACTTCTTGAGGAGAAATAGGTTTATTTATAATAAGAGAAGATATAAGTTGAAGTTGTATTTCAAAAACATCTTGTAAGCCCAATCATTTTGCTATTTTTTTTTGTTTAGATTTAGTGTTCCATGTGGTTCACATTTTCATAATGTATTTAAAAAGGTAATATGACCAATATGAAGAAGTAATGTGTTGGATATTGAGATATGCATTCCATAATAAAAGCAAAGATGCATGGTATGGCACTACGTTATGGTCTTCATGCCTTGGGAAATAATATTCCTATCAATTTGTGTAATTATTGAATTTGGATTATTAGTTTGGTTGCAAGTAAATGGAAATCCATATTTGCAATGAAATTTGTGCTTGCATCTATTTCCACATGTGTGAAGTTGTTTTTTCATTATAATTTGTACAAATAATGTGTGCATTGCATTTGTAGGTTCTATAAATTTGTTTTTATTGTTGAATATTGCTAGGACAAATACTATGATTTCGTTTGTGATACGTTCAATGTCATTTTCCATAATCCAGAATATGATGTGGGCATGAAGTGATCCATGTTGTTGAATTTCATATTGTATAACATGTTGTTTTATGTTTCCTAATAAATGATGTGATGATAAAAGAAGTTGCATAAATCTATCAACCTTAGAATGAAATAGTTAGGTGCATTCTATTAAGTAACCTTTCCAATCTAACAATGTATGTATTTGTTTTGCAATTTTTTCAATGTCAATAATTTTTTCCCATTGAAGAGAGCTTGTTTCATTAGGTGTGAGTGTTAAAAAAAAATGTGGCATGCCAAAATGTTCGACCATGCAAAATCAATCTTGTAGTTGTGTTATGTGTCATCGAGGAATGCATGGTATATTTGCAAGAAGATTGCATTTAACAATTTGTTTGAGAATGTCTTCTTCACTCATTTTGGGATTTTTGTTTTATAATTTTTTATGTTTTTATCGAGGCATGTTCTTGAAGTTTCTTTGATTAGTTGTAATGATTGTTGTAAATCATACATATATAATAAATATGGTTTTTATAATGTGAAAGGTAAAAATAATGCACTCATTCTGTATTTTAATTATTCATTGAAATGTGTTTTACCATCATAAACACCATGGCCATGTGGGAATAAAAAAGGAAAAATGGCCATTTCCAAAAAAAAATCATTTTTTTCATGTTTACTATTGTTTTTTTCACTATCATTACTTCATATGTTTGAGGTATATTATTATTTTCCCGTTGTTCTAAATGACTTATTATATAATAATCTTTGTTATTTTTTGTTGTTGTTTCAAAACACATGTCAAATAGGAAAATTAAATTATATATTAGTTCCGAGACATCCATGTTTGTGAATGTTGTGTCATGTGTGGCTTGTTTGTCAATAATGTGTTGTACAACATCTGGTGTGAAAATGCACATGCTAGTAGTTTTTGGTGGTTGTTCAAAAATTGTTATATATTTAATTTGGAACCATGGATTTGTTTGTATATTTTGTCAAAACATTGGTCTCATAAAAGTGCTTATTTTTTCTATTGTGAAAGTATGATCCACCACGCCATCCCAACTCAAAAAAAGACTAATCAAAAGTTTTGTTCTTGTAATTTGCCCTATGGTAAATCCCCATTTTCTTGATTGCATGAGCATTCCAATGTCAAGAAATGATAATAATTGAACATAATGTTCCCATGTATGATGGTGGTTGTATATTACATAAGTTGCATTTTGAGGTTTATTTAAATTGAATGACATTTTATGCAAATGTGCATGATTTTTTTATCATCGAAAAGTGTGTAGTTTGCCATTATCACGTTTGCAATTGCATATGGTGTGTAAGTATTATGTTGATTATGAACATCTTTGTATTTGTTAATTAATGTTTTGTAATATTTTCTTTTATTTGTCAATTTCACAATTCCACAAACTACACAACATTGTATTTTTTGGAAAAACGAAAATGTCTCTATTGTCCATTTTTCATTCAATTTGTTTCTTGAATGCCATGTTTGGTCATAAGGTTGAAAACGCTATTGATATCTTTTTCTCACAATATCATGTATTTGTTTCTTGAATTTCATTTATTTGGTTTTGTTAATTTGTAAGCCTTATACATGTTGTATTGCAATATCAAAAACACACAAATTAAATTTGCATACATGACAAAACAACAAAATTTAATGAAACATAATTGTCATACATGTTATTGAATATTAAACAAATTAAAAAAATAAATTATAGGTTAGAAAGCAAGGTTGGAATTAAATATAACAAATAAAATATATTGTGAACATACATTATCGATAGAACTTGAAAATGTAAAATAAGATGTCAAAATACATAGATTTAAAAACCTAGAAGAAAAATAGTCCTTATGTGCTTAAATTGTGGATTCAAACATGCCAACACATGATTGTCAAATAAATTTTAGAAATTTGTTTGGCATTCACAATGATTACAATGTATTAATGGATGGATGATTGATTTGTAAATTAACTGAACAAATTTGATTGGTAGAAAATTCATCCTAATTATTTATATTTAATTCATTATAATTTAATTTTTTTAATTGTAAAAACGAGACTAAATGCACATGACATGATGAGTTAAGGTGTGAAATCACCATATGTAAATAACTTATCATTTGTTTTCAACTAAGGGGCCAAGGGTTATGACTATTGTTCATATTGTTTTATGTATGTTAAAATATTAATTTAATTACTACCTTTGAGTTTTATGAAAGCAAAATCAAGTTATTGATTGTTTAAAATGGATTTTTGTTAATTGATAATTACAATAGCTTGGTGTTTCAATTATTGAAAAATTGGCATAAAGGTCATTTTGGAAAGTGCAATGGGATTAGTTTTTTTAAATTAATTTTTAAAATATAATTTGGTAGGTTGGTGTTATGGGTAGGAAAAAAAAATAATAACTAGAAAGGTTAATGTTTTAATTTTTATAATCCCTTAAGAAATCAACATTTTCAAACAAAATTGTGCGTATGTTATAAGGTTTTTTCTTTGCTGCTAGATGTATATAATGTTCATTGAGTGAATAAATCCAAGGACTAAAAAGAAAGTTTAAAAAAAATCTAACTTGACTTAATGAAGATTTGAACATAATGTACATTTTAGTCATACAAACCCAAATAACTCATTTTGGTCAATAAAGCCAAAAAATGTCATTTAAAAAAAATGACATTAAGTTTATTTATATTTTTTATAACAAATTTGTTGATGCCTATATATTTAGATTTTTATTTATTTTTGGTTTTTAAAATAAATTTTATGACCACAAAATAATGATAAATAGGTATGTAAGATATTCAGAGTCTATGTTCTAAAACAAAAGTACAAATCCATCAAAAAATGTTGTCAAAGAAACATTTGACTTCAACTCTATGAACAAATTGAAATATCAACATTTTCATACATACAAAAGTTTGTGAAAATTTACAATGTTTTTCAAAATTGTACATTTTTTTTCAATTCACTACTACAAATGTGGGACGTAGTTCATTAATTTCTATCATAATTGAACCCTAAAAATGAAATAAATTCATTGCATTTAAGTGATTTCACCCTGTTTAAAGTTATTTCATTATAATATCATTATGTAAACATCGTGTTTCATTACTAATTGACATAATTTATTATTACAATTTATTGTAATAAATAGGTTTATTTCTATGTTGTTTTACCCTATATATGTTATTTTATTGTATACCCTATATTATTTTAGGTTACTTAATCATTCTATATACCCTATGTTATTATAAGTTATTATAAGATAGTATAAATCATTATTCGTTATTTTACCTTAAGGTATTCTAGCTAATTTATTATAGGTGTTTAATTTATTTTTAATTAAATTATTTAACTAACCTTAGGCTATACTTGGCTTATTTTATTTTAAGTTAATATATGTTATTTCAAGTTATATTTTAGGTTATTCAAAGTCATTTTAATTTATGCTATTATAAATTGTCTTATCTTAAGTATAATAACTTTAAAATAATCTAAAATATAATATAATGACCTAAGGTAAATTAACCTATAATAAAATAACATCCAGTTGTGTATTGTCCACTCCTAGGTACTTTTTCACTATTACATCCTACCTTTGCACCCCCAAATGTATGTATCAAATTGATAGTTTGTTATTTTGCAACAAACTACACAAACACATTGGAACAATAAAAGGCTTCATCTCACCACTATGGAAAATTGAAATGCATAATAAAAATAGGAGAATGAGAAGCTTCAAATATCATAATTTACCCACAAAGTAAAGTCTAGAAAAACATGGAGGATAAGTGTAGCTAAAAGCTCGTGGCTCACAAGCTCATTCAAAATCTATTGCATTAAATCATGGGGAATTGTCGACAAAGTTTTATACCTTCCAATGTTCTGCAACATACCATATTTCATATGAGACAACACAGATAAATTCTAACCATGGTAGTGACCCAATACAATTCATTTGGGAAAAACTTCATACAAATTTTTTACCTAGCAAAGTGCTTGATCATATAGCTCCAAATGAGATGGTGTGGACAATGAACCATGATGCTTGGAAAAATTCTTTGACATCTACTATTGTTAGCTTTAAGGACCACCATAAATTTATGATGCAACTTAGTTTGCCAATGAGTCTTGCATGAATTCTCACCTCCTCATTTTTTGGATCCCCCTATTATTGCTTCCAAGAACACACACCCCCCATTCCTACCTGCCTTTCTTTAATACCGTAGCACCACCTCTGTGAATTTGTACACCTTTTTTGCTCCTTTTCACCTTCCATATGTACTCATTCAAAAGGTCTTTAGTTAGATATTTCAAATGTCAAACTGATTTAGAAACTTTCAAATCTTGTTTCGATGTCTTTTAGAAATTGCACTTTAGTTGTGTGTCATTGAGAATAAACATAGTTGATGTATTTTTTGTTCTTGCTTCTTTCAAAAGCACTTGTTTCAAGGTTTAGGTTAGTTTATTGCATCATTAGTGAGTAGGTTAACATGAACATTATTGAAGGGTATTGTGTTGATCAGTCTCCAACATTGCATCTGACTATTAATATGGTATTCACAAGGTCATAATGCTATGAACTTCCTAATGTGTCTACTAAACATGTGTCAACTTGAGGTCCTCTTGCCACTCACGTATGCTATAGAGTTTATTAATCTCCACTTGGAAGATCCCATGTGCAAATGATATGAGATTGAATGAAGTATTTATTGATCAGATGTTGTACTTCAAAAATCAAGTTCATTTGCATTGTCATTCGCATGATTTCACCACTCATTAGACACATGTGTCTTTTTCAAATTAGACACATGTGTTTTTTTCAAAAAAAATTGTTCTATTTGTAATCCATAAATTTACAAGGATGAAAAACTATCATCCAAAACCATGAAATCAACTCTAAAAGTCAATGAAGATATGTACAAGTGACAAATTTGACTTAAGATTGAATTGTTTAAGGTTCTAGTATAGTACCTTTTTTAGAATTGTTGCCCTCACCTTGACCCTCCTACTCAAGAGGAAAATCAAATGTGAAAGATGCAATTAGTTCGACAACGAAACTCATATTTAAATAAGTACCATTTAAAAGTAACCTTGAGGCTAGTTTTGTTTAGTGAGAGCATAATTAGAAATGAATGTTGTTTCTATTTGCACTTTTCAATGCATGATGTGGTTTATCAAAATATAACTATTCACATGACAATTTTCCATACAGTAGTGCCATCATATGATTTTGCGCTTTTATAACCCCAGTCCATGCATCATTATGTACTTTAAACATGGTCACAAGTGTCATTAAAAATTGTGGACCAAATTTGTTTCTATTGTTGTGTTGAAATAGGAAAGCATTGTGCCAGCCTTCACTACAACCATGCACAAGAAATCCAAGTCTCTTACTTGAGAAAAAATGTGCATGACAAAATGGATTCAAGTTAATAAGTGTGTGGAGGAATCCTTGATTGTAACCTACAAAAGGCCAACCTTTTGACATGACTTTAATTAAATTAAGGAATTAGAAACAAGGATTTAAAAGAAGGAGAAGAAAATAACATTCCAAGTTATTTTACGATTGGTAGCTCTATGCAATTCTGGAATATTAACCATGCTTTCATTGACATGAGTTCTTAATGCTACAAATAAATGGTCATCTTTCTATCAATCCCACCTAACATCAACATTGAACACATGCTTGGAACACTTTCATCCAAAGCCATTTCTTTGTGGAAATTGAAATAATGAAATAAATTGTCATTACTTCATTGAACATGTTTTGTATGTCATGACCCTAAATTTGGGTTCGTAACCAAGGCAAGGAGCATGGAAAGGTGTGAGCTGAGAGTGCAACCTGGGAATCACATTCACACTCCCGAGAATGTAGGAGAGTGTGAAGGAATGAGCCTGCATACTCCCAGGTCGATTCCCACTATGGGAGGTGGAGTCCCAATGGTTTCCTGAATATTTAAAAAGAAATTTGAAAGGTCAAAAATTGAATTGAAAAGTTACTCATAGGATTGGAAAGATCTTGAGACCTAGATGTCTAAAATGGGCTCACATGATCCATTTGAATATTTATAACACAAGTTATGGCTAAATTGTCAAATTGATTCTCGACCATTAAAAGTAAAAAATTTCCTTGAATTAAATGCATGTAGGTGGCGTATAACATATTATTGAAAAGCTCTTGATGAAGGCTACAACTTTGCTTTAAATCTCATTTCAATCGGAGGTCAAAAAAATAATTTATAGGTGTCCAAAGTGATAGAAGTCTTGATTTTGGGAATTTTAGGACTCTTGACTTCGGAGTCTTGGGAAAAATAACATTTAGGTATAGCTCCCATGGCCAATCATAGAGAATACTATGAGGGGGAAGATGGTGGCTTCCACCAAGTCGAGGCCGTGGTGAGTCTTGTGAGTCCGTGTATGCCTATTGTTCGTCCATGCATCAAAAGTGCTCCAATTATGCACTAACCAACTTATTGTTTGGTTTGTGCATATCAATATGAATAATTGACTTGCTTGTCACTTGTCTTAGTCCCCATCCTAAAACTCTAGCACGCCTTTTTACCCTTAAAGTGCTATGAGCGAGGGAACGTAACCCAATTACTTCTTCCATTGATTTCATTTTAAGACTTGCATTTGAATCAATCAAAGAATTTGAGAGGGTGTCATTGTAAGGACAATAGCTGGAACAAAAGCCAAACAATTGTGTCTTACAAGGATTTTGTTAAGGTGCATATGTGAAGCTAGATGAAGTTAGGATATCAAGTTAAAATGTCAAATTATGCTACTATAACATCATCATCGTCTTCATCATTTTAACTGCAACACCACTCCATGTGTCTATGAACTCTAAATAACTAGTTTCTACTTGTAATGACAACATCAAAAATTCAGTTTGAGTGCATCCTTGCACTTATAATTTCAAACATGTGAGCAATACAAGATGATAACGTCAAAGAAAGACATACCAACAATGAAGATGTAAGGACAACTTGTAATTTTGCCTTCCATCCCCACAACATCTGATGCATTTGTTCCTCCAACATTGCAACATCTTTCAATTTATTTCCAATTGAGCTTGTTATGTTTGTCACAACATGTCTTGAAGATCATCCTCCACATTGTTGGTTATTTTTGCCCAAAAATAAAGTGATCCTTTATGTTTTATAATTGCATCACTTCAATTCCAACATCAAACCATTTCTTCACCAAAGTGTTCTCAAGTTGACATCACAAAAGTTTGAACACTGAATCATTATTTCAATCACAATTGACACATGGAGATTCATAACCCCAACCCAAGGCATGTCTGGTGCTTATATAACTTGCTGGGTAGGGTATTCTATCTCAGGGGTACATACTTTGGGTAAAGATAAGGATGTGAAATAAAAGACAATTGATATTAAATCGTCTAAACAAACTATCAATGGCAACTCAAATCATTTGTCTCCCCTTGAATATTCAAAGTCCGACAACATAAGCCTTTTTTTGAATGGTGAGGTTGGGCTTTTAAAGCACACTGATCACTAATTCTTTAACTTGTCGTGTTGTTTGCACCCAACCACCAAGTGAAAATATGTGTTTACTCTTCTCGTTTCCTTCCACCATCATTGCCACCATTAATCTTGGGGATCTAAAGGCAAATGTGAACATTGTTTGCAAGGTAGGAATAATGGATTAAACACTGTTTGCAAGGTAGGAATGATGAATTAAGGTTACCATTTGCCTTCATTTTGTGTACAACTCGTCATGTCACCAATTACTTGAAGTCTTAAGATCTCGTTTAAGATTTGGAATAAGGACAACTAATGTGGCCTCATGAGCATCCAATATTTTTGGCCAACCCTTTAGGTCACCTCCTCAAAAATTTCACATTTAAGAAACAAGATGCCATTAAAGCCTAGCATCAACATCAACTATTCACATTAAAATTGATTCCTTGTTAATGATCATTAAACCAAATTAATTAAGCTAACCCATGCTAGCACCACATTAATTATGACTTAACTAAATAACAAACATAACATATTTAACATATATATTTTTTCTTGAAATAAAAGTTCAAGTCTTTTTTTGCATTATACATTTTGATATTTTGAATGACCTTAACTTGAGTGTACAACTAATTCTTGGTATTGCTAACAAAATTTCTTCCCAAAAATAAAAAGAAGATGAATATTTCCAATTGGATTTGGGCCAAACAAGGATTGATATGTGGAGTGTGCAAATGAGTGCAAGCATATGGTGTGAAATGAAAGTGTATTGGAAATAAATGAAGACTCCAAAAAAAACCTTTCTATTGTTCAAACTTCCAAATTTGTAAACGAAATGACAAAATATGATCTTAAAGTGACAAAACCCCTAAATTGGCAATTTCAAATTTAAAAAAAAGTACCATTTCAAATGTTTCATGAAAAAGTGTAGAATATATTATAAGGGTGATAACTCTTTTCAAGACCATAATGAATCTTGTGAATTCATGACTTGTTCATGTATTGATTTGACTCTAAATGAATTGACCATCTTTTTTTCTTGATCCATGCATTTTGATGTGTCCATGAGTGCAATTTGAAGAGATCATCCTAGTCCCATCCTAGAACTCTTACACACCTTTCTTGTCCCAATATAAAGAATTTAGGGAATGAGCCCAATGCATTGTATTATAAAGTTTACCATGATACCTTGTAACAAGCCTTAAAGGGCATGTCATTGAGTGATATTGAGCCTTTAAACGATATTCAAATCCTCTTCCTACTATTTCAAGTTGCATATTTGTCAAAAAAAAAAGAGGGGACATAATGACACACAAAATCTCATCATGAGGCCTTAGCAAAATCCAAGCATAATAGGTGACAATAGATAGGATTACCAACTCTTGCTGCTCACTCACACGCTCACAAAATAACATTCCTTGATTCTACTAAGACATGTTTCAAAGTGTAACCCAGGCTCCTCCCACTCTAGTCATACCACAAGTCAAACAATACTAAGGATCACCCATCCCACTTAGGAAAATATGCAAAATACCCAAAATACCTGAAAAAGATACCAAAACCAGTTATGAGCATAGAACCAGTCAAACACTTGAAGAAGAAGAGGGGACATTTAGTGGTAAGTTAGACCATCTCCAAAGATGCTGAGTTACCGTTAACGCTAACTTTACATCCCAGTTAGCCAAACTCCCCAGTTTGCTGGGCGACCGTTCGTTGTTACACTAACTTTACATCCCAGTTTTTGTCAGAATCCAGTGTTGGACGGTTATTAAAAAAACTGGCACTAAATTGATTGGAGGTTCTCAAGGTGGTTTTTATGTAAAATTCTTTTTAAGATATATAATGGTGATTTATATTTATATTATATATATATTGTGATTCTCAAAACATCAAACCGATCAAATTTTGATTTACGGAGTCAGTTCTCAAGAAATTTATAACGGATTCTCATGTAGAACCGTGGTCCTCAAAAATCTTAAGAACCGGTCAATTAACCTTCTAGTATAGAATTGAGTGCTCATTACTAGTTATAGTTATCAATATATCATGAAAGCCGCCGATTCTATGAGGGTGTTTGGAAAAGCAGGAACTGCCGGTTCTTTTTACTCTGCAAATTTTCAATAAATCACAACCTGAGGTTCTTTGATTTCTAAGAAAAAATGAACTTGAGGTTATTTTAAAAAAATTAATTAACCGTCCCACATTTTTGTCCAATCCTTCTAACTTGTGGCAAAACAAAATTTCACTTCAAGCCCAATCATCCGATTAACATCCAATCGAAAGGGCACCTTAAAAAAAGGGGTTCCTTTCCCCCAAAAAAAATTATGAAGGAATTATTTCTCTGTTCTTTACTAATATTGAGCTGACCAGTACATTGTTTTATTTGTCTTTTTTTTTCCTCAAGGAACACAGAGCAAAGGAACACAGACTAATTTTCTTGCATAAAATGATTAAGTAAAATCATTTAGTGAGGCAAAAACTGGATGGTATCAGGAATTTTTTTTTGGTATTAAAAAATTGGCGAGAATTTCCCAAAAAATAGGAAAATTAGTCAAATTTACACTAGGAAAAAAAAAACTTCCCAATTTTTCTGTCTATAAAATGACAAAATTTGTTGGGAAAAAAAGAACACTTGATGATATATGGCGTTGTTTAAATTTTTTATTGTAGGATGGTCAGTTTGTGGGTTCCTAGAGCATTTAAATTCCCAGTGTTCTGTAAGAACATTGATTATATGTGCAGTCCCTAGGGCTGTTGCATTCCCAAAATAAGGGGCCTAAGACAAGGCCAGTAGCCCAGTCCGGCCCCTTACTTTGGGAATGTGCCACACCCCTATGCTATACCCATTGAACCTAAAAATATGTAGGTCACAAGGTGTATGAGAGGAGGGGTTCTTACCCTGACTTAAGACTGAGAAAAATCTTACACGCACGAGTAGGTATAAGATCGCTCCCATTCTTAAGTAGTAGGCGTAAGATTCCTCGGATATAATATAATTTTTTTTCACAGTCAAAACTCCAGATTCAAGCCCCCTAAGTTAATCGTCCGCTTGGGTTTGCCCATCTGCCAAGAATATCCAATTATCATGTGGAAATGTGGAAACAATGTAGAGTCACCCAACCTTTCAACTGAAAAAATGTTATTTAAGAGTAAAAAATCAGGTGTCCTGGAAAGTTCAGGGTTTAAGGTTTTTGGATTTTGGATTTTGGATTTAGGTAAGGTTAAGAAGCTTGTCCTAGGCCCCTTATTTTGGGGATGAGCCTAGCTTGGGGCTCTACTTGTCATGAGAGAGGGTTCTAAGACCTACTCCATGGAAAGCATCCAGCAGCAGGGCATGGCCATTCGGTGAGTGCGTACACTGTTTGTCCTGAAACCGTGCCCTAAAAAAATTCCGATGTATTTTCCGGGGCAGAGTGAGCATGCACAGGATTTCTTTTATGTCTTAAAAAAAGAAATGATACTTACGGAAAAGACAAAAGCCGACATTACTTAACCTAAGCTCAGGTACTATGATGTCAGCGACTTACCTTAAACTCAAGTTACCATCAGTTACTTTATGTCGTAAAATTACCAAGTTACTACCAAGTTACCCTCAGTTAATACTTATGTCAGCAAGTTACCGTAAGCTCAGTTACTACTTCTTCAACAGTCCTGTCAGGGAGTGGTAACTTATGACTTGGCGACCGACAATAGCCCGTTGGAGGGGTAATTAAGGTAACCGGTTATTGTCGGTCGTCTTCTCCCCCCCTTCTTCTCCACCAGCTTTCTGACAAGGAGCCGTTGCAGAACAGCGATGGCCGAATCCGGGCATCGGCAGTCGCACACTATGCGAGCAGTTTTGTTTGCTGTTGCCGGCATCATTCTTTTGCCTTCCGTAAACTACTAAACTCTGCCATTGCTGTGTTTTTAATCTTCGTCTTTTACCTTTTTTTCCCTTTCGATTATCTCGGTTTGGATTTCTGGATTTCCGGAAGAAAAAAAGACTTGAAAGGCCTTTCGGTTTCCTTGCCTGGTGCTTTCGGTTCGTGGGGATTGCTTGCTGCTGTTGGGACGTTTTCATGCGGTTTTCTGTGTTCGGAGTGGTACCGCAATCTGGAGAAAGTCGAGAAAGCAAGGCGCGGAGTGTGGTGTGTTTTCACGAAGATAGTTCAGCCGTGGATTCTCTTTTTGTCCCTCTGTCTTCTTCGCCTTTGAAGTTCTAAAAACATTCTCTCTTTTTTGTCAGTTTTTTTTTTTTCGTTTTTTGCTTTAATGATAGAATTCTTACATTTCCCGTAGTCTTCACTTCTTGTTACCTTGTTGTTTGGTGGCGTTTTGGGTTCACCAGAGCGGGAATCCTCCAGGGAAAAAAAAGGAAGAGTAGGGCATGTTGAAAAGGGAAACTGGAAGACAAAGCGGAGAATTAGGGAGAGTGGAGGAGGGGCACTTCCCGTGAGGAAGTTTTGAGAGGGAAGCGGAACAGTGGGCAGGTTGGTATGGGCTGGGATTGATAGAATCCGCTGCTCCTCCACAGGTTATGGCCTTGCCCAGAATCGACTCTCACCCCAACAATTGATTTCTCTGAGAAAGATATTCATCTACTTGAATGCAC
The DNA here is from genome assembly GCA_963920785.1 of Sphagnum contortum. NCBI lineage: Eukaryota > Viridiplantae > Streptophyta > Sphagnopsida > Sphagnales > Sphagnaceae > Sphagnum > Sphagnum contortum. Next base: position 4,085,506 of record OY987284.1, on the reverse strand, counting down.
CTATGTTAGCTAATGGGGCTCACAGAGCTTACTACAATGCCTGGGAGTTGCTGGATGGTCCAATGATGTGCCAACATGGTCCAAACCAAAGAGGGTCACTGAAGCTGCAGTGGGGAAGCTCAAAACTGGAAGAAGAAGCAGAGAGTTGGGCTCAAGGGTGATTTGAGCGAAGGCACATTTTTCAAATCACCCTTTCTGGATTGCAAGACTTTAGGGCATATGGATCTCATGGAGGAGAGTAGTGTAGACAGGGAGAATGGGGTACAAGGCCGAGGGGGACTAGCAACCACCACAGCCAGAACACTCAATTTGCCAGCAGGAATGTCAAGAGACAGTTTGCAGCTAGAATCTGTAGCTAGAAGGTTATGGAGAGGACCTGGATCTCCAATGAAGCAGAACCTAAGCAACATTGGAACAAGCAGCACATCATCCCCTGTAAGGACCTCATACAGTGACCGGTTTATCCCGAGCCGTTCGAGCTCTAATCTGACAGGTTTTGCCCTCTTGGACAGATCCCCATCAGGTGCTAACATTGCACAAGCAAATGATAACAGGGAAGACAGTGCAGCAGCATATTCACTCTTACTCCGGTCAGAGCTTTTTGGAACAGAAGCATCATCACCAGCAACCCCAGATAAGGCAATGGGATTGGCTGCTCGAGATCCCATCCGCTCCCCTATCAGCCCCACCAATAGAAATCTCTTTAGGTTCAAGAGTGATCACCAGGTGCGGGGGTCAAGTTCAAGGCCAGAAAGTCCATACTCTCTTTCCCCTGGAGTATTGGATGCCACCCTCACTAGCACTACAATGAGCCCCAGGAAAGCACCTCGAAAGATTGCAAGGTCTCCGTACAAAGTACTGGATGCACCAGCCCTGCAGGATGATTTTTACCTTAATCTTGTCGATTGGTCATCACACAATGTGTTGGCTGTAGGGTTAGGGACTTGTGTCTACCTCTGGAGTGCTTGCACTAGCAAGGTCACAAAGCTTTGTGATTTGGGTCTTGCTGACAGTGTCTGCTCTGTAGGTTGGACTCAACGGGGAACCTACCTTGCTGTTGGGACCAACCTGGGTGAGGTTCAGCTGTGGGATGCAACACGGTGTAGGAAGGTGCGGACAATGAGTGGCCATCGAACTCGTGTGGGAACCTTGGCATGGAGCTCTCACATCCTCTCTTCTGGCAGTCGTGATCGGAACATTTTGCAGCGAGATGTGCGTGTTCAAGAGGATTTTGTCAGCAAGCTGGTGGGTCATAAGTCAGAGGTTTGCGGCCTAAAGTGGTCATATGATGACAGGGAGCTTGCTTCAGGGGGCAACGATAACCAGCTTTTTGTGTGGAATCAGCAGTCTACACAACCTGTTGTGAAGTTCAGCGAACACAATGCAGCTGTCAAGGCCATAGCTTGGTCACCGCATCAGCATGGGTTGCTAGCCTCTGGAGGTGGGACGGCTGATCGATGTATCAGATTTTGGAACACAGCAACCAACACTCCTTTGAATTGCTATGATACAGGAAGCCAGGTATGCAATCTTGTGTGGTCTAAGAATGTGAATGAACTAGTCTCCACACATGGGTACTCTCAGAATCAGATTATTGTTTGGCGTTACCCAGCAATGTCAAAGCTAGCAACTTTGACTGGCCATACCATGAGGGTTTTGTATCTTGCAATTTCTCCGGATGGCCAAACAATAGTCACAGGAGCAGGTGATGAAACCTTGCGATTTTGGAATGTGTTTCCATCTCCCAAGTCACAGAGCACAGTGCGAGACACAGGGGTTTGGTCATTGGGTCGAACCCATATACGATGAAGACCCTCTAGAAATGTCAGGGCCTTTCCAGTTCCCCAGTTCAGTAGACTTATGTGGCTTCTGGTGTTGCGTACCATGAGGCTTCAGTAATTTAACACTAGGGTTAGGTGAGCCACATTTATGGCAGGTCTGAAGAAAACGACATATCTGTTGGTGCTTTCTATGAGATTGCAGTACTGGACATGGCTGGTGTGTTAGTGATAAAAATTGCTGGTTTGTCCTCAGGATGCGGTCTTGAAAAGCACAAAGCTATTGTGTGTTGTCAGGGTAGACAAAGGCACAAGATGCCATATGTTCACACCCCTTGAATATTCCCAACTCTCAATGGAAAAAGAAGGATAATGGCAACGTGCTGATCTACAGGAAAAACAGATTTTCTTCTGTATTATGAGCATATCAGTTCCTGTTTTAGGCCGCTTTGAATCTGGATGAGATGTCAGGCATTGTGCATACTATGAGAATCTATTTTTTGTGTAGCTGATCCTCTCTTACAATGACTTTTTGGAGAAACAATAGAGTAAATCTTTCATATGTCCATGTGCAGATAAAGTTTCTTATCAGTCTGATCAAAATCTGGGCTCTGGTCTTTTTGTGTTTGTGCTTCTTTTGAGCATCCATGTTGACTTCTTTTGTGCTACAAACTGAAACATATAGTGTGTCATATTGCGTCTCCTCTGTTGTAGTGTAATACATGCCATGGTATTAAAATGCATAGGTTGGAACAATTTTTCAAAGTCTGGCACCACTTGTGAAGGGCTTCATACTCCAAATTATGCAAGGAGTTGGGAGGATCTTTACAACTTATATTTTATGCAATTCAGGAACTGGGGACTCTTGGGCTAGTTCAGGTCTTACAAAGTTCCTGCTTGGAAATATACATTATGTCAATCTGAGATCCAAAACAAAATTGATAAGGGAGTTATGGGTACTGCTTGTCATTCAGATTGGAACCTTTTCCCTTGATGAGAATAGGCAACAAGTGCCAAGACCTTGACAAGCTATCAGATCATTGGATCTTGAATGCATATACTGTCAGATGACAATGCCCTATTAATCAGAATTTGTTTTGTGAGTATCAAACTAAAAGTTGTGGTTGAGGTACAGTTGTAACCCCAGTTATGAGTGTTCTAAATGTTGCAAAGTCCTCCAGTTTCAAACCTGGAATTTCCCCCAGTCCTGGAGGATGTGAAGTGTCAATGTTACAAGTGGATTAGGAGCTCAACAACACAGCACAATGTTCCCAAAGGGCTGAACAATGAGTCTCCACATTGCAGAGCTTGCAATAGTGTGAATACTAGTGCGGTATGCCCGTGAGGGAATGAAAAGGAAAGTCCAACAATGGTTCAATGTGTAATGGCTGTTAGCCAGGATGAATTGGGAGGTACCAGCAATTTTTAGGGGGTGAAGTTTGGCACTCTGGTGAAGTTTTTGGACAAATTCAGTGCAATTTCAACCAAATTTGCTGTCTTTTAGGGGCAGAATTCATCAAATTTTCAATCTCACAAAAATTTAAAAAATATCCCTGAATTCTCTTTTTGCCTCATCAAGTGAGGCTTCTCTATCAAGCTGCATTTGGCCGAGGAAAATATTAAATTGAGACTTGGAGACCCGGATTTTGTCTTAAGAGGGGGGTTAGAATAAAGATTAGAAACAACCCAAAAGAATTACCCCAATATCATATGTGCACATTATTGCCTTTTTTCCCTTTTTCCCCCTTGTAATCCCAGGCTCAATCCATCTTTTTCTCAAAAAAGATCAATGATGCCCAGACACACTTTGAACCCCTGTTGTCCATGTTTTGGGCTGGCCATTGATAACAGGACCCAAACTGTGTATGGGCACCACCAAAATGTGTACACCACCAAACACCATAACATTGTACTTGCCCATAGTTGTTACTGCAGTCAGTACAAGAGTATTGCTGCAATTTTTTCCCCTTAGTCTGCCCTCATTTTTTTTCACCTTGGCGTTCCCAGACATGTTTTGGTCATGTGACAGGTGCTAGGGGTGTGTAACATGCTACTTGGTGTGTTATGAGACCCTTGGTACTCATAACATGGGAGGTTATGGGTGCACAACATGGCAAGGTGAAGAAAACGGGGCAAAGGGCAGTCTGGGGAAAAAAAGCAGGCAGTACTTTTAAAACTGCCCACAATAACAACTATGTGCACATATAATGTTGGGGAAATTAAGGGTTTTTAGTTTTTACCATGGTATGAGTGTAGGTGCAGGTTCACATCCAAAGGGGTAATGGCTCTCCCTTTTATGGCAGGTTCAGGTTCAGACTTCAGACAAAATCATGAGAGGTGATGCAACTCTATAGCATGGTTAAAGAACTTGAATACAAAATGAATTTGGTTAGAAAAGAAGCCTAGGAATGCAAAGTGAATTTGATTAATGAAAAAGAGCCTAAAGACTACACCCAGCTAGGTCTCCAGCTATCACCCACAAACTGGTTCCACTAGCAGCCTAGAGAGTAAAGCTAGGTTTACAACTGTCTTCCACAAAGGGATTCCTAGAGTAAGTTAAAATTGTATTCCAATTTCCAAATCCTGATAAGTAGGCTAGATGCCAAGTCTCCTCTCAACAACCCCAGGAGAAAGGAAATGTCTTAAAAAGAAAGGAAGATATTTAGTTTGTCCAACTAAGTGTGACTGAGTGTCTCCTCTTATATCCACATTGTTTTAGGTGATTGGAGTACTTGGGTTTGCAATATAGGAAGAAACATATATAGCTTGACTTATTGATAATGGATTGGACCCACTATAGTGCCCACTTATAATAATTGGTGATTGAGTTACCACAAGTTTGCCTCTTCTTTGATGCTTTGGGTGCATATGACATCATACCATTTGACAATTAGATCATATGGAAGTGCAAAGATTGTTGTCACTTGGTCACTTTAGACATTGAAAATTTTCTTGAAACTACACATTTTTTAAACAAATTAAATAATTGTTTAGGTGGCCTTTGTGAAGGAAGACAATTGCAAGTTGCCTCCAAGAAACCATACTGGTGATTCAATTTTGTTTCCTGTAAGGTTAAATACTCATAGCAAAAGAAAACATTCAAAGTGAAAGGTTTGTCTGGGGCTTCATAAAGCCACATCTCGCTCAAAACAAGGCAAAAATTTCTAACATAATTTTTTAAAAAATAAAATTTAGTAGTTGTCAACACATGTATTTAGGTTTTCAATTTCAGTTGATCAATTCCAGATGACAATTTTAAGCAAGGGAGCAAGAGAATATGATCCACTCACACCGCAAAAACTTTATATTCTTTCCCAAATGTTTTTGCGTTATACTAGACATGTACTCTGTGAGCAAAGTCACAAGCAGGAATATTCATTGTGCAAATGGAAATTTATAAAAAGGAAAAAGGTCATGCAGATTCACACAAGGTCCAAATATTTCAAAGTGAACATTTGTCCACAATAAATAGACATGCATGGGATGTGCAAGTTTTTTACTATGTTTGTATACCCTAAAGGATGTTCTTCCTTTCTTAGGGTGCATTACAAAGGAAAAAACAATTGCCATGATGTTGGCTTCAAACTTCAAACTGTGCTGGGTAACGGCCATAATCTCTACCAAATATCACTTATAGAAATTAATCTTTGAATATTTTATTCAGAAGAAAACTTTGGATACTTGTTTTAGAGCACTTCAAAAATACTAAATCAATTTTCAGTCTCAATTGAAACAAAAAAGACACACATCGTTGAACCCCTTTCACATGGATGCTTTGTGGTGTGTGTTGTGACCCACTTGCTATTCTAATCCATCAAAAGTCAAAAGGCTGGCCTATCACAACCCCACTTTGGGCTATGTGTGAGGGGGAAGCCCACACTCCCAAAAGTGGGAAGTTGGAGTCCTCCGAGACTCCCGAAAACTCAGAGTTCGATCGCAGGGGTCAAATCTCCTCGCATTTGAGTGTTCTTGGTCTCATTGGAAAGGTCTTAACGTGTAGATGTCCAAAATGGCTTGCATGAGCCATTTGGACATCTGCAGCCCAAGTTATGGGCAAAAGAAGGGCCAGGAGTCAAATTGGCAATTTGACTCCCGACCACTAAAAGTCAAGAATCGACCTTTTTTCGACATTCGTTGACAGAGTGCGACATGGCGTTGGAAATCTCTTGAGGAGAGCTATAACTTTGGTTCAAACCTCGCTCCAATCGGATCTTGCAGTTGGGAGATATGAGCTCCCAAAGTCCCGGGACTCCAACCCGAGACAATTTCGGGACTCCTCCCTGGAAAAAGAGCCATTTAGATGTAGCTTCGGCGGAGAGCTGCAGAATATACTATATGGGGGAAGGTGGTGGCTTCCATCGAGTCCGGGCCGTGGTGAGTCAAGTGTGTCAAAGTGCCCGTGGCTTGTCCTAACACCCAAGGGTGTTACTGAATGTGAACTAACCCTCTTGTGGTTGGTTTTAGATGCAGATTCGAGTGAGATAATACGTGTCCCTCTTCCTAGTCTAGTCCCGAGACTTCTAGCACGCCCTTCTACCCCCTTTTAGTGCTGGAAGTCGAGAACAACCCTCAAGTCCCAACTTTCCATAATTCAACATACTTAAACCCTCAAGTGGGTCTAACAAGGGACTTAGGAGCGTGTCATGGCCGAAGGGAATGTGGTCGAAGTTGATGAAATTAAAAAATATCTCGATTGTCGTTATGTATCTACATCAAAAGCAGCGTGGCGCATCTTCAAGTTTGATATGCATGAGCGGTTTCCTACCGTTAAGCGTTTGCAATACCATTTGCCTAATCAACAAATGGTGTTGTTTAACGATGACGATGATGTGTAGGAAGTGGCAACACGGTCAGCCATTTCCAGAATGATGCTCACAGAATGGTTCAAAACAAACCAAGAATCGGAAGTTGCACAAAGCCTTATGTTCGATTAATTCCCTTAGCAATGAGTGTGGAATCAGAAATTGAAGCGATGGACAATGCGCAAGAGAGGCTTTGCCATTGGTCGTATATATTATGCACACCGGACATCGGATGAACGTTATTATTTGCGAATGTTGTTAAACTGCATTAAAGGTGCCACATCTTACGAGCATTTGCGGACAATGGATGGCAGAGAGCACGACATATTCAAAGATGCATGCATTGCAATGGGTTTGCTTGGGGACGACAATGAATGGCATTAAGCCTTGGAAAAAGCCGATGTTTGGGCTTCAGGACGACAACTGCGTGACATGTTTGCCTCCATGTTGATGTTTTGTGAGGTCATGAATCCCAGACAGTTATGGGATGCACATTGGGAGTCTTTGAGTGATGACATTGAAGCAATAACATGTTGCGAGCGTGTTGGTCCAACTATTACCCTTTCTAAGGATGCACTAAAGGATCATGCATTGTATGAGATCGATCAGGTTCTCATGCATTGTATGAGATCGAACAGGTTCTCATGCATAATGGACACCTCTTAGAAGATTTTCCAACGCTTCCCAAGTCTAATTACATCCTTTCTGTTCATGGAGGAAATCGATTGGTCGAAAAAAATTTGGCTTATGATCGACATTCATTGACCGCAGATGCAAACAATGCAGAAGATAGGCTCAATGATGATCAACACAGCGCATACGAAACTATTTTGAATGCCTTGACAAACAAAGAGGGCAAATTTTTCTTTGTGTATGGTAGTGGTGGAACTGGCAAAACATTTGTTTGGACAACATTTTTGTCTTGTCTACGAAGGCAAGGCAAAATTGTGCTTGCAGTTGCCTCATCAGGAATTGCATCTTTGTTACTTCTGTGCGGCAAAACTGCCCATTCAAGATTCAAGATTTCAATTGATCTGCACGATGAGTCAACTTGCAACATCACACAATAGATGAAAGTGGCTGAGTTGGTGCGTAAAGCTGATCTGATCATTTGGGATGAGGCACCGATGATGTATCGCCGAACTTTCAAAGTTGTTGATCCCACCCTGCGTGATTTGATGTAATTGGATGATGCACATGCAACCGATAAAATCTTTGGTGGGAAAACCGTGGTCCTTGGTGGGGATTTTCGATAGATCTTGCCTATTGTTCCCAAGGGGGGACGAGAAGACATTGTCAGTGCTTCCTTACCTCGATTGCATCTATGGTAGCATGTTATAATTCTTCGTCTTCATATCAACATGCAAGTCATGGCAACCAATTCTGAAGAGCAGCGAGAGTTTGCCAAATGGGTGTTGAATGTTGGAGACGATAATCTTCCTGCCATTGTAGAAAAAGGTCTCGATCTAGATTGGATCAAGATTCCATCCCATATGAGGCTGCCAACATAAGATTGCAACTCAAGAGGATTAATCCGAAACATCTATCCGAATCATCGGTGCCACTCTGGAGATGCAATGCATCTTATGCAACGCAACATTCTAGCCCCCAAAAATATTGACGTTGATGAAGTCAACAATGCAATTTTAGAATCGTTATATGAAGAATCGCACACATACCTGAGTGCAAATTCTTTAATTCCAATAGAAGAAAGTGCAAGTGTTGCTGCATGAGTTTCAATGGATTCATTATATTCGGTGGAATTTCTAAACACTTTACAATTCAACAGTATCACAAATCATGAGCTGGAACTCAAAGTGGGTGTGCCAATCCTTTTGTTGCATAATTTCAATCAATCAATAGGATTGTGCAATGGTACGAGGTTGATTGCTAAAAGATTGGGTCAACGTGTCATTGAAGCACATATCATCACAGGAAACAATGTTGACAAACGTGTGTTCATACGTCGCATCATCATGTCCCCCTTTGAGATTGATTGGCCATTTGTTTCGTGTCGTCATCAATTTCTAGTTCGAGTGGCATTTGCGATCACAATCAACAAGAGTCAAGGTTAAACATTCAACAACGTTGGGGTATATTTGCCGTCTCCGGTCTATTCCCATGGTCAGCTGTATGTTGTTATTTCATGGGTCACAAGTAGTGGAAACATCAAGATTTTCAACGGCCAAAGTCCCGATAGATACATGCGAAATGTCGTATATAAAGAGGTTTTAGAACTGTAGTTTGTAATTATAATTTTGTAATATGTACTATCAAATGCACACAAACCTGTGCATTAGGCATGGGGTTCAAACTAGTAGTAGTAGCTTAAGGGATTTTGGCCCCAAGTTAATAATAGGTCTATTTTTATATGAGGATTTCTGCGAAATGATATTTTGGCTTGTGTTGAAACTTGAGATTAGTTCTAAGGTTATAATATCTTGAAAGATTTTGGTTTCTTTTAGAGGAATTTTTTGAAGATTATATTTTTGCATGGTGAAATATTTGAGTTTTCATATTTCTTCTTTTGCAATAAGATACTATTTAGCAAGGCCACAGTGTGACACATCTCTTGTTGATTTGTTGGTAGATCTATAGTTGTGTATTGTATTGCAGTACTTGACTCAATTTTATATATATATAATTTCTTGAAATTTTGTAAAATTAAATCAAAAGTTCTAAATTTTTTACCTACCATTTATTGAATGTTCACAAAACTTGACTTCTTGGAAAATTTAGAAATAGTCTTTTTTCTGAATGTTTAGGAAGCTCTTTTTTTAATATTGACTCAAATATTTATTGTATTAACTCAAAAATTTATTGTCTTGACTTAGATATTTATTGTATGGACTCAAAGACTGTTATTGTCAAAATATTAAGATTTTTAATAAAAAAAAATAAAAAATAAAAAAAAGTTTTCAAATAAAATTTAAAATTTTTAAAAAATATTCAACAAAAACCTGTGGAACTGAACTGACCCAAGTATTACGTTAATACCTTGGTAGCTTTGATAATAATTATATTATTTGTGGAAACACTGAAGTTTTTGAAATTTTGATTTTTTCAAATAACCAATTTTGAGAAGAATTTTCGTAGAATTTTGAAATAAGTATTCTTATTTTGACATGAAATATTTTTAATTAATTAATTAATCAACAGACATCTATTGAAGTTGCCCGTGTATTAGGGTAATTCTTTTTGTCAGGTCTCCTTTCTCACTTCTATTTCAAGTTGAAAAAATGGTAAGTAAGAACTATGCACAAGAGGAAGGTTTTTTTCTGGGGGGCTTTTCCACTCTGTTGGAACTTGGAAACTTGGGCATTATCTCTAATTTCATCTGACAACCTTTAACATCTAAAAGCTAATTCAGATGGCTTGACTTTTTCAAAATATCTAAACACCCCCATTATGACCTAAATTAAGTGGCTATAGCCGTAGTACCTGGGCTATTTTTATTTTTATTTTTCATTTATTTTGGCAGTAAAATTATCAATATTTTACCATTAGGCACTAATACATATAGTAAAGGACGTCGTGGTCGTTTTTCGTGAAGCTTTTCGTCCATCCATCCATCCCGTCATCCATCCATGGATGGCATCACTGCAGCCCATGTGGTTAAGATTTTGCTGTACGCGTAGAAATAGTCACGTTATACAGCAGCGTTTTTTTTTTTTTGGCGAAATTTCGCCAACTGGCGACAAAAAAAAACCCAGTGCGACCTCTGGGAAGGAATTTTTTAAAAGACTTCCAGAACATTCGCCATATTTCTTAGAAAAAAAAAAAAGGAAAAATTCGCCAGATTTAGATAGTGAGTCAGTCTAGCTCGATTGGATTTAGGCAGGATGGCAGAAAAAACTCTACTGTCTGCCTAGGACAGTCGCCATTTAATGTAAATTAAAACTGGGGATCCTCACCATTCCACCTACCTAATGAATTTGGAAAAAAAAACCCTATTATACAAGGTTTGCTTTCTTTCAATTTTTCTGATTAGTTATCCCACAAAGAAGATTTAGCCAAATTAGGCTATAGACCATATAAATGACAGTGAATAAAATACTTAAGAATATTTATGCTTTATATGTATTTGGCGAATGTAATTTAAAAAAAAAAAATTTCGCGATTAGGGCCATTCCTTTTCACAAAAAATGTTAGAATCTGTAAAAAAAACAAAATTTCAGGTTGAAACAATGAAAATAAATTCCCTCAAAAAGAACCTAGCAATGTGATATATAAAGAGGTTTTGGAAAAATGCAGTTTGTAGATGTAATTTTGTAATATGTACCACCAAATACACACACACCTGTGCATTAGGCACAGGGTTCCAACTAGTACTACATAGCGAAGCTAGTGTGCTTGAGAGTTTCTTAAATATTTTTGGCATGGCAGATAGGCTATAAAGAAAAAATGGCAATTTCCAAAACAATTAATTAGTGCCTAACCAGCCTAGCTAGGTACCAAGGCAGTTGTTCATTTCCATCTACAAAAGGGCTTGGGGAAAAGATGACTAAGGTCACCACCCATGGACGGAGAATCTCCGTTTCAGTCAGATGTTGGAAATGAAGATGGATGCCCATTCCAGCCAGCCGGCCGGCCCCCTAAAATGACAATACCTTTGGTGGGAAAGAAACTTGGAGAATTAGATTGGAACGAATATTTCAACACCTAGGAACTTGGACCGTGAACAAACATCTATTGGAAGAATTGTAATTTTTCACCTATGGGGGTGTGCTGGCCAAGCTTGTGAGCCATGGATCGTCATTGACTTGGATGGTGTTTTCTTAGCCTTATCACATTATTATAATGTACTACTACTACATGCACCTTAGCGTTTCATTCCTAAAGTGGAGTGTCCACCATGGAGGATTTGATTTCCCAAGACTTCAGACCTTCTACCACTAAAAACATTTTGGCACTAAAATGCCACTAACTACACTAAGTGGTGACTAGGGGTGCGCCATATTGATCTTTTGTCGAAGCTAGTTAACTATAGTGATGCATGATCATTGAGCTATAGTTAACTGCAGGCAGGATTTTAACTATAGTGATGCATGATCATTGATCAAAAAAATGAATTGGGAAAACTACATTCCAAAACGGCCAGTAATGGCACTATATGATGGAGGCGAAGAAGAAGAGAAGGAAGAAGAAGACACTGACGATGACAATGACAATTCTCATGTCTGAAGAGATTGTATAAGTTCAATAAAAAACATTCGTCGTCCAAGGCTAGTTAACTTTAGTGGTGCTTCAGCTTCTTGTTCAACATGTTTTTCAGTTAGTTAACTATATTGGTGGTCAGAGGCTGAACCTTATAAGCATAGTTAACTTAGAGGTTGTCACAACCCGATGATGAAAAAAAAAAGTTAAAATAATTAACTATTGTAGTGGTAGAAGGTCTGCAAGACTTGTTTTCAGTTTCCTAGAGAGCAAAAGTGCATACCATTCTGCCCCCAAAAGACTTGGAAGCCCCCTTCGTGCTTCGTCATGAGCCTTTTTGGCCTTCCAAAGTTAGTGGTATGCCTGGTGTGGCAATTGGTTATAAAATGGGTGAAATGTTGTCGGCGAGGTTCCCATACGAGTGTGTTCTCTTGAGGGAGGGGCAAACTCAGGCCGTGAGTCCAAGGGTGTTCCCGAACCTCAGGAGAACACATGAGTACGAGAATCTCCCCTTACATAAACAACTCCCTTTTTATTTCCTGGCTTCTTTCCTATTTCATAGAAAAGAAATATTTCCATGGGAACATGGGAAACTTAGGGGAGCTCCATCCGCATAACAGCCTAGGGTTGTTCAGGTGGGGGAGATCCCTCAAAATCTATACTATTAATTGCCTTGTCTGTCCGTCCGTCACGTGACAGTTCCGCGTTTTAACTCGCCGGCGGAACCGGCCCGGACAGTTCCGCATTTTAATCCGCCGGCAGAACCGCATTTATTTTTATTTTTATTTTTTTTTGGGCCTTTTCCGGCGTGTCCGAAGGTCACGGGTACCCACTAGTACACACTGAAATAAAAAGGGAGTTGTTTAACATTCATTGCCCAGAAATTTGAGGGAATGTTTTACAATTAATTAATTATGTGCATTAACTGTAATATGCATTACAATTAGTTGTATATTACGGCCTTTAATAACTATTTTTTAAATGCTAAAAATGCAAATACATGGACATTTTACCAAATTTTCTTCTACTAATTACTTCTAATATAAATAAATAAAATTCCATTCAACATATGGAAAAAAATTAGATTTGTGAGTCATTGAAATTATTCGTTACGTGCAAATTCACATTATATACCTAAAATCATTTTCAAGCTTTAATTCCATTGGATTAAAAAAGGAGGAGATTGCAATGGTTCTCCACTTTTATTTCTTAATTTTCAATTTCCATTTCTTGTCAAAACACTTTCTCAATGCAATTTTATTTTTTTCCCACATTTTAAAGCATATACCTAGTTTAAGGAATCCAAATTACAAGATAGAAAACAATTCTTTTAAGTAGTTAAGTTATTTTCTCTCACATTTCACACTCTAACAACACACAAATACTATATATATCTTTATTTATTTAAAAAAGAAAAATTCACTTCAACCACTAGGGATCATCCCCCATGTCCCCCAAACCCTAAGCTTCATTTACAGATTATGCTTAAAATTTTGAACCCTAAATTTTCATTTACAGATTATGCTTAAAATTTTGAACCCTAAATTTTAGACATTAATTTGGGCAAGCTTGGAGGGGGCTTAAGTCCACTTTTTTGTTCTCTTTTTGGTGTCTTTTTGTGTGTTTTGGGAGGTGGTCCCTGGTAGGGCCCAAATAAGACCAGGCCCTTTTTACCATTTTCACAATCTCTACTTATTTACCCCCCTCCCCTGTAGTGAACTTTTACTTCTAAACCCTAGTCTTTCTGTCTCTCTCTCTCGCGTGGAGCTTCGAGTTTTCTTCGCGCACCGCAACAGCGCTCGTCTCTGTGTTTCCTTGGTCGATTTCGTCGCTCGTGGCGATTGTTTGTGTTGTATGGGTGCTCGCATTTTAGTAGCAGCTACACAGCAGCAGAAGAAGCAAGTGTTGAGACCACAGAAAAAATCTTCAACACCTTCTTCGCAAAGGCTTTTTTTCCTTTTTGCTGGTATGTTAACATTTCCTTCAGATGATACCTCCTCCTCCTCCTCCTCCTCCTCCTTGAATCTTTCTCTTTCTTTCCTTTGTTGCGTCTTTTCTTTGGGTGAATCCTCGTTGGTCTTTGAAAGGCGAAGAGCATTATTACCAGTAGAAATGTATGCATAGTTTGTGCTCATTTTCTGGTCCTTGAGAGCCAAGCGGTTGCTGGGTTTCAAATTCATGTCATCTGTGGTTTGGATTTCTGGTATTCCTTTCTTTTTGCGCGCGTGTCTAACTGACTACCTATATAGGAAGGGCGGCTTCTTGAGGCGACGTCTTTTTGTTCTAAAATTGTGGAAACCTGGGAGGATTTTTGAATTCTTGAGTGTGGCGATTTTTCTTTTTGGGGGCAAGTTGTGGACTGTTACAAAAGTGATGCTGGAAAGCTCTTTGTTGTGTCAGGAGACAAAAAAACAGTCATGCAGTGGGAGCCCAAATCCAGCTGGTGCATTGCCACTGGATGGTGCCCACCTTATGGCTCTTTTGACCACACATTCAGGAAGTGACGGTCCAAGCAAAGAGGACAAGACCAGCACCACTGTTGCAGGACCTCCTCAAAGTTCCATGGAGCGCCCCTGTTCCTCACATGGAAACACAGCAGAGGTTTCTGTTCCCCCACCTGCTATAGCCCCAGCAATGCCAACTGCCCCACCTGTAAATTTGGTGCTCTCTTCTTCATTTTCCACATTTTCCAGTAACAAGTTGCCAAAAGGCCGGTCTCTGAGAGGAGAACATGTTATATATGACGTGGATGTGCGGAGGAGCGGGGAAGCCCCACCACAACTTGAAGTTTGCCGAATCGTTATGCACACGTCTCTGCCAGTTCTACTAATGGGAAGGCGGATAGCAGTAAATAGGAGGTACTTATGCTGTGTGTGGGGAAGAGGCAACATCCGGATTATCAATGTCGACAGTTTTTGTGGCAGCAATTGTTTTGCAGGCGACCTTTATCGTCATACCCAGATATAGTATGGACCAGCCTTATTTGATCTATCTTTCACACTTTGTCCCCAATACATTATGCTCTTAAGTTTCTCTCTTTTGTTTCTCCCTTTTCCTCCTCTCCCCTTATTTATTCGGTTTTGTTCTCCTTCTTTCTTCTTGGTTTCCTTGGTCGTCTCCTGCTTATTTAGTTTTTTTGTTGAGCTAGACCACGTTACAGCTGAATCTTCCTGTTACTACCGGTCTTGTGACAGAAACTTAATCTGTTGGTAAATATATGACATTGACCTTCACCCACTGCCAGGAGCTTATGAAGTCAGTGGGAATGTAATGATAGCTGGTCACTCTACCATACACATTGTTGAAGGTGACTAAACCCATGTATGACTGTCACTGTTGTTCAAAACCGCTCATTTTTTCTCTCAATTATTTAGGGTTGGGTTTCCTCTTTTTCCTGTTCATTGATGTGCTGTTGGCTTGAAAATATCTATAATCTTAGTACTGTTCATCTCTAAATTTAATTCAGGTTGACATGACTTGTAAGTATGCAGGAATTCTCAGCACTTCAGAAAATTGCAGTTCCCCTTCGATCATGATGTGAGCTGAATACCTTTTCCAGTCTAAGTCTTAGGGGTTAGGCCTAAAGTGACCATGTAGAGACTAGACTTTCCTTTGCCGGGTGGTTGTCTTACTGACTTTTGTTTTGGTGACAGAGGGTGACAGATATGTCTTTCTTTGGGGAGGATGTGCATCGGCTTGCAAGGTAAACCTATTTCAAGTTACTTTGACCTTGGTGGTGTTTATTCTTCCCCAAAAGGGGGACTTCTTGAGTCCTTATCAAGATCGGGGACCTTTGCTTGAGCTGGCGATGGTACCTTAAATTGAGAGCTTGCTAATTTCCATTATGATAACCGGTCCGCTCAGTTTGATAGATTCTCTTTTTTGGCTCGGTATAACTTAAATAAACTCCATACATTTGGAAAAGGAAACATAAAATGGGGCCCAGTTAAAAAGGTAATTGCCAATACTCATTTTTCTGTCTTCAACATTAAGTCTCTCAACAGACTTAGAAGGCTTAGGCAAAAACACCTTAATTCTTCAACTAGCCTTTGTCCATTTTCAGATAAGGGGGTAAATTATTTACAGTGTCACTAATAGTAGAATGCTATATGTTGGTCAAACATGTAAGTCTGCCTTTGAGAGATTCCAAGAGCATATAAGAGAAGCTAAAAGATTGTCTAAGCTTGCAAGTTTGTCTTTTGATTTTAAGCCACTATATGCTGCCATAGCCAAAGAGGGTTTCGATTCCTTCTGAGTTTTTCCTATTGAAAAAGTAAATGGGAATTTCTTTGATTCTGAAGGCCGCTTTGCTCTAAACTTGTTTAAGGTTGTTGCCTCTCAATTGGAGAGAAAATGGATGAGTATTTTGCACACTTTCTTTCCAAGAGGTTACAACCTTGAAGGCAAGTCAAACAATCGACGTTCTCCTAGGGTACATAAAGCTTCTGCAATGTTGTGGAGAAAGGGCAGCAAACCTTCATTTGCTCGTTGTAATAACAAAGTTTGGGTTCCTGTCAATGTTCTTCTTAATGTTGCTGTAAGTTTGCCTCCTACTTTGCCAGTTTCTGAAGAGATTGGTGCTCCTTCTGATGATGTGCAACCAAATCAAAATGGGGTCCCTCACCTTTCTCCTCACAGAATTTTTGGCTACAGAGATTACAAAAGAAGGCTGGTTTTCCTTTCTTCTCTTATGTCTCAAGGTAAGTTTTCTATTGTTTTTCTCTCCAATTATAAGACCAAGAATTTGGTTCGTAGGCTTTTGTTGCTGTCTGAGGTTTCTCCTTCTGTTCTCAGTCTTGATGTTGGCCATGCTTTACAACTGTCTAAAATTCTGTGCCTTTTTATTAAGAGAAATGTTCCTCGTTCTTTCTCATCAAGTGCCTCTTTTCTAGGCAAAGATCTCATTATCTCTGTTTTTGTTTCTTCTGGTATGGATGGTTTGAGTCTCTCTTCCATTTTAAACCTTCCTTCTGTGCTAGATTGTCTTCCTCCTTTTGTTAGAAGGTTTTGGTCCCCTCCCTTAGTTGCTTGGAAATATGTCAAAACTTCTGGTCAAGAGTTTTTCAGCTATGGGGTGTTGGGTAGATCTATTCGTGCTTCTCAAGTTAATAAAATTATTCACTCTGGTTGTGCTTGTTGTGGTTTCCCTAGTTTTGTTAATTCCCATCATGGTCATGTTATTTCTGCTAACCTTAATATCCTTTCAAGGCCCAGCCTAATTGAACCCTTTTCTAAAGGCACTAAGTTCAGAAGTGGCTTTTTGTCTATGTTGTCTATTGAAGAAGCTATTGATAAAGGCCTTAAGAAGTTTGTCAACAAGCAAGAAGAGCCTCTAGGAGTTCAAGGGATATTAAGGGAGTGGAAAGCCAAAGTTCTTTTGTTTGTACAGAAGAGGACTCGTGCTTCCTTCGTAGTTCAAACCTCTTCTGATTCTTCTTTGTCTGTCCCTTTAGGAGATCTGGATCACCTAAAGTATCTCCAACAGTCCTTTGTCATTACTTATATGGATAAATGTTGTAACAACTTTGTGTTTGTTTGTAAAAAGTTTTATGTTTCTTCTGTTTTCTCTGAGCTTAATTCTCCTGTTGGTGCTTATGTGGTCTCCAATCTTACCCAATCTGCTGTTCTGAAGTTTCATCTGTCTTTTAATAAGGCTCATAATTTTAATGGTGTTAAGTGTGGCCCTGGTCTCCCCTTTCTTTGTGCAGTTTGGAAGTTTCATAAAAATCCAATTAAACCTCATTTTATCTGTGCAGCCAGCTCGTCTTCCCTGACTGATGTTTCTAAGTGGCTGTGTTCTTTCTTCAAAGCTATGTTTCCTACGGTCAATGATCTTTGGGTCTCTCAATTCAAAAAAGCAGATGTTCCTTGTGATAGTAGTTGGATTCTCAATGAGTCTACAGGAGTGGTGGAGGTAATAAATAATCTTAATTGTTCGAGATCTAAAATTGATAAAACTTCCCCACTTCTGTTGCAGTCTTTTGATTTTTCAACTCTATACACTAAAATTGACCTAGTGGATCTAAAAGCCCGTATGAGAGTTCTGATAAATAAAGTGTTTAATCGGATGCTGAAGCTTCATTGTTTTAAGTTTTTGTTGGTTCAAAAAACAGCTTTGAACTTTAGGTTTTTGTGGCTGAAAAATAAAGCAGAGATCAATTTGTTCGATAATCTGCATAGCTTCAAAGTTGCGGAGGCTTCAGATTTGATCTCTTGGCTGGATTTCTTATTAGACAATTTGTTTCTCTGTTTTGGTCAGGGTGTTTATAGGCAATGCATTGGTATCCCCATGGGTATAAATTGTGCGGTCTATTTAGCTAATTTCTATCTCTTCACCTATGAGTTTGATTTCATTAAGCGTCTCTTGAAGAGAAACACTTGTCCTGTTGTGCTTCATAGTTTGTCCTTGGTTCGTAGGTTTGTGGATGATCTTTTTGTTCCTGATCTTCCAGATTTTGAGAACTTCATGTACCTTAACCAAGACTCTTTTGGTAGCGGCATATACCCAAAAACCTCTTGTGAGTTGAATTGCACATCTAAAGGCTTCTCTTGTAATTTCTTGGATCTAACTGTGAGACAGAGTCCTCAAGGTTTAATCCTGTGACATTTTTGACAAGCGATCTCAACCAGAGTACGCAGGTATTGAAATGATTAGAATGCCTCATGTTCATTCCAATATTTCAATGACTGCAAAGCTGGGGGTTATCAATAGTCAATTTTACAGATTCTTGAGACTTTGTAGTTGTAAGAAGTTTTTTGTCTTCCAGATGGTCAGTCTTATCGTCTTTCTGAAGGCAAAAGACTACCCTTTTTAAAGTTCTTCTAAAGAGAACTAGAGGGTTGCTTCTTAAAGAAAAATTCCTGTTTGGAATTTCTGCTTTTGGCATTTTCAGAATGATTTTGCTTCGGGTCTTGTAAGTGGGGAGCTTCCTGTAAGCCCACTTGTTCTTAGTCTTTCCCTGTTCCTTTCCCTTTCTGTCTTTCTTTGTTTCTTTGTCTCGTCTTTGTTGTGGGCTCTGTTGCTAGCCAGTAGTATGGCTGAGTCTTCCCGTTGCTTCCGGAATTGCAGCAGAAACTCAGTTCGCAGGATGGTGCTTGTCACCGGCCTGTACCCACTGTAGGGAGCGGATGAAGTCAGTGGGGAAGTTGTGATAGTTCAGTCCCTATCATACATACTACTGTTGATGGTCCCTGAACCGGTGTGAGACTGGCACTTTTGTTCTTACCGGTGTGTGTTTTTTGTTCTTTGTTTGTTTTTTGTCTCCCCTTGTTTGGTTCTTTCTGTGGCTTCCTGGGGAAGTGTTAATTTTGCTGTTTCTTCTTCATCGTGAGAATGGAGATTTCTCTATTCTCATGAAAGATATTCCTTCATTCGTTCATATTGGATACAATCCTAGGCAAAAGACCCTGAGCGTCCTAAAATTGTTCAACCTTTCATGAAAGATTCTTGGAATCTATTCCATCCACTAATTTAATCCTTGGACTACACATCAAGATTGTAGGGCTTATGGTCATGTTGCAAGCTTTGTGGCACAAATCACTGTTACATCAACCGATTCCACCCATTGTAGCGAACTCAGCTATATATAGGTTATCGGGTGACCCATTCATCCAAAGTGTAGGAATGTAGGGACCTCCAAGTCCTTGTGGGAGGAATAGATGACCCATTCAGACCCACAATAGTGGCTACAAATATACCTAAAGGAGGTCACCCTAATTGTGAAGAAAAATTCAATCAATGCATGTCCAGCACACAGTGGTGTCATTCTTCTCCCTGGGTGAAGGATTTTCTGTGTAATGCAGTGCAAGTGCAGATGGTGTTGTTTTGGTTTGGGAGATAAGGCAGTGTGCAGTAGGCAATGGCGAACCATTTATATAGCCCTGGATTTTTCTGGCTATACAAATTGTTGGTGATTGGGAGTCTTGTGATCCCTGTGTGTGCTGGCATTCACAGATGCAGGTAGCTTTTATTCCTCCTTGGAGTTCATTATTGAGCAATTTGTCATCATTGCAAGGGGTATGCATGTTATTTACATGTCTGCATCAAGGGGGTGGAATAAGTCCTCCCTTGTGCAGAATGGATGGTATGGAAGTCCTTTTCCTAGTTTTTCCTATGAACACCTTCGCTGTAGTGACTGATCCAATCAGGAGAGAATTGTTCAGGGAATGCGGGTTGATGGCTTTCCTTGATCAGTGAAGCCATTACTGTTGAGTAGATGTGAAGGATGCAGACATATTTGAAATGTGGATCTGAGGAGATAGCCCTCAACTGTGCTATGTGTGCAGGATATACTGGTGGTGGCAATTGGCAAGTTGGTATTGAGAATTGATGTAGGGAAGGTGCGGCAGAAACCACCTCCAGGGGGCTTCAATGGACAGGGACCGATAGTTTGTGAGGTGGAGAGCCCATTAGAAGGTGTGGAGGTGGTTGGGGCTCATGAGGAACAAGTCACTGACCTGGCAGTTCCTTCATTTGTTTCCTCTCATGTGGCATCAGCCTCCCAGGATGGCACCGTGAGTCAAGCTCTCTCCATTTTTTCTTGACTGTTTCTTGCCCTTTTTTGTTAATGTTTTCTCCATGAGACAGATTGACAGGCTAGATTGGGTGATCAAGGAATCTGCCACTTTTCCTTGTCGATGTCAAGAAGGTATCAACATCTAAGGTATGATCTGAAATTTTGTTCTCGTTTGTGCTCTTGGGTGATTTTTTTGATCAGGTGAGGATATGGGAGGACAAAACAAGGAGACCATTGTCAAAAAATTTACCACATGAGGGAGAGCTTGTGAGTACAGCTGCCTTTTTGTGTGCAGCAGATCGCCCTGATGATCACACCATCCTTACTGCGATACAGATTCTATTTCTGCTGTTGCACTTTTGTTGGCCCTGCATGTGGTTCACAGCAGAAACTGGCTGAGAATTTGATACAAACAAGTTAGCAGATAAGCAAAGGCCTTTTGGGGAGGTTGTGATGTTTTGCTTGAATAGGGAGACTGAAATTTATATTGCATAATTTTCGCAGGGTCCCCTGAATCAGGTGCTAAAGCTGTGGGCGTCAACTGGTAGTGGAGAAGAATCCCGGTCAAAACTCAATACAGGAATGTGGCATTGCATTCAGACCCTGAAATTCCAGAGCTCATGTGCGGAAGGCAAACTTGAGAATGCCTTCTTCAACCAACTTGCAGTGGCACCTCAGGCGAGCCTCATTTTGTTGGCAAATGCCAAGAGGAATGCTATCTATGCAGTGCATGTTGAGTTTGGAGGTGGCGCAGTTCCTGCGAGAATGAACTATTTGGCAGAGTTTTTGGTTAGAGACCCGATTTTTAGCCTTACAGTTGCAGAAGAGAAAGAGGGTTTTGTGCAACTGACACATATCATTTTTATTGAAAAAAATCATTGAAAAATAATAATTGTTTAAAATGATTAAATTGACATGGCATTCACATCACATTACACTTTACATGTCACACCATGAAAATTTATGACATGAAATTTTAATATTATCAAAAATAAAATAAAATGATAATCAATAATGTGATTAGCGATCATGTCATCATTCTTTGCAACTAGGTGGATGAAATTATATGGGTTTAACAGCTGATAAGTCAAGTCATTAATCACATATGTTTTCATAAGTAATGCTTAGTCACAAATAAAGATTGCAGAACTCAAAATGTGTTACAATAAGATTTATATCTTTCTTAATCATTGACCATCGTTTGGTGGGGAATCAATGTAACATTATTTAATAAAATATCAACTAAAAAATTAGAGTAAAAAGACCATGAATTTTAAGTCTATTTGTCATTTCAACAATACAAGAAATATAAGAAACCCAATCAAGGACATCACATATTTCTTCCAATTTTAAAAAAATAGTTCATTTGTTGTTTGAAAAAAATGTTAGGTTTGTAATGTAAAGAGAAAGGACATTATTCTGAAATGTGGAATAGAACAAAAAATAAGGTCAATGTTATTTTAAAATAAAAAATTAAGACCTCATGTTACAATGAGACAATGGAAATTGATGGGTAATGTCTTCATAGTGTGAGATTCCCAAAAGAAGTGCATTGTGGCTTTGCCTGGGGTGAATGCTTATTTGAGAAGTGTCTTCCTCATAGGCAATTGCATTAGGTGAAACATTTGGGAAACACCATTTGTTATGGCAATGTTAACTTATCATGTTGTAACTCACAACAATGTAAAAAATCACTTGATTCGAACATATTTTCATGTCTCAAACCTCACTCTACAAAATCAAACTACAAATATAATTTTGAGATTTTTGAACTCTTTCCCCATTTACTCACACACACACACCTCCACTTTGTGCAAAAGGTGAGATCATGTTAATGCTCCTTTCCTTGAGCTTATTTCAAAAATTGAAAGAATCATAAGCATAGGTAAAAGGAGAAGAAAACATCTAGTTTGATAATGTAACATCATCAACAACCATCCCAAAAAGATTTTAGCAATATTGGGCAAAACATTTGTTTTTTTGAAATCCAAAATTGTAGAGAATTAGCCAAAAACATTTGCCTCAAATCATGATTTTTTTATTAAAAAAACGTTTGGGGGGGCGGGGATGAATTTTTGCCACTTGGTGACCAAAAACAAATCTAGTGCACATCATACAAAGGGTTTTTGTGAAAATTTTGTTTCAAAGTCGTAATAGAGGAATTTATTTATTTTTTGAAATTGCCAGCTTTGGGCAATAGCTTGCAGAAGGTTGCCAAACTATAATATGATTTTGTTTCTTTTTGTATTGACCTGTAGTCAAATTTGGCTAAATCCTCTTGTGAATGATCACCAGTGTGGCTGCAGCACAAAATTCCTTTTCAATTGTTGAGGTCATAATTTGGCAGAATTTTGTCAGCAAAAAAAAAAAAATCACTTCCTAATTTAAACTCCCCCCCCCTCCCCCCCAACCCCATCCCAAAAACCCGGTAGCAGCCATTTTTTTGGTGCGAATTTTTTTGTGTCAAAATTGAGAATGGAATACAATTTTGCATAGTCCTTGTTTTTTAAAGGAAAAATCGCCAAATTTTTTTGCCACATTTCCACTCAGATTTTAGATGGGAGCACATTTTTTACGAGCTTTTACATTTTTGGTCGGGTTCTAGAAACTTGTCCTCATTTAATCCTAAATCCCTTTTGGCATGTCACATGTGACATATGACGTAAAAACCTCTCTTTTTTGTTTCTCTTTGTATTTTGAGGCATCTCCCCCAGCAGAAGATCCCTAAGGAGTTATGTGGTGGGGTAGATCGCGTTGTATTTCTATATTCCCATGTTCCCATATAATTGTTTTTGATGGCATGTACTCAGCAAAATTTAAAAACACAAGGAGGAAAGGGACAGATGAGTAAAATTGAGAAAAAAAAGAAGGAAATAATGGAGGAAACAAAAAGAAGAGATTTTTATATATGTACAGGTTCCCATAGTCGTGTGTTCTCCATCGCTCGAGAACGGCCTCAGGCTATCGCCCTCAGCAGAACCCACTCATATGGGAACCTCCCTTACAACACAACAAAATTTATTAAAAATTGGGGGAAAAAAAAACACACACACACACACACACACTACTCCCCCCTCCCAAAATAATAATAATAATAATAAGAAGTAGAAATTTGGAAAAAAGAAACATGCACACCCAGGGTTTTTTTTTCAATTTCGTGATGTAGCTGAAGTGGCGATCGTCCAAGAGATGGTTTAGCCAGATTTGGCTACATACTAGATATGAAAGTAGAACCAAAAAAAAAGCAGAATCCTTCCATATTCTTGACCACTTATGGAAGTTGTCATAAAAATATGGCGATTTCGAATTATTTTCTTCAAAATCTGGCGAATTGGGGTCATTTCTTCCATGAAAATTTCTTTGTAGAGGTCAGAAATACATTTTTCAGGTCGAAATTTTCCATATTTTTGGCAACTTGTGAAAGTTATCAAAAAAATCTGCTGATGATGAGGATGATAATGATGATGATTGGGATGAAGATGAGGGAGCTGTTGGTAAGGGAGCTGTTGGTAGTGTTAGCGATAAAAATGGGAGAGTGAGATGAATGGTGGAAGCTGATATTTCACAGCCTAATTCAAGAAGAGAACTCTTAGCAACTAGGGAGCGATGGTAGAGCTCTTTCTATGATATAAATTTCTTTATGAGAGTTCAGGTCTATGTACACGTAAGCCATGTTTACTTACTCTATTGCTGCATAAACCTAAACTGCAGCACCTTTGATCATAAGTATTGGCTCAGGCATTTTTCACTTGGGAGCATTTTTCTTGAGACTTTGTTTGCCGTCTTGGGGTCATGAAGGCTTTAGTGTCAATTGATTATCTGCTGTTACCTTTGAGGTGTTCTGCAGTTGTGTCAATCCAAGGTTATGAGCTTACTGAAATGGTACCTTTGCTTCATCTGTCAGCCCATGAAGGAGCAAAGGAAATTTGTCACCCACTGCAATATTGAATCACAGAGACTGAATTTGGAAGTGTTGTTTTTGCTTGGCAATGCAAGAATCTGAAATATCCTGCCAACTTTGTCACTGGGCTCTCAGCCCAGTTCCTACTTGTGAGGGTGCCCAGTTCTATGCATACAGGAGCATTAGGGGGCATCTGGGAACACAACTGAGCATGTTATCTGCTAAATAGGCCAACCTTTCAGCTGCAATTTTTTTCTGGTAAGTTTTATCACCTCCTTTACATCAATTGTCTTTTCTTTTATAACTCATAAGTTCACATTCCACTTGTTCCATCTGCTTGCACAGTTGCATTGCTTGAGGATCTCAACACCATTTTTAAGATGAACATGAGGATTGTTAAATATTAATCCCTCTTATTTTAAATGCTGGGTTTTTTATTTCCTTCTTTTTGGGAGGTATTTTCCATTTCTAACAATGCCTGATTATAAGTTCCCAAAGGATATATGTTATGGATTCATTAATGAATGCTTGAAGACATAAATATTTCTAGATTTTACAAAATGGATTAGAGTTATCCTTAAAGTCATACCCCAATTCAGCTCTTTTTTGGTACTCTCTTCAATTTGTCGGGCCTTTATGATATTATTTGTAAAGTTTGTAAAAATTTGATCAAACAACAAAACTCAGCTTAAAATTATTAAATTCTATCATTTTGTATTTGATGAAACTATGTTGGAAAGCATTCTTTGGCTATCTATCTTAAGATTTAAATTGGGAACCACATACAAGACCAAATTCCTTTTTGCACTTGTGAAAGTACAAAAAGCTATTTGATATTGATTGTGACACACAATGCAACTTAATTAAACAATTTAATGTTTATTTATTAATTCAACTTGTTTTGGATCTAATGATCAATTCCATCCCTTGGTTGTATTTTGGGTACTTCACAAATAACTCTATTGTGTGTGTGTGTTCATGTGGACTTTTGATGAAATTATATTAAGTATTAATAAGATTGAATTCTTTTTCTTTTGTGACCTAAATAAAATTTACATGTATATTGTATATGGAATTACCAATGTTGTCCAACTATGTTATTCTAGACATGCCCTAGACACCAACATACCTGTCTTATTTTCCATGTTCAAACAAAAGGATATGGATTTGTGATTTATAATAATTTACTTGTTATTATTTATTGTTCTTCCTTTAATTGATATGGATGTGCCCAATTTTTTAAACTGATTGTAGATACGAACAACAATTGGGTGAACCAACAGTTATATTAGCACCAGGGTAAAAACAAAAACCGCCCTAAATTTTTTAGTGGCTTCTAAACAACCTAACTGATTTTTGTGTCCTATTCCAACATTTTATTAGGCCTTTTCTTAGGTGGAAAAGGCAAACATTTGTTGGCTCCACTTTTGGTAGTAGGTCATAAGTAATGTTTGGTAATAGGATAGGGGGTTTAAGTATGTAATTCTTTCCCTTCCCCTTTTCCAATCTCACGAATTCATTTGATTAACATTGACATCTTTTGTTTTTGTTGCACTACATGTTTTATTGTGGGATGCAATGTACGAGTAGAGGTGGTTCTGATAATACATATGACTAGTGGGTACCCGTGACGGTGGGAAACAATCCGCCCGCGCCTGCCTTTTTTTTTTCCTTCACTTATATGGTCTTAAAACTCCCATATATTTTATATTATTTCCAAGAATTCAAGCAACAAAGTAACTCAAACCATAGTTAAATGGGTTGCAAGAATTGATGGTGGGATACAAAAGAAGGTGAAAGAACCACAACCCAAACCCCCACTCTACCCTTCACCCCAAACCCATCCCCCAAAAAACCTAAAATTTGAAGCCTAATACGCTCTTCTTCTTTTTTTTTCAACAAATTCTTGATATGTTGATACCTACCCATAAAACCTAATTTTAGAAGCCACGCAAGTCCTATTAGGAGCCGCGACTCTCTTCTTCTGTTGCTGCCGTGTTGCTGCATTTGGCTCTCAGGACCTGGCTCTCATGACCTGGGTTTCAGGACTCAGACAGACGGACACTGGGTTTCAGTACCTGGACGTACGCACGCACGTGTTAAAGTCATGGTCGTTGGCAGCCGGTGGTCAGTTATCTCTGTGGCCGGTTTCGCCATAGAAAATGCTCCCAGAACGTCGTCGGACGCACGCACGCACGCACGCACGCACAGACAACTCCCGACCTCGCTCGGTCGCTCGCTTATTCTCTCTCGCTCGCTCGCGGGGATTTCGCTCATTTCTTCCTGAGAAGCAAATCTATCTGCTACAAAATTATTTCTCCCCTCCTCCTCCTCCTCTCCGTCGACAACTCCTGAGCTCGCTCGGTCACTCGCTCTTTCTCTCTCTCTCGCTCGCACGCGGGGATTTCGCTCATTTCTCAGCTCAACAACCCATCTCAGGACTTGAGTTTCACGACTTGGCTCTCTGGCTCTCGGGACCTGGGCTCCAGAACCTCGGCGCACGCACGCACAAACAAGCGACTTTATATATAAGATATAAGATTGTGGAATTTATGGTTAATCAATATTGTAAGACTAACAAGCAATGTAGTTCATGTGTGTTATGCAAGTGTATAAACCTATGAATGTTATAGCTCGCCAAAGATTTATGCAGGATTCAGAAAAAACTCTACTGTCCGCCTAGGGCAGTCGCCATTTAATGCGAATTAAAGCTGGGGATCCTCGCCAGTGCACCTACGTGAGGAATTGGAAAAAAAAAACCCTGGTGCTGACTAAGGACTGCTAACTGGCCTCCCCTTTCTTTGCTGACACATGGTCGGCGCAAAATCCATCAATGACCAATTCCCTGCACTATCTGAAAGCCCAAAATATCGGTGGTCCCACGAAGTTGCAGGTCTAGTACGCGGCCACTGTGAACCTGCACCCACCCGTGTACCGTCAACAGTGGATGATATGTGATGAAGAAACAGTTTTCTGTTGGGTTCAAGTTCCCTTGCTAACCATGGTGGTTAGCTCACTTGCTTTATTAACTACCTGCCAACCAGGTAGGTAGTAAAAACAGCCCCTACCTACTATGTACCATCCATCTACTTACATGGTAGTCCGCCATTTTTTAACCTACCTGTCTATAGGTTAAACCTACTTCTTCTTGAATCGGTTACCAAGATGAGACCAGGTGGTAACTCAGTTGAGGATCATCCACAACTGAGTCAAAACGGCCATCCAGTGGATGGTGCACTGGTGGGTGCTGGTTTACTGCGGCCCCTCGTACTCACGCGGGGATTGTATTACTTTATTAAAAACTTCCAATCTTGAGCGGTGTGAAAGCACAACATGACACGAGTAAAGCATCCAGTTGCAATAATATTTCCCCTAGTAAAGTTCTGAGCGCGTAGCACGGAAAACTTTAACCCATGCTATGCACCATCCTGGAAGTACTGCTTGGATCCTTTTTCTCAACCTTTAATCATCACCACCTTCCAAGTTGTTCATCATTCCGGCATAAATGCAAGGAATCCAGTGGACTAATTCTACCTTGGCTCAGATTTGAATCCAAGAGCTTCCTACAATTTTTTATCAAGGTCAGTTCCCTTGTTGGGCTTGTTGCAGAGCTTCTATTGCTGTCAATCTCCTCCCATACATGTGTAGGGTTTCATGGCTCAATGCAACAAGAGTATTCATCATCCAATTGCCACATACGATTCATCTCACATATCGTCATGTCTTTTATGTGAAACCTAGTATGTCTCAAACACCAAAACTTAGGTTCCATGTCTTTGAAAGCATTAATAGTGTCATGAAGATTTGACCTAGAGTAATGATTGTATAATGATTCAAATTTGCACAAAGGTTCATCTACTTTTATTTTCTATTAAGGTGGGTTAACTTGGTGCTTCTCTTGATTCTTACAGTGATCACATGCATTTCATTGGGCTAGCAACCAGCGGAAAAGGACAACAAAAACTATCAAGGTTATTCAAGTGTCACCTCTTTTGCAATTTCCCAAAACTTGTAGGTATGTGCTTCACACACAAACATTTGTCATTTTGAATTCAATATGTTTTGGAACATCAAAATTAAGTGTGTGTTCTTATTCAAAGGTCTGAAGGTTGTGATGAATGGAATTTATTTCAAAGCTCAAGTACTGAGTAATTAAAACATGAACATGATATTCCTAAGTTTCACATGGGGTTATACTAGAGAGTTTAATTTGAACAAAAGTGGGACTTGCATCATCTAATTGTTCCAAGTAATTTTGCAACAATTTAAAATCACGAATTTTGCATATATAGAGTATTACAATAATAATGTTTGCCAAAGAAAGAATTACATTCAACGAATGGATTAAAACAACAATAATGTTAGATAAGATTTGTGCATATGCATGTAATCATGCACATGATGGAATTGTGCACCAATATTTTTGGCATGATTAAGTTTGTCATTCAAATCACATTGAAATGAAAGATCAACATGAGAACTAACTATATTAATGTTTGTTTTAAATTATTCAACAATTTGCTCTTTGTAATTTATCATTTACCAATCTATGTTTAAACCAAATCAATTTTATAAACATTAAAATGCTTGATAGGGGATAGGAAGAGAGATTTTAGTGGTAGCACATGATACAAAATTATGATCGATCATTTTTTTTTGCAAAAAATCAACAAACATGATACTTTTTTTAACATATGGATTATTTTGTTGCAAATTAATTTTTTTGGAATTCATTTGACTAAGTGATTTTTTTTTTAAAAATTAGGAAGGTGTCATTACATTTATGCCTATGGGTTACAATTTTAAGAATGTTTTGAAATAATGTTGCTAGTTGAATCAAAATTTGCCTAAGGATGTTTGCCACCCTAGTTCAATCAAGAAATTGAAAAAAAAACATTGATTAGGATGCACATCATTTACCCACATTTATTAAATTGAACATATTGCATAATGTAATGAAATGTTTATTCTAGCAAACCACACTTTTTTAAGCAAGTGGAATAATCATCAATGATAGAAATTATGTATGCCAATCATCGTGCAAGTGACAATTACATTTCAAATATGTATGAAAGTACAAAGTGACATAGGTTTGGGGGAAACTTTCAAAAGAAATTCTCTTTATCACAAATGATCTATTTCATGTTGACAGTATTGATAATTATATGATCTTTTTCTATTTCCATTCTTTCATGTTGTTGACAAATGAAAAGTTTATGAAGAAGCCATGGAAGACATTCACAAGGCTAGTGTTCATGAACTAAACAATGAATCCATTTAAATGAACATTCTTGAAAATCTCAAAAAATTGTTGAAGGATTATTAATGACCCTTTGTGCATTAGGACAAATTTTATGTTCAACCAACCAAAAGCGCATCATCTTGTTAAAAGGATGTTGGAAGATTATCAAGGAGCTTTAGAGGACTTCGACAAGGTTAATGTTCTTGAACTAAACAATGCATCCACCTTGAGGGGTCGTGGAGATGTGAAAAGGATGCTGAAAGACTATATCAAGGAGCCTTGAACGACCTTGACAAGGCTGATGTTCTTGAACCAAACAATGCATTCACCTTGAGCACTCATGGAATTGTCAAAATGATGCTGAAAGACTATCAAGGAGCTTTGAACGACCTTGATAAGGCTAATGTTCTTGAACCAAACAATGCATTCACCTTGAACAATCGTGGAGATGTGATAAGGATGTTAAAAGACTATCAAGGACCGTTGAACGACCTTGACAAGGCTGATGTTCTTCAACCAAACAATGCATTCACCTTGAGTAGTCGTGGAGATGTGAAATTGATGTTGAAAGACTATCAAGGGGCCTTGAACGACCTTGACAACGCTGATGTTCTTGAACCAAACAATGCAATCACCTTGAGCAGTCGTGGAAATGTCAAACAAATGTTGCATGACAATCAAGGAGCCTTGAACAACCTTGACAAGGTTGATGTTCTTGAACCAAACGATGCATTCACCTTGAGGACTCGTGGAGAGGTGAAAAGGACGCTAAAAGATTATCAAGGAGCCTTGAACGACCTTGACAAGGCTGATGTTCTTGAACCAAACAATGCATTCACCTTGAGGAGTCATGGAGATGTGAAAAGGATGCTGAAAGACTATCAAGGAGCCTTGAACGACCTTGACAAGGCTGATGTTCTTGAACCAAACAATGCATTCAACTTGAGATATCGTGGAAATGTCAAATACGTGTTAGATGACTATCAAGGAGCCTTGAACAATCTTGACAAGGCTGATGTTCTTGAACCAAACAATGCAATCACTTTGAGCATTCGTGTAAATGTCAAAGACATGTTACATGACTATCAAGGAGCCTTGAACGACCTTGACAAGGCTGATGTTCTTGAACCAAACAATGTAATCATCTTGAGCACTCGTGGAAATGTCAAAAGCATATTGGATGACAATCAAGGAGCTTTGAACGACCTTGACAAGGCTAATGTTCTTCAACCAAACAATGCATTCACCTTGAGGAGTCGTGGAAAAGTGAAAAGGATGTTGGATGACTATCAAGGAGCCTTGAACGACCTTGACAAGGCTGATGTTCTTGAACCAAACAATGCAATCACCTTGAGCACTCGTGGAAATATCAAACCCATGTTGCATGACAATCAAGGAGCCTTGAATGACCTTGACAAGGCTGATGTTCTTGAACCAAACATTGCATTCACCTTGAAAAGTCGTGGAGATGTGAAAATGATGTTAAAAGACAATCAAGGAGCTTTGAACGACCTTGACAAGGCTAATGTTCTTGAACCAAACAATGCATTCATTTTGAGGAGTCGTGCAATTGTGAAAAGGATGTTCGATGACTTTGAAGGAGCCTTGAACGACCTTGACAAGGTTAATGTTCTTCAACCAAACAATGCATCCACCTTGAGGAGTCGTGGAGATGTCAAAAGGATGTTAAAAGATTATCAAGGAGCCTTGAACGACCTTGACAAGGCTGATGTTCTTGAACCAAACAATGCATTCACCTTGAGGACTCGTGGAGATGTGAAAAAAATGTTAAAAGAATATCAAGGAGCCTTGAACGACCTTGACAAGGCTGATGTTCTTGAACCAAACCATGCATTCACTTTCAGGAGTCATAGAGATGAATGCATACAGCAGTGCATCCTAGATGTGTCACAATGCCTGCCTCCTCCCAATGAAGAATATAGTTCAGAGCCTCCATCAACGCTGGAGAAAGTCCTAGTGTTGCCCTAAACACATGATACTGCTCAAATATCAGCTAATGAGAAAGGGGCAAGAGATTCCCTGGAGTTGGGGAGTACATCAACAACTGTCCTGACTGGTCCGAATGTGAGTGTTCCACCCCGCAACATGACGGCTTTATCAGCATTTGGGAGCCCGGTTGAGGTTCACCACCGAGAAGTCTCACATGCGGGGATAGAGAGGACCACATCATTGGATATAACCGAGTTGGGTATAGTTCTTGCAAAGGAAATGTTTAACGATTATGGGAAGCCCCCATCTGAAACAACACCAGCAAATCAGTCAAATTGTATGTTTGATACTGCTTTCTGGTCCGTAGAAAACAAAGATGTTGAAGTAGAAAATGTTTCAATTGCATTGTCATGCAATTTTCTAGTGTGGTTCTGAGGTTGGGAGGCCAGCATGCATTCGGTTGTTTGTTTCTTGGGTTGTTAACCAACTCCTCGTTGAAATTGACAATATGAAGATATTACATGAGTTTATATCCATAATACATTGTATCTCTGTCGGAATTCAAGAGTAGTGTTGTGAGTAGTCTTTCATATGCAAAGCTGTTGTTCTTAGTATTTCGCTCTTCTTCTCCCTTTTTGTCTTTCTTTGTTTCTTTGTCTAGTCTTTGTTGCGGGGTCTGTTGCTCGCCAGTAGTATGGCTGAGTCTTCTCGTTGCTTCTGGAATTGTAGCAGAAACTTAGTTTGTAGGATGGTGCTTGTCACTGGCCTTTACCCACTGTAGGGAACTGATGAAGTCAGTGGGGAAGGTGTGATAATTCAATCACTATCATGCATACTGTTGTTGATGGTCCCTGAACAGGTGTGAGACTAGCACTTTTGTTCATACCGGTGTGCGTTTTTCGCTTTTTCTTTGTTTTTTGTCCTCCCTTGTTTGGTTTTTTCTATGGCTTCCTGAGGAAGTGTTACCCTTGCTGTTTCTTCTTCATCGTGATAATGGAGATTTCTCTATTCTTATGAAACATGTGTTCTTCATAATTCCTTGGTTTGCGGCATCAGTTGACCATGTGGTCATATAATCACCTGGTAACATACATGTTTTACAATCCTAACCTTTCTGTCTTGTGCGTTAAATGGAGTAGGTAACATGGAGGTCATGACTGGCGGTGATAATGAGAATGGAGACCATTACTCCAGCGGCACGGGAGAGGCACAGGTGGAGGACACGGACTCCGAGCGAGAAAATGTTTCGAAAGGTAATGGGTTTGAGCCAAACACAATATTGGAGCCAGACGATATTCCATCTACATGCTTCATGCTAGTTTCATCATCTTGGCTTGTGCATGAAGTAGTGAAATTGGTGGTCATTCAAGTGGAGTAATGAAAATCATTGTTTTGGATCACAGCTACGAGACCCCTTTTTTGCAAGAACTTTGCTAAGGATGTTGCACTTTGTTCCAGGATGAGCTGAAGTTCTTTCTGCACACATGCAGAAGTTTGTTAGATCATGTTGTAGAACTGAGCATGGTGTGTTTATGATGAGTCTTTCACATAGATGGGACATTACATCTTCAAACATACTTTGAATTGTGCTTTTGTAGGTGCCGATGATACTTTCATATTCGAAGCAACTTCATGGAACTCTGTCAGCACACAAGCCTTGAAGGAAAGGATTTTAATGGCAATATGTGACCTGGATGAGAGAACATTTGGTCAAAATTCAAAACTCCAGGTGAATGTGTGGCAGTGCAAGGAGATGGTCAACACTATAGTGAACAGCAAATGTGATCTCATGGGGGAGACTCGTGCAACTTTGGCTGATCCAATGTACAAAGAGTTGTTCCGCATTGCAAAGAAAGCAGACATGATTGTGCAAGAGTGCAGCGATGAGCCATTGAATCTCAAATCAATACTTGCGGAAATGGATAACATATGTGCATTTGTTGCTGTCATTGTTGATTGGCAATCATGCACAAGGTTGTTCAGAGAAGACATTGATCATTGCACATGGGAATCTGTTCGTTCAAGATTGGAGCAACTCAAAGCACAAGATATTCAAAAGAATGAAGAGTTATGGGGTCCACACATTGCAGGACTTCGGCAGTCGATGAGTGATGGTGGTGGTTCTAGAATAGGAGAAAGGATCAACTTTGCAGATTATCTCCAAAGGAGGGTGCAGAATGTTAGGAATTCCGATGACTTACCAGAGGGACTGCTTCCATGGTGCGATTTGGCCTCTGATGCTAAACCAATGGGAGAAGAATATCTCGAGAGAGGCACATTCGGGGTAGTTTTTCAGTACACATTTTTTGGGATGGCATGTGCTAAGAAATACTTCGAGCCTTTTCTTTGTGAGAACCAGAAGCTTGATTTTGAGAATGAGGTTGGAGTCATGGTTCGCTTGAAGCATCCCAATGTTGTACGAGTGATATGTTGCCATCAAGATTCTACCAAGGCTTCAATTGTGATGGAACTCATGCCCACAAATCTTGAAAAACACATTACAGAACGAAAGGCTTCACACAAGCCATTCACACCTCAAGCAGTGGTTGATGTCATGTCATAGATTGCTTCAGGCATGGAGTATTTGCATGGACAAGAGGTTGTGCACCGTGACCTTAAACCTAATAACATCTTGGTGAGTCCAAACACAAACCCTGAACTCTCTGCGGATGGGTATGTGGAGGTGAAGTTAGCCGACTTTGGTTTGGCAAAGACAAAGGTCAACACCTCTTCATCTATGTTGCAGTCTAAGATTTGTGGAGCAGCATCATGGAGGGCACCAGAGGCCTTTGAGGACCGTGAAGGGCACCCAAGGCGGTTTTCTGCCAGAAAAGCTAATGTTTATAGCTTTGGGATCTTGTGCTCCCAAATTCTCTCTGGTAAATTGCACCCTTTTGGTAACCCCCCAGTGGGATTATGTGAAAGAATTAGTTTCCCACAAAACGAAAGGCCATTTTTGCCTTCGAACAGCCATTACCCTGCAGAATTACTTTCCCTGATCAACCTGTGTTGGGATCCTCTTCCACATGAGTGTCCAAACTTCTCAATGATTTGCAGTAGTCTTCAAAATATCAGATTGAGTCTTTTGGCGTGCAAATGGGATGTGAACTAGAACTGAGCTATTGCATGAGCAGTTCTTGATTATGAACCATTCTAGATCAAGTGAACGATGGGCATGCAAGATATCTGGCATGCTATTTTGACATGCAGGAATATCTGAAACTGGGAGGTTTCATTGCATGTCCTTCATGTTAAAATTCATCCCAAAGTGTTGATATGCATGATATTAGAGTTGTACTTTTATCACCCTGTTTGAAGAGTTATATATGAAATTCATGGAAGATATGATGCAAATAGGGCTGATTTCTAAGAGGAAGCATCATTTTGTTCTCATAGATGTCAACATGTCCTTGAAATTTACTTGGTATGAAATAGCTATAAGATTGTACCGAGTTCAAGAAATATGCTCATCAAATGTGCAAAATAGGGTGGAAAATTTGACTTTCAAGTTCGTGCCTAATTGATGAGTGGAGCACACAAAGTCAGCTATCATTGCAATATGATTAGGCAAGAGCTTTCTTCCCCGTCTAATATATTCACAAATTGCATCTCTATCCAGAGCTTCTTTTCGAAGGAAGAGATCCGTAATACAAGGTAATGGTGTGTCAAACTTGCACTCTAACAAAGTATTTGAATTTTTTTCCTTTTTGAACTTGTTCAAGCTAATGGTGTTAGTTACTGGTAGGAATCAAGAGAGTGTTTGACTAGAAGATGCATCATCTGCAACACAGAAATGCACGGTTGCAAAAGTGAGTTCACAGAATCTTAGCATTAATGTGATAAGCATGATCAAATTCTTTGTCCAAGCATGCATGAAGCCTTGTCTGCAATTGTTCCCTTTGTCTATGGACTATGGTAAGATCCCGTAGACTGCAGGTCAATATGTTTGCACCTATATGTGCGGTCTCACATTTTCATAGTATGGAGTAAGCCATGAATTACTTTCCAGGAACAATTTTCCTGCACAATTTAAGGCTAATGTATAAAGCTTCACATGCTCATGAATTCTCTCTGCTAAACTTGTATCATTTTGGTGAAACCTTTATTAGGATTTGTGAAAGGACAAGTTCCCGAAAACCCAAAAGTGAAACTTTGTCCGTTTGACATCTAGCTGCAATTGTTCTTATCAAGAAATCCTAGATTGAAACACTCTTAGGTAGATAACAAGTTAATCTGGAAGAGGACCTTAGGTTATAGAAAGTATGATGAGAATGGGTTCTTGCATGAGTCTTGAATGGGTTTTTGGAAATGATGGTTTCCCAGAAACATGAAAAGATTCGGGGCTCCTGATCCATAGCTGCATGCACCCATATACTCTCCGTTTTTTGTGAGCAAACCAATTGAACTTGGCCTGTTGAGGTTTTCTGGCTATGAATGTGGCTTGTGAATCACAATCGCACTACATTAATAGCTCTTACTACAGGATATTGTATGACAGTTGAAATGCTAGGAGGGAAGTCATCTAGCGCATGATAGTGCAGGATCATGAGCTTGGAGAATGCTTACCATATGCCTTGAGATAAGACTTGTTCAAAGTAGTGGGGACATGCAAATTGGCAAGTTTTTATCTTCTTGATTCAAGATGTTGGACATGCAACACTGACACGCACAACACTCTTAGATTCGTAGTCAGGTAGTCTGGCAGAGGAGGATAGGTTACAGAAAGCATGGTGAGAAATCTTCCTATTGGTATTTCCTTTTGAATGAAGTTGATTGGTATGTTGAAAAAATCTAATGACTTAGATCTGTTGCATAGGATATGCTACACTTCTACTTTCAAGGTCTTTAAAGTCCATCAAGTTCAATAATTTTAAAGAGTTTTTCTTGTCGAAAGCACAAGGTGGGTATCATGTAGACCCAGCTGAAGGTGCACCCCCCAATGCAGGCAGCATTTGTGTTAGAAGGGATTAATCTGGATTTTGGTTTTCTCAGGTAGCTTCTCATTTTGACTATGAATCTACACAAACTGGTGAACTAGAGCCAAACAATCCTGATATTTTCTGTAGTGATCTACAGATGAAAATTTGTGCTGGTGTCTCCTTTGTCGTCATAATGTTTAAGCAATTGTCTGATGAAGAGGATGACTGTAACCATACCGGGCTGATCTGCAGCAACACTACCTACCCAGAGTCGATCGGGTGATCCCATGCTTACCCTGGCCACTGAGATCAACAGCAGATTGTGGTTCCAACAGTAGGGATCATTCTCTCCAGATCTCTAACTCTCCGCCCAAGTGCAAGCCAAAACAAAATTCAGGCCCAAATCTACCGAAACTTATAGCAGGCAACTTGGTAGCTGTTTCTCTAACCACTGTGGAGTTCACCAGGAAGGAACAATTCCCTCTATCACATTTTGTCCTTACATGCAAATGCACAAAGAGGAAGTTTTAGCTTTCAAGAAGCATCAAGGTGCAGATCCTTCTTTATATTTGCAGTTCTCCTATTCATAGCTTGGACACAATCAGAAGTCAGAACAGAACATCCACTTTGCTAGTTGTTTCTCTGAGATGTGGGAAGTTCACCTGTATATTATTATGTCTTCTGCCCTAATTTGGTGCTTGCATTTAGATACATAAATGAGATGTTTTAGGCATTGTAGAAGCAACAGGTTGGTGAGGCATTCACAAGGATTTGAATCTAATGAAAGGTGGCCCTGGTTGTTGATGTTCTGCACAGCTAAAGAAACATATGGAGTGGGGGATGTTTGTACAAAAAATAGAGCCATGAGGAAAATTCATGTGTGAAAACTTGTAAAGCTTGGGCCTTACTTGAAGCATCGCATTTTGGTTTGTTTTTGTTTTTCATGGGTAGTTTGTCCATGAAGAAAAAACAGGCATCGACGAAATTTGCATGTGTGAGAAAGCTTTTTAAAAAGTGGACCTCACCCCCAAACAATCTTCCTATGTTTTTGGGCTAAATGTGAATAGCTTTTATCACATGTACTTGTTCATGTGAGCTTTTAACCTTCATCTTGAGCCGTTGTAGGGTTATTGCCAAACCATGTTCTTGCACACCTAAGGTCCATGGAACTCTTGTTGCATCCTCCTAATTTATTTGCAGAGGTGCTTGCGTAACATTTGCATTCAAATGGTTACAAAAAGAGACCGATGGTATGTTCCATGACGTATTTGCCCTCTGCAATGAACATGTCCTTGTTTCAAACAAGATCCATAGCTTTTACCAAGGCTTTAATATTTTTTGTCGTCTTCTAGTTGTTGCAAGGACCCTACTAGTCCATGGAGATTTGTTTCTTGTATCTACTTGAAGCTACGGGGAACATTTTCTTTGTCAAATGCTAGCTAGTGCATCATGTTGTTTCATTGTTTGCAAGGCACATTTAGATTGTTGATGGCGCTATATTTCCTAGCCCAAGAAGGGGGGCCTTGCGGTTTGGCACCATTGGAGATATGCCCTTATTTTTTCTAAACACAACCCAAGAGTAAAGACAATTGGTTATGTTAGGAATACATATGTTTCTAGTGGTTCAATGAAAGAAATTAGAATATAAAAGTCTAAAAAATCCTCTCACATAAAATTCGTGGCTTTTGTGGATGTGTAGTTTATGGTGTGAATTTCAACATGCGGTTGATATGAGATATTTGAAAATCTGCCTTTCTTTGGACAAGGTGCATACAAATGTGGGATTACAAATTGTTGGACCCATTGATAATGTAAGAATATTTTGAACTTTTCATTTTAAAAATTGTCTATGATTTCAATCACTATATCTTTTTGGCTAAACTTTTATCTTTCAGCTAATTTTTTTTTTCTTTTTATAGTGTTATTGCCTTTTTCTTTTATAAAATATTTTATTCTAATTTTAAAATTTCAAGATCACTAGTCTAATTTATTTATTTTTCTTCTAATTATATCAAAATTCAAAACTATTATTGTAGTTTTTTATATCATTAACGATGGACATTTTATGCGCAGCATCTAAACACATTGCTTAATCAAAGATTGAAGGTTTGATTGGACTTGTATCCTAAGGGTTAGTTGTTTTTTACTCCTTTTATTGGAATGTTGGCATTCGACTTGTATCAAGATATTGCACAATCAAAGACTAAATGTGTGATTCAATTTGTATTGATGGGGCTTGTTTGTTTCAATTCCCTTTATTTGATGTGGTAGAATCGTACTATTTTTTTTCTTTTCTTGCTTGTAACTCATGTAAGTTGATTTGAAAATCCCCATGATTCTATACCAAACAATTTTGCAAACATCCTTGTATTGAAACGTCACAAATTTTGCATGACTACAATTTCCTCTTGAATACAACCTTCTTGGAATATCCAAGATGTGGGTCATTCTCTACTTAAATGACTTGTTAAAATATTGTGTCTAAACAAACTTGTCACCAATGTAAGAATATTATCCCCAAGGTGATGGCCTTACAAAGATGATGGTTAGACATGCAAGAACGGACTTCAAAAGATTTGCTTCATTAGGAGCAAAAAGGATTGGGACCTGACCCCTACCTTACATTGCCATGGGTTAGAGGATGTCCAAACTTGCCTTTTTGTCTCATTTCTCTCCTTATTTTTTTACTTTTGGAGAGACATCCCATTCCACCTTCTTTCGCTACTACTCAAATGGACCAAGTTGTGGGCTTAGACTCTCCAGGCATGTGGGCTAAGGTCATTGCAAAAAGGGTTATTTAATTGAAGAGGGTTATGCCCATGGCCATGGAAAACTTGTCCATTGCACAGTGTCAAGACACCCTACGGTATGCAAACACACAAGGTGATAGTTATAAACCTAAGGTGACACAATTTGATGTTAGTGACTTTGTGTATCTTCAACGACCAAATGATATTTTAAACATTTTTTCCAGTCGCACTATCTTGAGGATTAAGGTTCTTTTCAAATGTGTTGGAATTGCAAGGAATTGATGAACACATAGTTCGAAATCACTCCAAAAATTGTGTGCCTTGCCACTTATTGAACTTGGATCCTACCATCATCACGTGGACTTGGATTCCTTCACTTGACTATCCATGTTAGGTATGTTAAAAGATAGACGATGCTGATCAAATGTTGCTTTGCGATAATTGTAATGGTGGATACCATTTATTCTACCTCAACGAGAGTTCACTCAAATTCATGCCAACATTTGGTAGTGTTCATCATGCTCTCTTTCAGCAGCTTGATTTTTACTCAAACCATGCGATGCTTTTCTTAGCTCAACTATAAAAGGATACACAAGAATTTCATTTTAGTCTTCTCTTGTGCATTTTATATATATATGTGTGCATATATATTGTTAGTTGATTAATTTTTACCTTTGGCTAGTTTTAGTCTTTTTGTTTAGTATTGTTTATGATGGATTTACACCCTTACGACACCGTATGTCACAACGCTACATGTCACGACACATGTCATGCCCGTATGCATGGCCTCATACATGATAGTCGATTATGAGCTTACCAATCATGCCTTTTAGGGTTAATGTATGTTCTTAGGTTATTATATGCTATTAGGTGTTTTAGGGTTGTGGGTTGTTTAGGGTTTAAGCTTATTGGCAATGTTATAAAAAACCAATCTCTTCATTTTTCTTGTTTGTTTTTTCTAGAATCCCTTTGTTAAAAGAATTTCTTCCAGAGTTTTAAATGTTCATGACGACTATTACACAACCATCGTTTGTATACAATACATTTTGTTTTTCTAATATGCGGTTTAATTCTAATAAAACAAATAACAAGAGAAGAGAAAATCGTGGCCTTTTATAAACCACGAACAAGCTAAAACCTTAAACAAAACCACAACCCTAAAACACATAATAACGTTCAGTAACCTAAAAACATACATTATCCCTAAGAGCATACATTAACTTTAAAAGGCATGATTGGCGTGCTCGTAATCGGTCGTCATGTATGAGGCCATGCTCAGAGACATGACATTGGACCAAGGCAAGGATGTTGTGTTTACATTCATTATAAAATATAATAGCTTAACGAATTTTGGCCCCAAAGTAACAAGTCTATTTTTATATGAGGATTTCTGTAAGACGATATTTTGGCTTGTGTTCAAACTTGAATTTAATTATAGGGTTATAATATTTTGAAGGATTTTGGTTTTTTGTAGAGGATTTTTTGAAGATTATATTTTTGCATGGTGAAAGAATTGAATTTTCATATTTTGTTTTTTGCATTAAGATACTTGTTAGTTAAGCCACATTGTGACACATCCCTTGTTGATTTATCGGTAGATCTATAGGTGTGTATTGTATTGCAATACTTGAATCAATTTGATATATATATATATATATATGTTAAAAGTTTTGAAAATATATATAATTAAATCAAAAGTTGAAAAAAATTTACCCACCATTTGTTGAATGTTCACAAACCTTAGCTTTTCATTCCTAAAGTGGGGTGTGCACCATGGAGGATTTGATTTCTCAAGACTTGTTTTTGATTTCCTAAAGTGCAATAGTGCATACCATTCTTCCCCCAAAGGACTTGGAAGCCCCCTTGTACTTCTTCATGAACCTTTTTGGCCTTCCAAAGTAAGTGATATGCATGGTGTGGCAACTGGTTATAAAATGGGTGAAATGTTGTAGGCGAGGTTCCCATACGAGTGTGTTCTCTTGAGCGAGGGGCGACTGAGGGTGTGAGTCCAAGGGTGTTCCCGAACCTCAGGAGAACACATGAGTACAAGAATCTCCCTTTACATAAACAACTCTCTTTTTATTACCTGGCTTCTTTCCTATTTCATAGAAAAAAAATATTTCCATGGGAACATGGGAACACATAAACTTAGGGGAGCTGCATCCGCATAACAGCCTAGGATTGTTTGGGTGGGGGAGATCCCTCAAAATACACACTGAAATAAAAAGGGAGTTGTTTAACATTCATTGCCCAGAATTTTGGGGGAATGTTTTACAATTAATTAATTATGTGCATTAAATGTAATATACATTACAATTAGTTGTATATTACGGCCTTTAATAACTATTTTTTAAATGCTAAAAATGCAAATACATGGACATTTCTCCAAACTTTCTTCTACTAATTACTTATAGTCAAAAAAATAAAATTCCATTCAACAACTGGATAAAAATAAAATTATGAAACAAATATAAGGCATTGAAATTATTCGTTACGTGCAAATTCACATTATCTACCTAAAGTCAATTTCAAGCTTTAATTTCATTCGATGAAAAAAGGAGGAGATTGCAATAGTTTTCCACTTTTAATTCTTAATTTTCAATTTCTATTTCTTGTCAAAACCCTTTCTGAATGCAATTTTGTTTTTTTCCCCACATTTTAAGGCATATAACTAGTTTAAGGAATTCAAACTACAAGATCGAAAACAATTCTCTTAAGTAGTTACGTTATTTTCTCTCACATTTCACACTCTAGCAACACACAAATACTATATATTATGTTATTTTATTTTAAATTTCAACCACTAGGGATCACCCCCCATGTCCCCCAAACCCTAAGCTTCATTTATAGATTATGCTTAAAATTTGAAACCCTAAATTTTAGACATTAATTTCGGCAAAGCTTGGTGGGGGCTTAAGTCCACTTTTTTGTTCTCTTTTTGGTGTCTTTTTGTGTGTTTTGGGAGGTGGTCCCTGGTAGGGCCAAAATTAGACCAGGCCCTTTTTACCCTTTCCACAATCTCTAGTTATTTACCCCCCTCCGCTGTAGTCAACTTTTACTTCTAAACCCTAGTCTTTCTCTCTCTCTCTCTCTCTCGCGTCGAGCTTCGCGCTTTCTTCGCGCACCGCAACAGCGCTCGTCTCTGTGTTTCCTTGGTCGATTTCGTCGCTCGTGGCGATCGATTTGTGTTGTGTAGGTGCTTGCATTTTAGTAGCAGCTACACAGCAGCAGAAGAAGCAAGTGTTGAGACCACAGAAAAAATCTTCAACACCTTTTTCCAAACGGTTTTTTTTCCTTTTTGCTGGTATGTTAACATTTCCATCAGATGATACCTCCTCCTGCTCCTCCTCCTCCTCCTCCTCCTCGACTCTTTCTCT
The DNA here is from genome assembly GCA_963920785.1 of Sphagnum contortum. Taxonomy (NCBI): domain Eukaryota; kingdom Viridiplantae; phylum Streptophyta; class Sphagnopsida; order Sphagnales; family Sphagnaceae; genus Sphagnum; species Sphagnum contortum. Next base: position 4,043,114 of record OY987284.1, on the reverse strand, counting down.
CTTTTTCCTTTGTTGCGTCTTTTCTTTGGGTGAATCTTCTTCGGAATTTGAAAGGCGAAGAGTATTATTACCAGTAGAAATGTATGCATAGTTTGTGCTCATTTTCTGGTCCTGGAAAGCCAAGCGGTTGCTGGGTTTCAAATTCATGTCATCTGTGGTTTGGATTTCTTGTATTCCTTTCTTTTTGCGCGCGTGTCTAACTGACTACCTATATAGGAAGGGCGGTTCCTTGAGGCGACGTCTTTTTGTTCTAAAATTGTGGAAACCTGGGAGGATTTGTGAATTCTTGAGTGTGGCGATTTTTCTTTTTGGGGGCAAGTTGTGGACATGTTTTATGACTGTTACAAAAGTGATGCTGGAAAGCTTTTTGTTGTGTCTGGAGACAAAAAAACAGTCATGCAGTGGCAGCCCAAATCCAGCTGGTGCATTGCCACTGGATGGTGCCCACCTTATGGCTCTTTTGACCACACATTCAGGAAGTGACGGTCCAAGCAAAGAGGACAAGACCAGCACCACTGTTGCAGGACCTCCTCAAAGTTCCATGGAGCGCCCCTGTTCCTCACATGGAAACACAGCAGAGGTTTCTGTTCCCCCACCTGCTATAGCCCCAGCAATGCCAACTGCCCCACCTGTAAATTTGGTGCTCTCTTCTTCATCTTCCACATTTTCCAGTAACAAGTTGCCAAAAGGCCGGTCTCTGAGAGAACATGTTATATATGACGTGGATGTGCGGAGGAGCGGGGAAGCCCCACCACAACTTGAAGTTTGCCGAATCGTTATGCACACGTCTCTGCCAGTTCTACTAATGGGAAGGCAGATAGCAGTAAATAGGAGGTACTTATGCTATGTGTGGGGAAGAGGCAACATCCGGATTATCAATGTCCACAGTTCTTGTGGCAGCAATTGTTTTGCAGGCGACCTTTATCGTCATACCCAGGTATAGTATGGACCAGCCTTATTTGATCTATCTTTCACACTTTGTCCCCAATACATTATGCTCTTAAGTTTCTCTCTTTTGTTTTGTCCTTTTTCCTCCTCTCCCCTTATTTATTCTGTTTTTGTTCTCCTTCTTTCTTCTTGGTTTCCTTGGTCGTCTCCTGCTTATTTAGTTTTTTGTTGAGCTAGACCACGTTACAGCTGAATCTTCCTGTTACTACCGGTCTTGTGACAGAAACTTAATCTGTTGGTAAGTGTATGACATTGACCTTGACCCACTGCCAGGAGCTTATGAAGTCAGTGGGAATGTAATGATAGCTGGTCACTCTACCATACACATTGTTGAAGGTGACTAAACCCATGTATGACTGTCACTGTTGTTCAAAACCGCTCATTTTTTCTCTCAATTATTTAGGGTTGGGTTTCCTCTTTTTCCTGTTCATTGATGTGCTGTTGGCTTGGAAATATCTATAATCTTATTACTGTTCATCTCTAAATTAAATTCAGGTTGACATGACTTGTAAGTATGCAGGAATTCTCAGCACTTCAGAAAATTGCAGTTCCCCTTCGATCATGATGTGAGCTGAATACCTTTTCCAGTCTAAGTCTTAGGGGTTAGGCCTAAAGTGACCATGTAGAGGCTAGACTTTCCTTTGCCGGGTGGTTATCTTACTGACTTTTGTTTTGGTGACAGAGGGTGACAGATATGTCTTTCTTTGGGGAGGATGTGCATCGGCTTGCAAGGTAAACCTATTTCAAGTTACTTTGACCTTGGTGGTGTTTATTCTTCCCCAAAAGGGGGCTTCTTGAGTCCTTATCAAGATCGGGGACCTTTGCTTGAGCTGGCAATGGTACCTTAAATTGAGAGCTTGCTAATTTCCAGTATGATAACCGGTCCGCTCAGTTTGATAGATTCTCTTTTTTGGCTCGGTATAACTTAAATAAACTCCATACATTTGGAAAAGGAAACATAAAATGGGGCCCAGTTAAAAAGGTAATTGCCAATACTCATTTTTCTGTCTTCAACATTAAGTCTCTCAACAGACTTAGAAGGCTTAGGCAAAAACACCTTAATTCTTCAACTAGCCTCTGTCCATTTTCAGATAAGGGGGTAAATTATGTTATTTACAGTGTCACTAATAGTAGAATGCCATATGTTGGTCAAACATGTAAGTCTGCCTTTGAGAGATTCCAAGAGCATGTAAGAGAAGCTAAAAGATTGTCTGAGCTTGCAAGTTCGTCTTTTGATTTTAAGCCACTATATGCTGCCATAGCCAAAGAGGGTTTCCATTCCTTCAGAGTTTTCCTTATTGAAAAAGTAAACGGGAATTTCTTTGATTCTGAAGGCCGCTTTGCTCTAAACTTGTTTAAGGTTGTTGCCTCTCAATTGGAGAGAAAATGGATGAGTATTTTGCACACTTTCTTTCCAAGAGGTTACAACCTTGAAGGCAAGTCAAACAATCGACGTTCTCCTAGGGTACATAAAGCTTCTGCAATGTTGTGGAGAAAGGGCAGCAAACCTTCATTTGCTCGTCGTAATAACAAAGTTTGGGTTCCTGTCAATGTTCTTCTTAATGTTGCTGTAAGTTTGCCTCCTACTTTGCCAGTTTCTGAAGAGATTGGTGCTCCTTCTGATGATGTGCAACCAAATCAAAATGGGGTCCCTCACCTTTCTCCTCACAGAATTTTTGGCTACAGAGATTACAAAAGAAGGCTGGTTTTCCTTTCTTCTCTTATGTGTCAAGGTAAGTTTTCTATTGTTTTTCTCTCCAATTATAAGACCAAGAATTTGGTTCGTAGGCTTTTGTTGCTGTCTGAGGTTTCTCCTTCTGTTCTCAGTCTTGATGTTGGCCATGCTTTACAGCTGTCTAAAATTCTGTGCCTTTTTATTAAGAGAAATGTTCCTCGTTCTTTCTCATCAAGTGCCTCTTTCCTAGGCAAAGATCTCATTATCTCTGTTTTTGTTTCTTCTGGTATGGATGGTTTGAGTCTCTCTTCCATTTTAAACCTTCCTTCTGTGCTAGATTGTCTTCCTCCTTTTGTTAGAAAGTTTTGGTCCCCTCCCTTAGTTGCTTGGAAATATGTCAAAACTTCTGGTCAAGAGTTTTTCAGCTATGGGGCGTTGGGTAGATCTATTCGTGCTTCTCAAGTTAATAAAATTATTCACTCTGGTTGTGCTTGTTGTGGTTTCCCTAGTTTTGTTGATTCCCATCATGGTCATGTTATTTCTGCTAACCTTAATATCCTTTCAAGGCCCAGCCTAATTGAACTCTTTTCTAGAGGCACTAAGTTCAGAAGTGGCTTTTGTCTATGTTTTCTATTGAAGAAGCTATTGATAAAGGCCTTAAGAAGTTTGTCAACAAGCAAGAAGAGCCTCTAGGAGTTCAAGGGATATTAAGGGAGTGGAAAGCCAAAGTTCTTTTGTTTGTACAGAAGAGGACTCGTGCTTCCTTCGTAGTTCAAACCTCTTCTGATTCTTCTTTGTCTGTTCCTTTAGGAGATCTGGATCACCTAAAGTATCTCCAACAGTCCTTTGTCATTACTTATATGGATAAATGTTGTAACAACTTTGTGTTTGTTTGTAAATTTTTTTATGTTTCTTCTGTTTTCTCTGAGCTTAATTCTCCTGTTGGTGCTTATGTGGTCTCCAATCTTACCCAATCTGCTGTTCTGAAGTTTCATCTCTCTTTTAATAAGGCTCATAATTTTAATGGTGTTAAGTGTGGCCCTGGTCTCCCCTTCCTTTGTGCAGTTTGGAAGTTTCATAAAAATCCAATTAAACCTCGTTTTATCTGCACAGCCAGCTCGTTTTCTCTGACTGATGTTTCTAAGTGGCTGTGTTCTTTCTTCAAAGCTATGTTTCCTACGGTCAATGATCTTTGTGTCTCTCAGTTCAAAAAAGTAGATGTTCCTTGTGATAGTAGTTGGATTCTCAATGACTCTACAGGAGTGGTGGAGGTAATAAATAATCTTAATTGTTCGAGATCTAAAATTGATAAAGCTTCCCCACTTCTGTTGCAGTCTTTTGATTTTTCAACTCTATACACTAAAATTGACCTAGTGGATTTAAAAGCCCGTATGAGAGTTCTGATAAATAAAGTGTTTAATCGGATGCTGAAGCTTCATCGTTTTAAGTTTTTGTTGGTTAAAACAACAGCTTTGAACTTTAGGTTTTTGTGGCTGAAAAATAAAGCAGAGATCAATTTGTTCGATAATCTGCATAGCTTCAAAGTTGCGGAGGCTTCAGATTTGATCTCTTGGCTGGATTTCTTATTAGACAATTTGTTTCTTTGTTTTGGTCAGGGTGTTTATAGGCAATGCATTGGTATCCCCATGGGTACAAATTGTGTGGTCTATTTAGCTAATTTCTATCTCTTCACCTATGAGTTTGATTTCATTAAGCGTCTCTTGAAGAGAAACACTTGTCCTGTTGTGCTTCATAGTTTGTCCTTGGTTCGTAGGTTTGTGGATGATCTTTTTGTTCCTGATCTTCCAGATTTTGAGAACTTCATGTACCTTAACCAAGACTCTTTTGGTAGCAGTATATACCCAAAAACCTCTTGTGAGTTGAATTGCACATCTAAAGGCTTCTCTTGTAATTTCTTGGATCTAACTGTGAGACAGTCTCCTCAAGGTTAATCCTGTGACATTTTTGACAAGCGATCTCAACCAGAGTACGCAGGTATTGAAATGATTAGAATGCCTCATGTTCATTCCAATATTTCAATGATTGCAAAGCTGGGGGTTATCAATAGTCAATTTTACAGATTCTTGAGACTTTGTAGTTGTAAGAAGTTTTCTGTCTTCCAGATGGTCAGTCTTATCGTCTTTCTGAAGGCAAAAGACTACCCTTTTAAAGTTCTTCTAAAGAGAACTAGAGGGTTGCTTCTTAAAGAAAAATTCCTGTTTGGAATTTCTGCTTTTGGCATTTTCAGAATGATTTTGCTTCGGGTCTTGTAAGTGGGGAGCTTCCTGTAAGCCCACTTGTTCTTAGTCTTTCCCTGTTCCTTTCCCTTTCTGTCTTTCTTTGTTTCTTTGTCTCGTCGTTGTTGTGGGTTCTGTTGCTAGCCAGTAGTATGGCTGAGTCTTCCCGTTGCTTCCGGAATTGCAGCAGAAACTCAGTTCGCAGGATGGTGCTTGTCACCAGCCTGTACCCATTGTAGGGAGCTGATGAAGTCAGTGAGGAAGTTGTGATAGTTCAGTCACTATCATACATACTACTGTTGATGGTCCCTGAACCGGTGTGAGACTGGCACTTTTGTTCTTACCGGTGTGTGTTTTTTGTTCTTTGTTTGTTTTTTGTCTCCCCTTGTTTGGTTCTTTCTGTGGCTTCCTGGGGAAGTGTTAATCTTGCTGTTTCTTCTTCATCGTGAGAATGGAGATTTCTCTATTCTCATGAAAGATATTCCTTCATTCGTTCATATTGGATACAATCCTAGGCAAAAGACCCTGAGCGTCCTAAAATTGTTCAACCTTTCATGAAAGATTCTTGGAATCTATTCCATCCACTAATTTAATCCTTGGACTAGACATCAAGATTGTAGGGCTTATGGTCATGTTGCAAGCTTTGTGGCACAAATCACTGTTACATCAACCGATTCCACCCATTGTAGCGAACTCAGCTATATATAGGTTATCGGGTGACCCATTCATCCAAAGTGTAGGAATGTAGGGACCTCCAAGTCCTTGTGGGAGGAATAGATGACCCATTCAGACCCACAATAGTGGCTACAAATATACCTGAAGGAGGTCACCCTAATTGTGAAGAAAAATTCAATCAATGCATGTCCAGCACACAGTGGTGTCATTCTTCTCCCTGGGTGAAGGATTTTCTGTGTAATGCAGTGCAAGTGCAGATGGTGTTGTTTTGGTTTGGGAGATAAGGCAGTGTGCAGTAGGCAATGGCGAACCATTTTTATCGCCCCAGATTTTGCTGGCTATACAAATTGTTGGTGATTGGGAGTCTTGTGATCCCCTGGTGTGCTGGCATTCACAGATGCAGGTAGCTTTTATTCCTCCTTGGAGTTCATTATTGAGCAATTTGTCATCATTGCAAGGGGTATGCATGTTATTTACACGTCTGCATCAAGGGGGTGGAATAAGTCCTCCCTTGTGCAGAATGGATGGTATGGAAGTCCTTTTCCTAGTTTTTCCTATGAACACCTTCGCTGTAGTGACTGATCCAATCATGAGAGAATTGTTCAGGGAATGCGGGTTGATGGCTTTCCTTGATCAGTGAAGCCATTACTGTTGAGTAGATGTGAAGGATGCAAACATATTTGAAATGTGGATCGGAGGAGATAGCCCTCAACTGTGCTATGTGTGCAGGATATACTGGTGGTGGCAATTGGCAAGTTTGTGTTGACAATTGATGTAGGGAAGGTGTGGCAGAAACCACCTCCAGGGGGCTTGAATGGACAGCGATCGATAGTTTGTGAGGTGGAGAGCCCATTAGAAGGTGTGGAGGTGGTTGGGGCTCATGAGGAACAAGTCACTGACCTGGCAGTTCCTTCATTTGTTTCCTCTCATGTGGCATCAGCCTCCCAGGATGGCACCATGAGTCAAGCTCTCTCCATTTTTCTTGCCCTTTTTTGTTAATGTTTTCTTCATGAGACAGATTGACAGGCTAGATTGGGTGATCAAGGAATCTGCCACTTTTCCTTGTCGATGTCAAGAAGGTATCAACATCTAAGGTATGATCTGAAATTTTGTTCTCGTTTGTGCTCTTGGGTGATTTTTTTGATCAGGTGAGGATATGGGAGGACAAAACAAGGAGACCATTGTCCAAAAATTTACCACATGATGGAGAGCCTGTGAGTGCAGTTGCCTTTTTGTGTGCACCAGATCGGCCTGATGATCACACCATCCTTACTGCGGTACAGATTCTATTTCTGCTGTTGCACTTTTGTTGGCCCTGCATGTGGTTCACAGCAGAAACTGGCTGAGAATTTGATACAAACAAGTTAGCAGATAAGCAAAGGCCTTTTGGGGAGGTTGTGATGTTTTGCTTGAATAGGGAGACTGAAATTTATATTGCATAATTTTTGCAGGGTCCCCTGAATCGTGTGCGAAAGCTGTGGGCGTCAACTGGTAGTGGAGAAGAATCCCCCTCAAAACTCAATACAGGAATGTGGCATTGCATTCAGACCCTGGAATTCCAAAGCTCGTGTGCGGAAGGCAAACTTGAGAATGCCTTCTTCAACCAACTTGCAGTGGCACCTCAGGCGAGCCTCATTTTGTTGGCAAATGCCAAGAGGAATGCTATCTATGCAGTGCATGTTGACTTTGGAGTTGGCGCAGTTCCTGCGAGAATGAACTATTTGGCAGAGTTTTGGGTTAGACCCCATTTTTAGCCTTACAGTTGCAGAAGAGAAAGAGGGTTTTGTGCAACTGACACATATCAGTTTTATTTTAAAATAATAATTGTGTAAAATGATTAAATTGACATGGCAGTCACATCACATTACACTTCACATGTCACACCATAAAAATTTATGACATGAAATTTTAATATTATCAAAAATAAAATAAAATGATAATCAATAATATGATTAGATCATGTCATCATTCTTTGCAACTAGGTGGATGAAATTATATGGGTTTAATAACTTATAAGTCAAGTCATTAATCACATCATTCTTTGCAACTAGGTGGATGAAATTATATGGGTTTAACAACTTATAAGTCAAGTCATTAATCACATACCTTTTCATAAGTAATGCTTAGTCACAAATAAAAATTGCAAAACTCAAAATGTAAGAGTCATAAGCATAGGGAAAAAGAGAAGAAAACATCTAGTTTGATAATGTAACATCATCGACAACCATCCCAAAAAGGTTTTAGCAATAATGGGCAAAACATTTGTTTTAAATCTAAAATTGTAGAGAATTAGCCAAAACAATTTGCCCCAAAACTAATAAACTATGTAAAAATCATGATTTTTTTATTAAAAAAACTTTTGGGGGGGGGGGGGCGTGGGGTTTGGTGAATTTTCGCCACTTGGTGACAAAAAGAAAATCTAGTGCACATCATACAAAGGGTTTTTGTGAAAATATTGTTCCAGAGTCGTAATAGAGGAATTTTATTTTTTATTAATTCCCAGCTTTGGGCAATAGCTTGCAGAAGGTTGCCAAACTAGAATATGATTTTGTTTCTTTTTGTATTGACCTGTAGCCAAATTTGGCTAAATCCTCTTGTGAATGATTACCAGTGTGGCTACAGCCCAAAATTGGCCAAAGAAAATTTAAAAGAAAAAATCCTGGTTGAAATGTGATGAAAGTTTTCCCCCAAAAGAATTTTCGAAATCTTGGTGTAATAAAAAAAGAATTTGTGAAAAATATTACCTTTTCAATTGTTGAGGTCATTTTTTGGCAGAATTTTGTCAGCAAAAAAATAAAATCACTTCCTAATTTAAACTCCCTTCCCCCCTCCCCCCCTCCCATCCCAGAAACCCCCTAGCAGCCATTTTTTTGGTGCGAATTTTTTTGTGTCAAAATTGAGAATGGAATACAATTTTGCATAGTCCTTGTTTTTTAAAGGAAAAATCGCCAAAATTTTTGGCCACATTTCCACTCAGATTTGAGATGGGAGCAAAAAAATTTACGAGCTTTTACATGTTTGGTCAGGTTCTAGAAACTTGTCACCATTTAATGCTAAATCCCTCTTGGCATGTCACATATGACGTAAAAACCTCTCTTTTTTGTTTCTCTTTGTATTTTGAGGCATCTCCCCCATCAGAAGATCCCTAAGGAGTTATGTGGTGAGGTAGATAACATTGTATTTCTATGTTCCCATGTTCCCATAGAATTGTTTTTTGATGGGATGGACTCAGCAAAATTAAAAAACACAATGAGGAAAATGGAGGAAACAAAAAGAAAGAGATTTTTATATATGTAGAGGTTCCCATACTCGTGTGTTCTCCATCGGTCCAGAACGGCCTCAGGCTATCGCCCTCAGCAGAACCCACTCATATGGGAACCTCCCTTACAACACAACAAAATTTATTAAAAATTTGGGAAAAAAAACACCCACACACACACTACTACTGCCCCACCCACCCCCCCAAATAATAATAATAATAATAATAAGTAGAAATTTTGAAAAAAGAAACATACACACTACTGGCCCCAGGGTTTTTTTTTTCAATTTTGTGATGTAGCTGAAGTGGTGATCATCCATGAGATGATTTAGCCAGATTTGGCTACATACATACTAGATATGAAAGTAGAACAAAATATAAAGCAGAATCCTTCCATATTCTTGACCACTTATGGAAGTTATCATAAAAATATGGTGATTTCGAATTATTTTCTTCAAAATCTGGCGAATTGGGGTCATTTCTTCCATGAAAATTTCTTTGTATAGGTCAAAAATATATTTTTCAGGTCGAAATTTTCCGTATTTTTGGCAACTTCTGAATGTTATAAAAAAAAAGCTGCTGATTTGGAACCTTTTTTTTGTTCGAAATCTGGCGAATTGGGGTCATTTCTTCCATGACAATTTCTTTGTAGAGGTCAGAAATACATTTTTCAGGTCGAAATTTTCCATATTTTTGGCAACTTGTGAAAGTTATCAAAAAAATCTGCTGATGATGAGGATGATAATGATGATGATTGGGATGAAGATGAGGAAGCTGTTGGTAGTGTTAGTGATAAAAATGGGAGAATGAGACGAATGGTGGAAGCTGATGTTTCACAGCCTAATTCAAGAAGAGAACTCTTAGCAACTAGGGAGCGATGGTAGAGCTCCTTCTATGATATAAATTTCTTTATGAGAGTTCAGGTCTATGTACATGTAAGCCATGTTTACTTACTCTATTGCTGCATAAACCTAAACTGCAGCACCTTTGATCATAAGTATTGGCTCAGGCATTTTTCACTTGGGAGCATTTTTCTTGAGACTTTGTTTGCCGTCTTGGGGTCATGAAGGCTTTAGTGTCGATTGATTATCTGCTGTTACCTTTGAGGTGTTCTGCAGTTGTGTCAATCCAAGGTTATGAGCTTACTGAAATGGTACCTTTGCTTCATCTGTCAGCCCATGAAGGAGCAAAGGAAATTTGTCACCCACTGCATATTGAATCACAGAGACTGAATTTGGAAGTGTTGTTTTTGCTTGACAATGCAAGAATCTGAAATATCCTGCCAACTTTGTCACCGCCAAAGTTTTGACATTTGATATAGCCAGGGCAGCTCTCATTTCAACTTGGCTCTCTCCTTACTGGGCTCTCAGCCCAGTTCCTACTTGTGAGGGTGCCCAGTTCTATGCATACAGGAGCATTAGGGGGCATCTGGGAACACAACTGAGCATGTTATCTGCTAAATAGGCCAACCTTTCAGCTGCAATTTTTTTCTGGTAAGTTTATCACCTCCTTTACATCAATTGTCTTTTCTTTTATAACTCATAAGTTCGCATTCCACTTTTTCCATCTGCTTGCACACTTGCATTGCTTGAGGATCTCAACACCATTTTAAAGATGAACATGAGGATTGTTAAATATTACTCCTTCTTATTTTAAATGCTGGGTTTTTTATTTCCTTTTTTTGGGGGGGTATTTTCCATTTCTAACAATGTCTGATTATAAGTTCCCAAAGGATATATGTTATGGATTCATTAATGAATGCTGGAAGACATCAAATATTTCTAGATTTTACAAAATGGATTAGAGTTATCCTTAAAGTCATACCCTAATTCAGCTCTTTTTTGGTACTCTCTTCAATTTGTCGGGCCTTTATGATATTATTTGTAAAGTTTGTAAAAATTTGATCAAACAACAAAACTCAGCTTAAAATTATTAAATTCTATCATTTTGTATTTGATGAAACTATGTTGGAAAGCATTCTTTGGCTATCTATCGTAAGATTTACATTGGGAACCACATACAAGACCAAATTCCTTTTTGCACACGTGAAAGTACAAAAAACTATTTGATATTGATTGTGACAGCCCATGCAAATTAATTAAACAATTTAATGTTTATTTATTAATTCAACTTGTTTTGGATCTTATGATCAATTCCATCCCTTGGTTGTATTTTGGGTATTTCACAAATAACTCTATTGTGTGTGTGTTCATGTGGACTTTTGATGAAATTATATTAAGTATTAGTAAGATTGAATTCTTTTTCTTTTGTGACCTAAATAAAATTTAGATGTATATTGTATATGGAATTACCAATGTTGTCCAACTATGTTATTCTAGACATGCCCTAGACACCAACATACCTGTCTTATTTTCCATGTTCAAACAAAAGGATATGGATTTGTGATTTATAATAATTTACTTGTTATTATTTATTGTTCTTCCTTTAATTGATATGGATGAGCCGAATTTTTTTAAAAAACTGATTGTTGATATGAACAACAATTGGGTGAACCAACGGTTACATTAGCAGTAAAAACAAAAACTGCCCTAAATTTTTTAGTGGCTTCTAAACAACCTAACTGATTTTTGTGTCCTATTCCAACATTTTATTAGGCCTTCTCTTAGGTGGAAAAGGCAACCATTTGTTGGATCCACTTTTGGTAGTAGGTCATAAGTAATGTTTGGTAATAGGATAGGGGGTTCAAGTATATATAATTCTTCCCCTTCCCCTTTTCCAATCTCAGGAATTCATTTGATTAACATCGAAATCTTTTGTTTTTGTTGCACTACATGTTTTATTGTGGGATGCAATGTACGAGAAGAGGTGGTTCTGATAATACATATGAATGTGGAGTTTATGGTTTATCAATATTGTAAGACTAACAAGCAATGTAGTTCATGTGTGTTATGCAAGTGTACAAACCTATGAATGTTATAGCTCGCCAAAGATTTATGCAGGATTCAGAAAAAACTCTACTGTCCGCCTAGGGCAGTCGCCATTTAATGCGAATTAAAGCTGGGGATCCTCGCCAGTGCACCTACGTAAGGAATTGGAAAAAAAAAACCATGGTTCTGACTAAGGACTGCTAACTGGCCTCACCTTCCTTTGCTGACACATCGTCGGCGCAAAATCCCTCAATGACCCATTTCCTCCACTATCTGAAAGCCCAAAAAATCGGTGGTCCCACGAAGTTGCAGGTCTAGTACGCGGCCACTGTGAACCTGCACCCACCCGTGTGCCGTCAACAATGGATGATATGTGATGAAGAAACAGCTTTCTGTTGGGTTCCAGTTCCCTAGCTAACCATGGTGGTTAGCTCACTTGCTTTATTAACTACCTGCCAACCAGGTAGGTAGTAAAAACAGCCCCTACCTACTATGTACCATCTATCTACTTACATAGGCCGCCATTTTTTAACCTACCTGTCTATAGGTTAAACCTACTTCTTCTTGAATGGGTTACCAAGATGAGACCAGGTAGTAACTCAGTTGAGGATCATCCACAACTGAGTCACAACGGCCATCCAGTGGATGGTGCACTGGTGGGTGCTGGTTTACTGTGGCCCCTCGTACTCACGCAGGGATTGCATTACTTTATTAAAAACTTCCAATCTTGAGCGGTGTGAAAGCACAGCATGACACGAGAAAAAGTCAGCAAAGCATCCAGCTGCAATAATATTTCCCCTAGTAAAGTTCTGAGCGCGTAGCACATAAAACTTTAACCCATGCTATGCGCCATCCTGGAAAGGACCGCTTGGATCCTTTTTCTCAACCTTTAATAATCACCACCTTCCAAGTTGTTCATCATTCCGGCATAAATGGAAGGAATCCAGTGGACTAATTCTACCTTGGCTCAGATTTGCATCCAAGAGCTTGCTACAAATTTTTATCAAGGTCAGTTCCCTTGTTGGGCTTGTTGCAGAGCTTCTATTGCTGTGAATCTCCTCGCATACAAGTATAGGGTTTCGTGGCTCAATGCAACAACAAGAGTATTCATCATCCAATTGCCACATGCGATTCATCTCACATATCGTCATGTCTTTTATGTGAAACCTAGTATGTCTCAAACACCAAAACTTAGGTTCCATGTCTTTGAAAGCATTAATAGTGTCGTGAAGATTTGACCTAGAGTAATGATTGTTTTTTGGCATGATTAAGTTTGTCATTCAAATCAGATTGAAGTGAAAGATCAACATGAGAACTAACTATATTAATGTTTGTTTTAAATTATTCAACAATTTGCTCTTTGTAATTTATCATTTACCAATCTATGTTTAAACCAAATCAATTTTATAAATATTAAAATGCTTGATAGGGGAATAGGAAGAGAGATTTTAGTGGTAGCACATGACACAAAGGTTCATCTACTCTTGTTGCAAAGCTTCCATTGCTGTCAATCTCCTCGCATACTTGTATAGGGTTTCGTGGCTCAATGCAACAACAAGAGTATTCATCGTCCAATTGCCACATGCGATTCATCTCACATATTGTCATGTCTTTTATGTGAAACCTAGTATGTTTCAAACACCAAAACTTAGGTTCCATGTCTTTGAAAGCATTAATAGTGTCGTGAAGATTTGACCTAGAGTAATGATTGTATAATGGTTCAAATTTGCACAAAGGTTCATCTACTCTTATTTTCTATTAAGGTGGGTTAACTTGGTGCTTTTCTTGATTGTTATAGTGATCACCTGCATTTCATTAGGCTAGCAACCAACGCAAAAGGATAAGAAAAACTATCAAGGTTATTCAAGTGTCACCTCTTTTGCAATTTCCCAAAACTTGTAGGTATGTGCTTCACACACAAACATTTGTCATTTTGAATTCAATATGTTTTGGAACATCAAAATTAAGTGTGTGTTCTTATTCAAATGTCTGAAGGTTGTGATGAATGGAATTTATTTCAAAGCTCAAGTAGTGAGTAAATAAAACATAAACATGACATTCCTAAGTTTCACATGGGGTTATACTAGAGAGTTTAATTTGAACAAAAGTGGGACTCGCATCATCTAGTTGTTCCAAGTAATTTTGCAACAATTTAAAGTCATGAATTTTGCATATATAGAATGTTACAATAATAATGTTTGCCAAAGAAATAATTACATTCAAGGAATGGATTAAAACAACAATAATGTTGGATAAGATTTGTGCATATGCATGTAATCATGCACATGATGGAATTGTGCACCAATATTTTTGGCATGATTAAGTTTGTCATTCAAATCACATTGAAATGAAAGATCAACATGAGAACTAACTATATTAATGTTTGTTTTAAATTATTCAACAATTTGCTCTTTGTAATTTATCATTTACCAATCTATGTTTAAACCAAATCAATTTTATAAACATTAAAATGCTTGATAGGGGAATAGGAAGAGAGATTTTAGTGGTAGCACATGATACAAAATTATGATCGATCAATTTTTTCGACAAAAAATCAACAAACATGATTTTTTTAAAACATATGGATTATTTTGTTGCAAATTAATTTTTTTGGAATTCATTTGACTAAGTGATTTTTTTTTTTTAATTAGGAAGGTGTCATTACATTTATGCCTATGGGTTACAATTTTAAGAATGTTTTGAAATAATGTTGCTAGTTGAATCAAAATTTGCCTAAAGTTGCTTGCCACCCTAGTTCAATCAAGAAATTGAAAAAAAACATTGATTAGGATGCACATCATTTACCCACAATTATTGGATTGAACATATTGCATAATGTAATGAAATGTTTATTCTAGCAAACCACACTCTTTAAAGCAAGTGGAATAATCATCAATGATAGAAATTATGTATGCCAATCATCATGCAAGTGACAATTACATTTCAAATATGTATGAAAGTACAAAGTGACATAGGTTTGGGGGAAACTTTCAAAAGAAATTCTCTTTATCACAAATGATCTCTTTCATGTTGACATTGTTGATAATTATATGATCTTTTTCTATTTCAATTCATTCATGTTGTTAACAAATGAAAAGCTTATGAAGAAGCCATGGAAGGCATTCACCTTGAGGGGTCGTGGAGTTTTAAAAAGGATGTTGAAAGACTATCAAGGAGCCTTGAATGACTTTGACAAGGCTGATGTTCTTGAACCAAACAATGCATTCACCTTGAGGAGTCGTGGATATGTGAAAAAAATGTTGAAAGACTATCAAGGAGCCTTGAACGACCTTGACAAGGCTGATGTTCTTCAACCAAACAATGCATCCACCTTGAAGAATCTTGGAGATGTGAAAAGCACGTTGAAAGACTATCAAGGAACGTTGAACAACCTTGACAAAGCTAATGTTCTTGAACCAAACAATGCATTCACCTTGAGGAGTCGTGGATATGTGAAACGGATGTTGGATGACTATCAAGGAGCCTTGAACGACCATGACAAGGCTGATGTTCTTGAACCAAACAATGCATTCACCTTGAGTGATCGTGGAAAAGTGAAAAGGATGCTGAAAGATTATCAAGGAGCCTTGATCGACCTTGACAAGGCTGATGTTCTTGAACCAAACAATGCATTCACCTTGAGTGATCGTGGAGAAGTGAAAAGCATGTTGGATGACTATCAAGGAGCCTTGAACGACCTTGACAAGGCTGATGTTCTTGAACCAAACAATGCATACACCTTGAATTCTCGTGGAGAAGTGAAAAGGATGCTGAAAGACTATCAAGGAGCCTTGAACGACCTTGACAAGGCTGATGTTCTTGAACCAAACAATGCATTCACCTTGAGTGATCGTGGAAAAGTGAAAAGGATGCTGAAAGACTATCAAGGAGCCTTGATCGACCTTGACAAGGCTGATGTTCTTGAACCAAACAATGCATTCACCTTGAGTGATCGTGGAGAAGTGAAAAGGATGTTGAAAGACTATCAAGGAGCCTTGAACGACCTTGACAAGGCTGATGTTTTTGAACTAAACAATGCATTCACCTTGAGGAATCGTGGAGATGTGAAAAGCATGTTGGATGACTATCAAGGAGCCTTGAACGACCTTGACAAGGCTGATGTTCTTGAACCAAACAATGCATTCACCTTGAGGAGTTGTGGAGATGTGAAAAGAATGTTGGATGACTATCAAGGAGCCTTGAACGACCTTGACAAGGCTGATGTTCTTGAACCAAACAATGCATCCACCTTGAAGTGTCATGGAGATGTGAAAAGGATGTTGAAAGACTATCAAGGAACCTTGAACGACCTTGACAAGGCTGATGTTCTTGAACCAAACAATGCATTCACCTTGAGGAATCGTGGAGATGTGAAAAGAATGTTGGATGACTATCAAGGAGCCTTGAACGACCTTGACAAGGCTGATGTTCTTGAACCAAACAATGCATACACCTTGAGGAATCGTGGAGATGTGAAAAGCATGTTGGATGACTATCAAGGAGCCTTGAACGACCTTGACAAGGCTGATGTTCTTGAACCAAACAATGCATCCACCTTGAAGAATCGTGGAGATGTGAAAAGGATGCTGAAAGACTATCAAGGAACCTTGAACGACCTTGACAAGGCTGATGTTCTTGAACCAAACAATGCATTCACCTTGAGTGATCGTGGAGAAGTGAAAAGGATGCTGAAAGACTATCAAGGAGCCTTGAACGACCTTGACAAGGCTGATGTTCTTGAACCAAACAATGCATTCACCTTGAGGAATCGTGGAGATGTGAAAAGAATGTTGGATGACTATCAAGGAGCCTTGAACGACCTTGACAAGGCTGATGTTCTTGAACCAAACAATCCATTCACCTTGAGGAGTCGTGGATATGTGAAAAAGATGTTGGATGACTATCAAGGAGCCTTGAACGACCTTGACAAGGCTGATGTTCTTGAACCAAACAATGCATACACCTTGAGTGATCGTGGAGAAGTGAAAAGGATGCTGAAAGACTATCAAGGAGCCTTGAACGACCTTGACAAGGCTGATGTTCTTGAACCAAACAATGCATACACCTTGAGTTATCGTGGAGAAATGAAAAGGATGCTGAAAGACTATCAAGGAGCCTTGAACGACCTTGACAAGGCTGATGTTCTTGAACCAAACAATGCATCCACCTTGAGTGATCGTGGAGAAGTGAAAAGGATGCTGAAAGACTATCAAGGAGCCTTGAACGACCTTGACAAGGCTGATGTTCTTGAACCAAACAATGCATACACCTTGAGTTATCGTGGAGAAATGAAAAGGATGCTGAAAGACTATCAAGGAGCCTTGAACGACCTTGACAAGGCTGATGTTCTTGAACCAAACAATGCATTCACCTTGAGTGATCGTGGAGAAGTGAAAAGGATGTTGAAAGACTATCAAGGAGCCTTGAACGA
This sequence comes from Sphagnum contortum, assembly GCA_963920785.1. Classification (NCBI taxonomy): domain Eukaryota; kingdom Viridiplantae; phylum Streptophyta; class Sphagnopsida; order Sphagnales; family Sphagnaceae; genus Sphagnum; species Sphagnum contortum. The sequence goes on along the minus strand of OY987284.1, from coordinate 4,026,001 downwards.
CCTTGACAAGGCTGATGTTCTTGAACCAAATAATGCATTCACCTTGAGTGATCGTGGAGAAGTGAAAAGGATGCTGAAAGACTATCAAGGAGCCTTGAACGACCTTGACAAGGCTGATGTTCTTGAACCAAACAATGCATCCACCTTGAAGTGTCGTGGAGATGTGAAAAGGATGCTGAAAGACTATCAAGGAACCTTGAACGACCTTGACAAGGCTGATGTTCTTGAACCAAACAATGCATTCACCTTGAGGAATCGTGGAGATGTGAAAAGGATGTTGGATGATTATCAAGGAGCCTTGAACGACCTTGACAAGGCTGATGTTCCTGAACCAAACACTGCATTCACCTTGAGGAGTCGTGAAGATGTGAAAAGGATGTTGGATGACTATCGAAGAGCCTTGAATGACCTTGACAAGGCTGATGTTCTTGAACCAAACAATGCATCCACCTTGAGGAGTCGTGGAGATGTGAAAATGATGTTAAAAGACTATCAAGGAGCCTTGAACGACCTTGACAAGGCTGATGTTCTTGAACTAAACAATGCATTCACCTTAAGGAGTCGTGGAAATGAACGCATAGAGCAGTGCATCCTAGATGTGTCAGAGTGCCTGCCTCCTCCCAAAGAAGAATATAGCTCAGAGCCTCCATCAATGCTGGAGAAAGTCTCAGTGTTGCCCCATACACATGATATTCCTCAAATCTCAGCTAATGAAAAGGGGGCAGGAGATTCCCTGGAGCTGGGGAGTACATCAGCAACTATCCTGACTAGTCCCAGTGTGAGTGTTCCACCCCGAAGCATGACGACTTTATCAGCATTTGGGAGCCCGGTTGAGGTTGGCCACCGAGAAGTCTCGCATGCCGGGACAGAGAGGACCACAACATTGGATATAACCGAACTGGGTACAATTTTTACAAAGGAAATGCTTGATGATTATGGGAAGCCCCCATCTGAAACAACACCAGCAAATCAGTCAAATTGTATGTTTGATACTACTTTCTGGTCCGTAGAAAACAGAGTTGTTGAAGTAGAAAATGTTTCAATTGCATTGTCATGCAATTTTCTAGTGTGGTTCTGAGGTTGGGAGGCCAGCATGCATTCGGTTGTTTGTTTCTTTGGTTGTTAATCAACTCCTCGTTGAAATTGACAATATCAAGACATCACATGAGTTTATATCCTTAATACACTGTATCTCTGTCGGAATTCAAGAGTAGTGTTGTGAGTAGTCTTTCATACGCAAAGCTGTTGTTCTTAGTCTTTCCGTCTTCTTTTCCTTTTTTGTCTTTTTTTGTTTCCCTGTCTGGTCTTTGTTACGGGGTCTGTTGCTAGCCAGTAGTATGGCTGAGTCTTCCCGTTGCTTCTGGAATTCTAGCAGAAACTCAGTTCGTACGATGGTGCTTGTCACCGACCTTTACCCACTGTAGGGAATTGATGAAGTCAGTGGGGAAGTTGTGATAATTTAGTCACTATCATGCATACTGTTGTTGATGGTCCCTGAACAGGTGTGAGACTGGCACTTTTGCTCATACCTGTGTGTGTTTTTCGCTTTTTCCTTCTTTTTGTCTTCCCTTGATTGGTTCTTTTTATGGATTCCTGAGGAAGTGTTAGCCTTGCTATTTCTTTTTCTTCGTGAGCATGGAGATTTTTCTATTCTTATGAAACATGTGTTCTTAATAATTCCTTGGTTTGTGGCATCAGTTGACAATGTGGTCATATAATCACCTGGTAACATACATGTTTTACAATCCTAACCTTTCTGTCTTGTGCGTTAAATGGAGTAGGTAACATGGAAGTCATGACTGACGGTGATAATGAGAACGGAGACCACTACTCCAGCAGCACGGGAGAGGCACAGGTGGAGGACACGGACTCCGAGTGAGAGAATGCTTCGGAAGGTAATGGGTGTGAGCCAAACACAATATTGGAGCTAGACGGTATTCCATCTACATGCTTCATGCTAGTTTCATCTTCTTGCATTGTGCATGAAGGAGTGAAATTGGTGGTCATTCAAGTGGAGTAATGAAAATCATTGTTTTGGATCACAACTACCAGACCCCTTTTTTGCAAGAACTTTGTTAAAGATGTTGCACTTTGTTCCAGGATGAGCTGAAGTTCTTTCTGCACACATGCAGAAGTTTGTTAGATCATGTTGCAGAACTGAGCATGGTGTGTTTGTGATGAGTCTTTCACATAGATGGGACATTACATCTTCAAACATACTTTGAATTGTGCTTTTGTAGGTGCCGATGATACTTTCATATTCGAAGCCACCTCATGGAACTTTGTCAGCACATAAGCCTTGAAGGAAAGGATTTTAACCGCAATATGTGACCTGGATGATAGAACATTTGGTCAAAATTCAAAACTCCAGGTGAATGTGTGGCAGTGCAAGGAGATGGTCAACACTATAGTGAACAGCAAATGTGATCTCATGGGGGAGACTCGTGCAACTTTGGCTGATCCAATGTACAAAGAGTTGTTCCGCATTGCAAATAAAGCAGACTTGATTGTGCAAGAGTGCAGCGATGAGCCATTGAATCTCAAATCAATACTTGCGGAAATGGATAACATATGTGCATTTGTTGCTGTCATTGTTGATTGGCAATCATGCACAAGGTTGTTCAGAGAAGACATTGATCATTGCACATGGGAATCTGTTCATTCAAGATTGGAGCAACTCAAAGCACAAGATATTCAAAAGAATGAAGAGTTATGGGGTCCACACATTGCAGGACTTCGGTAGTCGATGAGTGGTGGTGGTGGTTCTAGAATAGGAGAAAGGATCAACTTTGCAGATTATCTCCAAAGGAGGGTGCAGAATGTCAGGAATTCCGATGACTTACCAGAGGGACTGCTTCCATGGTGCGATTTGGCCTCTGATGCTAAAGCGACGGGACGTGAATATCTTGGGAGAGGCACATTCGGGATAGTTTTTCAGTCCACATTTTTTGGGATGGCATGTGCTGAGAAATACTTCGAGGCTTTTCTTTATGAGAAACAGAAGCGTGATTTTGAGAATGAGGTTGGAGTCATGGTTCGTTTGAACCATCCCAATGTTGTACGAGTGATATGTTGCCATCAAGATTCTACCAAGGCTTCAATTGTGATGGAACTCATGCCCACAAATCTTGAAAAACACATTAAAGAACGAAAGGATTCACACAAGCCATTCACACCTCAAGCAGTGGTTGATGTCATGTCACAGATTGCTTCAGGCATGGAGTACTTGCATGAACAAGGGGTTGTGCACCGTGACCTTAAACCTAATAACATCTTGGTGAGTCCAAACACAAACCCTGAACTCTTTGCGGATGGGTATGTGGAGGTGAAGTTGGCAGATTTTGGTTTGGCAAAGACAAAGGTCAACACCTCTTCATCTATGTTGCACTCTAGGATTTATGGAGCTGCACAATGGAGGGCACCAGAGGCCTTAGAGGACCGTGAAGGGCACCCAAGGCGGTTTTCTGCCAAAAAAGCTGATGTTTATAGCTTTGGGATCTTGTGTTCGCAAATTCTCTCTGGTAGAAAACTCCCTTTTGGTAAGGGCGTAGGGGGATTGCGTGAAAGAATTAGTTCCCCAAAAAACGAAAGGCCATTTTTGCCTTCGAACAACCATTACCCTGCAGAATTACTTTCCCTGATCAACCAGTGTTGGGATCCTCTTCCACATGAGCGTCTAGACTTCTCAATGATTTGTAATAGTCTTCAAAAAATCAGATTGAGTCTTTTGGCATGCAAATGGGATGTGAACTAGAACTGAGCTATTGCATGAGCAGTTCTTGATTATGAACCATTCTAGATCAAGTGAACAATAGGTATGCAAGATATCTGGCATGTTGTTTTGACATGCAGGAATATCTGAAACTGGGAGGTTTCATTGCATGTCCTTCATGTTAAAATTCATCCCAAAGTGTTGATATGCATGATATTGGAGCTGTGCTTTTATCACCCTGTTTGAAGAGTTATATATGAAATTCAAGGAAGAGATGATGCAAATAAGGCTGATTTCTAAGAGGAAGCATCATTTTGTTCTCATAGATGTGAGCGCGTCCTTGAAATTGTATGAAATAGCTATAAGATTGTACCGAGTTCGAGAAATATGCTCATCAAATGTGCAAAATAGGGTAGAAAATTTGACTTTCATGTTTGTGCCTAATTGATGAGTTGAGCACACAAAGTCAGCTATCATTGCAATATGATTAGGCAAGAGCTTTCTTCCCCTTCTAATATATTCACAAGTTGCATTTGTATCCAGAGCTTCTTCTCGAAGGAAGAGATCCGTAATACAAGGTAATGGTGTGTCAAACTTGCACTCTAACAAAGTATTTGAATCTTTTTCCTTTTTGAACTTGTTCAAGCTAATGGTGTTAATTGCTGGTAGGAATCAAGAGAGCATTTGACTAGAAGATGCATCATCTGCAACACATAAATGCATGGTTGCAGAAGTGAGTTCACATAATCTTACCATTAATGTGATAATCATGATGAAATTCTTTGTCCAAGCATGCTATGCTTGTTTCTATGCATGAAGCCTTGTCTGCAATTGTTCCCTTTGTCTATGGACTATGGTAAGGTCCCGTAGACTGCAGGTCAATATGTTTGCATCTATATGTGCGGTTTCACATTTTCATAGTATGAAGTAAGCCATGAAATACTTTCAAGGAACAATTTTCCTGCACAATTTAAGGCTGATGTATAAAGCTTCACATGCTCATGAATTCTTCTCTACTAAACTTGTATCATTTTGGTGAAGCCTTTATTAGGATGTGTGAAAGGACAAGTTCCGGGAAACCCAAAAGTGAAACTTTGTCCGTTTGACATGTAGCTGCAATTGTTCTTATCAAGAAATCCTAGATTGAAACAATCTTAGGTCGATAACAAGTTAATCTGGAAGAGGACCTTAGGTTATAGAAAGTATGGTGAGAATGGGTTCTTGAATGAGTCTTGAATGGGTTTCTAGAAATGATGGTTTCCTAGAAACATGAAAAGATTCAGGGCTCCTGATCCATAGCTGCATGCACCCATATACTCTCCGTTTTTTGTGAGCAAACCAATTGAACTTGGCCTGTTGAGGTTCTCTGGCTATGAATGTGGCTTGTGAATCACAATCGCACTACATTAATAGCTCTTACTGCAGGATATTGTATGACAGTTGAAATGCTAGGAGGGAAGTCATCTAGCGCATGATAGCGCAGGATCATGAGCTTGGAGAATGCTTACCGTATGCCTTGAGATAAGACTTGTTCAAAGTAGTGGGGACATGCAAATTAGCAAGTTTTTATCTTCTTGATTCAAGATGTTGGACATGCAACACTGACACGCACAACACTCTTAGATTCGTAGTCAGGTAGTCTGGCAGAGGAGGATAGGTTACAGAAAGCATGGTGAGAATTCTTCCTATTGGTATTTCCTTTTGAATGAAGTTGATTGGTATGTTGAGAAAATCTGATGACTTAGATCTGTTGCATAGGATATGATGCACTTCTACTTTCAAGCTCTTTCAAAGTCCATCAAGTTCAATAATTTTAAAGAGTTTTTCTTGTCGAAAGCACAAGCTCCGTATCATGTAGACCCAGTTGAATGTGCATCCCCCAATGCAGGCAGCATTTGTGTTAGAAGGGATTAATCTGAATTTTGGTTTTCTCAGGTAGCTTCTCATTTTGACTATGAATCTACACAAACTGGTGATCTAGAGCCAAACAATCCTGATATTTTCTGTAGTGAACTACAAATGAAAATTTGTGCTGGTGTCTTCTTTGTCGTCATAATGTTTAAGCAATTGTCTGATGAAGAGGATGACTCCAACCGTACCGGGTTGATCTGCAGCATCAATGCCTACCCTAGAGTCAATCGGGTGATGCCATGCTTACCCTGGCCACTGAGATCAAGACCGGATTTTGGTTCCAACAGCAGGGATCATTCTCTCCGGATCTCTAACTCTCAGCCTAGGTGCAAGCCAAAACAAAATTCAGGCCCAAATCTACCGAAACTGACAACAGCCAACTTGGTAGCTGTCTCTCTAACCACTTTCCAGTTCACCACGAAGGAGCAATTCCCTCTATCACATTTTGTCCTTACATGTAAATGCACAAACAAGAAGTTTTAGCTTTCAAGAAGCATCAAGTTGCAGAACCTTCTTTATATTTGCAGTTCTCCTATTCATAGCTTGGACACAGTCAGAAGTTAGAACAGAACAACCACTTTGCTAGTTGTTTCTCTGAGATGTGGGAAGTTCACCTGTATATTATTATGTCTTCTGCCCTAATTTGGTGCTTGCATTTAGATACATAAATGAGATGTTTTAGGCATTGTAGAAGCAACAGGTTGGTGAGGCATTCACAAGGATTTGAATCTAATGAAAGGTGGCCCTGGTTGTTGATATTCTGCACAGCTAAAGAAGCAGATGGAGTGGGGGATGTTTGTCAAAAAAATAGAGCCATGAGCAAAATTCATGTGTGAAAACTTGTAAAGCTTGGGCCTTACTTGAAACATCACATTTTGGTTTGTTTTTGTTTTTCATGGGTAGTTTGTCGATGAAGAAAAAACAGGCATCGACGAAATTTGCATGTGTGAGAAAGTTTTTAAAAAAGTTGACCTCACCCCCAAACAATCTTCCTATGTTTTTGGGCTCAATGTGAATAGCTTTTATCACATGTACTTGTTCATGTGAGCTTTTAACCTTCATCTTGAGCAGTTGCAGGGTTATTGCCAAACCATGTTCTTGCACACCTAAGGTCCATGGAACTATTGTTGCATCCTCCTAATTTATTTGCAGAGGTGCTTGCGTAACATTTGCATTCAAATGGTTACAAAAAGAGACCGATGGTAGGTTCCATGACATATTTGCCTTCTGCAATGAAAATGTCCTTGTTTCAAACAAGATCCATAGCTTTTACCAAGGCTTTAATATCTTTTGTCGGCTTCTAGTTGTTGCAAGGACCCTACTAGTCCATGGAGATTTGTTTCTCGTATCTACTTGAAGCTACGGGGAACATTTTTTTTGTCAAATGCTAGCTAGTGCAACATGTTGTTTCATTGTTTGCAAGGCACATTTAGATTGTTGATGGAGCTATTTTTCCTAGCCCAAGAAGGGGGGCCTTGCGGTTTGGCACCATTGGAGATATGCCCTTATTTTTTATAAACACAACCCAAGAGTAAAGACAATTGATTATGTTAGGAATACATATGTTTCTAGTAGTTCAATAAAAGAAATTAGAATAGAAATGTCTAAAAAGTCCTCTCATAAAATTCATGGCTTTTGTGGATGTGTAGTTTATGGTGCGAATTTCAACATGCGGTTGATATGAGATATTTGAAAGTCTGCCTTTCTTTGGACAAGGTGCATACAAATGTGGGACTACAAATTGTTGAACCCATTGATAATGTAAGAATATTTTGAATTGTTCATTTTAAAAATTGTCTATGATTTCAATCACTATCTCTTTTTGGCTAAACTTTTATCTTTGGTTAATTTTTTTTTTTTTTTATAGTTTTATTGCCTTTTTCTTTTATAAAATATTTTATTGGAATTTTACTTTTTCAAGATCATTAGTCTAATTTCTTTATTTTTCTTCTAATTATATTAAAATTCAAAACTATTATTGTAGTTTTTTATATCATTAACCATCGACATTTTATGCGCAACATCTAGACACGTTGCTTAAATAAAGATTGAAGGTTTGATTAGACTTGTATCCTGAGGGTTGGTTGCTTTTGACTTTTTTTATTGGAATGTTGGCATTCGACTTGTATCAACATATTGCTCAATCAAAGACTAAATGTTTGATTCAGTTTATATTGATGGGGCTTGTTTGTTTTGATTCCTTTTATTTGATGTGGTGGAATCATACATCTTTTTTTATTTTCTTGCTTGTAACTCATGTAAGTTGATTTGAAAATCCCCATGATTCTATACCAAACAATTTTGCAAACATCCTTGTATTGAAACGTCACAAATTTTGCATGACTACAATTTCCTTTTGAATACAACCTTCTTGGAATATCCAACATGTGGGTGATTCTCTCCTTAAACGACTTGTTCAAATATTGTGTCTAAGTAATCTTGTCAGCAATATAAGAAGATTATCCCCAAGGTGATGGCCTTGCAAAGATCATGGTTAGACATGCAAGAAGGGACTTTTATAGATTTGCTTCATTAGGAGCAAAGAGGATTGGGACTTGGCTTTACCTTACATCGCCATGGGTTTACATGATGTCCAACATGCCTCTTTGTCTCATTTCTGTCCTGATTTTTTACTTTTTGGGAGACATCCCAATCCACCTTCTTTCATTGCTACTCAAATGGACCAAGTTGTGGACTTGGACTTTCCATGCATTCGGGCTAAAATCATCGCAAAAAAGGTTGTTCTATTGAGGAGGGTTATGCCCATGGCCATGGAAAGCTTGTCCATTGCACAACGTCAAGACACCTTATGGTATGCAAACACAAGAGGTGGTAGTTATAAACCTAAGGTGACACAATTCATGTTAGTGACTTTGTGTATCTCCAGGGACCAAATGATATTTTAAACACTTCTTCTAATCGCACAATATTGAGGATTAAGGTGATCATGCTTTCAAATGTGTTGGAATTACAAGGAATTAACGAACGCATAGTTCAAAATCACTCCAAAATATGTGCGCCTTGCCACCTATTGAAGTTGGATCTTACCATCATCACGTGGACTTGGATTCCTTCACTTGACTATCCATGTTAGGTATGTTAAAAGATAGATGATGCTGATCAAATGTTGATTTGCGATAATTGTAATGGTGGATAACATTTATTCTACCTCAGCGAGAGTTCACTCAAGTTCTTGCCAACATTTGGTAGTGTTCATCATGCTTTTTTGCAGCACGTTGATTTTTACCTAGACCATGCCATGATTTTCTTAGCTCAATTCTAAAGGGATACACGAGAATTTCATTTTAGTCTTCTCTTGTGCATCATATATATGTGTGTGTGCATATATTTTTAGTTGATTAATTTTTATATTTGGCCAATTTTAGTCTTTTTGTTTAGTAGAATTTATTATGGATTTAGACCCTTATGACACTGTATGTCACGACACATGTCATGCCCGTATGCATGGCCTCATACATGATAGTCGATTACGAGCTTGCCAATCATGCCTTTTAGGGTTAATGTATATTCTTAGGGATAATCTATGTTCTTAGATTATTATATGTTATTAGGTGTTTTAGGGTTATGGGTTGTTTAGGGTTTAAGCTTATTGGTAATTTTATAAAAAGTCAATCTTTTCCTTTTTCTTGGTTGTTGTTTTTAGAATGCCTTTGTTAAAAATAGTTTCCTTCATAGTTATACTAGATTTTTAGATGTTCACGACGACTATTACAGAACCACCGTTTGCATACAATACGTTTTGTTTCTTATTTACGATTTAATTCTAATAAAACAAATAACAAGAGAAGAAAAAAATGTGACCTTTTATAAACCACCAACAAGCTAAAACCCTAAACAAAACCACAACCTTAAAACACATAATAACGTTCAGTAATCTAAAAACGTACATTAACCTTAAGAGCATACATTAACTCTAGAAGGCATGATTAGCATGCTCGTAATCAGTTGTCATGTATGAGGCCATGCATAAGGACATGACATTGGACCAAGGCAAGGATGTTGTGTTTACGTTCATTATAAAATATAATAACTTAACGAATTTTGGCCCTAAAATAACAAGTCTATTTTTATATGAGGATTTCTACAAGACAATATTTTGGCTTGTGTTGAAACTTGAAATTAAGTATAGGGTTATAATATTTTGAAAGATTTTGGTTTTTGTAGAGGATTTTTTGAAGATTATATTTTTGCATACTGAAATAATTGAGTTTTCATATTTCGTTTTTTGCTTTAAGATACTTGTTAGCAAAGCCACATTGTGACACATCCCTTGTTGATTTATTGGTAGATCTATAGGTGTGTATTGTATTGCAATACTTGACTCAATTTGATTATATCTATATATATATATATATATATATATATATATATATATATGTATGTATGTATGTTAATTTGTTTGAAAATATATATAATTAAATCAAAAGTTATAAAAAATTTACCCACCATTTGTTGAATGTTCACAAAACTTGGCTTCTTTTTAAATTTAGAAATAATGTTTTTTTCAAATGTTTAGGAAGCTCTTTTTTGATATCAACTCAAATATTTATTGTATTAACTCAAAGATTTATTGTCTTGACTTAGAAATTTATTGTATTGACTCAAAGATTGTTATTGTCAAAATATTAAAAAAATATTAAAATTTGTAATAAATATAAAAATAATGAAAAAAGGTGTCAAATAAATGTTTGAAAAAGTTATTTAAATATTCAACAAAAACCTGTCGAGCTGAACTGACCCAAGTATTATGTTAATACCTTGGTAGCTTTGATAATAATTATATTATTTGTGGAAACATTGAAGTTTTTGAAATTTTGATTTTTTCAAAGAACCAATTCTCCCAGGTTTAGGGTAATCCTTATTGTCAGGTCTCCTTTCTCACGTCTATTTCAAGTTGAAAAAATGGTAAGTAATAACTATGCACAAGAGGAAGGTTTTTTTCTGGGGGGATTTTCCACTCTGTTGGAACTTGGAAACTTGGGAATTATCCCTAATTTCATCTGACAACCTTTGACAACTAAACGCTAATTCAGATGGACTTTACTTTTTCGAAATATTTAAACACCCCCATTATGACCTAAATTAAGTGGCTATTGCCGTAGTACCTGAGCTATTTCTTTTATTTTTTCCATTTATTTTTGGCCAGTAAAATTTACCATTATGCACTACACTAAATAATGAAGCTAGTGTGCTTGAGAGTTTCTTAACTATTTTTGGCATGCCAGATAGACTATAAAGAAAAACTGGCAATTTCCAAAACAATTAATTAGTGCCTAACCAGCCTAGCTAGGTACCAAGGCAGTTGTTCATTTCCATCTACAAAAGGGCTTGGGGAAAAGATGACTAAGGTCACCACCCATGGATGAAGAATCTCCGTTTCGGTCAGATGTTGGAAATGAAGATGGATGCCCGTTCCAGCCAGCCGGCCGGCCCCCTAAATGATGATACCTTCGTTGGGAAAGAAAGTTGGAGAATTAGATTGGAACGAATATCTCAACACCTAGGAACTTGAACAAACATTGATCGGAAGAATTGTAATTTTTCACCTATGGGGGTGTGCTGGCCAAGCTTGCAAGCCATGGATCGTCATTGACTTGGATGGTGTTTTCTTAGCCTTATCACATTATAATATACTAGTGGGTACCCGTGACCTTCGGACACTGTGAAGTCCCCCATCATCTTCTTCCGCAATGAGGAACTTGGATGGATGGATGATGGGATGGATGACGGGACGGATGGATGGAAAGGACGACCACCCAAGGATATTATATAAGTAGACTACTACTACATGCACCTTAGCGTTTCATTCCTAAAGTGGAGTGTCCACCATGGAGGATTCGATTTCCCAAGACTTGTTTTCAGTTTCCTAGAGTGCAATAGTGCATACCATTCTGCCCCCAAAAGACTTGGAAGCCCCCTTGGTGCTTCGTCATGAGCCTTTTTGGCCTTCCAAAAGTTAGTGGTATGCCTGGTGTGGCAATTGGTTATAAAATGGGTGAAATGTTGTCGGCGAGGTTCCCATACGAGTGTGTTCTCTTGAGGGAGGGGCAAACTGAAGGCGTGTTCCCGAAACTCAGGAGAACACATGAGTACGAGAATCTCCCCTTACATAAACAACTCTCTTTTTATTTCCTGGCTTCTTTCCTGTTTTGTACAAAAGAAATATTTCCATGGGAACATGCGAACACATAAACTTGGGGGACGTCGCTCGGCATAACAGCCTAGGGTTGTTCGGGTAGGGGGGAATCCCTCAAAATACACACCGAAATAGAAAGGGCATTGTTTAACATTCAATGCCCAGAATTTCTGGGGAATGTTTTACAATTAATTAATTATGTGCATTAAATGTAATATACATTACAATTAGTTGTATATTATGGCCTTTAATAAATATTTTTTAATGCTAAAAATGCAACTACATGGACATTTCACCAAACTTTCTTCTACAAATTACTTCTAATAAAAAAAACAATTCCAATCAACAAATGGAAAAAAATAGATTTGTAATTCATTGAAATTATTAGTTACGTGGAAATTCACATTATACACCTAAAATCAATTTCAAGCTTTAATTTCATTGGATGAAATAAGGAGGAGATTGAAATGGTTTTCCACTTTTATTTCTTAATTTTCAATTTCTATTTCTTGTCAAAACCCTATCTCAATGCAATTTTATTTTTTTCCCACATTTTAAAGCACATAACTAGTTTAAGGAATTCAAATTACAAGATAGAAAACAATTCTTTTAAGTAGTTAAGTTATTTTCTCTCACATTTCACACTCTAACAACACACAAATACTATATATATATATGTAAAATTCAATTCAACCACTAGGGATCATCCCCATGTCCCCCAAACCCTAAGCTTCATTTATAGATTATGCTTAAAATTTTAAACCCTAAATTTTAGACATTCATTTGGGGAAGCTTGGTGGGGGCTTAAGTCCACTTTTTTGTTCTCTTTTTGGTGTCTTTTTGTGTGTTTTGGGAGGTGGTCCCTGGTAGGGCCCAAATTAGACCAGGCCCTTTTTACCATTTTCACAATCTCTACTTATTTACCCCGCTCCCCTGTAGTGAACTTTTACTTCTAAACCCTAGTCTTTCTCTCTCTCTCTCTCTCGCGTGGAGCTTCGAGCTTTCTTCGCGCACCGCAACAGCGCTCGTCTCTGTGTTTCCTTGGTCGATTTCGTCGCTCGTGGCGATCGTTTGTGTTGTGTGGGTGCTCGCATTTTAGTAGCAGCTACACAGCAGCAAAAGAAGAAATTCTTGAGACCACAGAAAAAATCTTCAACACCTTCTTCGCAAACGGCTCTTTTTCCTTTTTGCTGGTATGTTAACATTTCCATCAGATGATACCTCCTTCTCCTCCTCCTCCTTGACTCTTTCTCTTTTTTTCCTTTGTTGCGTCTTTTCTTGGGGTGAATCTTCTTTAGAATTCAAAAGGCGAAGAGCATTATTACCAGGAGAAATGTATGCATAGTTTGTGCTTATTTTCTGGTCCTTGAGAGCCAAGCGGTTGCTGAGTTTCAAATTCATGTCATTTGTGGTTTGGATTTCTTGTATTCCTTTCTTTTTGCGCGCGTGTCTAACTGACTACCTATGTATAGGAAGGGCGGCTCTTTGAGGCGACGTCTTTTTGTTATAAAACTGTGGAAACCTGGGAGGATTTTTGAATTCTTGAGTGTGGCGATTTTTGTTTTTGGGGGCAAGTTGTGGACATGTTTTATGACTGTTACAAAAGTGATGCTGGAAAGCTTTTTGTTGTGTCAGGAGACAAAAAAAGAGTCATGAAGTGGCAGCCCCAATCCAGCTGGTGCATTGCCACTGGATGGTGCCCGCCTTGTGGCTCTTTTGACCACACGTTCAGGAAGTGACGGTCCAAGCAAAGAGGACAAAACCCGCACCACTGTTGCGGGACATCCTCAAAGTTCCATGGAGCGCCCCGTTCCTCACATGGAAACACACCAGAGGTTTCTGTTCCCCCACCTGCTATAGCCCCAGCAATGCAACCTGTAAATTTGGTGCTCTCTTCTTCATCTTCCAGATTTTCCATGTTGCCAAAAGGCCAGTCTCTGAGAGGAGAACATGTTGTATATGACATGGATGTGCGGAGGAGCGGGGAAGCCCAACCACAACTTGAAGTTTGCCCTATCACTGTCAGCTTGTTTCCGCCAGTTCTACAAATGGGAAGGCAGATAGCAGTAAATAGGAGGTACTTATGCTATGTGCTTCTAGGAAACTAGATCCAGATTTGCTTTGTCAACAGTTTACGTGGCAACCATTTGTTGCGAGGAGGCAACATCCTGATTACCAATGTCGACAGAAATTTTTATACAAACTGGCTTTCTGGTTATACCCAGGTATAGTATGGACCAGCCTTATTCTATCTATCTTTCACACTTTGTCCCCAATACATTATGCTCTTAAGTTTCTCTCTTTTGTTTCTCCTTGTTCCTCCTCTCCCCTTATTTATTCCGTTTTTGTTCTCCTTCTTTCTTCGTGGTTTCCTTGGTCATCTCCTTCTTATTTAGTTTTTTGTTGAGCTAGACCACATTACAGCTGAGTCTTCCTGTTACTACTGGTCTTGTGACAGAAACTTAATCTGTTGGTAAATGTATGACATTGACCTTGACCCACTGCCAGGAGCTTATGAAGTCAGTGGGAATGTAATGATAGCTGGTCACTCTACCATACACGTTGTTAAAGGCGACTAAACCCATGTAGGACTGTCACTGTTGTTCAAAACCGCTCATTTTTTCTCTCAATTATTTAGGGTTGGGTTTCCTCTTTTTCCTGTTCATTGATGTGCTGTTGGCTTGGAAATATCTATAATCTTATTACTGTTCATCTCTAAATTTAATTCAGGTTGACATGACTTGTAAGTATGCAGGAATTCTCAGCACTTCAGAAAATTTCAGTCCCCCTTGGATCATGATGTGAGCTGAATACCTTTTCCAGTCTAAGTCTTAAGGGTTAGGCCTAAAGAGACCATGTAGAAGCTAGACTTTTCTTTGTGGGGTGGTTGTCTTACTGACTTTTCTTTTGGTGACAGAGGGTGACAGATATGTCTTTCTTTGGGGAGGATGTGCATCTGCTTGCAAGGTAAACCTATTTCAAGTTACTTTGAGCTTGGTGGTGTTTATTATTCCTTGATTGGTTCATATTGGATAAAATCCTAGGCAAAACACCCTGAGCGTCCTAAAATTGTTCAACCATTCATGAAAGATTCTTGGCATCTATTCCATCCACGGATTTAATCCTTGGACTAGACATCAAGATTGTAGGACTTATGGCTGTGTTGCAAGCTTTGTGGCACAAATCACTGCTACATCAAGCGATTCCACCCATTGTAGCCAACTCAGCTATATATAGGTCATCTGGTCACCCATTCATCCAAAGTGTAGGAATGTAGGGACCTCCAAGTCCTTGTGGGAGGAATAGATGACCAATTCAGCCCGACAGTAGTGGCTAGAAATATACCTAAAGGAGGTCACCCTAATTGTGAAGAAAAATTCAATCAATGCATGTCCAGCAGACAGTGGTGTCATTCTTCTCCCTGGGTGAAGGATTTTATGTGGAGGGGTTATGTTGTTTCTGTGTAATGCAGTGCAAGTGCCAATGGTCTTGTTTTGGTTTGGGAGATAAGGGAGTGTGCAGTAGGCAATGGGAAACCATTTATATCGGACCAGACTTTGCTGGCTATACAAATTGTTGGTGATTGGGAGTCTTGTGATCCCCGTGTGTGCTGGCATTCAAAGATGCAGGTAGCTTTTATTCCTCCTTGGAGTTCATTATTGAGCAATTGGTCATCATTGCAAGGGGTATGCATGTTATTTACACGTCTGCATCAAGGGGGTGGAATAAGTCCTCCCTTGTGCAGAATGGATGGTATGGAAGTCCTTTCCCTAGTTTTTCCTATGAACACCTTCGCTGTACTGACTGATCCAATCATGAGAGAATTGTTCAGGGAATGTGGGTTGATGGCTTTCCTTGATCAGTGAAGCGATTACTGTTGAGTAGATATGAAGGATGCAAACATATTTGAAATGGGGATCTGAGGAGATAGCCCTCAACTGTGCTATGTGTGCAGGATGTTCTGGTGGTGGCAATTGGCAAGTTTGTGTTGACAATTGATGTAGGGAAGGTGTGGCAGAAAGCACCTCCAGGGGGCTTCTTCAATGCAGAGCGACCAATAGTTTGTGAGGTGGAGAGCCCATTAGAAGGTGTGGAGGTGGTTGGGGCTCATGAGGAACAAGTCACTGACCTGGCAGTTCCTTCATTTGTTTCCTCTCATGTGGCATCAGCCTCCCAGGATGGCACCGTGAGTCAAGCTCTCTCCATTTTTTCTTGACCATTTATTGCCCTTTTTTTCTTAATGTTTTCTCCATGAGACAGATTGACAGGCTAGATTGGGTGATCAAGGAATCTGCCACTTTTCCTTGTCGTTGTCAAGAAGGTATCAACATCTAAGGTATGATCTGAAATTTTGTTCTTGTTTGTGCTCTTGGGTGATTTTTTTGATCAGATGAGGATCTGGGAGGACAAAACAAGGAGACCATTGTCACTTTTTCTAGTCAACTTTCAGACATTTAGCCTAATGAACTTGTCTGTTAGCTGACTGCGGGTACTCAGCTCCTCGCGTCTACGCTTCTCGGTTTCACCCAGCCATGCGTGCTACTGCAGCAGCTATCTGCACCCTCCGCGTCGTCGCACATAGGGCATCCATCCTCCTCTTCTTCTCCTTGGTGTGAGTTTTGAGATTTCTCCATTCTCCTGGGGTCTCGTCGTTACATTGCAGAAACCAAAATCTGTAAAGATTGGATGCATCATGCATTGGTTGAATGCTGGTAATAGGAATGCATTCTATAGTTGCTGACACTGTGTGCTTGCTGGTTTTTGCCATGGTTTTCTAGAGAATACAAGCAGGAGCAGTTCTGAAATGGGACAATGTGCCTGCTGGAAATAGAAGAAGGCAGCAGCAGCAGATGGTCATGGCAGTTGGTAAGAGCACCACCCAAAAGTCCATTCAACCAGTAGAGGAAATGGGAGAAAGACAAGCTGATTCTGAGGTGGTGAGTTCTTCACCAGCAGCAATTGACCTAAGAAAGTGCGAGATGTCTTGGAAGAGCAGCCAACTGCAAGCAACAAAGCTCAAGAAGCGACATCAAAAGGAGAATCTGAAGAGGGGATTAGTACCATGCAGAGTAGCATGCTGGAGGAAGGAGGAGAAGAATGCTCAGGGATTATCAGAAGATGATGCAGAGATGGAGAAATTTCTATTAGGCGGAAACTGGACAATCAAGATTGATGGTGGGTTGAAAAAAGCAGAGAGGGCATACAAGTTGAAGTCACTTCTGCCCTCATCTGCTTCATGAGATATTGAACTTTGTAATCACATTTCTTTCCAGTAGAACATCATGGTGCTTGCTAATCAATGTCTGTTGCAGTCTAGCAATCTTCTTGGACCAATTCATGCTTCCATGACCGGAGATCGTCTCTTGAAACATGGATGTGTATGCTTAGAGTTGCAATGCGTGTGGCAGGAAAGGAAGACAGTAAGCAAGGTGAAGGGGATGATGATGATGACAATGATGATGATGGCCAGCCATTGTGGGTAGAGGAGGATGATCCAACATGGCCTGCTGAGGGTGAGGATGGGTGGGGCTTCCGGACTTCTCAGTTCTTTGGAGATATGGAGATCAGGCCAGACAAGCAGAAATCCAATGATGAGGATGATGATGATGATGAGCTTGCACATAATTGGGAAACAGAAGCCGACAACTGGGTGATCAAGGAAATCACCACCAATGATTGGGAAGCTACAGTTTTTGCAGATCCCAGTCTGCTCGTGGTTTACCTCTTCACAAGAAATGGTCCCAGGTTCTCCATTGACCACATTGTAACTTATTAGTGTAATTTATTTCTGACAACTTTGTACATGACTCTTGTTGTCAAAGAAAGCAAAAGAGCAATGCTGTTCACTGTTTGACAATCTCAAGAATGCAGGAGTTACATCTGATATAAGGAGAAATGTGTTTTGTGCACAGAGGGCCAGATGGTTGGAACATGCTGAAGGAGTTGGAGAAAGCAGTTGAGACTATTTGGGAGTCCCGGAAACCCCCTCTTCGGGTATAAGATTATATCCACCTCCCTCATCTTGTCTGTCAAGTCCTCTCCACATATCACATGAAGAATCTGCATAGACAAGTGTAACAAAAAAATTCAGGAGGTTTGGTTATGAGAAGATGTGGTAAAGCAAGTTTTGTGTCTGTGTGGAACAGGCAGTGAAGCTGGACGTGGGACTGGAGATAGACTTGGCTTCTGCCCTTGAGATTCACATTGATGAATGCCCTGCTCTCCTTATTAAGAATGGCAAGGGCTTCCAACGTCTTGAAGGTAAAATCTGCCTCCATGCACATGTGATATTCTGCTCGTGTATCAGTGGAGGAGTCCTCCAAAGACTTTTGGAGGAGTCTTTGTATATGTTGTATGCCTAAGAATGCTTGATCAACGATGAGCAATAATCCTGAAACCCTTCTTTGAGTGGGTAATCATTGACAGCGATTGGTGATCTTGTGCTTCTGTGTGCAGGGTTCAGGAGTTCAGAGGAACTAATGCAAATTATGGCACATTACTTTTATAATGCAGCTCGACCATCTTGCTTAGATCAGATACCAACTACAAAGAATGTTAAAAGAATTGCAGAAGTGTAGAAGATGTTTAATTAAAATTAAATTTCATTATTCTTGTCCACCCCCCCTGTGTCCATGATGTCCTTCTTAGCACCCCCCACATTCCTTAACTTGCTTCCTGGTGCCCCCACCATCCTTTTGCATCTTACTTGACAACTTCCATAGTTCATCTTTCGAATTTTATTTTATGTCTTTTTAATTCAATGCCCCTATGTCCTTTAGCATTTTTCTTTGCATCGAGACATCATTCCCCAATGGGCTTTTCAACAACCCATCACCCCCCATTGTTTGAAGAAAGAAACATTTTTTTCTTCCCAACCCAACACCCCATGTTGCCCTACCATTCCTCACCATCCCTCATTGGCTTTCATTGTCCCCTAGTTGTCATTTTCATTGTTTCTTGGAATCTTTCTCATCCTTATGCCATCTTTCCCATTGTTTCATCACCATCCTCAATATTCCTCATTGTTGTTCCAATTGCATGGTCATCATTTTTGTCATCCTATCGTCATTTGTTATCACCATTCCAATTATCCCATCATTGTTCCCACCATTTTGTATTGTTCCCATCGTCCTACAACCTTGTCATCATCATGTTGTTTTGTTCATCCCATTGTTAGCCTCATCAACCCATGTTGCCATCCCTGTCTTTATTCATTGTTCTCATTGTGATGTTTGCAATCATATCATTTTAGTGTATTTATTTCGTCAGTCAAGCCAAATTGGAATGTCCCCTAACCAAAATGTCCCATTCCGAACCAAAATTTCTACTTGGACACTCATATTCAAAATGTTTGGTTTGTTTTGAAACATTCCAAGGACATCTTTGGGATGTCTCACTAAGAAGGGAACATTGGCAACTCTAGCAACAACTCACATGCTATCATCATTGCTAGAAGTTTATGAACCTTTTGCAAACTACATGCATTGAACTCCAATTGATCAATCAAACTTAGTTGTAGTTTTGTGCTTGACTCAATGAACCACCTTCTACTCATTTCACCTTTGCACTCGAAAGAGCATTGTTTAAGATGCAAGCATTCATGTGTGTTTTTTGAACCCCTCATGACTTATGTGACTTACATACTTGCCTCATAGAACACCTCTAAAGTTGATAGGTCATGTGTCACATAGGGTGGGTAGGTCAGGTGAAAATAAGGGTTAGATAGGAACAAATTGAAGTGGGTTTCAGCTCAATGAGAGTCGGGGTTCATCCCAACTAACCCATACCCTATTTTTTCAATGGTGCATTGGTGAAAGTTGGGTCACATTCACGGAATACCAAAAGGCCATACTTTTATCATATACCTTGCTCCAAGGAATTATTTCATTAACAGGGGGTAAATTCCATTAGCACAAGGAAGATTTTTTTTTCCCAAAGCCCAAAATTCCAAAGCCCTTAACATGGGGTTTTTTATTTCAATAAGGATGTTTATAGCTTTGGGATCTTGTGCTCCCAAATTCTCTCTAGTAAATTGCACCCTTTTGGTAACTCCCTAGTGGGATTACGTGAAAGAATTAGTTTCCCAAAAAACGAAAGGCCATTTTTGCCTTCGAACATCCATTACCCTGCAGAATTACTTTCCCTGATCAACCGGTGTTGGGATCCTCTTCCACATGAGCGTCCAGACTTCTCAAAAATTTGCAATAGTCTTCAAAAAATCAGATTGAGTCTTTTGGCGTGCAAATGGGATGTGAACTAGAACTGAGCTATTGCATGAGCAGTTCTTGATTATGAACCATTCTAGATCAAGTGAACAATAGGCATGCAAGATATCTGGCATGTTGTTTTGACATGCAGGACTATCTGAAACTGGGAGGTTTCATTGCATGTCCTTCATGTTAAAATTCATCCCATAGTGTTGATATGCATGATATGAGAGCTGTACTTTAAACACCCTGTTTGAAGAGTTATGTACAAAATTCTTGGAGGAGATCATGCAAATAGGGCGGATTTCTAAGAGGAAGCATCATTTTGTTCTGACACAGGTCATCGCGTCCTGGAAGTTGACTTTTATATCTAATAGCTATAAGATTGCACGGAGTTTGAGAAATGTGCTGGTCAAATGTGCAAAATAGAGTGGAAAATTTGACTTTCAAGTTCGTGCCTAATTGATGAGTGGAGCACACAAAGTCAGCTATCATTGCAATTTGATTAGGCAAGAGCTTTCTTCCCTTTCTAATATATTCACAAGTTGCATCTCTATCTAGAGCTTCTTCTCTAAGGAAGAGATCGGTAAGACAAGGTAATGGTGTGTCAAACTTGCAATCTAACAAAGTATTTGAACCTTTTTCCTTTCTGAACGTGTTCAAGCTAATGGTGTTAATTACTGGTAGGAATCAAGAGAGTGTTTGACTAGAAGATGCATCATCTACAACACAGAAATGCATGGTTGCAGAAGTGAGTTCACAGAATCTTAGCATTAATGTGATAAGCATGATCAAATTCTTTGTCCAAGCATGCTATGCTTGTTTCTATGCATGAAGCCTTGCCTGCAATTGTTCCCTTTGTCTCTGGACTACGGTAAGATCCTGTAGACTGCGGGTCAATATGTTTGCACCTATATGTGCGGTCTCACATTTTCATAGTATGCTGTAAGCCATCAAATACTTTCAAGGAACAATTTTCCTACACAATTTCAGGCTAATGTATAAAGCTTCACATGCTCATGAATTCTCTCCGCTAAACTTGTTTCATTTTGGTGAAGCCTTTATTAGGATGTGTGAAAGGACAAGTTCCCGGAAACCCAAAAGTGAAACTTTGTCCGTTTGACATGTAGCTGCAATTGTTCTTATCAAGAAATCCTAGATTGAAACACTCTTAGGTCGATAACAAGTTAATCTGGAAGAGGACCTTAGGTTATAGAAAGTATGATGAGAATGGGTTGTTGAATGAGTCTTGAATGGGTTTCTGGAAATGATGGTTTCCCAGAAACATGAAAAGATTCGGGGCTCCTGATCCATAGCTTCATGCACCCATATACTCTCCGTTTTTTGTGAGCAAACCAATTGAACGTGGCCTGTTGAGGTTCTCTGGCTATGAATGTGGGTTGTGAATCACAATCGCACTACATTAATAGCTCTTACTGCAGGATATTGTATGACAGTTGAAATGCCAGGAGGGAAGTCATCTAGCGCATGCTACTGCAGGATCATGAGCTTGGAGAATGCTTACCATATGCCTTGAGATAAGACTTGTTCAAAATAGTGGGGACATGCAAATTGGCAAGTTTTTATCGTCTTGATTCAAGATGTTGGACATGCAACACTGACACGCTCAACACTCTTAGATTCGTAGTCAGGTAGTCTGGAAGAGGAGCATAGGTTACAGAAAGCATGGTGAGAATTCTTCCTATTGGTATTTCCTTTTGAATGAAGTTGATTGGTATGTTGAGAAAATTTGATGACTTAGATCTGTTGCATAGGATATGATGCACTTCTACTTTCATGCTGTTTCAAAGTCCATCAAGTTCAATAATTTTAAAGAGTTTTTCTTGTCGAAATCACAAGGCTGGTATCATGTAGACCTAGTGGAAGGTGCATCCCCCAATGCAGGCAGCATTTGTGTTAGAAGGGATTAATCTGAATTTTGGTTTTCTCAGGTAGCTTCTCATTCTGACTATGAATCTACACAAACTGGTGAACTAGAGCCAAGCAATCCTGATATTTTCTGTAGTGAACTACAGATGAAAAATTTGTGCTGGTGTCTTCTTTGTCGTCATAATGTTTAAGCAATTGTCTGATGAAGAAGATGACTCCAACCATACCGGGTTGATCTGCAGCAACAATGCCTACCCCAGAGTCGATCGGGTGATCCCATGCTTACCCTGGCCACTGAGATCAACAGCGGATTTTGGTTCCAACAGCAGGGATCATTCTCTCCGGATCTCTAACTCTTAGCCCAGGTGCAAGCCAAAACAAAATTCAGGCCCAAATCTACCAAAACTTACAACAGCCAACTTGGTAGCTGTCTCCGTAACCACTCTCCAGTTCACCGCGATGGAACAATTCCCTCTATCACATTTGTCCTTACATGCAAATGCACAAACAGGAAGTTTTAGCTTTCAAGAAGCATCAAGTTGCAGACCCTTCTTTATATTTGCAGTTCTCCTATTCATAGCTTGGACATAGTCAGAAGTCAGAACAGAACAGCCACTTTGCTGGTTGTTTCTCTGAGATGTGGGAAGTGCACCTGTATATTATTATGTCTTTTGCCCTAATTTGGTGCTTGCATTTAGATACATAAATGAGATGTTTTAGGCATTGTAGAAGCAACAGGTTGGTGAGGCATTCACAAGAATTTGAATCTAATGAAAGGTGGCCCTGGTTGTTGATATTCTCCACAGCTAAAGAAGCAGATGGAGTGGGGGATGTTTGTCAAAAAAATAGAGCCATGAGCAAAATTCATGTGTGAAAACTTGTAAAGCTTGGGCCTTACTTGAAACATCGCATTTTGGTTTGTTTTTGTTTTTCATGGGTAGTTTGTCCATGAAGAAAAAAGAGGCATCGACGAAATTTGCATGTGTGAGAAAGCTTTTTAAAAACTTGACGTCACCCCCAAACAATCTTCCTATGTTTTTGGGCTAAATGTGAATAGCTTTTATCACATGTACTTGTTCATGTGAGCTTTTAACCTTCATCTTGAGCAGTTGCAGGGTTATTGCCAAACCATGTTCTTGCACACCTAAGGTCCATGGAACTATTGTTGCATCCTCCTAATTTATTTGCAGAGGTGCTTGCGTAACATTTGCATTCAAATGGTTACAAAAAGAGACCGATGGTATGTTCCATGACGTATTTGCCCTCTGCAATGAACATGTCCTTGTTTCAAACAAGATCCATAGCTTTTACCAAGGCTTTAATATCTTTTGTCGTCTTCTAGTTGTTGCAAGGACCCTACTAGTCCATGGAGATTTGTTTCTTGTATCTACTTGAAGCTAGGGGGAACATTTTCTTTGTCAATTGCTAGCTAGTCCAACATGTTGTTTCATTGTTTGCAAGGCACATTTAGATTGTTGATGGCGCTATTTTTCCTAGCCCAAGAAGGGGGGCCTTGCGGTTTGGCACCATTGGAGATATGCCCTTATTTTTCTAAACACAGCCCAAGAGTAAATACAATTGGTTATGTTAGGAATACATATGTTTCTAGTGGTTCAATAAAAGAAATTAGAATATAAAAGTCTAAAAACTCCTCTCACATAAAATTCATGGCTTTTGTGGATGTGTAGTTTATGGTGTGAATTTCAACATGCGGTTGATATGAGATATTTGAAAATCTGCCTTTCTTTGGACAAGGTGCATACAAATGTGGGACTACAAATTGTTGGACCCATTGATAATGTAGGAATATTTTGAACATTTCATTTTAAAAATTGTCTATGATTTCAATCACTATCTCTTTTTGGCTAAACTTTTATCTTTCAGCTAATTTATTTCCCTCTTTTTATAGTTTTATTGCCTTTTTCTTTTATAAAATATTTTATTCTAATTTTAATTTTTCAAGATCACTAGTCCAATTTCTTTATTTTTCTTCTAATTATATCAAAATTCAAAACTATTATTGTAGTTTTTTATATCAATAACCATGGACATTTTATGCGCAACATTTAGATACGTTGCTTAAATAAAGATTGAAGGTTTGATTGGACTTGTATCCTGAGGGTTGGTTGCTTTTGACTCCTTTTATTGGAATGTTGGCATTCGACTTGTATCAACATATTGTTCAATCAAAGACTAAATGTTTAATTCGGTTTATATCGATGGGGCTTGTTTGTTTCGATTCCCTTTATTTGATGTGGTAGAATCATACAACTTTTTTTCTTTTCTTGCTTGTAATTCATGTAAGTTGATTTGAAAATCCCCATGATTCTATACTAAACAATTTTGCAAACATCCATTTATTGAAAGGTCACAAATTTTGCATGATTACAATTTCCTTTTCAATACAACCTTCTTGGAATATCCAACATGTGGGTGATTCTCTCCTTAAACGACTTGTTCAAATATTGTGTCTAAGCAATCTTGTCACCAATATAAGAAGATTAACCCCAAGGTGATGGCCTTGCAAAGATGATGGTTAAACATGCAAGAAAGGACTTCAAAAGATTTGCCTCATTAAGAGCAAAGAGGATTGGGACCTGACCTTACCTTACATTGCCATGGGTTACAGGATGTCCAAACACGCCTCTTTGTTTCATTTCTCTCCTTATTTTTTTACTTTTTGGGAGACATCCCAATCCACCTTCTTTCGTTGCTACTCAAATGGACCAAGTTGTGGACTTGAACTTTCCATGCATTGGGGCTAAAGTCATTGCAAAAAGGGTTGTTCTATTGAGGAGGGTTATGCCCATGGCCATGGAAAGTTTGTCCATTGCACAACGTCAAGACACCTTACGGTATGCAAACACACGAGGTGATAGTTATAAACCTAAGGTGACACAATTTGATGTTAGTGACTTTGTGTATCTCCAACGACCAAATGATATTTTAAACATTTCTTCTAATCGCACAATATTGAGGATTAAGGTGATCATGCTTTCAAATGTGTTGGAATTGCAAGGAATTGTTGAACACATAGTTCAAAATCACTCCAAAAACTGTGCGCCTTGCCACTTATTGAACTTGGATCCTACCATCATCACGTCAACTTGGATTCCTTCACTTGACTATCCATGTTAGGTATGTTAAAAGATAGACGATGCTGATCAAATGTTGCTTTGCAATAATTGTAATGGTGGATACCATTTGTTCTACCTTAGTGGGAGTTCACTCAAATTCCTGCCATCATTTGGTAGTGTTCATCATGCTCTCTTTCAGCACGTTGATTTTTACTCAGACCATGCCATGCTTTTCTTATCTCAAGTCTAAGGGGATACACAAGAATTTCATTTTAGTCTTCTCTTGTGCATTTTATATATATATATGTGTGTGCATATCTTTTTAGTTGATTAATTTTTACCTTTGGCTAGTTTTAATCTTTTGGTTTAATATTGTTTATGATGGATTTACACCCTTACGACACCGTATGTCACGACACTACATGTCACGACACATGTCATGCCCGTATGCATGGCCTCATACATGAGAGTCGATTATGAGCTTACCAATCATGCCTTTTAGGGTTAATGTATGTTCTTAGGTTATTATATGCTATTAGGTGTTTTAGGGTTGTGGGTTGTTTAGGGTTTAAGCTTATTGGCAATGTTATAAAAAACCAATCTCTTCCTTTTTCTTGTTTGTTTTTTTCTAGAATCCCTTTGTTAAAAAGATTTTTTTCCATAGTTAAACTAAATTTTTAGATGTTCACGACGACTATTACACAACCAACATTTGCATACAATACATTTTGTTTCTTATTTGCGATTTAATTGTAATAAAACAAATAACAAGAGAAGAGAAAATTGTGGCCTTTTATAAACCATGAACAAGCCAAAACCCTAAACAAAACCACAACCCTAAAACACATAATAACGTTCAGTAACCTAAAAACATACATTATCCTTAAGAGTATACATTAACTTTAAAAGGCATGATTGGCGTGCTCGTAATTGGTCGTCATGTATGAGGCCATGTTTAGGGACATGACATTGGACCAAGGCAAGGATGTTGTGTTTACGTTCATTATAAAATATAATAGCTTAACGGATTTTGGCCCCAAAGTAACAAGTTTATTTTTATATGAGGATTTCTGCAAGACGATATTTTGGCTTGTGTTGAAACTTGAAATTAATTATAGGGTTATAATATTTTGAAGGATTTTGGTTTTTTGTAAAGAAGTTTTTGAAGATTATATTTTTGCATGGTGAAAGAATTGAGTTTTCATATTTTGTTTTTTGCATTAAGATACTTGTTAGCAAAGCCACATTGTGACACATCCCTTGTTGATTTATTGGTAGATCTATAGGTGTGTATTGTATTGCAATACTTGAATCAATTATATATATATAATTAAATCAAAAGTTGCAAAAAAATTACCCACCATTTGTTGAATGTTCACAAACCTTACCTTTTCATTCCTAAAGTGGGGTGTGCACCATGGAGGATTTGATTTCCCAAGACTTGTTTTTGGTTTCTTAAAGTGCAATAGTGCATACCATTCTTCCAGACCTTCTACCACTAAAATTTTTTTGGCACTAAAACGCCACTAACTACACTAAGTGGTGACCCGAGGAATGAAAATCCGAAGAAGAAAAAAAATAGTTAACTTAGAGGTTGTCACAACCCGAGGATGAAAAAAAAT
Source organism: Sphagnum contortum (assembly GCA_963920785.1). Taxonomy (NCBI): domain Eukaryota; kingdom Viridiplantae; phylum Streptophyta; class Sphagnopsida; order Sphagnales; family Sphagnaceae; genus Sphagnum; species Sphagnum contortum. The sequence goes on along the minus strand of OY987284.1, from coordinate 3,999,425 downwards.
AGTTAACTTAGAGGTTGTCACAACTTGAGGATAAAAAAAAATAGTTAACTTAGAGGTTGTCACAACTCGAGGATGAAAAAAAAATAGTTAACTTAGTTAACTACTGTAGTGGAAGAAGTCTGAATAATTTCTGCTGGCAACCCTTGCAGACCTTCTACCATTAAAATTTTTTGGCACTAAAACGCCACTAACTACACTAAGTGGTGACCCGAGGAATGAAAATTCGAGGAACAGAAAAAATAGTTAACTTAGAGGTTGTCACAACCTGAGGAAGAGAAAAAATAGTTAACTTAGAGGTTGTCACAACCTGAGGATGAAAACAAATAGTTAACTTAGAGGTTGTCACAACCCGAGGATGAAAAAAAATAGTAAACTTACAGGTTGTCACAACCCGAGGATGAAAAAAAATAGTTAACTTAGAGATTGTCACAACCCGAATATGAAAAAAAAAAGTTAAAGTAGTTAACTTTGTAGTGGTAAAAGGTTTGCATTCTTCCCCCAAAGGACTTGGAAGCCCTCTTGTGCTTCTTCATGAACCTTTTTGGCCTTCCAAAGTAAGTGGTATGCACGGTGTGGCAATTGGTTATAAAATGGGTGAAATGTTGTAGGCAAGGTTCCCATACGAGTGTGTTCTCTTGAGCGAGTGTGTTCTCTTAAGCGAGGGGCAACTACGGGCGTGAGTCCAAGGGTGTTCCCGAACCTCAGGAGAACACATGAGTACGAGAATTTCCATGGGAACATGGGAACACATATATTTAGGGGAGCTCCATCCGCATAACAGCCTAGGGTTGTTCGGGTGGGGGAGATCCCTCAAAATACACACTGAAATAAAAAGGGAGTTGTTTAACATTCATTGCCCAGAATTTTGGGGGAATGTTTTACAATTAATTAATTACTAGTGTGTGCCCCGTGCATAATGCACAAGTGTGTTATTTCAACAATGTTTGGTTCAACCCCGTCGACCCCCCCCCTCGCCCGGTCCTTCGCATTTCCCACTCCGGTTTTTTACCCCGTCGAGCCCCCCCCCCCCCTTTCGGTCCTTCGCATTTCCCACTCCGGTTCTTTAACTTGTCGAGCCCCCCCCCCAAGTGGGAAATGCGATTCTCCCTCTCCCGTTTCCGCATCTTCTCCCTCCTTTTTCGCAAGCTTCTTTTGTTCTCCCCGCCTCTCTCTCTCTCGCCACACCAATAATTCCCGCAAATTCTGCCTCCTTGTCTCTCCTCTTAGCGTCTTGTTCTTTTTTTTCTTATCACTTTTACTTGCCCTTCCACCTCCAACTGTTCTACCTCGTTGCTGCTACTTCGACGATCTCGTATACAACTCCCCTCTCACTGCTCCCTCAAATCAACTCTGCTCAATGGAAACCATGAATCTCTCTCTCTCTCTGTGCTCCTGGTCTTCCGCTCCCTCAAGTCATTTCCATTCGCTGCAAACCGCGAATCTCTCTGTGCCTCTCTCGTTTCTCTCTTGCACGTGCTCACGTGCTCGATTTCTTCGCTCGTTCTTGAGCGCTGCTGCTAGGGTTTCAGCAGGAGCAAACCAACTGTGTCCAATTTCATCTATTATTCGCTCGAGCATTTCATCCGTTCATAAAGCTCTCTCTTTCTCTATATACATGTCCCACCCTCTCTCTATACGTGTCCCACCCTTCGACTTAGCTATTGTCCGTCCGGAGTCAGGGGAAGTTACGTTCTTCCTTTAATATTAATTAATTATGTGCATTAAATGTAATATACATTACAATTAGTTGTATATTACGGCCTTTAATAACTAATTTTAAATGCTAAAAATGAAAATACATGGACATTTCTCCAAACTTTCTTCTACTAATTACTTATAGTCAAAAAAATAAAATTCCATTCAACAACTGGAAAAATTTAAATTATGAAACAAATATAAGTCATTGGAATTATTCGTTACGTGCAAATTCACATTATCTACCTAAAATCAATTTCAAGCTTTTAATTTCATTCGATGAAAAGAGGAGGAGATTGCAATGGTTTTCCACTTTTATTTCTTAATTTTCAATTTCTATTTCTTGTCAAAACCCTTTCTGAATGCAAATTTGTTTTTTTCCCACATTTTAAGGCATATAACTAGTTTAAGGAATTCAAACTACAAGATTGAAAACAATTCTTTTAAGTAGTTACGTTATTTTCTCTCACATTTCACACTCTAGCAACACACAAATACTATATATTATTTTATTTTATTTTAAATTTCAACCACTAGGGATCACCCCCCATGTCCCCCAAAGCGTAAGCTTCATTTACAGATTATGCTTAAAATTTTAAACCCTGAATTTTAGACATTAATTTGGGCAAGCTTGGTGGGGGCTTAAGTCCACTTTTTTGTTCTCTTTTTGGTGTCTTTCTGTGTGTTTTGGGAGGTGGTCCCTGGTAGGGCCCAAATAAGACCAGGCCCTTTTTAGCCTTTCCACAATCTCTACTTATTTACCCCCCTCCCCTGTAGTCAACTTTTACTTCTAAACCCTAGTCTTTCTCTCTCTCTCTCTCTCTCGCGTCGAGCTTCGCGCTTTCTTCGCGCACCGCAACAGCGCTCGTCTCTGTGTTTCCTTGGTCGATTTCGTCGGTCGTGGCGATCGATTTGTGTTGTGTAGGTGCTTGCATTTTAGTAGCAGCTACACAGCAGCAGAAGAAGCAAGTGTTGAGACCACAGAAAAAATCTTCAACACCTTTTTCCAAACGGTTTTTTTTCCTTTTGGCTGGTATGTTAACATTTCCATCAGATGATACCTCCTCCTGCTCCTCCTCCTCCTCGACTCTTTCTCTTTTTTTCCTTTGTTGCGTCTTTTTTTTGGGTGAATCTTCTTTGGACTTTGAAAGGCGAAGAGCATTATTACCAGTAGAAATGTACGCATAGTTTGTGCTCATTTTCTGGTCCTTGAGAGCCAAGCGGTTGCTGGGTTTCAAATTCATGTCATCTGTGGTTTGGATTTCTTGTATTCCTTTCTTTTTGCGCGCGTGTCTAACTGACTACCTATGTAGGAAGGGCGGCTTCTTGAGGCGACGTCTTTTTGTTCTAAAATTGTGGAAACCTGGGAGGATTTTTGAATTCTTGAGTGTGGCGATTTTTGTTTTTGGGGGCAAGTTGTGGACATGTTTTATGACTGTTACAAAAGTGATGCTGGAAAGCTTTTTGTTGTGTCAGGAGACAAAAAAAGAGTCATGCAGTGGCAGCCCGAATCCAGCTGGTGCATTACCACTGGATGGTGCCCGCCTTATGGCTCTTTTGACAACACGTTCAGGAAGTGACGGTCCAAGCAAAGAGGACAAAACCCGCACCACTGTTGCAGCACCTCCTCAAACTTCCATGGAGCGCCCCCGGTCCTCACATGGAAATACACCAGAGGTTTCTGTTCCCCCACCTGCTATAGCCCCCGCAATGCAAGCTGCCCCACCTGTGAATTTGGTGCTCTCTTCTTCATCTTCCACATTTTCCAGTAACAAGTTGCCAAAAGGCCGGGCTCTGAGAGGAGAACATGTTGTATATGACGTGGATGTGCGGAGGAGTGGGGAAGCCCAACCACAACTTCAAGGCTGAGGCCTTATTAGGACGTATTTTCCAGTAATTTCACTAATGGGAAGGCAGATAGCAGTAAATAGGAGGTACATAAGCTATACGACTAGCGGAGCCAGCATCCAGCTTCTCTCTGTCGACTCTTTTTGTAGCAGCAATCCAGCAGTGGGCTTCATTTTTGGTGATACCCCGGTATAGTATCGACCAGCCTTATTCTATCTATTTTTCATAGTTTGTCCCCAATACATTATGCTCTTAAGTTTCTCTCTTCTGTTTCTCCTTTTTCCTCCTCTCCCCTTATTTATTCTGTTTTTGTTCTCCTTCTTTCTTCTTGGTTTCCTTGGTCATCTCCTTCTTATTTAGTTTTTTGTTGAGCTAGACCACGCTAGAGCTGAGTCTTCCTGTTACTACGGTCTTGTGACAGAAACTAAATCTGTTGGTAAATGTATGACATTGACCTTGACCCACTGCCAGGAGCTTCTGAAGTCAGTGGCAATGTAATGAGAGCTGGTCACTCTACCATACACGTTGTTGAAGGTGACTAAACCCATGTATGACTGTCACTGTTGTTCAAAACCGCTCATTTTCGCTCTCAATTATTTAGGGTTGGGTTTCCTCTTTTTCCTGTTCATTGATGTGCAGTTGGCTTGGAAATATCTATAATCCTATTACTGTTCATCTCTAAATTTAATTCAGGTTGACATGACTTGTAAGTATGCAGGAATTCTCAGCACTTCAGAAAATTTCAGTCCCCCTTGGATCATGATTTGAGCTGAATACCTTTTCCAGTCTAAGTCTTAGGGGTTAGGCCTAAAGTGACCATGTAGAAGCTAGACTTTCCTTTTCGGGGTGGTTGTCTTACTGACTTTTCTGTTGGTGACAGAGGATAACAGATATGTCTTTGTCTGGGGAGGATGTGCATCTGCTTGCAAGGTAAACCTATTTCAAGTTACTTTGAGCTTGGTGGTGTTTATTATTCCTTCATTAGTTCATATTGGATAAAATCCTAGGCAAAAAGACCCTGAGCCTCCTAAAATTGTTCAACCATTCATGAAAGATTCTTGGAATCTATTCCATCCACTGATTTAATCCTTGGACTAGACATCAAGATTGTAGGACTTATGGCGATGTTGCAAGCTTTGTGGCACAAATCACTGCTATATCAAATGATTCCAGCCATTGTAGCCAACTCAGCTATATATAGGTCATCAGGTCACCCATTCATCCAAAGTGTAGGAATGTAGGGACCTCCAAGTCCTTGTGGGAGGAATAGATGACCAATTCAGCCCCACAATAGTGGCTAGAGATATACCTAAAGGAGGTCACCCTAATTGTGAAGAAAAATTCAATCAATGCATGTCCAGCAGACAGTGGTGTCATTCTTCTCCCTGGGTGAAGGATTTTATGTGGAGGGGTTTATGTTGTTTCTGTGTAATGCAGTGCAAGGGAGGATGGTGTTTTTTTGGTTACAAAGCTATCGCAGGATGCAAGAGGGGATTGGAAACTACGCATACAGCACAACACTGTGCTGGCTATAAAAATTGTTGGCGATTGGAAGTCTTGTGATCCCCGTGTGTGCTGGCATTCACAGATGCAGGTAGCTTTTATTCCTGCTGGGAGTTCATTCTTGAGCAATTGGTCCTCATTGCAAGGGGTATGCATGTTATTTACAGGTCTCCATCAAGGGGATGGAATAAGTCCTCCCTTGTGCAGAATGGATGGTATGGAAGTCCTTTTCCTAGTTTTTCCTATGAACACCTTTGCTGTAGTGACTGATCCAATCATGAGAGAATTGTTCAGGGAATGTGGGTGGATGGCTTTCCTTGATCAGTGAAGCCATTACTGTTGAGTAGATATGAAGGATGCAGACATATTTGAAATGTGGATCTGAGGAGATAGCCCTCAACTGTGCTATGTGTGCAGGATGTTCTGGTGGTGGCAATTGGCAAGTTTGTGTTGACAATTCATGTAGGGAAGGTGCGGCAGAAACCACCTCCAGGGGGCTTCAATGGACGGCGACGGATAGTTTGTGAGGTGGAGAGCCCATTAGAAGGTGTGGAGGTGGTTGGGGCTCATGAGGAACAAGTCACTGACCTGGCAGTTCCTTCATTTGTTTCCTCTCATGTGGCATCAGCCTCCCAGGATGGCACGGTGAGTCAAGCTCTCTCAATTTTTTCTTGACCATTTCTTGCCCTTTTTTGTTAATGTTTTCTCCATGAGACAGATTGACAGGCTAGATTGGGTGATCAAGGAATCTGCCACTTTTCCTTGTCATTGTCAAGAAGGTATCAAACATCTACGGTATGATCTGAAGTTTTGTTCTTGTTTGTGGTCTTGGGTGATTTTTTTGATCAGATGAGGATCTGGGAGGACAAAACAAGGAGACCATTGTCAAAAAATTTACCACATGATGGAGAGGCTGTGAGTGCAGTTGCCTTTTTGTGTGCACCAGATCGCCCTGATGATCACACCATCCTTACTGCGGTACAGATTCTGTTTCTGCTGTTGCACTTTTGTTGGCCCTGCATGTGGTTCACAGCAGAAACTGGCTGAGAATTTGATACAAACAAGTTAGCAGATAAGCAAAGGCCTTTTGGGGAGGTTGTGATGTTTTGCTTGAATAGGGAGACTGAAATTTATATTGCATAATTTTCGCAGGGTCCCCTGAATCGGGTGCTAAAGCTGCGGGCGTCAACTGGTAGTGGAGAAGAATCCCCGTCAAAACTCAATACAGGAATGTGGCATTGCATTCAGACCCTGGAATTCCAGAGCTCGTCTGGGGAAGGGAAACATGAGAATGCCTTCTTGAACCAACTTGCAGTGGCACCTCAGGCGAGCCTCATTTTGTTGGCAAATGCCAAGAGGAATGCTATCTATGCAGTCCATGTTGAGTTTGGAGTTGGCGCAGTTCCTGCGAGAATGAACTATTTGGCAGAGTTTTCGGTTAGAGACCCCATTCTTAGCCTGACAGTTGCAGAAGAGAAAGAGGGTTTTGTGCAAGTGTACTGTGTGCAAACAGTAGACATACGGCAGTACATCCTAGCTGTGTCACAGTGCCTGCCTCCTCCCAATGAAGAACATAGCTCAGAGCCTCCATCAACGCTGGAGAAAGTCCCAGTGTTGCCCCAGACACATGATACTGCTCAAATCTCAGCTAATGAGAAGGGGGCAGGAGATTTCCTGGAGCTGGGGAGTACATCAGCAACTGTCCTGACTGGTCCGAGCGTGAGTGTTCCACCCCGCAGCATGCCCGCTTTATCAGCATTTGGGAGCCCGGTTGAGGTTGCCCACCGAGAAGTCTCACGTGCGGGGACAGAGAGCACCACAGCATTGGATATAACCAAGCTGCGTACAGTTCCTCCTCAAAGTTCCATGGAGCGCCCCCATTCCTCACATGGAAACACACCAGAGGTTTCTGCTCCCCCACCTGCTATAGCCCCAGCAATGACAACTGCCCCAGCTGTGAATTTGGTGTTCTCTTCTTCATCTTCCACATTTTCCAGTAACAAGTTGCCAAAAGGCCGGTCTCTGAGAGGAGAACATGTTGTATATGACGTGGATGTGCGGAGGAGTGGGGCAGCCCAACCACAACTTGAAGTTTGCCAAATCATTATGTACAAGTCTCAGCCAGCTCTACTAATGGGAAGGCAGATAGCAGTAAATAGGAGGTACTTATGCTATGCGGTGGGAGGAGGCGGGATCCGGATTCACTCTGTCCACAGTTTTTGTGGCAGTAATTGGTCTACATATTTGCGACGGGAACATACCCAGGTATAGTATGGACCAGCCTTATTTGATCTATCTTTCACACTTTGTCCCCAATACATTATGCTCTTAAGTTTCTCTCTTTTGTTTCTCCTTTTTCCTCCTCTCCCCTTATTTATTCCGTTTTTTTTCTCCTTCTTTCTTCTTGGTTTCCTTGGTCATCTCCTTCTTATTTAGTTTTTTGTTGAGCTAGACCACGTTACAGCTGAGTCTTCCTGTTACTACCGGTCTTGTGACAGAAACTTAATCTGTTGGTAAATGTATGACATTGACCTTGACCCACTGCCAGGAGCTTATGAAGTCAGTGGGAATGTAATGATAGCTGGTCACTCTACCATACACATTGTTGAAGGTGACTAAACCCATGTATGACTGTCACTGTTGTTCAAAACCACTCATTTTTTCTCTCAATTATTTAGGGTTGGGTTTCCTCTTTTTCCTGTTTATTGATGTGCTGTTGGCTTGGAAATATCTATAATCTTATTACGGTTCATCTCTAAATTTAATTCAGGTTGACATGACTTGTAAGTATGCAGGAATTCTCAGCACTTCAGAAAATTTCAGTCCCCCTTGGATCATGATGTGAGCTGAATTTTTCCAGTCTAAGTTTTAAGGGTTAGGCCTAAAGTGACCATGCAGAAGGTAGACTTTCCTTTGCCGGGTGGTTGTCTTACTGACTTTTGTGTTGGTGACAGAGGGTGACAGATATGTCTTTCTTTGGGGAGGATGTGCATCTGCTTGCAAGGTAAACCTATTTCAAGTTACTTTGAGCTTGGTGGTGTTTATTCTTCCTTCATTGGTTCATATTGGATACAATCCTAGGCAAAAGACCCTGAGCGTCCTAAAATTGCTCAACCTTTCATGAAAGATTCTTGGCATTTATTCCATCCACTGATTTAATCCTTGGACTAGACATCAAGATTGTAGGGCTTATGGCCATGTTGCAAGCTTTTTGGCACAAATCACTGCTACATCAAGCGATTCCACCCATTGTAGCCAACTCAGCTATATATAGGTCATCGGGTCACCCATTCATCCAAAGTGTAGGAATGTAGGGACCTCCAAGTCCTTGTGGGAGGAATAGATGACCAATTCAGACCCACAATAGTGGCTTGAAAGATACCTAAAGGAGGTCACCCTAATTGTGAAGAAAAATTCAATCAATGCATGTCCAGCAGACAGTGGTGTCATTCTTCTCCCTGGGTGAAGGATTTTATGTGGAGGGGTTTATGTTGTTTCTGTGTAATGCAGTGCAAGTGCAGATGGTGTTGTTTTGGTTTGGGAGATAAGCCAGTGTGCAGTAGGCAATGGCGAACCATTTATATCGCCCCAGATTTTGCTGGCTATACAAATTGTTGGTGATTGGGAGTCTTGTGATCCCCGTGTGTGCTGGCATTCACAGATGCAGGTAGCTTTTATTCCTCCTTGGAGTTCATTATTGAGCAATTTGTCATCATTGCAAGGGGTATGCATGTTATTTACACGTCTGCATCAAGGGGGTGGAATAAGTCCTCCCTTGTGCAGAATGGATGGTATGGAAGTCCTTGTCCTAGTTTTTCCTATGAACACCTTCGCTGTAGTGACTGATCCAATCATGAGAGAATTGTTCAGGGAATGCGGGTTGATGGCTTTCCTCGATCAGTGAAGCCATTACTGTTGAGTAGATGTGAAGGATGCAGACATATTTGAAATGTGGATCTGAGGAGATAGCCCTCAACTGTGCTATGTGTGCAGGATATACTGGTGGTGGCAATTGGCAAGTTTGTGTTGACAATTCTTGTAGGGAAGGTGCGGCAGAAACCACCTCCAGGGGGTTCAATGGACAGCGACCGATAGTTTGTGAAGTGGAGAGCCCATTAGAAGGTGTGGAGGTGGTTGGGGCTCATGAGGAACAAGTCACTGACCTGGCAGTTCCTTCATTTGTTTCCTCTCATGTGGCATCAGCCTCCCAGGATGGCACGGTGAGTCAAGCTCTCTCCATTTTTTCTTGACCATTTCTTGCCCTTTTTTGTTAATGTTTTCTCCATGAGACAGATTGACAGGCTAGATGGGGTGATCAAGGAATCTGCCACTTTTCCTTGTCGATGTCAAGAAGGTATCAACATCTAAGGTATGATCTGAAATTTTGTTCTCGTTTGTGCTCTTGGGTGACTTTTTTGATCAGGTGAGGATCTGGGAGGACAAAACAAGGAGACCATTGTCAAAAAATTTACCACATGATGGAGAGGCTGTGAGTGCAGTTGCCTTTTTGTGTGCACCAGATCGCCCTGATGATCACACCATCCTTACTGCGGTACAGATTCTGTTTCTGCTGTTGCACTTTTGTTGGCCCTGCATGTGGTTCACAGCAGAAACTGGCTGAGAATTTGATACAAACAAGTTAGCAGATAAGCAAAGGCCTTTTGGGGAGGTTGTGATGTTTTACTTGACTAGGGAGACTGAAATTTATATTGCAGAATTTTTGCAGGGTCCCCTGAATCGGGTGCTAAAGCTGCGGGCGTCAACTGGTAGTGGAGAAGAATCCCCGTCAAAACTCAATACAGGAATGTGGCATTGCATTCAGACCCTGGAATTCCAGAGCTCGTGTGCGGAAGGCAAACTTGAGAATGCCTTCTTGAACCAACTTGCAGTGGCACCTCAGGCGAGCCTCATTTTGTTGGCAAATGCCAAGAGGAATGCTATCTATGCAGTCCATGTTGAGTTTGGAGTTGGCGCAGTTCCTGCGAGAATGAACTATTTGGCAGAGTTTTCGGTTAGAGACCCCATTCTTAGCCTGACAGTTGCAGAAGAGAAAGAGGGTTTTGTGCAACTGACACATATCATTTTTATTGAAAAAAATCATTTAAAAATAATAATTGTGTAAAATGATTAAATTGACATGGCATTCACATCACATTACACTTTACATGTCACACCATGAAAATTTATGACATGAAAATTTAATATTATCAAAAATAAAATAAAATGATAATCAATAATGTGATTAGCGATCATGTCATCATGCGTTGCAACTAGGTGGATGAAATTATATGGGTTCAACAACTTATAAGTCAAGTCATTAATCATGTACCTTTTCATAAGTAATGCTTAGTCACAAATAAAAATTGCAAAACTCAAAATGTGTTACAATAAGATTTAGTAGTGTGAACGTAGTGCATAATGCACCCATCGAGCTCCCCTCACTCGGTCCTTCCTTGCCCAGTCCTTTCTCGCTCGTGCCCCCCTCGCCCGTTCCCCCCCCGCGTGCTGGCCCCCCCCCCCACTCATGCTGCCCCCAGCTGGCCCCCACCCTTCTGGCCCCCCTTGTTGGGATTTTTTTTTTTTGTTATGGGATTCCTAACTGTCACCGGTTCTGCCTAGTGTTAAAACGTAGAACGTCGTGTGACACATAGACACACATACATCATGTTTGGTTTTATATATAAGATATTTTTCTTAATCATTGACCATCGTTTGGTAATGAATCAATGTAACATCAATTAATAAAATATCAACTAAAAAATGAGACTAAAAAAACCATGAATTTTAAGTCTATTTGTCATTTCAACAATACAAGAAATATAATAAACCCAATCAAGGACATCACATATTTTTTCCAATTTAAAAAAATTAGTTCATTTGTTGTTTGAAAAAAATGTTAAGTTTGTAATGTAAAGAGAAAGGACATATTATTCTGAAATGTGGAATAGAACAAAAAATAAGGTCAATGTTATTTTAAAATAAAAAATTAAGACCTCATGTTGCAATGAGACAATGGAAATGGATGGGTAATGTCTTCATAGTGTGACATTCCCAAAAGAAGTGCATTGTGGCTTTGCCTCGGGTGAATGCTTATTTGAGAAGTGTCTCCCTCATAGGCAATTGCATTAGGCGAAACATTTGGGAAACACCATTTGTTATGGCAATGTTAACTTATCATGTTGTAACTCACAACAATGTAAAAAATCACTTGATTTGAACATATTTTCATGTCTCAAACCTCACTCTACAAAATCAAACTACAAATATAATTTTGAGATTTTTGAACTCTTTCCGCATTTACTCACACACACACACCTCCACTTTGTGCAAAAGGTGAGATCATGTTAATGCTCCTTTCCTTGAGCTTATTTCAAAAATTGTAAGAATCATAAGCATAGGGAAAAAGAGAAGAAAACATCTAGTTTGATAATGTAACATCATCAACAACCATCCCTAAAAAATTTTAGCCATAATGGCCATTTTTTTCTGGTAAGTTTATCACCTCCTTTACATCAATTGTCTTTTCTTTTATAACTCTCATAAGTTCACATTCCACTTGTTCCATCTGCTTGCACACTTGCATTGCTTGAGGATCTCAACACCATTTTTAAGATGAACATGAGGATTGATAAATATTAATCCTTCTTATTTTAAATGCTGGGTTTTTTATTTCCTTTTTTTGGGGGGGGGGGTTAATTTCCATTTCTAACAATGCCTGATTATAAGTTCCCAAAGGATAACTGACAACTGATTGATCAATTGCCTGGTTCAGTTGATAGATCTCAGATTTCCAGGTCTTGAGTTGTTGTTCTATCTATCTCCCTGCAGCTTCATTACTGTGTGCCATTTCTTCTCTTCATCATCATTCTGGTCATGCAATTCCTGAATTTGGTTCACTCTTTGCAGTTGATTTGCTCAGAGCTTCCTCTCTGCCTGCTGCAGAAGCAGACAATGCATCTGACATCATGAGACATGGGAGTAGGAACTAAAATTTCATGGCAAGCTTTTGTCATCTGTCATCAATGTGTATATTTCTAGCATTGTTCCAACAGAAGAATGTTGTCTTCTTTGGGGGCAAATACGGTAGTAACCTTGGGCCATTTCAACACATGTCTGTCGAATCCATTAATTAATTAATTAGTTTTGAAATTTTCATTATTATCAACAAATGGAATTTAAAAATATATATATATTCATCATTATCTTTCACAATATTTTTTTGATTGGGAAGAAATATTTTTTTTGAAAATTTCAACAATTCTGAAAATAATATAATTAGTGTTGAATTGGCCAAGGTACTTACTAGGGTAATAGTTACCTTGGCCTGAAAATACCTCAAATGTCAAGAATTAATCATCATGCCAATACTAATAATGATTGATAATGTATGATTTTTCACAAGATTGTGGTCTTTAACGTCAAAAAGCATTACAAGATGTCCTTGTACGTAAAATGATTTCACTAAATTTTGAATGAATTCACTAGTTACAATGAACACGAATCAATGAAAAAGTAGTGAATTCAGTAGTCTAATGAACAAGGACTTGTGAACTGCACCCCCACTCACATTTTGTAATAGTGGAGTCGACCAACTTAGGGTCAATTCTAGCTCCTAGCAAGTTCGTAGGCAAAGCCTCGTTAAGGCAAGCCCCTATGTGCACTAGGGGCGCACTCACCTACAGACTTGCTAGTAGCCAATTCCGGCCCTAGGCAAACCACTTCTTTAAGGACCCTACTACCTTGGCAACTTTGACATTATTTTCAGAAATATTTGAAAATTTCAGAAATTGGGTTTTTTTTTTCCCCTTACAAACAGTTTTCTTTTTTTTTTTGGTGAAGGGAAATAATGGAATCTTCGAGAATATTCCATTTGTGGAATCGCAAAAAAGTTCAAAATTAATTAATGAATTATTCAACAAACATGTGTGGAAGGTGCCAAGGTAATTAATTAATGAGGTATATAATACGAACACCGTGGTTAAAAATTAATACTTTACTACAGTATTATTTACTTAACACAAATCTCTGTTTGACAAGAGAGAGAATAATTAAGGCCCTGATTAAGGTCCTAATTAGGCTACTAATCACAAATGGATTAGCAAATGGGGTTGATTAGCGTTTGTGTGTGTGTGTGTGAGTGTGAGAGAGTGTGTTGTGTGTTGTGTGAGAAGGAAAGCGCATGGATTCCGAGCTCGTAACAACCCTAGCGCTCGCTTTTGACTCTCGATTGTTCTCTTCCGGATGCTTTCTTGCATCTTCAGTGATGGGTATTGTGCAGAACTTCGAGCGGCGATCCCTGGTGTTTTTTTTATGGCTTCCAATTTGGAGCTCAGGGGAGGAAGAATTCGCTCGCGAACTGTCAGTAGCTGTGGAGCGCGAGGATGAGCATCACACATTTTTTTTTGTGTAAGTAAAAAAAATTCTTCTCCTCCCAGGGGTCGTGCTTGCGCTTTTTTGTTTCCAGTTTATTTTTTTGGATTCGGTCATAACCCTGAGCCACACTTATTTCCAGCTCCTGATTGCATTTCCTTTCGGGAGATACACATGTTCGTTTGAAGGGGTTTTTGGGGGAGTTGGAGATGGAGAGAGGTTGAGTGAGAGTGCGTGCGTGCATGTGTGTGTGTATGTGTTGATCGAAGTTTCCTCTTTCCAGCCTTGTTGTTATTGTTGTTGTTGTTGTTTTAGTCCTCTTGCCATGCCTGCCTGAATCCCAATTTGGATACTATGAGCAAATTGGGCAGTGTCCCCTAAACCTAAACCCTAATTTGAGGGACACCAAGTGGGTGTATGTTGTTGATGACATCCAGACGTTCCTACACTCAAATCTTGTTCTCCAATTCGCACACTAGCAGTAAATCTGCAAACTGTTTGTTGGATTGTTGTGGATATGAGAAAAGCTCAAATGCAGGCAGAATGCCATTGTTTGTTTTTACAGGGGGCAAGAAACTAGAATCCCCTGAGCTCACAAAGGGACATAGATCTCATGGGTGCAGCTTCAATCAATATTCTTTTGTGTAGAACTTACTACATGGAATGCAAGTCTTAATTAAGCTGGATTTGAAATTTTCAGCAAATCAGTTCAGATGATGATGCATGGCATGGTGTCCAGTTTGAAGCACTGGTCAGAAGTTCTGAAAATAGTTCAATACATGTGAAGAAGCAAGGAACAAAAGAATCTAGGGTTTTTCTTTCTTGGTCCTTGAGATCTTGAAGCTGTATGAGAAACATGCCAGATCCAGTGAAAACCTAAGTCTAGCATGCTACTGAACTATTGATTGTGTTGGGGCCCTGATCATTTTTGAGAAAGCAAGAGCTTGAGGGTTTTCTTCAAGCCGGAGCTTATGGGATATCAGAGACATTAGTTGAAGAGCCAGTGGAGGATAACAAGATGTGCTTGAATAACTATGTCACTGCTATGATGTGGTTATGTCGTTGCTAACTGGTATTGTTTTCAATGTCTAGGTACCTGTTGCAGTTGAGAGAAGTGGTGATGTTCATCATGACTGCCTGAATGCTTGATAAGCAAAAAGGATAATTCCACTACAGAGGTTCATGAATGACAAGTGCTCAATGAGCAGGGTTTTGTGCACAACGCAAGAGGGACTTATGTTTTCTTGATATTTGGTGCTGATTGGTGGGTGCTGATCAGATACAGCAAGAGTGCTGTAGCCATAAAAGAAATCTTTCCAGAGATCCAAGACTTGCAATCTATGAAGTAATGAGGTAGGATAACTGTGTGGCACCATTTGTGGTGCCTAGGGTGGTGGGAAGACAACAACAGCATGGCTGCAACACATAGGCTGGAGGCAACAAGGTTGAGCAGTATTGATGGAGTTTCTTTTACAGCATTGTCAGGACACCGGAGCTTCAGTTCTAGCCTAGAGAAATCTATTAATGTCCGAGATGGCCCTAATGAAGGCAGGGTCATGTTGTTAGGAGGGGGTAAGCCGTCTGCAGCATCTCAGAGTGGGGAGCTTCAACCCATGAGAACAGCGGTGTTGTTAGATTTGGTCTCTGTAATAGACCTTAAGCCTTACCAGTTGGATTTACATCGTGTCATCAATGCAGCTGCTGGGGCTCCGATCGATGATCCCCAGTCTAGACCCCTCAAAGCTTGTGGGGTTGAAGAACTGAAACATGTCCGGCAATGCCTTGTTGAGAATGGGAAACAAGCCAGGTGATCTATAGCTTTCCAGACCATTAGCTGCAAGTGTAAGATTAAGGCACTCTTGAGGAGCACTTGATGGATCACAGGATGGATTTAGGGAAGTTCTTTGGTAGGTCTTCAGTGCATCCCCCTTGGGTTGATGTAAATTTTCTTGTGTTGTTAAATCGCAGATTACTAATCAAACACCTGTCTGAGGCAATGGCAAAGCTCAACAAGATCCAGAACATGTTGCAGACCAGGAAGCGGTCTAGACCTGAGTCTAGCACACAAGAGCAGGCAAGTTTAGCAGTTGCCAGCAGTGGCCACATGACAACAACCACACATGGGAAAGTGAGCTCAAGCACTGGACCCAATCATGTCAGCACTCGGGTATGATCAGTGGAGCTTCACGAGCAGGAGACAAGAACAAGAATGGAACTAATCTAAACAAGCGAGTTCGCACATCTATAGCTGATGTACGGGTGTGTATATGTAAACCCTCTGTAAACCCTAAAGTTTCAGGTTTAAGACTTTCATTATTGATTCATGATATTGTGCAGGTTCTTGCAAGCATATATCCTAACATACTAACTGCTGTTGGGAAAAATTGCAGCTTGAGGGTCGTCCCAGCCATTTGAGTGTCCAGCGGTCATCCAGCATAATACCAAGAAAGGGAGCGGGATGTGCCCAGGCGAAGCAGTTCTCTGGCCTTGCAAGTGGAAGACAAGGAGAGTATGCCACTGGGAACCAACCAAGGGGGTGAGAAGGTAAAACTAAAAGGGCGGCACTCTAGTGTTAAGTCTGAGGTTTCCTCGGTGGTGGCTGTGGCCAATGGGACATCTGATGGAGAGCGTGACCACAAGTGGACTGCACAGCATCAACGGTTGAGCCTTGACAGCAGCCGCTCACGACCTAGTGAGGGGCATGGCTACAGGTAGGGCTCTTGGCCCATGTGATGAAAGTGAGTGATCGGAACTTGAAAAACTCAGCAGAATTGACCAATTTCATTGGCACTCTGTAATCCCAGAAAGAGATCAACTTCAAAGTCTTAGGGTTGGTGATCCTTATGGTGGAACAACAGAAGTGAAGATGTTCATGTCAATCCTTAGATTCCAAACCTCAATAACAGATGGTTATCATAGACTTGTTGTTGGAGTGTTTGATACAATTGCATTAGATACCTAGATCCAAAATAGATGTGAGTGAGGCAAAGTACCTTAGGGCAATGTTAATCATATAAAAAGAGATGTAAGTCTAATGAAAGTATGTTATGCCAATCAAGAATAGTTAGCCTTATTGTTGAGGGTGGATTTACATTTGATAAAAGTATGTATATATGAAAATAGAGTCCCTACCAAGATAGCATTAGGCACCAACATTTGTAAAAACCAAATCATTGAAGTGGGTCTAGTTTATGTCACAAAATCTTAGTTTAATTATGTATTGGCTGTGTCATGACCTTAATTACACTTAGTTTTTTTCAAGTGTATGCACATTCAAATAATTTGTTGGGACTATAATATTAGTGCCATCATTTACATGAACCAGTAATCAAAGCCATGGTACTAGTTAACCACATTGGCATGTGTAGTGTTCCAAAATTACATGTAATATCCCTTCAAGGTTTTTGTTTTTAAATCCTCAAACCACTTGAGACCGTTGTAGGATGAATGATTGTCTTACACATGGTACATCATAAAATCTTAGAAACCATGCATCAAACAACGTGTAATGTATGCCATAAAATATATTGGGTGTTTACTTACGGGCTCTTACTAACTATTAGGCCATCGGTGTTTGTGTATGGTAGATATCCTTATTGTTTCATCCACCACCAAAATTGAAAGTCACATATTATGTGTTTTATGTGTCTTGTAGTCCAATTGGTTCTTGGTGACATTTAGTATATGCAATACATTGACAACTAAACACCTAAAGTTCATAGTTATAACCCTAAGGAAAAGTGCTTCCATTTTATTTCGAACGATGTGCGAACAAATATAGAGTGCAACTTGTGATAAAGTGCAATTCAAAATGAAGAATTATCAAATAAAACTTTGATACATTGGTGCATCGAACACAATTTGTGTGTGACTATTAAATGAACATCATTATTATAAGTCCTTAGTTATCAGATAGCTAACTAACCTATGACATTAAAAGAGAAGTTGCAAATCTCAAGAATCAATGTAACCATGACAAGTGACACCAACAACGAGTCCCCATTGCACAATTGATAACAAATGTTTGCATTTCCAAATTAAAAATATCAAATAAAACTTTGACACATAGGTGAAACGAAATATAATACATGTGACTTTTAGATGAATGTTGTAACTATGTTCCCAAATTTCTGCCTTGCCATTAGCCCAAGCTAAAACTGACAACAAACAATTTTGGAAATAGAAATTTCATGCAACCAATGTGAAAGCTCAACATGCACTTGTGATGATCCTTAGTTTTTCCTTTGGGGTGGGGTGGAGGGAGTTATTTTTTTGTTTATCTTCCCAATGTGTTCTCAACATGTTCTTTTGGGGTTCCCCAAGTTCCCAATTTGTTCCTTAAGGCTTTCCCAATAACACCTCAATTTTATCCCATATGGTTTGCTTGAACTTCAACTTTCATGTATGTAAACTGAAAAGGTATGATGTTGTGGAACGCAAAATGTGTTACAATAAGATGTTGGGGCTTTCATTGGGGAATGCTCAAGGTTCCAAAAAAAAAAATTAATGGGCCAATGAATATGATTCTTTCAAAAATAAATTTTAAATGCATCCATGAACCAATTACAAGTCCTTAATTATCAAATAATAAATTGACATATGACATTAAAAGATATTTACAAAGACCGTGATTTGTAATTATACCCATTTGGATGGGTTTTTTTTGACACATATCATTTTTATTGAAAAACATCATTTAAAAATAATAATTGTGTAAAATGATTAAATTGACATGGCATTCACGTCACATTACACTTTACATGTCACACCATGAAAATTTATGACATGAAATTTTAATATTATCAAAAATAAAATAAAACGATAATAAAATAATATGATTAGCAATCATGTTGTCATTCTTTGCAACTAGGTGGATGAAATTATATGGGTTTAACAACTTATAAGTCAAGTCAATAATCACATATCTTTTCATAAGTAATGCTTAGTCACAAATAAAAATTGCAAAACTCAAAATGTGTTACAATAAGATTTATATCTTAACCATCGACCATCGTTTGGTAATGAATTATTGTCACATTATTTAATAAATTTCATATAAAATTAGACTAAAATAACCATGAATTTTGAGTCTATTTGTCATTTTCAACAATACAAGAAATATAATAAACCCAATCAAGGACATCACATATTTCTTCCAATTTTTTAAAAAACGTTTATTTGTTGTTTGAAAAAAATGTTAGGTTTGTAATCTGAAAAGAAAGGACATATTATTTCTTAAATGTGGAATAGAACAAAAAATAAGGTCAATGTTATTTTAAAATAAAAAATTAAGACCTCATGTTCCAATGAGACAATGGAGATGGATGGGTAATGTCTTCATAGTGTGACATTGCCAAAAGAAGTGCATTGTGGCTTTGCCTCGGGTGAATGCTTATTTGAGATGTGTCTTCCTCATAGGCAATTGCATTAGGCGAAACATTTGGGAAACACCATTTGTTATGGCAATGTTAACTTATCATTTTGTAACTCACAACAATGTAAAAAATCACTTGATTCAAACATATTTTCATGTCTCAAAACCTCACTCTACAAAATCAAACTACAAATATAATTTTGAGATTTTTGAACTCTTTCCCCATTTACTCTCACACACACACACCTCCACTTTGTGCAAAAGGTGAGATCATGTTAATGCTCCTTTCCTTGAGCTTATTTCAAAAATTGTAAGAATCATAAGCATAGGGAAAAAGAGAAGAAAACATCTAGTTTGATAATGTAACATCATCAACAACCATCCCAAAAAGATTTTAGCAATAATGGGCAAAACATTTGTTTTTTTGAAATCCGAAATTGTAGAGAATTAGCCAAAAACAATTGCCCCAAATCATGATTTTTTTATTAAAAAAGCTTTTGGGGGGGGGGGGGTGGGTGAATTTTCACCACTTGGTGACCAAAAACAAATCTAGTGCACATCATACAAAGGGTTTTTGTGAAAATTTTGTTTCAAAGTCGTAATAGAGGAATTTTTATTTTTTTTGAAATTGCCAGCTTTGGGCAATAGCTTGCAGAAGGTTGCCAAACTATAATATGATTTTGTTTCTTTTTGTATTGACCTGTAGTCAAATTTGGCTAAATCCTCTTGTGAATGATCACCAGTGTGGCTACAGCACAAAATTCCTTTTCAATTGTTGAGGTCATAATTTGGCAGAATTTTGTCAGCAAAAAAAATAAAATCACTTCCTAATTTAAACTCCCTCCCCCCCCTTCCATCC
Organism: Sphagnum contortum; assembly: GCA_963920785.1. Classification (NCBI taxonomy): domain Eukaryota; kingdom Viridiplantae; phylum Streptophyta; class Sphagnopsida; order Sphagnales; family Sphagnaceae; genus Sphagnum; species Sphagnum contortum. The sequence goes on along the minus strand of OY987284.1, from coordinate 3,979,776 downwards.
CAAAAACCCGGTAGCAGCCATTTTTTTGGTGCGAATTTTTTTGTGTCAAAATTGAGAATGGAATACAATTTTGCATAGTCCTTGTTTTTTAAAGGAAAAATCGCCAAATTTTTTGGCCACATTTCCACTCAGATTTTAGATGGGAGCAAATTTTTTAGGAGCTTTTACATTTTTGGTCGGGTTCTAGAAACTTGTTCCCATTTAATGCTAAATCCCTCTTGGCATGTCACATGTGACATATGACGTAAAAACCTCTCTTTTTTGTTTCTCTTTGTATTTTGAGTCATCTCCCCCAGCAGAAGATCCCTAAGCAGTTATGTGGTGGGGTAGCTCGCGTTGTATTTCTATGTTCCCATGTTCCCATAGAATTGTTTTTGATGGGATGCACTCAGCAAAATTAAAAAACACAAGGAGGAAAGGGACAGATGAGGAAAATTGAGCAAAAAAAAAAAAGGAAATAATGGAGGAAACAAAAAGAAGAAATTTTTATATATGTACAGGTTCCCATAGTCGTGTGTTCTCCATCGCTCGAGAACGGCCTCAGGCTATCGGCCTCAGCAGAACCCACTTATATGGGAACCTCCCTTACAACACAACAAAATTTATTAAAAATTGGGGAAAAAAAACACACACACACACACACACTACTCCCCCCTCCCAAAATAATAATAATAATAAGAAGAAGAAGTAGAAATTTGGAAAAAAGAAACATGCACACCCAGGGTTTTTTTTCCAATTTCGTGATGTAGCTGAAGTGGCAATCGTCCATGAGATGATTTAGCCAGATTTGGCTACATACTAGATATGAAAGTAGAACCAAAAAAAAAGCAGAATCCTTCCATATTCTTGACCACTTATGGAAGTTATCATAAAAATATGGCGATTTCGAATTATTTTCTTCAAAATCTGGCGAATTGGGGTCATTTCTTCCATGAAAATTTCTTTGTATAGGTCAAAAAATATATTTTTCGGGTCGAAATTTTCCGTATTTTTGGCAACTTGTGAATGTTATCAAAAAAAAGCTGCTGATTTGGAACCTTTTTTTTGTTGGAAATCGGGCGAATTGGGGTCATTTCTTCCATGAAAATTTCTTTGTAGAGGTCAGAAATACATTTTTCAGGTCGAAAATTTCCATATTTTTGGCAACTTGTAAAAGTTATCAAAAAAATTTGCTGATGATGAGGATGATAATGATGATGATTGGGATGAAGATGAGGAAGCTGTTGGTAGTGTTAGTGATAAAAATGGGAGAGTGAGACGAATGGTGGAAGCTGATGTTTCACAGCCTAATTCAAGAAGAGAACTCTTAGCAACTAGGGAGCGATGGTAGAGCTCTTTCTATGATATAAATTTCTTTATGATCTAGTTTCTTTTAGTGATGAGAGTTCAGGTCAATGTACATGTAAGCCATGTTTACTTACTCTATTGCTGCATAAACCTAAACTGCAGCACCTTTGATCATAAGTATTGGCTCAGGCATTTTTCACTTGGGAGCATTTTTCTTGGGACTTTGTTTGCTGTCTTGGGGTCATGAAGTAGTGTCAATTGATTATCTGCTGTTACCTTTGAGGTGTTCTGCAGTTGTGTCAATCCAAGCTTATGAGCTTACTGAAATGGTACCTTTTATTCATCTGTCAGCCCATGAAGCAGCAAAGGAAATTTGTCACCCACTGCAATATTTAAATGCTGGGTTTTTTATTTCCTTTTGGGGGGGGGGTATTTTCCATTTCTAACAATGCCTGATTATAAGTTCCCAGAGGATGTATGTTATGGATTCATTAATGAATGCGGGATGACATAAAATATTTCTAGATTTTACAAAATGGATTAGAGTTATCCTTAAAGTCATACCCAATTCAGCTCTTTTTTGGTACTTTCTTCATTTTGTCATCCCCTTTTTGATATTATTTGTAAAGTTTGTAAAAATTTGATCAAACAACAAAACTCAGCTTAAAATTATTAAATTCTATCATTTTGTATTTGATGAAACTATGTTGGAAAGCATTCTTTGGCTATCTATCATAAGATTTACATTGGGAACCACATACAAGACCAAATTCCTTTTTGCACTTGTGAAAGTACAAAAAGCTATTTGATATTGATTGTGACACACAATGCAACTTAATTAAACAATTTAATGCTTATTTATTATTTCAACTTGTTTTGGATCTCTAATGATCAATTCCATCCCTTGGTTGTATTTTGGATACTTCACAAATAACTCTATTGTGTGTGTGTTCATGTGGACTTTTGATGAAATTATATTAAGTATTAATAAGATTGAATTCTTTTTCTTTTGTGACCTAAATAAAATTTACATGTATATTGTATATGGAATTACCAATGTTGTCCAACTATGTTATTCTAGACATGCCCTAGACACCAACATACCTGTCTTATTTTCCATGTTCAAGCAAAAGGATATGGATTTGTGATTTATAATAATTTACTTGTTATTATTTATTGTTCTTCCTTTAATTGATATGGATGAGCCCAATTTTTTTTAAAAACTGATTGTAGATACGAACAACAATTGGGTGAACCAACAGTTACATTAGCACCAGGGTAAATACTAAAACTGCCCTAAATTTTTTAGTGGCTTCTAAACAACCTAACTGATTTTTGTGTCCTATTCCAACATTTTATTAGGCCTTCTCTTAGGTGGAAAAGGCAACCATTTGTTGGCTCCACTTTTGGTAGTAGGTCATAAGTAATGTTTGGTAATAGGATAGGGGGTTCAAGTATGTAATTCTTCCCCTTCCCCTTTTCCAATCTCACGAATTCATTTGATTAACATTGACATCTTTTGTTTTTGTTGCACTACATGTTTTATTGTGGGATGCAATGTACGAGTAGAGGTGGTTCTGATAATACATATGATCGTGGAATTTATGGTTTATCAATATTGTAAGACTAACAAGCAATGTAATTCATGTGTGTTATGCATGTGTATAAACCTATGAGTGTTATAGCTCGCCAAAGATTTATGCAGGATTCAGAAAAAACTCTACTGTCCGCCTAGGGCAGTCGCCATTTAATGCGAATTAAAGCTGGGGATCCTCGCCAGTGCACCTACGTGAGGAATTGGAAAAAAAAACCCTGGTTCCGACTAAGGACTGCTAACTGGCCTCACCTTCCTTTGCTGACACATCGTCGGCGCAAAATCCCTCAATGGCCAATTCCCTCGACTATCTGAAAGCCCAAAAAATCGGTGGTCCCACGAAGTTGCAGGTCTAGTACGCGGCCACTGTGAACCTGCACCTACCCGTGTGCCGTCAACAATGGATGATATGTGATGAAGAAACAGTTTTCTGTTGGGTTCCAGTTCCCTAGCTAACCATGGTGGTTAGCTCACTTGCTTTATTAACTACCTGCCAACCAGGTAGGTAGTAAAAACAGCCCCTACCTACTATGTACCATCCATCTACTTACATAGTAGTCCGCCATTTTTTAACCTACCTGTCTATAGGTTAAACCTACTTCTTCTTGAATGGATTACCAAGATGAGACCAGGTAGTAACTCAGTTGAGGATGATCCTCAACTGAGTCACAACGGCCATCCAGTGGATGGTGCACTGGTGGGTGCTGGTTTACTGTGGCCCCTCGTACTCACGCGGGGATTGCATTACTTTATTAAAAACTTCCAATCTTGAGCGGTGTTAAAGCACAACATGACACGAGCAAAGCATCCAGCTGGAATAATATTTCCCCTAGTAAAGTTCTGAGCGCGTAGCATGGAAAACTTTAACCCATGCTATGCACCATCCTAGAAGTACTGCTTGGATCCTTTTTCTCAACCTTTAATCATCACCACCTTCCAAGTTGTTCATCATTCCGGCATAAATGCAAGGAATCCAGTGGACTAATTCTACCTTGGCTCAGATTTGCATCCAAGAGCTTGCTACAAATTTTTATCAAGGTCAGTTCCCTTGTTGGGCTTGTTGCAGAGCTTCTATTGCTGTCGATCTCCTCGCATACATGTATAGGGTTTTGTGGCTCAATGCAAGAACAAGAGTATTCATCATCCAATTGCCACATGCCATTCATCTCACATATCGTCATGTCTTTTATGTGAAACCTAGTATGTCTCAAACACCAAAACTTAGGTTCCATGTCTTTGAAAGCATTAGTAGTGTCATGAAGATTTGACCTAGAGTAATGATTGTATAATGATTCAAATTTGCACAAAGGTTCATCTACTCTTATTTTCTATTAAGGTGGGTTAACTTGGTGCTTCTCTTGATTGTTACAGTGATCACATGCATTTCATTGGGCTAGCAACCAACGCAAAAGAACCAACGCAAAAGGACAACAAAAACTATCAAGGTTATTCAAGTGTCACCTCTTTTGCAATTTCTCAAAACTTGTAGGTATGTGCTTCACACACAAACATTTGTCATTTTGAATTCAATATGTTTTGGAACATCAAAATTAAGTGTGTGTTCTTATTCAAAGGTCTGAAGGTTGTGATGAATGGAATTTATTTCAAAGTTCAAGTAGTGAGTAATTAAAACATGAACATGATATTCCTAAGTTTCACATGGGGTTATATTAAAGAGTTTAATTTGAACAAAAGTGGGATTCACATCATCTAGCTGTTCCAAGTAATTTTGCAACAATTTAAAGTCATGAATTTTGCATATATAGAGTATTACAATAATAATGTTTGCCAAAGAAAGAATTACATTCAACGATTGGATTAAAACAACAATAATGTTGGATAAGATTTGTGCATATGCATGTAATCATGCACATGATGGAATTGTGCAACAATATTTTTGGCATGATTAAATTTGTCATTCAAATCACATTGAAATGAAAGATCAACATGAAAACTAACTATATTAATGTTTGTTTTAAATTATTCAACAATTTGCTTTTTGTAATTTATCATTTACCAATCTGTGTTTAGACCAAATCAATTTTATAAACATTAAAATGCTTGATAGGGGAATAGGAAGAGAGATCTTAGTGGTAGCACATGATACAAAATTATGATCGATAAATTTTTTTGGTGAAAAATTAACAAAACATGATACTTTTTATTACATATGGAGTATTTTGTTGCAAATTAATTTTTTTGGAATTCATTTGACTAAGTGACTTTTTTTTAAAACTAGGAAGGTGTCATTACATTTTTGCCTATTGGTTGCAATTTTAAGAATTTTTTAAAATAATGTTGTTAGTTAAATCAAAATTTACCTAAGGATGCTTGCCACCCTAGTTCAATCAAGAAATTGAAAAAAAACATTGATTAGGATGCACATCATTTACCCACATTTATTGAATTGAACATATGGCATAATGTAATGATATGTTTATTCTAGCAAACCACACTCTTTAAACCAAGTGGAATAATCATCAATGATAGAAATTATGTATGCCAATCATTGTGCAAGTGACAATTACATTTCAAATATGTATGAAAGTACAAAATAACATAGGTTTGGGGGAAACTTTAAAAAAAAATTCTCTTTATCACAAATGATCTATTTCATGTTGACACTATTGATAATTATATGATCTTTTTCTATTTCCATTCTTTCATGTTGTTGACAAATGAAAAGCTTATGAAGAAGCCATGGAAGACCTTCACAAGGCTAGTGTTCATGAATTAAACAATGAATCCATTTAAATGAACACTCTTGAAAATCTCAAAAAGTTGTTAAACGATTATTAATGACCCTTGGTGCATTAGGAGAAAATTTATGTTCAATCAACCAAAAGCGCATCATCTTGTTAAAAGGATGTTGGAAGATTATCAAGGAGCTTTAGAGGACCTCGACAAGGTTAATGTTCTTGAACTAAACAATGCATCCACCTTGAGGGGTCGTGAAGATGTGAAAAGGATGTTGAAAGACTATCAAGGGGCCTTGAACGACCTTGACAAGGCTAATGTTCTTGAACCAAACAATGCATTCACCTTGAGGAGTCATGGAATTGTTAAAAGGATGCTGAAAGACTATCAAGGAGCCTTGAACAACCTTGACAATGCTGATGTTCTTGAACCAAACAATGCATTCACCTTGAGGAGTCGTGGAGATGTGAAAAGGATGTTGGATGACTATCAAGGAGCCTTGAACGACCTTGACAAGGCTGATATTCTTGAACCAAACAATGCATTCACCTTGAAGAATCGTGGAGATGTGAAAAGGATGCTGAAAGACTATCAAGGAGCCTTGAACGACCTTAACAAGGCTGATGTTCTTGAACCAAACAATGCATTCACCTTGAATAGTCGTGGAACTGTCAAAAAGATGTTGGATCACAATCAAAGAGCCTTGAACGACCTTGACAAGGCTGATGTTCTTGAACCAAACAATGTATTCACCTAGAGGAGTCATGGAATTGTCAAAAGGATGCTGAAAGACTATCAAGGAGCCTTGAATGACCTTGACAAGGCTGATGTTCTTGAACCAAACAATGCATTCACCTTGAGGAGTCGTGGAGATGTGAAAAGGATGTTGGATGACTATCAAGGAGCCTTGAACGACCTTGACAAGGCTGATATTCTTGAACCAAACAATGCATCCACCTTGAAGAATCGTGGAGATGTGAAAAGGGTGCTGAAAGACTATCAAGGAGCCTTGAACGACCTTAACAAGGCTGATGTTCTTGAACCAAATAATGCATTCACCTTGAATAGTCGTGGAGATGTGAAAAAGATGCTGAAAGACTATCAAGGAGCCTTGAACGACCTTGACAAGGCTAATGTTCTTGAACCAAACAATGCATTCACCTTGAAGAGTCGTGAAGATGAACGCATACAGCAGTGCATCCTAGATGTGGCAAAGTGCTTGCCTCCTCCCAATGAAGAATATAGCTCAGAGCTTCCATCAACGTTGGAGAAAGTCCCAGTGTTGCCCCAGACACATGATACTGCTCAAATCTCAGCTAATGAGAAGGGGGCAGGAGATTCCCTGGAGCTGGGGAGTACATCAGCAACTGTCCTGACTACTCCGAGTGTGAGTGTTCCACCCCGCAGCATGATAGCTTTATCAGCATTTGGGAGCCCGGTTAAGGTTGGCCACCGAGAAGTCTCGCATGCGGGGACAGAGAGGACCACAACATTGGATAGAATCGAGCTGGGTACAGTTCTTGCAAAGGAAATGCTTGACGATTATGGGAAGCCCCCATCTGAAACAACACCAGCAAATCAGTCAAATTGTATGTTTGATACTACTTTATGGTCCGTAGAAAACAGAGTTGTTGAAGTAGAAAATGTTTCAATTGCATTGTCATGCAATTTTCTAGTGTGGTTCTGAGGTTGGGAGGCCAGCATGCATTCGGTTGTTTGTTTCTTTGGTTGTTAACCAACTCCTCGCTGAAATTGACAATATGAAGACATTACATGAGTTTATATCTTTAATACACTGTATCTCTGTCGGAATTCAGGAGTAGTGTTGTGAGTAGTCTTTCATACGCAAAGTTGTTGTTCGTAGTCTTTCCCTTTTCTTCTCCCTTTCTTTCTTTCTTTGTTTCTTTGTCTCGTCTTTGTTGCGGGGTCTGTTGCTAGCCAATAGTATCGCTGAATCTTCCTGTTGCTTTTGGAATTGCAGCAGAAACTCAGTTCGTAGGATGGTGCTTATCACCAGCCTTTACCCACTGTAGGGAGCTGATGAGGTCAGTGGGGAAGTTGTGATAGTTCAGTCACTATCATGCATACTGCTGTTGATTGTCCCTGAACAAGTGTGAGACTGGCACTGTTGTTCATATCGGTGTGCGTTTTTCGTTTTTTCTTTGTTTTTTGTCTTCCCTTGTTTGGTTCTTCCTGTGGATTCTTGAGGAAGTGTTAGCCTTGCTGTTTCTCCTTCATCGTGAGCATGGAAATTTCTCTATTCTTATGAAACATGTGTTCTTAATAATTCCTTGGTTTGTGGCATTAGTTGACAATGTTGTCATATGATCACCTGGTAACAGACATGTTTTACAATCCTAACCTTTCTGTCTTGTGCATTAAATGGAGTAGGTAACATGGAAGTCATGAATGACGGTGATAATGAGAACGGAGACCACTACTCGAGCGGCATGGGAGAGCTACAGGTGGAGGACACAGACTCTGAGCGAAAGAATGCTTCGGAAGGTAATGCGTCTGAGGCAAACACAATATTGCAGCCAGACGGTATTCCATCTACATGCTTCATGCTAGTTTCATCTTCTTGGGTTATGCATGAAGTAGTGAAATTGGTGGCGATTCAAGTGGAGTAATGAAAATCATTGTTGTGGATCACAGTTATGAGACCCCTTTTTTGCAAGAACTTTGCTAAGGATGTTGCACTTGGTTCCAGGATGAGCTGAAGTTCTTTCTGCACACATGCAGAAGTTCTTTAAATCATGTTGCAGAACTGAGCATGGTGTGTTTGTGATGAGTCTTTCACATAGATGGGACATTATATCTTCAAACATACGTTGAATTGTGCTTTTGTAGGTGCCGATGATACTTTCATATTCCAAGCAACTTCATGGAACTCTGTCAACACACAAGTCTTCAAGGAAAGGATTTTAAGGGCAATATGTGACCTGGATGATAGAACATCTGGTCAAAATTCAAAACTGCAGGTAAATGTGTTGCAGTGCAAGTACATGGTCAACACTATAGTGACCAGCAAATGTTATCTCATGGGGGAGACTTGTGCAACTTTGGCTGCTCCAATCTACAAAGAGTTGTTCCGCATCACAAAGAAAGCAGACTTGATTGTGCAAAAGTGCAGCGAGGAGCCATTGAATCTCAAATCAATACTTGCGGAAATGGATAACATATGTGGATTTGTTGCTATCATTGTTGATCGGCAATCATGCACAAGGTTGTTCAGAAAAGACATTGATAATTGGACATGGGCATCTGTTCGTTCAAGATTGGAGCCACTCAAAGCCTTAGATATTGAGAAGAATAAAGAGTTATGGGATCCACACATTGCAGAACTTCGGCAGTTGATGAGTGATGGTGGTGGTTCTAGAACAGGAAAAAGGATCAACTTTGCAGATTATCTGCAAAGGAGGGTGCAGAATGACTTAGCACAGGGACTGCTTCCATGGTGCAATTTGGCCTCTGATCCTGAAGCGAAGCGAGGAGAATTTCTTGGGCATGGCTCATTCGGGTCAGTTTATCAGTACACATTTTTTGGGATGGCATGTGTTGAGAAATCCTTCAATCCTTTACTTGATGACGAAGAGATACGTGATTTTGGGAATGAGGTTGGAGTCATGGTTCGCTTGAACCATCCCAATGTTGTACGATTGATATGTTGCCATCAAGATTGTATCAAGGCTTCAATTGTGATGGAACTCATGCCCATAAATCTTGAAAAACACATTAAAGAACGAAAGGATTCACACAAGCCATTCACACCTCAAGCAGCCGTTGATGTCATGTCACAGATTGCTTCAGGCATGCAGTACTTGCATGAACAAGGGGTTGTGCACCGTGACCTTAAACCTAATAACATCTTGGTGAGTCCAAACACAAACCCTGAACTCTCTGCGGATGGGTATGTGGAGGTGAAGTTGGCCGATTTTGGTTTGGCAAAGACAAAGGTCAACACCTCTTCATCTATGTTGCACTCTAGGATTTGTGGAGCAGCACCGTGGAGGGCACTAGAGGCCTTTCAGGACCCTGAAGGGCACCCAAGGCGTTTTTCTGCCAGAAAAGCTGATGTTTATAGCTTTGGGATCTTGTGTTCGCAAATTCTCTCTGGTAAAAAACACCCTTTTGGTAAGGGCGCAGGGGGATTGCGTGAAAGAATTAGTTCCCCAAAAAACGAAAGGCCATTTTTGCCTTCGAACAACCATTACCCTACGGAATTACTTTTCCTGATCAACTGGTGTTGGCATCCTTGTCCAGATGAGCGTCCAGACTTCTCAACCATTTACATTAGGCTTCAAGATATCAGATTTGGTCTTGTGGCGTGCAAATAGGATGTGAACTAGAACTGAGCTATTGCATGAGCAGTTCTTGATTATGAACCATTCTAGATCAAGTGAACAATAGGCATGCAAGATATCTGGCATGCTGTTTTGACATGCATGAATATCTTAAACTTTGAGGTTTCATTGCATGTCCTTCATGTTAAAATTCATCCCAAAGCGTTGATATGCATGCTATGAGAGCTGTACTTTTAACACCCTGTTTGAAGAGTTATGTACAAAATTCATGGAGGAGATCATGCAAATAGGGCGGATTTCTAAGAGGAAGCATCATTTTGTTCTGATAGAGGTCAGCGCGTCCTGGAAGTTGACTTTTGTATCTAATAGCTATAAGATTGCACGGAGTTTGAGAAATGTGCTGATCAAATGTGCAAAATAGAGTGGAAAATTTGACTTTCAAGTTTGTGCCTAATTGATGAGTGGAGCACACAAAGTCAGCTATCATTGCAATATGATTAGGCAAGAGCTTTCTTCCCCTTCTAATATATTCACAAGTTGCATCTCTATCTAGAGCTTCTTCTCTAAGGAAGAGATCCGTAAGACAAGGTAATGGTGTGTCAAACTTGCACTCTAACAAAGTATTTGAATCTTTTTCCTTTCTGAACGTGTTCAAGCTAATGGTGTTAATTACTGGTAGGAATCAAGACAGTGTTTGACTAGAAGATGCATCATCTGCAACACAGAAATGCATGGTTGCAGAAGTGAATTCACACAATCTTAGCATTAATGTGATAAGCATGATCAAATTCTTTGTCCAAGCATGCTATGCTTGTTTCTATGCATGAAGCCTTGTCTGCAATTGTTCCCTTTGTCTCTGGACTATGGTAAGATCCTGTAGACTGCGGGTCAATATGTTTGCACCTATATGTGCGGTCTCACATTTTCATAGTATGCTGTAAGCCATCAAATACTTTCAAGGAACAATTTTCCTGCACAATTTAAGGCTGATGTATAAAGCTTCACATGTTCATGAATTCTCTCTGCTAAACTTGTATCATTTTGGTGAAGCCTTTATTAGGATGTGTGAAAGGACAAGTTCCCGGAAACCCAAAAGTGAAACTTTGTCCGTTTGACATGTAGCTGCAATTGTTCTTATCAAGAAATCCTAGATTGAAACACTCTTAGGTCGATAACAAGTTAATCTGGAAGAGGACCTTAGGTTATAGAAAGTATGATGAGAATGGGTTCTTGAATGAGTCTTGAATGGGTTTCTGGAAATGATGGTTTCCCAGAAACATGAAAAGATTCGGGGCTCCTGATCCATAGCTGCATGCACCCATATACTCTACATTTTTTGTGAGCAAACCAATTGAACTTGGCCTGTTGAGGTTCTCTGGCTATGAATGTGGCTTGTGAATCACAATCGCACTACATTAATAGCTCTTACTGCAGGATATTGTATGACAGTTGAAATGCCAGGAGGGAAGTCATCTAGCGCATGCTACTGCAGGATCATGAGCTTGGAGAATGCTTACCATATGCCTTGAGATAAGACTTGTTCAAAGTAGTGGGGACATGCAAATTGGCAAGTTTTTATTTTCTTGATTCAAGACGTTGGACATGCAACACTAACACGCACAACACTGTTAGATTGGTAGTCAGGTAGTCTGGAAGAGGAGCTTAGGTTACAGAAAGCATGGTGAGAATGCTTCCTATTGTTATTTCCTTTTGAATGGAGTTGATTGACAAGTCGAGAAAATCTGATGGCTTAGATCTATTGCATAGGATATGATGCACTTCTCCTTTCAAGCTCTTTCAAAGTCCATCAAGTTCAATAATTTTGAAGAGTTTTTCTTCTCGAAAGCACAAGCTCTGTATCATGTAGACCCAGTTGAAGGGGCATCCCCCAATGCAGGCAGCATTTGTGTTAGAAGGGATTAATCTGGATTCTGGTTCTCTCAGGTAGCTTCTCATACTGACCATGAATCTACACAAACTGGTGAACTAGAGCCAAGCAATCCTGATATTCTCTGTCGTGAACTACAGACGAAAATTTGTGCTGGTCTTCTTTGTCCTCATAATGTCTAAGCAATTGTCTGATGAAGAGGATGAGTCCAACCATACCAGGTTGATCTGCAGCAACAATGCCTACCCCAACATCGATCGGGTGATACCATGCTTACCCTGGCCACTGAGATCAACAGCAGATTTTGGTTCCGACAGCAGGGATCAATCTCTCCCGATCTCTAACTCTCACCTGAGGTGCTCAAGGCAAAACAAAAATTATCCCCAAATCTACCGGAACTTACAACAGCCAACTTGGTAGCTGTCTCTCTAACCACTCTCCAGTTCACCACAAAGGAACAAAAATCACATTTCGTCCTTGCATTCAAATGCACAAACAGGAAGTTTTAGCTTTGCAGAAGCATCAAGTTGCAGAACCTTCTTTATGTTTGCATTTCTCCAATTCGTGCCTTGGACACAGTCACAAGTCAGAAGAGAACAGCCACTTTGCTAGTTGTTTTTCTGAGCCGTGGGAAGCTCACCTGGATATTACTATGTCTTCTGCCCTAATTTGGTGCTTGCATTTAGATACATAAATGAGATGTTTTAAGCATTGTAGAAGCACCAAGTTGGTGAGGCATTCCCAAGGATTTGAATCTATTGAAAGGTAGCCCTGGTTGTTGATATTCTGCGCAGCTAAAGAGCTGATGGAGTGGGGGATGTTTGTCAAAAAAATAGAGCCAGTAGCAAAATTAATGCGTGAAAACTTGTAAAGCTTGGGTCTTACTTGAAACATCCCCTTTTGGTTGGAGTTTTTTTTCATGGGTAGTTTATCCATGAAGAAAAATGAGCCATTGATGCAATTTGCATGTGTGAGAAAGCTTTTCAAAAAGTTGGACCTCACCCCCAAACAATCTTCCTATGTTTTTGCGCTAAATGTGAATAGCTTTTATCACATGTACTTGTTCGTGTGAGCTCTTAACTTTCATCTTGAGCTGTTGCAGGGTTATTGACAAACCATGTTCTTGCATACTTAAGGTCCATGCAACTATTGTTGCATCCTCCTAATTTATTTGCACACATGCTGGCGTAACCTTTCTAGAGGTTGTCTTCGCATTCAAATGGTTAGAAAAAGAGATCAATGGTATGTTCCATGACCTACCTATTTGCCCTCTTCAATGAACATGTCCTTGTTTCAAACAAGATCCATAGCTTTTACCAAGGCTTTAATTATCCATTGTCCTCTTCTAGTTGTTGCAAGGACCCTACTAGTCCATGGAGATTTCTTTCTTGTATCTACTGGAAGCTCGGGGGTACATTTTCTTTGTCAAATGCTAGCTAGTCCAACATGTTGTTTCATTGTTTGCAAGGGGCATTTAGATTGATGACAGCCCCATTTTTCCTAGCCCAACAAGTGGTGGGCATGCGCTTTGGCACCATTGAAGATATGGCCTTCTCTTTTCCAAACAGAACCTGAGAGTAAAGACTGTTGGTTATGTTAGGATATAGTAGGAATACATATGTTTCTAGTGGTTCAATAAAAGAAATTAGAATATAAAAGTCTAAAAAGTCCTCTCACATAAAATTGATGTCTTTTGTTGATGTGTAGTTTGTGGTGTGAATCTCAATGTGCGTTTGATATGAGACATTTGAGAATCTGCCTTTCTTTGGACAAGGTGCATACAAATGTGGGACTACAAATTGTTGGACCCATTGATAAAATAGGAATTTTTTGAACCTTTCAGTCTAAAAATTGTCTATGATTTCAATCCCTACCTCCTCAATCGCACTTAGCACTCTCAAATTTGGATTTTTTAATTCTATTTCAGCTTTTTGATATGAGCATATAATAATCTTCGCAAAAACTTGGGGCAAAGAATAATACACAATCTGCATCCTGAGTTTCTGTTGCCTTTCCAGAAGCAATGCCAAGACTCAAGACGTGATGTTGGCTAGCACTCAAGAGACATTGCTAATCAGTGATTCAATAATAGGTACTTTTTTCAATCATCAAAAGGATTCGTGCATCCATTGACCAGCTATGCTGTGGACGGTAGAGGCACCTGGTTACAAGCTAGTGTTCACTGATATATCAGTATGGTTATACAATTTCCTTCACATTCCCGAACTACTTGCCATATCTCATTTTATTACAAGGGTTTTAGATTACAAAATTGGATTGCTCCTAAGCACCAGACACAATATCCATCATCAGGTCAAATGACACTGTCTGAAAAGCATTGGTGAAGAAATGTGGATGATGTGACCCGGCACCCACCAGTGCACTGACTATCAATTGGGAATCTGTCCTGACTCAATAGTAGATGAAGGCACAACTGAGTTACCAAGATTGAACTCAGTAATCTATCCTGTAAAACCTCTGTCTTCTCCTCACACTGCCTAGGCAAAACCATGAAGGACTCAGCATGATGAAGAAAAGCACTACCTAGTGCCAACTCCTCCACTTACCGTAATTTCGATTCTCTTAACCCTCGGGGCTACTGCATAACTGTCAGCGATGGACGCTTTCAAACAGCTGCAAAAGATGGGCATTGTTGCTGTCCCAATAGTTCTCTGAAGATTTTGAAAGCTACCAGGCTCTCCAAGTCTCATTGACAGTGAACTCCAGTAGAACTGGGTGTTGAATAGTCTGGGCAGCATCTACCATAAACTAGTAGGAGTTGAACCAACAAGTAATGTGAGCACCCAACAGCTTGTTATTAGCTTGAAGCTCCTGTAGGAGATGCAATTAACCACAGCAGAAGGTGCAGAGATGGCTCCCAAACTCCGAAATTATGTCCACCAACCCTCTATAGCCAGCTACTGCTGTTAACTGTACAGAAAGACCCCCCAACTGTTTAAGAACAAAAAATGGATGATGCTCATGACAATTTATCATGTCTCAACAAGTGCATGCATTTCTCATACTGCTCTTAATGGATTACTAAAGAGTAACACAGAAAAATTACAAGCCCAAACAATCGTACATGAATGTCTAAGGCACAGATCACCGAAGGCAAAACAAATGTGTTACCCCAGATGGATGCACAGAGACAGAGAAGGCAGACAGTGGGGCACACACAGCCTGGGATAGTAAGGTGCCCCCAAAACTCCATCTTGACAAGATGGGTTGTGTTCCCACTGTCAAAATCTGCACACATACAATGAAACATGTCAAGTACAAACAGCCACATGGAAGACAATTTCAAGCTGCAATAGGTTGAGTAGCAACCATGGTCTGCATCCAACACTCCCAGATCTTATGCCAATAATCATAGAAAGTAAAATAACAAAGTGATATCAATGGCCACTGGATGACAATAGGATTGTTAACAAAATTGCAAACAAACCAGGCCACAGTTGGCTGGTGTGGAAAGAGCACCTGGTCATTTGCAATAGTGACAGCTTGAGGGGTTGCACGCATGCAGATACGTGTCACACAATCCAGGCCTGGCAGGCTCCAAAGAGTCACACAGTGCCCACCATTTCCACAAGCCTGCACACAAACCTTTTCTAATCATTCATATTTGGGAGACAACCATATTGACTGTAAATAATCAGTCAAGTCACTGACATTCAAAATCAGATTCTCAGTATTGGCAAGCTAATGCTTTCTTTCAACTCAATAGTATTTAGGCCATGAAGGTCTGATCAGTTTAGAAGTAATTGAAGACATTTGCTCTTGATTTGTGAGCTGGTGGCTTGATTACACAATTTGATCAGAAAACTGAGCAACAATTTTTCAGAGGCAGCTGTAAAATTGTACATTCATGTTCGAAAAAACCAGTCTCGTGACAATCAAATTTCTTGAGTGGGAAATCCTTTAGCTGAAGAAGGAAACTCTTATAGAACCCGATTGAAGTCATGAACTGCACAGGGCATGAGAAAATTGAGATGAGAGACAAGTTTTGTAGGGGTAGTAGCTGATCATCACCTGGGCTGCCACAGCAGTGAGCCAAGCATCGAACCATGAACCACCATGCCATACACTTGCCTTCACAATCTCCTTCCATCCCCATGAAGAATAGTGTCCAAATAAATTGGATTTCAGATCTGGAGTAGCTGTAGCTGCTTCAGTAGTGTCACCAGTGGTGATGCTACTGTTGCAGTGTTCCTGGGATGCGAACTCATCACCAGTGGCTGCAAGATCAGCTGCTTGAAAGTTTGTAGCTGTCGACTTCACTTGCAATGCATCTGTTGCTGCAGCCATATGTTCACAGCCCAGAAAAGTTCTTCACTCTGAAATCACAGTAGAGATTTATGAGTAGCTGCTGAACCCAAATTTTCTCCCAAACTAAATTTTTAAAAAAAAGCTTTGAAGACTAGCAGACTAGCTTGAAGAAGATCAATGGAGCCAGTCTAGCTCTCAAAATGAGCACTTGACCCATGTCACAAAAACTCGGAAGCTGTGTGAGATCTTGTATAATCATGAGCAACAAAACAAGAAAAAAAAGATGCTCATCTGAATACTACTTGCCTAGTGTGATCAAGCATTTTCCATTTACTACTGATCATCTCACAGGACCACAAACTGTGAGCTTGTTGTTGCTTTGACTGGCTGTCTCTTCTTTGGGCTTTCCTTGGCACCCAAAGTCTTGTTCCTGCAGTACTTTGTTCCTGTCAGTTAAGAATCCTTCCTTCTCAGAAATTGATGGATGGATGGATGGGTCTTGTGTCTGGATGGGTCTTGTGATGTATGTGTGTATGAGAGAGTGAGAGAGTGAGTGTTTTTTTTCTTGATGAAATTTTGTCAACAAGTAAAATCAAAAATTAAAATTTTGGAAAAAGAAGTGCTTTATCAATTTATGTGGTCATTTACAAAAAAAATTCCATAACCAACTAGTAATTTATTAATCTTTAAATCCTAATACGGCTTTTAAAAATAGATTTAAATTAATCATTTTCAAAATATATATATATATATATATTTAAGCTTATGACCAGCTAATAATCAGCAAAACAACGAGCGATTACCAACCCATTATTTGATAACCAATCCTTACACATAATTTGATGGTTATTACTCCCAAAAAAAACTTATAACCAACATGACAACCCAAAGAATTGATATTGATATTGATAACCTGTGACTCGAGGTTGTGGACCTATGTATGAAGCCCAATTGAACTCAAATGTCTCAATGTCTCAATTCAACTAGCCTTAGTGGGTCCCTTGTTGACTGGCTATGGTGCTCAAGTGACTCATATATGAAGCTCAATTGAACTCAATGTCTCAATTCCACTAGCCTTAGTGGGTCCCTTGTTGATTGGCTATGGTGCTCAAGTGACTCATAGATATGGGCTTCATTTGGTGTGGGTGAATATGTGACCCCCCACTCTATCATATTTTGGGTTTGTAGCTTTTTGACAAATAATTATGAAAATCTTTGCCCTAATTCCCTTTGTGCAAGTAGACAAGGCCTTTTTTTTTCTAAGCCCAAAAAAAGCATTGCTCTGGTTCTTACTACATGGTTGTTCTCATGATTGCATTGTCATCACAATCATCCACAAACATGGCTATCATGCATATGATGACATGCCTTTTATGGTCATGCATGCATGTCAACTTAAAATTAGATTTTTGTGCTCCTAGGTTACACAATAATTTGGAGGTCTTCATCTCTTTCATCTTCTTGTTTTGTTCCCTTCTTTCCAAATTAAAAAAAAATTCATAGTTGGAAGGGGGGTTGTTATTCAAGGTATACAAGTTTGGGGTGTAGGGGTGCATAGGTGAGCTTTTAAGGGGTGGCAAGGGGGGAGCTCAAGGTGCAAAGCTTGCCATGGGCCCCAAAAACATTCCTAGTTTTAGGGCACATTCATTATAGGACCTTGATGTGGCCCCAAATTTATATCACACACACACAATGCTGGGGTAATGATGTGGCGCCTCTATGGTGCCTATGTGGCATTCCATAACACATTGGGAATGATGTCCCCATATGGGAACCCTTATCCTTTCATGGGAACACATATTCCTAGATGGGGACCCATGTTCCTATATTTCCACATATTCCCCACATCCCATATGGGAACAAACTTAGGGTTGGGAACCCATGGCCCATAAAAAGAAATGCACATTCCCATGTTTCCACACATTACCTACATCCCACATGGGGAACAAGCTTTAGGGGTTGGGAACCCATGGCTCATAAAAAGAACAAACTTTCCCATGTTTGGGAACATTCAATGTTCCTTCATTGTTGTTCCCACAAGGAAACTTGTGTTTGCATAATGGATAACATTAATTGTTCCCAATGGAGATTGTGTTATCACCACAATGTTTTTCGCAAAACTTGCATGATTTCACATAGGTTTTTTCCAAAATAACATGGTTTTAAAAAAAGATTGTGGTAATAGCACCCATGGGAACAACTAATGTTACCCATTATGTGAACACAAGGTCCCCTGTGGGAACGACAATGAAGGAACATTAAATGTTCCCCAACATGGGAGAATATGTTTTTTTTAACATGCCAAGGGTTTTCAACCTTAAAGCCTGTTCCCATTTGAGGTGTGGGGAACATGGGAACACATGTTCCCATGAAATGACAAAGGCTCACAATGTGTTTCCAAGTGTCAACATCTATGCCACATAGGCATCAATAGACAACACATCATCACCATACTAATTAGCATGCGTGTCATAAATTTAGGGTTACATGAGGCTCTTACAATAAATGTGCCCCAAAGTGGGGAATTTTTTGGGTGCACAACTTTTTAAAGTGCGCAACAAACTTTGCACCTTAAATTCCACATACCCTGAACCGATCCCTTACACCCCAAAATTGTGCACCTTGAATAACCAACCAACCTCTTGAGTTGTTCAAACATTTTCTTTTTTTTCACAATGTTTCAAATAATATTATTCTTTCAATTTTTTTGCAAATTGTTAAAATTTCATCTATGTTTTTTTTTTCTTATGTACTTACTACTAGTTGAGAAAGATAATCATAATATGACAAGTGATTATCTCAAGGTAATTCATTTAGCGGGGGAGTTTAAGCATGATTCTTATGTTGATTAACATGGTTATAGTAGTGTTGAATTATGTCGTCACTTCCACTAACATCATGTGTTATAATTTGTTATTTGACCTTTGATTTATGGTTGTCATATTTTCCTTAGCATTCCTTATTCCTTTTTCATATTAGTTTTTCTCTTGTTGTCAGTTCAATTCATTAAAAATTTAATTAAAATAAATTTTTTTTCTCTTATGGACAATTCAATTCAAATTGTATGCAATGTCATTCAATATTTTTATTCAAAAAAACTGAATTTCCATAAAATCAATCAAAAAATTTCATCAATTGATTGACCGTCCCTAGTAGTAGTAGTGTGTAGCAACATGGAGCCCAAGTTGAATACATTGCCCTTGTACAAAATCACTAGCACCTATCACATAGACTTAGACTTCATTTTCGCATTGGAGACTTCACTACATTCAATTGGTTGTAACTTTTTTTGAAGTGCTTGTCATCAAGACTTATCTACACATAGTTGTTAACTATGTGAGTCATGGCATAGGTCCTATTTATAGGTAGATAGGTAAGAAATTAGGTTTTGACTAAATACGTGGTTGGTATAGACATAAGTAAGGACTAATGGTAAGGGCTGATTTTACTACCTACTTACCTACCTATGATGGTGTCTAAGATTGTGTTATGGGACCTTTCCTCTATACATTGCCAAGTTATATACCGTAGTACCTTGGTAGCGTAAGGTGCATTCACACCTAATGTTAAGTTAGTGTTAAGTGAAAATCTAGGTGGCATCTTAGGTAGCACCTAATGTTAAATGGATGATTGTTTAATATTAAGTGAAAATTAACTTAACATAAAATCTTCATGGTAAATAGGTTTAGGTCCTAAATGCACACGCTTGATGTTAGGGGACTTATTACTAGAGTCCTTAACATCAAGTGTGAATTCACCTTTAAACACATATCCTGTCAATTGATTAATTAATTTTGAAATTTTCACTTCAATTAAAAAAATAAATTGACAATTCAATATTTTCTTTCTCAAGTTTGTTTTGTTATTTGAGATTTTTTGAGTGAAATTTTCAACATTTCTGAAAATGACTTAATTAATGTTGGGTAATAGAGTGGGTAAGGTGGCAGGATGAGGAGTTTGACCCTCATTTTGGGAATGTGCCCCACCCATGAGCTTTACCTATCATAAAGCATGAGGCATAATTTATCATGAACCACACCTATGTAGATCACAAGGTGTATGAATGGGAGGGTTGTTAGGCCTACTCTTCAAGAAGGGGAGGGCTAGGGTTCTTACACCTATAAGTAAGCATAATTTTCCTCCCACCCTTGAGGAGTAGGCATAAATATCCATCCCAATTTCTAGGAAGGGAAATTCATGCATATAAGGTGCCTTCCACATACATTACAAATTGTCTCTGAGTGCTTTATGTACCAAAGGAGATCAAGGTTACTTACTTGGTCAACAAATTAGAGACCACCTATCTTAAGGGTTACAAGGTCTCATTCCATTATGTAAAGACCTACCACAAATTTTGTAGTGTCTTTGGAGGTAATGTTGTAGAACAAAAAAAATTCATCAAAATGAGAGGAGGCACATTTCATCTTCGGAGTGGGCAATTTTTTACTCTTGGAGCAAAATGTGTGATCACATTAGCCCAATGGGCGGTTCATGGTTACTTTCATTTTCAACATGTCATTTACAAAACAATAGGTGTTGTGGGACATGTAGTTTTTGGGCAATGCACATTACAATACTTCTAACCCTAAATTGGGCATGTCAAACTTAAAAATCCAAGCGCACACTACTTTGGAAACTCAAGTTGTCTTTGACTAAAATGTGTTGGAGGATGAGGTGGGTTGAACTTTTGAAAAAGCCAACATACCATTCCCAACCTACAATTGGATGGGTCTTCCCTTTGCCCCAAATGCACAAAACAATGAATGAGTTTAGTGGGTCACTAATTAGCTTATGCATAGTCACCTGCCCACAACTTCTTGCCTTGAAGTTTTCCTACATACACTTGACTTGCAGCTATGCCATTATAATTTGGACCCTATTTTATTTTCCCTTAGAAGCTTGACACACTATTCATACCAGTACATTCATCACCTTACTGCAGTAATTAAATTATATTCAGCAAATGAAAGTTATCCATAAAATATCACCACGTCTTCGCCCTCTCTTTCATCCCCGCTTTCAGTGGTATCGTCGGCAAATTTTATCAAATCTCAGTATAAAATGCTGAAACTCAGCATTTGATGCACAAGGTTCGATATCGAGACTAATTATAGTAGTTGTACAGGTAAGAGCAGTGAAAATATATGTAACAGCAGTGGAGCAGTGGAGGAGCTCAGGAAAAAAGGAAAGACTTTGGGCCATGTAGACCTGGAAATAAGCAAAATGACCATGTACACACTAGGTAGCCACAGAGTTTCTAGAACTAGCTAGAACTTTCGACATTGTGACCAACTAATTTTTATTGTTATTGTACTAACTGTTCACATGCATGTACCTATAAACCTACCTACCTACCTACATACATAGTAATCACAAAGTGCATTTCCTCCTTACTTACCTACCTACCTACTCATTGTAACCACCTACATTCCCAACCTACTCTACCTGTCATACTTATCTGGTCACAGTCCACTGGTCTACAGAGATTGGGAAAGCTTCAACCCAAGATTTTGTAAGCTATATTATTGGTAGACTAATGGCTAATGGTCATGAATTTTGACCTAATACATGTACTACCAAGTTAGTCATTTTGACAACCAAAATGTTCCCAAATATTCCCAAATATGCTCATTTTCATTCACAAATTTACTTATTTATTCTTTAGACAAAATTATTTTTTTCAAAATTTCAGCATGTCTAAATATATATATATATATATATATGGAACTTGCCTATTCAACTACAGTAGTTGGGCAAAGGTACGATGCACGCGAAATACACAACACCCATTATCATAATCCTTTGCATTGTGTTTGTCAAAGCATTTTAGGTCATGGAGAGATTGGTCCCACTGAACGAACTACTATGCTTTTCTTACATCACTAGAATGGAACTTTTGAAGCCAGAAGTAGACTTGGGTTTGATCTCTTGTCTTGTTGAGAAAAACTAACCAGATTCCCTTCTCCAAGGCCCATCACCTCCTCATTGACTATAGACAACTGATGAATGATTGAGGATTGAACAATGGCAAGCACTAAACAAGAGGAACAAATTAATTGCATGCATAGTCTTTCAATGGAAAAATATACATGCTGACCCATCATGTCCAACTAGAAACTAGTTCCCTAGAAGTTATTATAATTGTGTTTTAAGTGCAACTGAAATACTACATGTCATGTTGTTGAAATGATAGGATGTGGCTAAGAGCATCTCCAATATCATAGATTGGTAAAAGATGCTTATATAATAAAAATATTTTTATGTTTTGTGTTGATTATCCTTGCCCACAAATAAACATTAAATAGTTCATTTCAAACAATGTCAAATCATTTAGGCATTTGCATTTTGACCAATATTTCTCTATGACCAAATTCACAATAGGTAACTTTATTTGAAGTTGTCTCTTGAGCCTTGTTAGCATTTTGGCCACTTTTTGGTCCCGCCTGGCGTCCCCCGCCCCCACTGCAGGGACGCAGCCGGGATCCATGTTTTTAAAAAAAGAAGTTCCCCTCCCTTTTCCACTCTTTTCTTTTCTCCCCCCTTTTCACCATTCCTCATCCCGCATCGGTCACCCAGACGGCAAACGGGCTCCTGGGGAGTTGAACCCCAACCTGGCCTGGAACCAGGAAGCCCCGTGAGGCAGGCAGCGCCAGGAACCCTCGCCCAGGCTCCGGCGGGACTTGTAGGAAAGGGCTCGCGCCTCCCCGACTCCCGCCCTCGACTCTCTCACCCCGACTCCCGACCTCCTCCGGGACTCCGGACCCTCGACTCCCGAGAGACTCCTGGCTCGCGCTGGCTCCCGCCCCGCCCCGCCCCGGACCCTCGACTCCCGACCTCCTCCGGGACTCCGGGCTCCCGCCACGCCCCGGACCCTCGACTCCCGACTCTCGACCGGACTCCCGACTCCCGACTCCCGACTCGCCCCTGACCCTTGACTCCCGACCTCCTGTGGGACTCCCGACTCCCGACCTCCTGTGGGACTCCCCGACGCGCGGAAAACCCTCGATTCAACCCGTCCTCGGACCGGAAGGAGGAAAGGAAAAGCGCAGGGCGGGGGAACAAACCAAACGAAATGAAACGGGGGAGGAAAAACATTTTATTATTATTTAACACCAACAGTCTAGGTCAATAATTAAGCATGAGAATGGTTGGAAATCATCCCCATGTTCTCCAAAGCTTCAAAAACAATAGTCACCTCAAGTTGACTTGGCGTTTCAAGTGCCCAAATGTTGGTTCTAAAAGTTGCCATTCAAATTTAGACCATAAAAGTCATGGGCAAATGAAATCATCACCTACTATTCCACTTGATGATTCAAATTCCAAAAGTAATTTGAAAGTTTCTCCTCCTTTACCTAGTCTTCACAATGACAATGTAAGCACAAAGAAAAGAGAGTGTTCACATACACTTCAATTGAGAAAAGAAGAGTCTTTGAAGTTAAAGGTGGAAGATCCATATTTACTTCATGCACAAGGTTATGATCAACAACAACAATCCTCCAAGAGCAAACTCCCAATCAAGTGGTCCATACCTAATAGCCCACGTCAACATGGCGATATTGGAAAAATTTCTCAAAATGATATGAAATTTGAAAGAATGCACCACCCACCTAAGGGATGACTTGGAGTACTCTAGATTAGCTCAAGAAATGGACTCAAGGAGTTTTTCTTGTGATACTCCTTGCAAAGAATGCATAACCACCCAAAATGTAAAATGTCTTAAATTAGTTCAAGAAAAAGATTCAAGGAGTTCCTCTTCATGTGATAATCCTTGCAAGGAATGCACTACCACCCAAGAGGATAAATATTGTGAATTAGCTCAAGAAAAGGATTCAAGGAGTTCCTCTTTATGTGGTAATGCTTGTAAGGAATGCACCACCAACGAAGAGGATACATATTGTAAATTAACTCAAAAAAAGGATTCAAGGAATTCCTTTTCGTGTGGTAATCTTGGTAAGGAATGCACCACCACCCAAGAGGATAACTATTGTAAATTAGCTCAAGAAAAAGATTCAAGGAGTTCCTCTTTATGTGGTAATGCTTGTAAGGAATGCACCACCAATGAAGAGGATACATATTGTAAATTAACTCAAAAAAAGGATTCAAGGAATTCCTTTTCATGTGGTAATCTTGGTAATGAATGCACACTCCCATTGGAATATCAGACTTTTCATCAATGGATGGATGAGGGTTATTGGGTACGACATGCAAAGTATAATTTATAATCTTATGATGTTCACTACTCATATGTGGAACAGAAAACATTACATATGTGTTTTGATGAACTGGAACAACCGAGGAGATACATGTATCTTCCTCATCAAATAAAACATTGCAATTGATCATGACCTTTTTGGAATGGCCATTCCATAATTTGTATGCCTTTGTTGCGGTACAATATCTGATGAAAAC
Source organism: Sphagnum contortum (assembly GCA_963920785.1). Taxonomy (NCBI): domain Eukaryota; kingdom Viridiplantae; phylum Streptophyta; class Sphagnopsida; order Sphagnales; family Sphagnaceae; genus Sphagnum; species Sphagnum contortum. The sequence continues at coordinate 3,955,328 of OY987284.1, read as the reverse complement.
ACATTTGACACTTTTGGAATCAAATTTATGTTTGCAAGGTCTTGGGTACATGCGCATAAGCTTTACAGCCAAATACATGAGCAATGCTCAAATCAAGAATCTATCCATTCCACAACTCCAAGGGTGTCTTGTGGTTAATAACACATGAAGCAACACGATTAAGGAGATAAATTGTTATTGTCATAACACCGCCCAAAACTTCTTGGCATACAACATATTCCTTGCAATGTTAACAATCATGTGATTGTCAAGCTCTGCAACTGCATTCAGTTTCAGATAATAAGGTGCAATGGTTTCATGTCAAATACCTACAGATAGAAAATACTCTTCAAACTCTTTGCACCATTCTCAACTGTTCCCTCTTGTGTTCCCAGGAGTTCTCTTCCTTTTAATGCCAGAGAGCGGGCCATTAAAATGGTGCATTCTGCCAGGTGCCCTGTCACTGACTGAAGTTTGAACCCCAGTCTAACTTATGAATTCATCCATCCTCTGCGAAGTGCAGAGGCCCTGGGGCTGTGTTTTTTTTGGGTAGGGATTATTGAATGTAATCTACGTGGCGACCATCCATAGGAAGATGTTAAAATGGCAATCATCCTTAGGGAAGATTTAGCCAAATCTGGCTATAGACCAGATATGAAAGTACAAATTTTTCAATCAACCTTCTATATATTCATGCCCACACACTGAAAACCGGCTATAGAAAAATGGGAAATAGTTTTACTTTTTTGCCCCTCAGTTTTGACAAATTAAAAGCCTCCAAAATCACTTCAATTTTTGAATTTTTGAATTTTCATTTCGCTAATTGGGGAAAAGTTTCCAGCTGGAATCCAGGGTTCACTCAGTGACTGCTCACCTTGGAGAATGGGCCATTAGTGGCATCTGCTCTCTGTAGTAAGTAAGCATAGGGGAAGGGAAGGGCTAGAGGTCCTTCTAGGTACTCAAACAACCACAATATAGCCCCTCCTCATCTATATTTGCTTTTGTCAGGAACTTCAGTCTAAGTGTCCTAAGTTCTATCCTAGTAGGAAAACTGATAAAGGGTTCCACCTTCTCCATTATATGTAAATTCTTGAAGTGCTTGAGAATTATTTTTTGTGTCGAGGATTTATGTTTGTTGACAAGAGTAAATATAGCAGACCAGCAAATATGATACTAGACAATAGCTTAAATTTGATAAAGACTGTCACAATATTCAGATTAGGACAGAATAACTTCTTATGATGCTTGCAAACCAATTGATAATGTTTTTTGTTGCTAATGTTCATCATGCAAACCACATAAGTTAAATGGGCCACCTTCTTCTAGCTAATTATATTTTGGTCTTGAGCCTTTAGAATACATGCAAATACAAAGAAAAAGGATGGCATTACCCCCACTCTAACTTATGATACTATGCCTGAAACTCACAACTTTCAACTCCACAAGTGCCTGATGACTCAGGCCTCAGATCTTGGATTTTGTTTGCATCAGATGTTAATTGTGCTGATTGCGGTTTTTCACAAAAGGACTCAAAAAGGATCTTGCAGTAAAACCCACGAGACGCTAAATAACCCCCATCGAGCAATGTCTGGCGCGCCCTTTCTGCTCCCGACAGTGCAGTACTGCGGAGACCTGTGGTTTTGCCGCAGGGTTTGACTGTACAAGTTATTTGAATAGAAAGGAAATCCATTTTTGTTTTCTCAGTGCTGAATCTATTCCAGTGCTTGGATCACGTTTTATTTTTGGAAGGTTCAAATTTCGAATCTGGTAAACCGCAGGTAGTAGTCCAAGAAAATAATCTGAAATATTGAAAAATATTTATAAGTTCTTTCCTGTGAATGAGTGCCAGAAAGAGCTCGATGGGGGTATTTAGCATTTTTTTGTTTTTTTCAATTTTGTCGTTTGTAAAATTTGTTGATTTTTTTCCATTTTTTGAGCAATCTTTTCTCGAATTTTCTCAATTACTGCAATTTGCTTTGTAGCAACAGTGCGAAAATTCACCAAGAAAAAGTCACTTCTTTGTACAGAATTTCTTTTGTTTTTCCACTCTGGATTTATTTGCTATGACATTTGAAATGTGGAAAAGAACAAAAAATAAGGTCAATGTTATTTTCAAATCCAAAATTAAGACCTCATGTTCCAATGAGACAATGGAGATGGATGGGTAATGTCTTCATAGTGTGACATTGCCAAAAGAAGTGCATTGTGGCTTTGCCTCGGGTGAATGCTTATTTGAGATGTGTCTTCCTCATAGGCAATTGCATTAGGTGAAACATTTGGGAAACGCCATTTGTTATGGCAATGTTAACTTATCATGTTGTATCAATGTAAAAAATCACTTGATTCGAACATATTTTCATGTCTCAAACCTCACTTTACAAAATCAAACTACAAATATAATTTTGAGATGTTTGAACTCTTTCCCCATTTACTCACACACACACACACCTCCACTTTGTGCAAAAGGTGAGATCATGTTAATGCTCCTTTCCTTGAGCTTATTTCAAAAATTGTAAGAATCATAAGCATAGGGAAAAAGAGAAGAAAACATCTAGTTTGATAATGTAACATCATCAACAACCATCCCTTACAACACAACAAAATTTATTAAAAATTTGGGAAAAAAAACACCCATACACACACTACTACTGCCCGCCCCACCCCCCCAAATAATAATAATAATAATAATAATAAGTAGAAATTTGGAAAAAAGAAACATACACACTACTGGCCCCAGGGTTTTTTTTTTTCAATTTTGTGATGTAGCTGAAGTGGTGATCGTCCATGAGATGATTTAGCCAGATTTGGCTACATACTAGATATGAAAGTAGAACTAAAAATAAAGCAGAATCCTTCCATATTCTTGACTACTTATGGAAGTTATCATAAAAATATGGCGATTTCGAATTATTTTCTTCAAAATCTGGCGAATTGGGGTCATTTCTTCCATGAAAATTTCTTTGTATAGGTCAAAAAATATATTTTTCGGGTCGAAATTTTCCGTATTTTTGGCAACTTGTGAATGTTATTAAAAAAAAGCTGCTGATTTGGAACCTTTTTTTTGTTTGAAATCTGGCGAATTGGGGTCATTTCTTCCATGAAAATTTCTTTGTAGAGGTCAGAAATACATTTTTCAGGTCGAAATTTTCCATCTTTTTGGCAACCTGTGAAAGTTATCAAAAAAAATCTGCTGATGATGAGGATGATAATGATGATGATTGGGATGAAGATGAGGAAGCTGTTGGTAGTGTTAGTGATAAAAATGGGAGAGTGAGACGAATAGTGGAAGCTGATGTTTCACAGCCTAATTCAAGAAGAGAACTCTTAGCAACTAGGGAGCGATGGTAGAGCTCTTTCTATGATATAAATTTCTTTATGAGAGTTCAGGTCTATGTACATGTAAGCCATGTTTACTTACTCTATTGCTGCATAAACCTAAACTGCAGCACCTTTGATCATAAGTATTGGCTCAGGCATTTTTCTTGAGACTTTGTTTGCCGTCTTGGGGTCATGAAGGCTTTAGTGTCAATTGATTATCTGCTGTTACCTTTGAGGTGTTCTGCAGTTGTGTCAATCCAAGGTTATGAGCTTACTGAAATAGTACCTTTGCTTCATCTGTCAGCCCATGAAGGAGCAAAGGAAATTTGTCACCCACTGCAATATTTAAATGCTGGGTTTTTTATTTCCTTTTTTTGGGGAAGGGGGGTATTTTCCATTTCTAACAATGCCTGATTATAAGTTCCCAGAGGATGTATGTTATGGATTCATTAATGAATGCGGGATGACATAAAATATTTCTAGATTTTACAAAATGGATTAGAGTTATCCTTAAAGTCATACCCAATTCAGCTCTTTTTTGGTACTTTCTTCATTTTGTCATCCCCTTTTTGATATTATTTGTAAAGTTTGTAAAAATTTGATCAAACAACAAAACTCAGCTTAAAATTATTAAATTCTATCATTTTGTATTTGATGAAACTATGTTGGAAAGCATTCTTTGGCTATCTATCGTAAGATTTACATTGGGAACCACATACAAGACCAAATTCCTTTTTGCACTTGTGAAAGTACAAAAAGCTATTTGATATTGATTGTGACACACAATGCAACTTAATTAAACAATTTAATGCTTATTTATTATTTCAACTTGTTTTCAATCTCTAATGATCAATTCCATCCCTTGGTTGTATTTTGGGTACTTCACAAATAACTCTATTGTGTGGTGTGTTCATGTAGACTTTTGATGAAATTATATTAAGTATTAGTAAGATTGAATTCTTTTTCTTTTGTGACCTAAATAAAATTTACATGTATATTGTATATGGAATTACCAATGTTGTCCAACTATGTTATTCTAGACATGCCCTAGACACCAACATACCTGTCTTATTTTCCATGTTCAAACAAAAGGATATGGATTTGTGATTTATAATAATTTGCTTGTTACTATTTATTGTTCTTCCTTTAATTGATATGGATGTGCCCAATTTCTTTTAAACACTGATTGTAGATACGAACAACAATTGGGTGAACCAACAACAGTTACATTGGAACCAGGGTAAAAACAAAAACCGCCCTAAATTTTTGAGTGGCTTCTAAACAACCTAACTGATTTTTCTGTCCTATTCCAACATTTTAGTAGGCCTTTTCTTAGGTGGAAAAGGCAACCATTTGTTGGCTCCACTTTTGGTAGTAGGTCATAAGTAATGTTTGGTAATAGGATAGGGGGTTCAAGTATATAATTCTTCCCCTTCCCCTTTTCCAATCTCATGAATTCATTTGATTAACATTGACATCTTTTGTTTTTGTTGCACTACATGTTTTATTGTGGGATGCAATGTATGAGTAGAGGTGGTTCTGATAATACATATGATTGTGGAATTTATGGTTAATCAATATTGTAAGACTAACAAGCAATGTAGTTCATGTGTGTTATGCAAGTGTATAAACCTATGAATGTTATAGCTCGCCAAAGATTTATGCAGGATTCAGAAAAAACTCTACTGTCCGCCTAGGGCAGTCGCCATTTAATGCGAATTAAAGCTGGGGATCCTCGCCAGTGCACCTACGTGAGGAATTGGGAAAAAAAAACCCTGATTCTGACTAAGGACTGCTAACTGGCCTCACCTTGCTTTGCTGACACATCGTCGGCGCAATTCCATCAATGACCAATTCCCTCCACTATCTGAAAGCCCAAAATATCGGTGGTCCCACGAAGTTGCAGGTCTAGTACGCGGCCACTGTGAACCTGCACCCACCCGTGTGCCGTCAATAATGGATGATATGTGATGAAGAAACAGTTTTCTGTTGGGTTCCAGTTCCCTAGCTAACCATGGTGGTTAGCTCACTTGCTTTATTAACTACCTGCCAACCAGGTAGGTAGTAAAAACAGCCCCTACCTACTATGTACCATCCATCTACTTACATAGTAGTCCGCCATTTTTTAACCTACCTGTCTATAGGTTAAACCTACTTCTTCTTGAATGGGTTACCAAGATGAGACCAGGTAGTAACTCAGTTGAGGATCATCCACAACTGAGTCACAACGGCCATCCAGTGGATGGTGCACTGGTGTGTGCTGGTTTACTGTGGCCCCTCGTACTCACGCGGGGATTGCATTACTTTATTAAAAACTCCAATCTTGAGCGGTGTGAAAGCACAACATGACACGAGAAAAGTCAGCAAAGCATCCAGCTGCAATAATATTTCCCCTAGTAAAGTTCTGAGCGCGTAGCACGGAAAACTTTAACCCATGCTATGCACCATCCTAGAAGTACTGCTTGGATCCTTTTTCTCAACCTTTAATCATCACCACCTTCCAAGTTGTTCATCATTCCGGCATAAATGCAAGGAATCCAGTGGACTAATTCTACCTTGGCTCAGATTTGCATCCAAGAGCTGGCTACAAATTTTTATCAAGGTTAGTTCCCTTGTTGGTCTTGTTGCAGAGCTTCTATTGCTGTCAATCTCCTCGCATACATGTATAGGGTTTCGTGGCTCAATGCAACAACAAGAGTATTCATCATCCAATTGCCACATGCCATTCATCTCACATATCGTCATGTCTTTTATGTGAAACCTAGTATGTCTCAAACACCAAAACTTAGGTTCCATGTCTTTGAAAGCATTAATAGTGTCGTGAAGATTTGACCTAGAGTAATGATTGTATAATGATTCAAATTTGCACAAAGGTTCATCTACTCTTATTTTCTATTAAGGTGGGTTAACTTGGTGCTTTTCTTGATTGTTACAATGATCACATGCATTTCATTGGGCTAGCAACCAACGCAAAAGGACAACAAAAACTATCAAGGTTATTCAAGTGTCACCTCTTTTGCAATTTCCCAAAACTTGTAGGTATGTGCTTCACACACAAACATTTGTCATTTTGAATTCAATATGTTTTGGAACATCAAAATTAAGTGTGTGTTCTTATTCAAAGGTCTGAAGGTTGTGATGAATGGAATTTATTTCAAAGCTCAAGGAGTGAGTAATTAAAACATGAACATGATATTCCTAAGTTTCACATGGGGTCATACTAGAGAATTTAATTTGAACAAAAGTGGGACTCGCATCATCTAGGTGTTCCAAGTAATTTTGCAACAATTTAAAGTCATGAATTTTGCATATATAGAGTATTACAATAATAATGTTTGCCAAAGAAATAATTACATTCAACGAATGGATTAAAACAACAATAATGTTGGATAAGATTTGTGCATATGCATGTAATCATGCACATGATGGAATTGTGCACCAATATTTTTGGCATGATTAAGTTTGTCATTCCAATCACATTGAAATGAAAGATCAACATGAGAACTAACTATATTAATGTTTGTTTTAAATTATTCAACAATTGGCTCTTTGTAATTTATCATTTACCAATCTATCTTTAAACCAAATCAATTTTATAAACATTAAAATGCTTGATAGGGGAATAGGAAGAGAGATTTTAGTGGTAGCACATGATACAAAATTATGATCGATCAATGTTTTTGGCAAAAAATCAACAAAACATGATACTTTTTTTAACATATGGATTATTTTGTTGCAAATTAATTTTTTTGGAATTCATTTGACTAAGTGATTTTTTTTTATAAATTAGGAAGGTGTCATTACATTTATGCCTATCGGTTACAATTTTAAGAATTTTTTGAAATAATGTTGCTAGTTAAATCAAAATTTGCCTAAGGATGCTTGCCACCCTAGTTCAATCAAGAAATTGAAAAAAAAACATTGATTAGGATGCACATCATTTACCCACATTTATTGGATTGAACATATTGCATAATGTAATGAAATGTCTATTCTAGCAAACCACACTCTTTAAACCAAGTGGAATAATCATCAATTGATAGAAATTATGTATGCCAATCATTGTGCATGTGATAATTACATTTCAAATATCTATGAAAATACAAGGTGACAGAGGTTTGGGGGAAACTTTCAAAAGAAATTCTCTTTATCACAAATGATCTATTTCATGTTGACACTATTGATAAATATATGATTTTTTTCTATTTCCATTCTTTCATGTTATTGACAAATGAAACGCTTATGAAGAAGCCATGGAAGACCTTCACAAGGCTAGTGTTCATGAACTAAATAATGAATCCATTTAAATGAACACTCTTGAAATCTCAAAAAGTTGTTGAAGGATTAATAATGACCCGTTGTGCATTAGGACAGAATTTATGTTCAATCAACCAAAAGCGCATCATCTTGTTAAAAGGATGTTGAAAGATTATCAAGGAGCCTTGAACGACCTTGACAAGGCTGATGTTCTTGAACCCAACAATGCATTCACCTTGAGTACTCATGGAGATTTGAAAAAGATGTTAGAAAACTATCAAGGAGCTTTGAACGACCTTGACAAGGTTGATGTTCTTGAACCAAACAATGCATTCACCTTGAAGAGTCGTGGAGATTTGAAAAGGATGTTAAAAGACCATCAAGGAGCCTTGAACGACCTTGACAACGCTGATGTTCTTGAACCAAACAATGCATTCACCTTGAGTACTCGTGGAGATATGAAAAAGATGTTAGAAGACTATCAAGGAGCTTTGAACGACCTTGACAAGGCTGATGTTCTTGAACCAAACAATGCATTCACCTTGAGTACTCGTGGAGATGTGAAAAGGATGTTGGATGATTATCAAGGAGCCTTGAACGACCTTGACAAGGCTGATGTTCTTGAACCAAACAATGCATTCACCTTCATGAGTCGTGGAGATGTGAAAAGGATGTTAAAAGACCATCAAGGAGCCTCGAACGACCTTCACAAGGTTGATGTTCTTGAACCAAACAATGCATTCACCTTGAGGAAACATGGATATGTGAAAAAAATGTTGCAAGACTATCAAGGAGCCTTGAACGACCTTGACAAGGCTGATGTTCTTGAACCAAACAATGCATTCACCTTGAGTACTCGTGGAGATGTGAAAAAGATGTTAGAAGACTATCAAGGAGCTTTGAACGACCTTGACAAGGTTGATGTTCTTGAACCAAACAATGCATTCACCTTGAGTACTCGTGGAGATGTGAAAAGGATCCTGAAAGACTATCAAGGAGCCTTGAACGACCTTGACAAGGCTGATGTTCTTGAACCAAACAATGCATTCACCTTGAGGAGTCGTGGAGATGTGAAAATGATGTTGAAAGACTATCAAAGAGCCTTGAACGTCCTTGACAAAGCTGATGTTCTTCAACCAAACAATGCATGCACCTTGAGGAGTCGTGGAGATGTGAAAAGGATATTGGATGATTATCAAGGAGCCTTGAACGACCTTGACAAGGCTGATGTTTTTGAACCAAACAATGCATCCACCAAGAGGAGTCGTGGAGATGTGAAAAGGATGTTGAACGACTATCAAAGAGCCTTGAACGACCTTGACAAGGCTGATGTTCTTGAACCAAATAATGCATTCACCTTGAAGAGTCGTGGAGATGAATGCATACAGCAGTGCATCTTAGATGTGTCATAGTGGCTGCCTCCTCCCAATGAAGAATATAGCTTAGAACCTCCATCAACGCTGGAGAAAGTCCCAGTGTTGCCCCATACACATGATACTGCTCAAATCTCAGCTAATGAGAAGGGGGCAGGAGATTCCCTGGAGCTGGGGAGTACATCAGCAACTATCCTGACTGGTCCGAATGTGAGTGTTCCACCCCGCAGCATGACGACTTTATCAGCATTTGGGAGCCCGGTTGAGGTTGCCAACCGAGAAGTCTCGCATGCGGGTATAGAGAGGACCACATCATTGGATATACCCGAGCTGCGTACAGTTTTTACAAAGGAAATGTTTGACGATTATGGGAAGCCCCCATCTGAAACAACACCAGCAAATCAATCAAATTGTATGTTTAATACTGCTTTCTGGTCTATAGAAAACAGAGATGTTGAAGTAGAAAATGTTTCAATTGCATTGTCATGCAATTTTCTAGTGTGGTTCTGAGGTTGAAAGGCCAGCATGCATTCGATTGTTTGTTTCTTGGGTTGTTAACCAACTCCTCGCTGAAATTGACAATATGAAGACATAACATGAATTTATATTTTTAATACACTTTATCTCTGTCGGAATTCAAGAGTAGTGTTGTGAGTAGTCTTTCATATGCAAAGTTGTTGTTCTTAGTCTTTCCCTCTTCTTCTCCCTTTCTATCTTTTTTTGTTTTTTTGTCTGGTGTTTGTTGCGGGGTCTTTTGCTAGCCAATAGTATGGCTAAGTCTTCCTGTTGCATAAACTCAGTTCGTATGATGGTGCTTGTCACCGGCCTTTACCCAATGTAGGGAACTGATGAAATCAGTGGGGAAGTTGTGATAATTCAGTCACTATCATGCATATTGCTGTTGATGGTCCCTGAATAGTGTGAGATTGGCACTTTTGTTCATACCGGTGTGCGTTTTTCGCTTTTTCTTTGTTTTTTGTCTTCCCTTGTTTGGTTCTTTCTATGGCTTCCTGAGGAAGTGTTACCCTTGCTGTTTCTTCTTCATCCTAATAATGGAGATTTCTCTATTCTTATGAAACATGTGTTCTTAATAATTCCTTGGTTTGTGGCATCAGTCGACAATGTTGTCATATGATCACCTAGTAACGTACATGTTTTACAATCCTAACCTTTCTGTCTTGTGCGTTAAATGGAGTAGGTAACATGGAAGTCATGACTGACGGTGATACTGAGAACGGAGACCACTACTCCAACCGCACGGGAGAGCCACAGGTGGAGGATACGGACTCCGAACGAAAGAATGCTTCGGAAGGTAATGGGTCTGAGCCAAACACAATATTGGAGCTAGATGGTATTCCATCTGCATGCTTCATGCTAGTTTCATCTTCTTGGCTTGTGCATGAAGGAGTCAAATTGGTGGTCATTCAAGTGGAGTAATGAAAATCATTGTTTTGGATCACACCTACCAGACCCTTTTCTTAAAAGAACTTTGCTAAGGATGTTGCACTTGGTTCCAGGATGAGTTGAAGTTCTTTCTGCACACATGCAGAAGTTCTTTAGATCATGTTGCAGAACTGAGCATGGTGTGTTTGTGATGAGTCTTTCACATAGATGGGTCATTACATCTTCAAACATACTTTGAATTGTGCTTTTGTAGGTGCCGATGATACTTTCATATTCCAAGCAACTTCATGGAACTCTGTCAACACACAAGTCTTGAAGGAAAGGATTTTAACGGCAATATGTGACCTGGATGATAGAACATTTGGTCAAAATTCAAAACTGCAGGTGAATGTGCAGCAGTGCAAGGAGATGGTCAACACTATAGTGAACAACAAATGTTATCTCATGGGGGAGACTTGTGCAACTTTGGCTGATCCAATCTACAAAGAGTTGTTCCGCATCGCAAAGAAAGCGAACTTAATTGTGCAAGAGTGCAGCGATGAGCCATTGAATCTCAAATCAATACTTGCGGAAATGGATAACATATGTGCATTTGTTGTTGTGATTGTTGATTGGCAATCCTGCACAAGGTTGTTCAGAAAAGTCATTGATCATTGCACATGGGAATCGGTTCATTCAAGATTGGAGAAATTCAAAGCACAAGATATTCAAAAGAATAAAGAGTTATGGGTTCCACACATTGCAGGACTTCGGTAGTCGATGAATGATGGTGGTGGTTCTAGAACAGGAGAAAGGATCAACTTTGCAGATTATCTCCAAAGGAGGGTGCAGAATGTCAGGAATTCTGATGACTTACCAAAGGGACTGCTTCCATGGTGCGATTTGGCCTCTGATGCTAAAGCGAAGGGAGGAGAATATCTCGGGAAAGGCTCATTCGGGTTAGTTTTTCAGTACACATTTTTTGGGATGGCATGTGCTGAGAAATACTTCCATCCTTTTCTTTGTGAGAACCAGAAGCGTGATTTTGAGAATGAGGTTGGAATCATGGTTCGCTTGAACCATCCCAATGTTGTATGAGTGATATGTTGCCATCAAGATTCTACCAAGGCTTCAATTGTGATGGAACTCATGCCTACAAATCTTGAAAGGCACATTCAAGAACGAAAGGCTTCACACAAGCCATTCACACCTCAAGCAGCCGTTGATGTCATGTCACAGATTGCTTCAGGCATGGAGTACTTGCATGGAGAAGAGGTTGTGCACCATGACCTTAAACCTAATAACATCTTGGTGAGTCCAAACACAAACCCTGAACTCTCTGCGAATGGGTATGTGGAGGTGAAGTTGGCTGATTTTGGTTTGGCAAAGACAAAGGTCAACACCTCTTCATCTATGTTGCACTCTCAGATTTGTGGAGCAGCACCATGGAGGGCACCAGAGGCCTTTGAGGACCGTGAAGGGCACCCAAGGCGTTTTTCTGCTAGAAAAGCTGATGTTTATAGCTTTGGGATCCTGTGCTCCCAAATTCTCTCTGGTAAATTGCACCCTTTTGGTAACTTCCCAGTGGGATTACATGAAAGAATTAGTTACCCAATGAACGAAAGGCCATTTTTGCCTTCGAACAACCATTACCCTGCAGAATTACTTTCCCTGATTAATCGGTGTTGGGATCCTCTTCCACATGAGCGTCCAAACTTCTCAAGGATTTGCAATAGTCTTCAAGAAATCAGATTGAGTCTTTTGGCATGCAAATGGGATGTGAACTAGAACTGAGCTATTGCATGAGCAGTTCTTGATTATGAACCATTCTAGATCAAGTGAACAATAGGCATGCAAGATATCTGGCATGTTGTTTTGACATGTAGGAATATCTGAAACTAGGAGGTTTCATTGCATGTCGTTCATGCTAAAATTCATCCCAAAGTGTTGATATGCATGATATTAGAGCTGTAATTTTATCACCCTGTTTGAAGAGTTATATATGAAATTCATGGAAGAGATGATGCAAATAGGGCTGATTTCTAAGAGGCGCATCATTTTGTTCTCATAGATGTCAGTGCGTCCTTGAAATTTACTTGGTATGAAATAGCTATAAGATTGTACCGAGTTTGAGAAATATGCTCATCAAATGTGCAAAATACGGTGGAAAATTTGACTTTCATGTTCATGCCTAATTGATGAGTGGAGCACACAAAGTCAGCTATCATTGCAATATGATTAGGCAAGAGCTTTCTTCCCCGTCTAATATATTCACAAGTTGCATCTCTATCCAGAGCTTCTTCTCTAAGGAAGAGATCCGTAAGACAAGGTAATGGTGTGTCAAACTTGCACTCTAACAAAGTATTTAAATCTTTTTCCTTTTTGAACTTTTTCAAGCTAGTGGTGTTAATTACTGGTAGGAATCAAGACAGTGTTTGACTAGAAGATGCATCATCTGCAACACAGAAATGCAGGGTTTCAAAAGTGAGTTCACACAATCTTAGCATTAATGTGATAAGCATGATCAAATTCTTTGTCCAAACATGCTATGCTTGTTTCTATGCATGAAGCCTTGTCTGCAATTGTTCCCTTTGTCTCTGGACTATGGTAAGATCCCGTAGGCTGCAGGTTAATATGTTTGCACCTATATGTGCGGTCTCACATTTTCATAGTATGAAGTAAGCCAGGAAATACTTTCAAGGAACAATTTTCCTGCACAATTTAAGGCTGATGTATAAAGCTTCACATGCTCATGAATTCTTTCTGCTAAACTTGTATCATTTGGTGAAGCATTTATCAGGATGTGTGAAAGGACAAGTTCCGGGAAACCCAAAAGTGAAACTTTGTCCGTTTGACATGTAGCTGCAATTGTTGTTATCAAGAAATCCTAGATTGAAACACTCTTAGGTCGATAACAAGAAATCTGGAAGAGGACCTTAGGTTATAAAAAGTATGATGAGAATGGGTTCTTGAATGAGTCTTGAATGGGTTTCTGGAAATGATGGTTTCCCAGAAACATGAAAAGATTCGGGGCTCCTGATCCATAGTTGCATGCACCCATATACTCTCCGTTTTTTGTGAGCAAACCAATTGAACTTGGCCTGTTGAGGTTCTCTGGTTTGTGAATGTGGCTTGTGAATCACAATCGCACTACATTAATAGCTCTTACTGCAGGATATTGTATGACAGTTGAAATGCCAGGAGGGAAGTCATCTAGCGCATGCTACTGCAGGATCATGAGCTTGGAGAATGCTTACCATATGCCTTGAGAGAAGACTTGTTCAAAGTAGTGGGGACATGCAAATTGGCAAGTTTTTATTTTCTTGATTCAAGATGTTGGACATGCAACATCGACACGCACAACACTCTTAGATTGGTAGTCAAGTAGTACACACCTATAGATCTACCAATAAATCAACAAGGGATGTGTCACAATGTGGCTTTGCTAACAAGTATCTTAATGCAAAAAAACAAAATATGAAAATTCAATTCTTTCACCATGCAAAAATATAATCTTCAAAAAATCCTTTACAAAAAACCAAAATTCTTCAAAATATTATAACCCTATAATTAATTTCAAGTTTCAACACAAGCCAAAATATCGTCTTGTAGAAATCCTTACATAAAAATAGATCTGTTACTTTGGGGCCAAAATCGGTTAAGCTATTATATTTTATAATGAACGTAAACTCAACATCCTTGCCTTGGTCCAATGTCATGTCCCTAAGCATGGCCTCATACATGACGACCGATTACGAGCACGCCAATCATGTCTTTTAGAGTTAATGTATGCTCTTAGGGATAATGTATGTTTTTAGGTTAGTGAACGTTATTATGTGTTTTAGGGTTGTGGTTTTGTTTAGGGTTCTAACTTGTTCGTGGTTTATAAAAGGCCACAATTTTCTCTTCTCTTATTTTTTTTTTATTAGAATTAAATCGCAAATAAGAAACAAAATGTATTGTATGCAAACGATGGTTGTGTAATAGTCGTCGTGAACATGTAAAAATCTAGTTTAACTATGGAAGATTTTTTTTTTAACAAAGGCATTCTAGAAAAACAAACAAGAAAAAGGAAAAGATTGGTCTTTTATAACATTGCCAATAAGCTTAAACCCTATACAACTCACAACCCTAAAACACCTAATAGCATATAATAACCTAAGAACATACATTAACCCTAAAAGGCATGATTGGTAAGCTCATAATCGACTGTCATGTATGAGGCCATGCATATGGGCATGACATGTGTCGTGACATGTAGTGTCGTGACATACGATGTCGTAAGGGCGTAAATCCATCATAAACAATACTAAACAAAATGACTAAAAACTAGCCAAAGGTAAAAATTAATCAACTAAAAAAATATGCACACACATATATATATATATAATGCACAAGAGAAGACTAAAATGAAATTCTCGTGTATCCCCTTAGACTTGAGCTAAGAAAAACATGGCATGGTCTAAGTAAAAATCAAGGTGCTGAAAGAGAGCATGATGAACACTACCAAATGCTGGTAGGAATTTGAGTGAACTCCCGCTGAGGTAGAATAAATGGTATCCACCATTACAATTATCGCAAAGCAACATTTGATTAGCATTGCCTGTCTTTTAACATACTTAACATGGATAGTCAAGTGAAGGAATCCAAGTTGACGTGATGATGGTAGGATCCAAGTTCAATAAGTGGCAAGGCGCACAATTTTTGGAGTGATTTTGAACTATGCGTTCATCAATTCCTTGCAATTCCAACACATTTGAAAGCATGATCACCTTAATCCTCAAGATAGTGCGACCGGAATAAGTGTTTAAAATATCATTTGGTCGTTGGAGATACACAAGGTCACTAACATCAAAATTGTGTCACCTTAGGTTTATAACTATCACCTCGTGTGTTTGCATACCGTAAGGTGTCTTGACACTGTGCAATGGACAAGTTTTCCATGGCCATGGGCATAACCCTCTTCAATTAAACAACCCTTTTTGCAATGACCTTAGCCCAAATGCCTGGAGAGTCCAAGTCCACAACTTGGTCCATTTGAGTAGTAGCAAAAGAAGGTGGAATGGGATGTCTCTCAAAAAGTAAAAAATAAGGAAAGAAATGAGACAAAGAGGCGTGTTTGGACATCCTATAACCCATGGTGATGTAAGGTAAGGTCAGGTCCCAATCCTCTTTGCTCCTAATGAAGCAAATCTTTTGAAGTCCCTTCTTGCATGTCTAACCATCATCTTTGCAAGACCATCACCTTGGGGATAATCTTCTTATATTGGTGACAAGTTTGTTTAGACACAATATTTGAACAAGTCATTTAAGGAGAGAATCACCCACATGTTGGATATTCCAAGAAGGTTGTATTGAAAAGGAAATTGTAGTCATGCAAAATTTGTGACGTTTCAATACAAGGATGTTTGCAAAATTGTTTGGTATAGAATCATGGGGATTTTCAAATCAACTTACATGAGTTACAAGCAAGAAAAGAAAAAAAGTTGTATGATTCTACCACATCAAATAAAAGGATCGAAAGAAACAAGCCCCATTGATATAAACCGAATCAAACATTTAGTCTTTGATTGAGCATTATGTTGATACAAGTCGAATGCCAACATTCCAATAAAAGGAGTCAAAAGCAACCAACCCTCAGGATACAAGTCCAATCAAACCTTCAATCTTTGATTAAGCAATGTGTCTAGATGTTGCGCATAAAATGTCCATTGTTAATGATATAAAAAACTACAATAATAGTTTTGAATTTTGATATAATTAGAAAAAAAAGAAGAAGTTAGACTAGTGATCTTGAAAAATTAAAATTAGAATAAAATATTTTATAAAAGAAAAAGGCAATAACACTATCAAAAGAGAAAAAAAAAATAGTTGAAAGATAAAAGTTCAGCCAAAAAGAGATAGTGATTGAAATCATAGACACTTTTTAAAATGAAAAGTTCAAAATATTCCTACATTATCAATGGGTCCAACAATTTGTAGTCCCACATTTGTATGCACCTTGTCCAAAGAAAGGCATATTTTCAAATATCTCATATCAACCGCATGTTGAAATTCACACAATAAACTACACATCCACAAAAGCCATGAATTTTATGTGAGAGGACTTTTTAGACTTTTATGTTCTAATTTCTTTTATTGAACCACTAGAAACATATGTATTCCTAACATAACCAATTGTCTTTCCTCTTGGGTTGTGTTTAGAAAAAATAAGGGCATATCTCCAATGGTGCCAAACTGCAAGGCCCCCCTTTTTGGGCTAGGAAAAATAGCGCCATCAACAATCTAAATGTGCCTTGCAAACAATGATGAAACATGTTGCACTAGCTAGCATTTGACAAAGAAAATGTTCCCCGTAGCTTCAAGTAGATACGAGAAACAAATCTCCATGGACTAGTAGGGTCCTTGCAACAACTAGAAGATGACAAAAGATATTAAAGCCTTGGTAAAAGCTATGGATCTTGTTTGAAACAAGGACATGTTCATTGCAAAGGGCAAATACGTCATGGAACATACCATCGGCCTCTTTTTGTAACCATTTGAATGCAAATGTTACGCAAGCACCTCTGCAAATAAATTAGGAGGATGCAACAATAGTTCCATGGACCTTAGGTGTGCAAGAACATGGTTTGGCAATAACCCTGCAACAGCTCAAGATGAAGGTTAAAAGCTCACATGAACAAGTACATGTGATAAAAGCTATTCACATTTGCCCAAAAACATAGGAAGATTGTTTGGGGGCGAGGTCAACTTTTTAAAAAGCTTTCTCACACATGCAAATTTCGTCGATGCCTCTTTTTTCTTCATGGACAAACTACCCATGAAAAACAAAAACAAACCAAAATGCGATGTTTCAAGTAAGGCCCAAGCTTTACAAGTTTTCACACATGAATTTTGCTCATGGCTCTATTTTTTTGACAAACATCCCCCACTCCATCTGCTTCTTTAGCTGTGCAGAATATCAACAACCAGGGCCACCTTTCATTAGATTCAAATCCTTGTGAATGCCTCACCAACCTGTTGCTTCTACAATGCCTAAAACATCTCATTTATGTATCTAAATGCAAGCACCAAATTAGGGCAAAAGACATAATAATATACAGGTGAACTTCCCACATCTCAGAGAAACAACTAGCAAAGTGGCTATTCTGTTCTGACTTCTGACTGTGTCCAAGCTATGAATAGGAGAACTGCAAATATAAAGAAGGTTCTGCAACTTTATGCTTCTTGAAAGCTAAAACTTCCTGTTGGTGCCTTTGCATGTAAGGACAAAATGTGATAGAGGGAATTGTTCCTTCGTGGTCAACTCCACAGTGGTTAGAGAGACAGCTACCAAGTTGGCTGTTGTAAGTTTCGGTAGATTTGGGCCTGAATTTTGTTTTGCCTTGCACCTGGGCTGAGAAAAAAAAACCCCCAGCAGGGGAGGGAGGCAGCAGCCCCATCAAACATTAAAGAAGTTCAAGAAATACAAGGGGGGCAAGAAGCGCCACACAATGGTGGCGCAATCAGCCCCAAAGATGCCTAAGTGGCACCATTCCGCCTTAAAGGCTTGATCAAGCGTAGCTTGAATACTAGGGTCCCGGGTGGACCGAAGAGAATTAATGGCCTTCCAAGTGGCCATTCCAACCTCAACGGTAGCAACCCAGGCTTGCTGAAGGATTTTCCTAGAGGAATACTGGTTATCAAAATGCTTCCGGCATCTCTCCGTCCATAGGAAGTAGAGGATAAAACTACGAAGGATGTCAAGCGGTTGTCTGATATAGGAGAAGCCTCCTACATGGTACCCTTGGATCCCAGGGGGGTCATCTTCTCTCTCAAAAACAGCTTCACCCAGCATGATGAATGGCCAGGAAAGAGTGATGTCATTGGGCGCTCCCCATTTTTGCCAGATGTGAAAGAAGGCCTCCCAAGCCCGTTTTGCAAGGGGGCACTCGAGAAGACAGTGTTGAGGGGATTCAGGGACCTCCTCTGTGCAAACCTTGCAAGTGGGGAGGATCCCCATGCATTGTAGCCAGGTGCCAACCGGGAGGCCCCGATTTAAAGTGAGCCATACGAGAGCACCTGGGCTGAGAGTTAGAGATCCGGAGAGAATGATCCCTGCTGTTGGAACCAAAATCCGCTGTTGATCTCAGTGGCCAGGGTAAGCATGGGATCACCCGATCGACTCTGGGATAGGCATTGTTGCTGCAGATCAACCCGGTACGGTTGGAGTCATCCTCTTCATCAGACAATTGCGTAAACATTATGACGACAAAGAAGACACCAGCACAAATTTTCATCTGTAGTTCACTACAGAAAATATCAGGATTGCTTGGCTCTAGTTCACCAATTTGTGTAGATTCATAGTCAGTATGAGAAGCTACCTGAGAAAACCAAAATTCAGATTAATCCCTTCTAACACAAATGCTGCCTGCATTGGGGGATGCACCTTCAACTGGGTCTACACGATACCAACCTTGTGCTTTCAACAAGAAAAACTCTTTAAAATTATTGAACTTGATGGACTTTGAAAGAGCTTGAAAGTAGAAGTGCAACATATCCTATGCAACAGATCTAAGTCATCAGATTTCTCAACATACCAATCAACTTCATTCAAAAGGAAATACCAATAGGAAGAATTCTCACCATGTATTGCAATACTTGAATCAATTTGACACACACACACACACACACACACATATATATATGTTAAAAGCTTTGAAAATATATATAATTAAATCAAAAGAATTTACCCACCATTTGTTGAATGTTCACAAACCTTAGCTTTCCATCCCTAAAGTGGGGTGTGCACCATGGAGGATTTGATTTCCCAAGACTTGTTTTTCGTTTCCTAAAGTGCAATAGTGCATACCATTCTTCCCCCAAAGGACTTGGAAGCCCCCTTGTGCTTCCTCATGAACCTTTTTGGCCTTCCAAAGTAAGTGGTATGCACGGTGTGGCAATTGGTTATAAAATGGGTGAAATGTTGTAGGCGAGGTTCCCATACGAGTGTGTTCTCTTGAGCGAGGGGCGACTGAGGGCGTGAGTCCAAGGGTGTTCCCGAACCTCAGGAGAACACATGAGTACGAGAATCTCCCCTTACATAAACAACTCTCTTTTTATTTCCTGGCTTCTTTCCTATTTCATAGAAAAGAAATATTTCCATGGGAACATGGGAACACATAAACTTAGGGGAGCTCCATCCGCATAACAGCCTAGGGTTGTTCGGGTGGGGGAGATCCCTCAAAATACACACTGAAATAAAAAGGGAGTTGTTTAACATTCATTGCCCAGAATTTTGGGGGAATGTTTTACAATTAATTAATTACTAGCATTAAATGTAATATACATTACAATTAGTTGTATATTACGGCCTTTAATAACTATTTTTTAAATGCTAAAAATGCAAATACATGGACATTTCTCCAAACTTTCTTCTACTAATTACTTATAGTCAAAAAAATAAAATTCCATTCAACAACTGGAAAAATTTAAATTATGAAACAAATATAAGTCATTGGAATTATTCGTTACGTGCAAATTCACATTATCTACCTAAAATCAATTTCAAGCTTTTAATTTCATTCGATGAAAAAAGGAGGAGATTGCAATGGTTTTCCACTTTTATTTCTTAATTTTCAATTTCTATTTCTTGTCAAAACCCTTTCTGAATGCAATTTTGTTTTTTTCCCACATTTTAAGGCATATAACTAGTTTAAGGAATTCAAACTACAAGATTGAAAACAATTCTTTTAAGTAGTTACGTTATTTTCTCTCACATTTCACACTCTAGCAACACACAAATACTATATATTATTTTATTTTATTTTAAATTTCAACCACTAGCGATCACCCCCCATGTCCCCCAAAGCGTAAGCTTCATTTACAGATTATGCTTAAAATTTTAAACCCTGAATTTTAGACATTAATTTGGGCAAGCTTGGTGGGGGCTTAAGTCCACTTTTTTGTTCTCTTTTTGGTGTCTTTCTGTGTGTTTTGGGAGGTGGTCCCTGGTAGGGCCCAAATAAGACCAGGCCCTTTTTACCCTTTCCACAATCTCTAGTTATTTACCCCCCTCCCCTGTAGTTAACTTTTACTTCTAAACCCTAGTCTCTCTCTCTCTCTCTCTCTCTCTCGTCGACCTTCGAGCTTTCTTCGCGCACCGCAACAGCGCTTTTCTCTGGGTTTCCTTGGTCGATTTCGTCGGTCGTGGCGATCGATTTGTGCTGTGTAGGTGCTTGCATTTTAGTAGCAGCTACACAGCAGCAGAAGAAGCAAGTGTTGAGACCACAGAAAAAATCTTCAACACCTTTTTCCAAACGGTTTTTTTTCCTTTTTGCTGGTATGTTAACATTTCCATCAGATGATACCTCCTCCTGCTCCTCCTCCTCCTCGACTCTTTCTCTTTTTTTCCTTCGTTGCGTCTTTTCTTTGGGTGAATCTTCTTTTGACTTTGAAAGGCGAAGAGCATTATTACCAGTAGAAATGTATGCATAGTTTGTGCTCATTTTCTGGTCCTTGAGAGCCAAGCGATTGCTGGGTTTCAAATTCATGTCATCTGTGGTTTGGATTTCTTGTATTCCTTTCTTTTTGCGCGCGTGTCTAACTGACTACCTATATAGGATGGGCGGCTCCTTGAGGCGACGTCTTTTTGTTATAAAATTGTGGAAACCTGGGGGGATTTTTGAATTCTTGAGTGTGGCGATTTTTCTTTTTGGGGGCAAAGTTGTGGACATGTTTTATGACTCTTACAAAAGTGATGCTGGAAAGCTTTTTGTTGTGTCAGGAGACAAAAAAACAGTCATGCAGTGGCAGCCTGAATCCAGCTGGTGCATTACCACTGGATGGTGCCCGCCTTATAGCTCTTTTGACAACACGTTCAGGAAGTGACGGTCCAAGCAAAGAGGACAAAACCCGCACCACTGTTGCAGCACCTCCTCGAAGTTCCATGGAGCGCCCCCGGTTCTCACATGGAAATACACCAGAGGTTTCTGTTCCCCCACCTGCTATAGCCCCCGCAATGCAAGCTGCCCCACCTGTGAATTTGGTGCTCTCTTCTTCATCTTCCACATTTTCCAGTAACAAGTTGCCAAAAGGCCGGGCTCTGAGAGGAGAACATGTTGTATATGACGTGGATGTGCGGAGGAGCGGGGAAGCCCAACCACAACTTCAAGGCCGAGGCCTTATTAGGACGTATTTTCCAGTAATTTCACCTATGGGAAGGCAGATAGCAGTAAATAGGAGGTACATAAGCTATACGACTAGCGGAGCCAGCATCCAGCTTCTCTCTGTCGACTCTTTTTGTAGCAGCAATCCAGCAGTGGGCTTCATTTTTGGTGATACCCCGGTATAGTATCGACCAGCCTTATTCTATCTATTTTTCATAGTTTGTCCCCAATACATTATGCTCTTAAGTTTCTCTCTTCTGTTTCTCCTTTTTCCTCCTCTCCCCTTATTTATTCTGTTTTTGTTCTCCTTCTTTCTTCTTGGTTTCCTTGGTCATCTCCTTCTTATTTAGTTTTTTGTTGAGCTAGACCACGCTAGAGCTGAGTCTTCCTGTTACTAGTCTTGTGACAGAAACTAAATCTGTTGGTAAATGTATGACATTGACCTTGACCCACTGCCAGGAGCTTCTGAAGTCAGTGGCAATGTAATGAGAGCTGGTCACTCTACCATACACGTTGTTGAAGGTGACTAAACCCATGTATGACTGTCACTGTTGTTCGAAACCGCACATTTTCGCTCTCAATTATTTAGGGTTGGGTTTCCTCTTTTTCCTGTTCATTGATGTGCGGTTGGCTTGGAAATATCTATAATCCTATTACTGTTCATCTCTAAATTTAATTCAGGTTGACATGACTTGTAAGTATGCAGGAATTCTCAGCACTTCAGAAAATTTCAGTCCCCCTTGGATCATGATTTGAGCTGAATACCTTTCCCAGTCTAAGTCTTAGGGGTTAGGCCTAAAGTGACCATGTAGAAGCTAGACTTTCCTTTTCGGGGTGGTTGTCTTACTGACTTTTCTGTTGGTGACAGAGGATAACAGATATGTCTTTGTCTGGGGAGGATGTGCATCTGCTTGCAAGGTAAACCTATTTCAAGTTACTTTGAGCTTGGTGGTGTTTATTATTCCTTCATTAGTTCATATTGGATAAAATCCTAGGCAAAAAGACCCTGAGCCTCCTAAAATTGTTCAACCATTCATGAAAGATTCTTGGAATCTATTCCATCCACTGATTTAATCCTTGGACTAGACATCAAGATTGTAGGACTTATGGCGATGTTGCAAGCTTTGTGGCACAAATCACTGCTATATCAAACGATTCCAGCCATTGTAGCCAACTCAGCTATATATAGGTCATCCGGTCACCCATTCATCCAAAGTGTAGGAATGTAGGGACCTCCAAGTCCTTGTGGGAGGAATAGATGACCAATTCAGCCCCACAATAGTGGCTAGAGATATACCTAAAGGAGGTCACCCTAATTGTGAAGAAAAATTCAATCAATGCATGTCCAGCAGACAGTGGTGTCATTCTTCTCCCTGGGTGAAGGATTTTATGTGGAGGGGTTTATGTTGTTTCTGTGTAATGCAGTGCAAGGGAGGATGGTGTTTTTTTGGTTACAAAGCTATCGCAGGATGCAAGAGGGGATTGGAAACTACGCATACAGCACAACACTGTGCTGGCTATAAAAATTGTTGGCGATTGGAAGTCTTGTGATCCCCGTGTGTGCTGGCATTCACAGATGCAGGTAGCTTTTATTCCTGCTGGGAGTTCATTCTTGAGCAATTGGTCCTCATTGCAAGGGGTATGCATGTTATTTACAGGTCTCCATCAAGGGGATGGAATAAGTCCTCCCTTGTGCAGAATGGATGGTATGGAAGTCCTTTTCCTAGTTTTTCCTATGAACACCTTTGCTGTAGTGACTGATCCAATCATGAGAGAATTGTTCAGGGAATGTGGGTGGATGGCTTTCCTTGATCAGTGAAGCCATTACTGTTGAGTAGATATGAAGGATGCAGACATATTTGAAATGTGGATCTGAGGAGATAGCCCTCAACTGTGCTATGTGTGCAGGATGTTCTGGTGGTGGCAATTGGCAAGTTTGTGTTGACAATTCATGTAGGGAAGGTGCGGCAGAAACCACCTCCAGGGGGCTTCAATGGACGGCGACCGATAGTTTGTGAGGTGGAGAGCCCATTAGAAGGTGTGGAGGTGGTTGGGGCTCATGAGGAACAAGTCACTGACCTGGCAGTTCCTTCATTTGTTTCCTCTCATGTGGCATCAGCCTCCCAGGATGGCACGGTGAGTCAAGCTCTCTCCATTTTTTCTTGACCATTTCTTGCCCTTTTTTGTTAATGTTTTCTCCATGAGACAGATTGACAGGCTAGATTGGGTGATCAAGGAATCTGCCACTTTTCCTTGTCGATGTCAAGAAGGTATCAACATCTAAGGTATGATCTGAAATTTTGTTCTCGTTTGTGGTCTTGGGTGATTTTTTTGATCAGGTGAGGATATGGGAGGACAAAACAAGGAGACCATTGTCAAAAAATTTACCACATGATGGAGAGGCTGTGAGTGCAGTTGCCTTTTTGTGTGCACCAGATCGCCCTGATGATCACACCATCCTTACTGCGGTACAGATTCTGTTTCTGCTGTTGCACTTTTGTTGGCCCTGCATGTGGTTCACAGCAGAAACTGGCTGAGAATTTGATACAAACAAGTTAGCAGATAAGCAAAGGCCTTTTGGGGAGGTTGTGATGTTTTACTTGACTAGGGAGACTGAAATTTATATTGCAGAATTTTTGCAGGGTCCCCTGAATCGGGTGCTAAAGCTTCGGGCGTCAACTGGTAGTGGAGAAGAATCCCCGTCAAAACTCAATACAGGAATGTGGCATTGCATTCAGACCCTGGAATTCCAGAGCTCGTGTGCGGAAGGCAAACTTGAGAATGCCTTCTTCAACCAACTTGCTGTGGCACCTCAGGCGAGCCTCATTTTGTTGGCAAATGCCAAGAGGAATGCTATCTATGCAGTGCATGTTGAGTTTGGAGTTGGCGCAGTTCCTGCGCGAATGAACTATTTGGCAGAGTTTTCGGTTAGAGACCCCATTTTTAGCCTTACAGTTGCAGAAGAGAAAGAGGGTTTTGTGCAACTGACACATTTCATTGTTATTGAAAAAAATCATTTAAAAATAATAATTGTGTAAAATGATTAAATTGACATGGCATTCACATCACATTACACTTTACATGTCACACCATGAAAATTTATGACATGAAATTTTAATATTATCAAAAATAAAATAAAATGATAATCAATAATGTGATTAGCGATCATGTCATCATGCGGTGCAACTAGGTGGATGAAATTATATGGGTTTAACAACTTATAAGTCAAGTCATTAATCACATACCTTTTCATAAGTAATGCTTAGTCACAAATAAAAATTGCAAAACTCAAAATGTGTTACAATAAGATTTACTAGTGTGAACCTGGTGCATAATGCACCCATCGAGCTTCCGTCGTTCGATCCTTCCTTGCCCGTTCCTTTTTCGCTCGTGCCCCCCTCATCCGTTCCCCCCCATGCTGGCCCCCCCACTCATGCTGCCCCCAGCTGGCCCCGCACCTTTCTGGCCCCCCCTTGTTGGGATTTTTTTTTTTTGTTATGGGATTCCTAACTGTCACCGGTTCTACCTAGTGTTAAAACGTAGAACGTTGTGTGACACATAGACACACATACACTATGTTTGCTTTTATGTATAAGATATTTTTCTTAATCATTGACCATCGTTTGGTAATGAATCAATGTAACATCAATTAATAAAATATCAACTAAAAAATGAGACTAAAAAAGCCATGAATTTTAAGTCTATTTGTCATTTCAACAATACAAGAAATATAATAAACCCAATCAAGGACATAACATATTTTTTCCAATTTTTAAAAATTAGTTCATTTGTTGTTTGAAAAAAATGTTAAGTTTGTAATGTAAAGAGAAAGGACATATTATTCTGAAATGTGGAATAGAACAAAAAAAAGGTCAATGTTATTTTAAAGTAAATAACATTGTGGCTTATTTTTTGTTCATTTGTTCATTTTAAAGAAGTGCATTGTGGCTTTGCCTCCGGTGAATGCTTATTTGAGAAGTGTCTTCCTCATAGGCAATTGCATTAGGCGAAACATTTGGGAAACACCATTTGTTATGGCAATGTTAACTTATCATGTTGTAGCTCACAACAATGTAAAAAATCACTTGATTTGAACATATTTTCATGTCTCAAACCTCACTCTACAAAATCAAACTACAAATATAATTTTGAGATTTTTGAACTCTTTCCGCATTTACTCACACACACACACCTCCACTTTGTGCAAAAGGTGAGATCATGTTAATGCTCCTTTCCTTGAGCTTATTTCAAAAATTGTAAGAATCATAAGCATAGGGAAAAAGAGAAGAAAACATCTAGTTTGATAATGTAACATCATCAACAACCATCCCTAAAAAAATTTAGCCATAATGGGCATTTTTTTCTGGTAAGTTTATCACCTCCTTTACATCAATTGTCTTTTCTTTTATAACTCTCATAAGTTCACATTCCACTTGTTCCATCTGCTTGCACACTTGCATTGCTTGAGGATCTCAACACCATTTTTAAGATGAACATGAGGATTGTTAAATATTAATCTTTCTTACTTTAAATGCTGGGTTTTTTATTTCCTTTTTTTTGGGGGGTTAATTTCCATTTCTAACAATGCCTGATTATAAGTTCCCAAAGGATAACTGACAACTGATTGATCAATTGCCTGGTTCAGTTGATGGATCTCAGATTTCCAGGTCTTGAGTTGTTGTTCTATCTATCTCCTGCAGCTTCATTACTGTGTGCCATTTCTTCTCTTCATCATCATTCTGGTCATGCAATTCCTGAATTTGGTTCACTCTTTGCAATTGATTTGCTCAGAGCTTCCTCTCTGCCTGCTGCAGAAGCAGACAATGCATCTGACATCATGAGACATGGGAGTAGGAACTAAAATTTCGTGGCAAGCTTTTGTCATCTGTCATCAATGTGTATATTTCTAGCATTGTTCCAACAGAAGAATGTTGTCTTCTTTGGGGGCAAATATGGTAGTAACCTTGGGCCATTTCAACACATGTTTGTCGAATCCATTAATTAATTAATTAATTAGTTTTGAAATTTTCATTATTATCAACAAATGAATTTTAAAAAAAAAATTATTCATCATTATCTTTCACAATATTTTTTTGATTTGGAAGAAATAATTTTTTTGAAAATTTCAACAATTCTGAAAATAATATAATTAGTGTTGAATTGGCCAAGGTACTTACTAGGGTAGTAGTTACCTTGGCCTGAAAATACCTCAAATGTCAAGAATTAATCATCATGCCAATACTAATAATGATTGATAATGTATGATTTTTCACAAGATTGTAGTCTTTAACGTCAAAAAGCATTACAACAAAAGATGTCCTTGTACGTAAAATGATTTCACTAAATTTTGAATGAATTCACTAGTTACAATGAACGCGAATCAATGAAAAAATAGTGAATTCAGTAGTCTAATGAACAAGGACTTGTGAACTGCACCCCCACTCACATTTTGTAATAGTGGAGTCGACCAACTTAGGGTCAATTCTAGCTCCTAGCAAGTTCGTAGGCAAAGCCTCGTTAAGGCAAGCCCCTATGTGCACTAGGGGCGCACTCACCTACAGACTTGCTAGTAGCCAATTCCGGCCCTAGGCAAACCACTTCTTTAAGGACCCTACTACCTTGGCAACTTTGACATTATTTTCAGAAATATTTGAAAATTTCAGAAATTGGGTTTTTTTTTTCCCCTTACAAACAGTTTTTCTTTTTTTTTTGGTGAAGGGAAATAATGGAATCTTCGAGAATATTCCATTTGTGGAATCGCAAAAAAGTTCAAAATTAATTAATGAATTATTCAACAAACATGTGTGGAAGGTGCCAAGGTAATTAATTAATGAGGTATATAATACGAACACCGTGGTAAAAAATTAATACTTTACTACAGTATTATTTACTTAACACAAATCTCTGTTTGACAAGAGAGAGAATAATTAAGGCCCTGATTAAGGTCCTAATTAGGCTACTAATCACAAATGGATTAGCAAATGGGGTTGATTAGCGTTTGTGTGTGTGTGTGTGAGAGTGTGAGAGAGTGTGTTGTGTGTTGTGTGAGAAGGAAAGCGCATGGATTCCGAGCTCGTAACAACCCTAGCGCTCGCTTTTGACTCTCGATTGTTCTCTTCCGGATGCTTTCTTGCATCTTCAGTGATGGGTATTGTGCAGAACTTCGAGCGGCGATCCCTGGTGTTTTTTTTATGGCTTCCAATTTGGAGCTCAGGGGAGGAAGAATTCGCTCGCGAACTGTCAGTAGCTGTGGAGCGCGAGGATGAGCATCACACATTTTTTTTTGTGTAAGTAAAAAAAATTCTTCTCCTCCCAGGGGTCGTGCTTGCGCTTTTTTGTTTCCAGTTTATTTTTTTGGATTCGGTCATAACCCTGAGCCACACTTATTTCCAGCTCCTGATTGCATTTCCTTTCGGGAGATACACATGTTCGTTTGAAGGGGTTTTTGGGGGAGTTGGAGATGGAGAGAGGTTGAGTGAGAGTGCGTGCGTGCATGTGTGTGTGTATGTGTTGATCGAAGTTTCCTCTTTCCAGCCTTGTTGTTATTGTTGTTGTTGTTGTTTTAGTCCTCTTGCCATGCCTGCCTGAATCCCAATTTGGATACTATGAGCAAATTGGGCAGTGTCCACTAAACCTAAACCCTAATTTTAGGGCCACCAAGTGGGTATTTGTTGTTGATGCCATCGAGACGTTCCTACACTCAAATCTTGTTCTCCAATTCGCACACTAGCAGTAAATCTGCAAACTGTTTGTTGGATTGTTGTGGATATGAGAAAAGCTCAAATGCAGGCAGAATGCCATTGTTTGTTTTTACAGGGGGCAAGAAACTAGAATCCCCTGAGCTCACAAAGGGACATAGATCTCATGGGTGCAGCTTCAATCAATATTCTTTTGTGTAGAACTTACTACATGGAATGCAAATCTTAATTAAGCTGGATTTGAAATTTTCAGCAAATCAGTTCAGATGATGATGCATGGCATGGTGTCCAGTTTGAAGCACTGGTCAGAAGTTCTGAAAATAGTTCAATACATGTGAAGAAGCAAGGAACAAAAGAATCTAGGGTTTTTGTTTCTTGGTCCTTGAGATCTTGAAGCTGTATGAGAAACGTGCCAGATCCAGTGAAAACCTAAGTCTAGCATGCTACTGAACTATTGATTGTGTTGGGGCCCTGATCATTTTTGAGAAAGCAAGAGCTTGAGGGTTTTCTTGAAGCCGGAGCTTATGGGATATCAGAGACATTAGTTGAAGAGCCAGTGGAGGATAACAAGATGTGCTTGAATAACTATGTGACTGCTATGATGTGGTTATGTCGTTGCTAACTGGTATTGTTTTCAATGTCTAGGTACCTCTTGCAGTTGAGAGAAGTGGTGATGTTCATCATGACTGCCTGAAGTGCTTGATAAGCAAAAAGGATAATTCCACTACAGAGGTTCATGAATGACAAGTGCTCAATGAGCAGGGTTTTGTGCACAACGCAAGAGGGACTTATGTTTTCTTGATATTTGGTGCTGATTGGTGGGTGCTGATCAGATACAGCAAGAGTGCTGTAGCCATAAAAGAAATCTTTCCAGAGATCCAAGACTTGCAATCTATGAAGTAATGAGGTAGGATAACTGTGTGGCACCATTTGTGGTGCCTAGGGTGGTGGGAAGACAACAACAGCATGGCTGCGACACATAGGCTGGAGGCAACAACGTTGAGCAGTATTGATGGAGTTTCTTTTACAGCATTGTCAGGACACTCGAGCTTCAGTTCTAGCCTAGAGAAATCTATTAATGTCCGAGATGGCCCTAATGAAGGCAGGGTCATGTTGTTAGGAGGGGGTAAGCCATCTGCAGCATCTCAGAGTGGGGAGCTTCAACCCATGACAACAGCGGTGTTGTTAGTCTCTGTAATAGACCTTAAGCCTTACCAGTTGGATTTACATCATGTCATCAATGCAGCTGCTGGGGCTCCGATCGATGATCCCCAGTCTAGACCCCTCAAAGCTTGTGGGGTTGAAGACCTGAAACATGTCTGGCAATGCCTTGTTGAGAATGAGAAACAAGTCAGGTGATCTATAGCTTTCCAGACCATTAGCTGCAAGTGTAAGATTAAGGCACTCTTGAGGAGCACTTGATGGATCACAGGATGGATTTAGGGAAGTTCTTTGGTAGGTCTTCAGTGCATCCCCCTTGGGTGGATGTAAATTTTCTTGTGTTGTTAAATCGCAGATTACTAATAAAACACCTGTCTGAGGCAATGGCAAAGCTCAACAAGATCCAGAACATGTTGCAGACCAGGAAGCGGTCTAGACCTGAGTCTAGCACACAAGAGCAGGCAAGTTTAGCAGTTGCCAGCAGTGGCCACATGACAACAACCACACATGGGAAAGTGAGCTCAAGCACTGGACCCAATCATGTCAGCACTCGGGTATGATCAGTGGAGCTTCACGAGCAGGAGACAAGAACAAGAATGGAACTAATCTAAACAAGCGAGTTCGCACATCTATAGCTGATGTATGGGTGTGTATATGTAAACCCTCTGTAAACCCTAAAGTTTCAGGTTTAAGACTTCCATTATTGATTCATGATATTGTGCAGGTTCTTGCAAGCATATATTCTAACATACTAACTGCTGTTGGGAATAATTGCAGCTTGAGGGTTGTCCCAGCCATTTGAGTGTCCAGTGGTCATCCAGCATAATACAAAGGAAGGGAGCGGGATGTGCCCAGGCCAAGCAGTTCTCGGGCCTTGCAAGTGGAAGACAAGGAGAGTATGCCACTGGGAACCAACCAAGGGGGTGAGAATGTAAAACTAAAAGAGTGGCGCTCTAGTGTTAAGTCTGAGGTTTCCCCGGTGGTGGCTGTGGCCAATGGGACATCTGATGGAGAGCGTGACCACAAGTGGACTGCACAGCATCAACGGTTGAGCCTTGACAGCAGCCGCTCACGACCTAGTGAGGGGCATGGCTACAGGTAGGGCTCTTGGCCCATGTGATGAAAGTGAGTGATCGGAACTTGAAAAACTCAGCAGAATTGACCAATTTCATTGGCACTCTGTAATCCCAGAAAGAGATCAACTTCAAAGTCTTAGGCTTGGTGATCCTTATGGTGGAACAACAGAAGTGAAGATGTTCATGTCAATCCTTAGATTCCAAACCTCAATAACTGATGGTTATCATAGACTTGTTGGAGTGTTTGATACAATCTATTACATATATAAAGTCACGTAGTCTGTGCGTGCGTGCGTCTGTCTGTCTGTCTGAGTCTTGAAACCCAGGTCCTGGGAGTAGCAATATGAGAAAAAAAAAGTAATAGCAACAGGAGAAGAGTAGCAGTCCCAAGTGGGTTTCAGGACCTTATTGGTTCCTCTTGTTGTTCTTCGCACTTGGGACTGCAACTCTTCTCCTGTTGCTGTGACCACTGGACGCAGTCTGTCTCTGACCACTGGACGCAGAGAAAAATGACGAGAAAAAGAAAAGTGACGATGGACGCAGAGAAAAGTGACGGGAAAAAAATGAGACGACCGAAGGATGCGTTGCGTGCATCTGTATGTCTGAGTCCTGAAACCCAGGTCCTGAGAGTCGTTTATCCAGGTCCTGAAATCCAGGTTTTGAGAGCCAAATGCAACAGCACGGCAACAACAGAAGAAGAGAGTCGCGGCTCCTAATAGGACTTGCATGGCTTCTAAAATTAGGTTTATTGGGTAGGTATCAATATATCAAGAATTTGTTGAAAAAAAGAAGAAGAGGGTATTAAGCTTCAAATTTTTAGGTGTTTTGGGGGATGGGTTTGGAGTGAAGGAAAAAAAAAAAAGGCAGGCACGGGCGGATTGTGTCTGACCATCACGGGCACCCACTCGTCTACTTTATTAATTGTGTTGTCTGTCTGTCGAGGTCCCGATCTGGGTTTCAGGACCTCGACAGAGAGACGGACAGACGAGGTTTCAGGACCTCAGACGGACAGGACATCTCTGTCGTTCACGTCCGTTTCTGCGCAGCCACTGCAGTTCATTCCAGAAATCACTGGCCGCAGTAGGAGTGGTGGGAGTGGGGCTTTACAATATTAATTCTCCTCTTTTAATCAAGTAGTGTAGCATGCACGTATGCTCTTTACTGACAATGGAAGTAGTGACCAGACCATGTATGAGATGCTCTTGGATTTGTGAGGAGTAACAGCAATTGCCAAAGGTTTTTGCCAAGCAAACAATACGTGTGTCTTGTTTCTTGAAAAAACTTGACTTGATTTTATTACCGTGATATCGTCCGAGTCAAATCGAGAGGCTGGATACAATCTGTGCAAAATGCAATACCTCATGCTGGCTTCTATGTGATCAGAGTTCACCATTTGAAAGGAAGTTTCTCTGCAGTCCCTCGAAGTCACACAGAGAAACAGATTATGCGTCGTATACTTTCTAAACTTGTGGAAAAATCTCCGTAGAAAACGTGTGCAGATTTTAGGTACGAATAATTACTAATGTTTGAAATTTCAAGATATTTGGAGCCTGAAAGCCTCTTGCAAGCCTGAAAGTTCAACCTTTGATTGGCCCATCAAAAACAAATACAAGTCTGAGTAGTCCTAAAATAAAATAGATATGTTGTAATCTCCTTCTTCAGGCTGGTTATATAGGTTACAAGAGTAAAACTTAGCCCAAAAGTCCCCCCCCGCCCCCCCCATTGGCTGCATGGAATTTCTATTTCCGAAACCTTTTGTCACCATTTTCAATCTGGACTCATACTTTTCCCCCACTCCCCCAAACTAAAATAAGTAAGGGGTACTTATTTGTTTGAATTAGGAGTCAGAAAGTCTCTCATAAGCCTAATTTAAGGGTCCATATGATCTAGCATAGGTAGAATTGTAGAAATACACAACCTTAAATTCTTTTTTGTTTTGTTTTTGGTTTTGGTAAATTTCTGTTAGCTGCAGTTCTGGCAATTTGAGGAGGTGCACGAAGTCTGGAGGTGCGTCACAGTACGACTTTTTCAATACACTGCATTTCCCCGCAAGCAAGACTTCGGTTCCGTGAGGTGCCAGGAGATGAGAGAGAGAGAGAGACAAAAGCAAACGAAATGCCGTCTGTGTGACGTCGAGCACCCTGCCTGCAGTCTTTTTTTTTGGTTACTGGCGAAATCTCGCCAAAAAGCACTCATACTTTTTCTGCTTCCTTGCTTTTGTTAAAGGAAATCCTAAGAAAACACTAAATTAATTCGTCTGAATTTTGCCCTGGGATTGTATAGAGGGGCCAGAAAGCTGCTGGAGGGTCCAGTAAGTTCGCCAGAAATAATAAAGGATTCTTAAAAATTTTGGACCTTTTACTGGCTTATAGCCAGATTTGGCTAAACCTTCCTACCGATGATCGCCACTTTGACTTCTTCGTCACCAAGTTCCTGGGAATTGCATGGGGGTGTGGAGATGGGAGTTACAGGGCCCGGGGCAGTCGGAGATTTGACTTGACCAAATTTCCAAAAATATAGGGTCCACCAAAGAAATGAACAAACGCGTTGAGCCCAACCCACTTGGGCAATTAGACTAGACAGAGCAAAACTGTAGCTAAGTAAAACCTGTTAGGGACCACCTGACGGAACGGACCCTGTAACTAAAGAGTTCTTGACCCCCTTTCCTTTGGGGGGCTGTAAGTTTCTGATTTCTAATCTGTTTTGGACGATTGTTAGTGTGTCAGATGCGTCAAGAGAAGGGGTTCAAGTTTTGTTTGGACAGCAAAAACAATGGAGCCCTGCCCTTGGATCCGGCCAAACCTGAGCACTTAAGTGCTCATCCGTCTGTTTACCCTAGACAGTCAGGGAAAAAAAGAGGGTCGGGGCTAGTTAGTAAAAACGCAAAAACTATAAAAAAGGAATGGAAACAAATGAAACAAGGAAAGGGAAATACAATAAAATAATTCTAAAAGAATTTTTTTTTCCAAAAATGAAGAAACCAAATAAAGAGTAAAAAATTAGAAAAAATAAAACTTATAAATATTGAAAAAAAACCTTACTTGAAAAAGAATGAGGTGTGTCTTCTTTCTCCAAACTTCAAACTTGCATCCAAATAAAAATATATATAAAAGTGAAAAAAAACACTTTTTTTTATTATACAAAATAATAATAAAAATAGAAAACACATAAAAATAAAAAAATAAAAAAGTTAAAAGTTTCTAAAAAACCTAAAACTTGAACCAAGTTTAAAGAAATCGGGGGACTTCACATTGGGGGGGGGGGACAGGGAAGGACCGGGTGGGGGGAGCTCGACGGGTGCATTATGCACCGGGTTCACACTAGTCTTATGTATAAAGTCACTTGTTGCGTCCGTCTGTCCGACGCGACGTTTCGCAACAGAATTGGACTTTGTCTCGGTGAGTCTTTTGAAGTAAGCCATTCTATGGCAGAACCGGCCTCTGACAGATTCTATGAAAATGTAATCATGTTTAACCGGTTCTGACAGATTCTATGATGTAATCATGTTTAACTGGTTCTGACAGATTCTATGAAGATGTAATCATGTTTAAACTGTACTCGGCCTAGTCAGGGTATCATCTCAGGTACCAGAGGTCCTGAATCGAGGTCCTAAAACCCAGGTCATGAAAGCCAAATACTGAGGTCTTGAAACCCAAGTCCTAAGAGCCAAATGCATGTCCGTTTATCGAGGTCCTGAAACCCAGGTCTTGAGAGCCAAATATCGAGGTCCTGAAACCCAGGTCATGAGAGCCAAATGCATGTCCATTTATCGAGGTCCTGAAACCCAGGTCCTGAGAGCCAAATGCAGCAACACTCGTGTTTATTGCACTTCGCTATGTAAAAACATGGCGATAGGCACGGGCGAATTGTGTCCGACCGTCACAGGTACCCACTAGTTGCATTAGATACCTAGATCCAAAATAGATGTGAGTGAGGCAAAGTACCTTAGGGCAATGTTAGTCATATAAAAAAAGATGTAAGTCTAATGAAAGTATGTTATGCCAATCAAGAATAGTTAGCCTTATTGTTGAGGCTGGATTTACATTTGATAAAAGTATGTATAGATGAAAATAGAGTCCCTACCAAGATAGCATTAGGCACCAACATTTGTAAAAACCAAATCATTGAAGTGGGTCTAGTTTCTGTCACAAAATCTTAGTTTTATTATGTATTGGCTGTGTCATGACCTTAATTACACTTAGTTTTTTTCAAGTGTATGCACATTCAAATAATTTGTTGGGATTATAATATTAGTGCCATCATTTACATGAACCAGTAATAAAAGCCATGGTACTAGTTAACCACATTGGCATGTGTAGTGTTCCAAAATTACATGTAATATCCCTTCAAGGTTTTTGTTTTTAAATCCTCAAACCACTTGAGACCATTGTAGGATGAATGATTTTCTTACACATGGTACATCATAAAATCTTAGAAACCATGCATCAAACAACGTGTAATGTATGCCATAAAATATATTGGGTGTTTACTTACGGGCTCTTACTAACTATTAGGCCATCGGTGTTTGTGTATGGTAGATATCCTTATTGTTTCATCCACCACCAAAATTGAAAGTCACATATTATGTGTTTTATGTGTCTTGTAGTCAAATTGGTTCTTGGTGACATTTAGTATATGCAATACATTGACAACTAAACACCTAAAGTTCATAGTTATAACCCTAAGGAAAAGTGCTTCCATTTTATTTCGAACGATGTGCAAACAAATACAGAGTGCAACTTGTGATAAAATGCAATTCAAAATGAAGAATTATCAAATAAACTTTGATACATTGGTGCATCGAACACAATTTGTGTGTGATTATTAAATGAACATCATTATTATAAGTCCTTAGTTATCAGATAACTAACTAACCTATGACATTAAAAGAGAAGTTGCAAATCTCAAGAATACATCATTGTAATCAATGTAACGATGACAAGTGACACCAACAACAAGTCGCCATTGCACAATTGATAACAAATGTTTGCATTTTCAAATTAAAAATATCAAATAAAACTTTGACACATAGGTGAAACGAAATATAATACATGTGACTTTTAGATGAATGTTGTAACTATGTTCCCAAATTTCTGCCTTGCCATTAGCCCAAGCTAAAACTGACAACAAACAATTTTGAAAATAGAAATTTCATGCAACCAATGTGAAAGCTCAACATGCACTTGTGATGATCCTTAGTTTTTCCTTTGGGGTGGGGTGGAGGGAGTTATTTTTTTGTTTATCTTCCCAATGTGTTCTCAACATGTTCTTTTGGGGTTCCCCAAGTTCCCAATTTGTTCCTTAAGGCTTTCCCAATAACACCTCAATTTTATCCCATATGGTTTGCTTGAACTTCAACTTTCATGTATGTAAACTGAAAAGGTATGATGTTGTGGAACTCAAAATGTGTTACAATAAGATGTTGGGGCTTTCATTGGGGAATGCTCAAGGTTCTAAAAAAAAAATTTAATGGGCCAATGAATATGATTCTTTCAAAAATAAATTATAAATGCACCCATGAACCAATTACAAGTCCTTAATTATCAAATAATAAATTAACATATGACATTAAAAGATATTTACAAAGACCGTGATTTGTAATTATACCCATTTGGATGGGTTTTTTTTGACACATATCATTTTTATTGAAAAACATCATTTAAAAATAATAATTGTGTAAAATGATTAAATTGACATGGCATTCACGTCACTCTACACTTTACATGTCACACCATGAAAATTTATGACATGAAAATTTAATATTATCAAAAATAAAATAAAATGATAATCAATAATATGATTAGCAATCATGTTGTCATTCTTTGCAACTAGGTGGATGAAATTATATGGGTTTAACAACTTATAAGTCAAGTCATTAATCACGTATGTTTTCATAAGTAATGCTTAGCCACAAATAAAAATTGCAAAACTCAAAATGTGTTACAATAAGATTTATATCTTTCTTAACCATCGACCATCGTTTGGTAATGAATTATTGTCACATTATTTATTAAATTTCATATAAAAATTAGACTAAAATAACCATGAATTTTGAGTCTATTTGTCATTTTCAACAATACAAGAAATATAATAAACCCAATCAAGGACGTCACATATTTCTTCCAATTTTAAAAAAAAAAAATTATTTGTTGTTTGAAAAAAATGTTAGGTTTGTAATCTAAAAAGAAAGGACATATTATTTCTTAAATGTGGAATAGAACAAAAAATAAGGTCAATGTTATTTTAAAATAAAAAATTAAGACCCCATGTTCCAATGAGACAATGGAGATGGATGGGTAATGTCTTCATAGTGTGACATTGCCAAAAGAAGTGCATTGTGGCTTTGCCTCGGGTGAATGCTTATTTGAGATGTGTCTTCCTCATAGGCAATTGCATTAGGCGAAACATTTGGGAAACACCATTTGTTATGGCAATGTTAACTTATCATGTTGTAACTCACAACAATGTAAAAAATCACTTGATTTGAACATATTTTCATGTCTCAAACCTCACTCTACAAAATCAAACTACAAATATAATTTTGAGATTTTTGAACTCTTTCCCCATTTACTCACACACACACACCTCCACTTTGTGCAAAAGGTGAGATCATGTAATGCTCCTTTCCTTGAGCTTATTTCAAAAATTGTAAGAATCATAAGCATAGGGAAAAAGAGAAGAAAACATCTAGTTTGATAATGTAACATCATCAACAACCATCCCAAAAAGATTTTAGCAATAATGGGCAAAACATTTGTTTTTTTGAAATCCAAAATTGTAGAGAATTAGCCAAAAACATTTGCCCCAAATCATGATTTTTTTATTAAAAAAACTTTTGGGGGCGGGGGGGGGGGTGTGAATTTTCGCCACTTGGTGACCAAAAACAAATCTAGTGCACATCATACAAAGGGTTTTTGTGAAAAATTTGTTTCAAAGTCGTAATAGAGGAATTTTTATTTTTTTTGAAATTGCCAGCTTTGGGCAATAGCTTGCAGAAGGTTGCCAAACTATAATATGATTTTGTTTCTTTTTGTATTGACCTGTAGTCAAATTTGGCTAAATCCTCTTGTGAATGATCACCAGTGTGGCTAGAGCACAAAATCCCTTTTCAATTGTTGAGGTCATTTTTTGGCAGAATTTTGTCAGCAAAAAAATAAAATCACTTCCTAATTTAAACTCCCTTCCCCCCCCCCCCCCCCCCCCCCCCGCCCCCCATCCCAAAAACCCACTAGCAGCCATTTTTTTGGTGCGAATTTTTTTGTGTCAAAATTGAGAATGGAATACAATTTTGCATAGTCCTTGTTTTTTAAAGGAAAAATCGCCAAATTTTTTGGCCACATTTCCACCCAGATTTTAGATGGGAGCATATTTTTTACGAGCTTTTACATTTTTGGTCGGGTTCTAGAAACTTGTCCCCATTTAATGCTAAGTCCCTCTTGGCATGTCACATGTGACATATGACGTAAAAACCTCTCTTTTTGGTTTCTCTTTGTATTTTGAGGCATCTCCCCCAGCAGAAGATCCCTAAGGAGTTATGTGGTGGGGTAGATCGTGTTGTATTTCTATGTTCCCATGTTCCCATAGAATTGTTTTTGATGGGATGGACTCAGCAAAATTTAAAAACACAAGGAGGAAAGGGACAGATGAGGAAAATTGAGAAAAAAAAAAGAAGGAAATAATGGAGGAAACAAAAAGAAGAGATTTATATATATGTACAGGTTCCCATAGTCGTGTGTTCTCCATCGCTCGAGAACGGCCTCAGGATATACCCTCAGCAGAACCCACTTATATGGGAACCTCCCTTACAACACAACAAAATTTATTAAAAATTGGGGAAAAAAAACACACACACACACACACACACACTACTCCCCCCTCCCAAAATAATAATAATAATAATAATAATAATAAGAAGTAGAAATTTGGAAAAAAGAAACATGCATGCCCAGGGTTTTTTTTTCAATTTCGTGATGTAGCTGAAGTGGCGATCATCCATGAGATGATTTAGCCAGATTTGGCTACATACTAGATATGAAAGTAGA
The DNA here is from genome assembly GCA_963920785.1 of Sphagnum contortum. Taxonomy (NCBI): domain Eukaryota; kingdom Viridiplantae; phylum Streptophyta; class Sphagnopsida; order Sphagnales; family Sphagnaceae; genus Sphagnum; species Sphagnum contortum. The sequence goes on along the minus strand of OY987284.1, from coordinate 3,916,894 downwards.
ACCAAAAAAAAAGCAGAATCCTTCCATATTCTTGACCACTTATGGAAGTTATCATAAAAATATGGCGATTTCGAATTATTTTCTTCAAAATCTGGCGAATTGGGGTCATTTCTTCCATGAAAATTTCTTTGTATAGGTCAAAAATATATTTTTCAGGTCGAAATTTTCCGTATTTTTGGCAACTTGTGAATGTTATTAAAAAAAAGCTGCTGATTTGGAACCTTTTTTTTGTTTGAAATCTGGCGAATTGGGGTCATTTCTTCCATGAAAATTTCTTTGTAGAGGTCAGAAATACATTTTTCAGGTCGAAATTTTCCATATTTTTGGCAACCTGTGAAAGTTATCAAAAAAAATCTGCTGATGATGAGGATGATAATGATGATGATTGGGATGAAGATGAGGAAGCTGTTGGTAGTGTTAGTGATAAAAATGGGAGAGTGAGACGAATGGTGGAAGCTGATGTTTCACAGCCTAATTCAAGAAGAGAACTCTTAGCAACTAGGGAGCGATGGTAGAGCTCTTTCTATGATATAAATTTCTTTATGAGAGTTCAGGTCTATGTACATGTAAGCCATGTTTACTTACTCTATTGCTGCATAAACCTAAACTGCAGCACCTTTGATCATAAGTATTGGCAGAGGCATAGCCACGGCATAGGCACACATAGGCGCTGCCTATGCTGGGATTGCCGGGAGTGCCTAGGCCTATGCTAGATTTGCCAAAGGCTGGGGCTAGATTTGCCAAGGGCCCAGCTTACTCGTATAGTCAATGATGATGACTTTTTAGGGCGAGCCTATGCTGACTTGAGAGGCTGATGACTTTTTAGGGCGAGCCTATGCTGACTTGAGAGGCTGATGACTTTTAAGGGTGAGCCTATGCTGACTTGAGAGGCTGATGACTTTTTAGGGCGAGCCTATGCTGACTTGAGAGGCTGGCCACGCCTCTGAGTATTGGCTCAGGCATATTTCACTTGGGAGCATTTTTCTTGAGACTTTGTTTGCCGTCTTGGGGTCATGAAGGCTTTAGTGTCAATTGATTATCTGCTGTTACCTTTGCTTCATCTGTCAGCCCATGAAGGAGCAAAGGAAATTTGTCACCCACTGCAATATTGAATCACAGAGACTGAATTTGGAAGTGTTGTTTTTGCTTGACAATGCAAGAATCTGAAATATCCTGCCAACTTTGTCACCGCCAAAGTTTTGACATTTGATATAGCCAGGGCAGCTCTCATTTCAACTTGGCTCTCTCCTTACTGGGCTCTCAGCCCAGTTCCTACTTGTGATGGTGCCCAGTTCTATGCATACAGGAGCATTAGGGGGCATCTGGGAACACAACTGAGCATGTTATCTGCTAAATAGGCCAACCTTTCAGCTGCAATTTTTTTCTGGTAACTTTTATCACCTCCTTTACATCAATTGTCTTTTCTTTTATAACTCATAAGTTCACATTCCACTTTTTCCATCTGCTTGCACATTTGCATTGCTTGAGGATCTCAACACCATTTTTAAGATGAACATGAGGATTGTTAAATATTTATTTTAAATGCTGGGTTTTTTATTTCCTTTTTTTGGGGGGGTATTTTCCATTTCTAACAATGCCTGATTATAAGTTCCCAAAGGATATATGTTATGGATTCATTAATGAATGCTTGAAGACATAAAATATTTCTAGATTTTACAAAATGGATTAGAGTTATCCTTAAAGTCATACCCCAATTCAGCTCTTTTTTGGTACTCTCTTCAATTTGTCGGCCCTTTATGATATTATTTGTAAAGTTTGTAAAAATTTGATCAAACAACAAAACTCAGCTTGAAATTATTAAATTCTATCATTTTGTATTTGATGAAACTATGTTGGAAAGCATTCTTTGGCTATCTATCGTAAGATTTACATTGGGAACCACATACAAGACCAAATTCCTTTTTACACTTGTGAAAGTACAAAAAGCTATTTGATATTGATTGTGACACACAATGCAACTTAATTAAACAATTAATGTTTATTTATTAATTCAACTTGTTTTGGATCTAATGATCAATTCCATCCCTTGGTTGTATTTTGGGTACTTCACAAATAACTCTATTGTGTGGTGTGTTCATGTGGACTTTTGATGAAATTATATTAAGTATTAGTAAGATTGAATTCTTTTTCTTTTGTGACCTAAATAAAATTTACATGTATATTGTATATGGAATTACCAATGTTGTCCAACTATGTTATTCTAGACATGCCCTAGACACCAACATACCTGTCTTATTTTCCATGTTCAAACAAAAGGATATGGATTTGTGATTTATAATAATTTACTTGTTATTATTTATTGTTCCTCCTTTAATTGATATGGATGTGCCCAAATTTTTTTTAAAAACTGATTGTAGATACGAACAACAATTGGGTGAACCAACAACAGTTACATTAGAACCAGGGTAAAAACAAAAAACCGCCCTAAATTTTTTAGTGGCTTCTAAACAACCTAACTGATTTTTGTGTCCTATTCCAACATTTTATTAGGCCTTTTCTTAGGTGGAAAAGGCAACCATTTGTTGGCTCCACTTTTGGTAGTAGGTCATAAGTAATGTTTGGTAATAGGATAGGGGGTTCAAGTATGTAATTCTTCCCCTTCCCCTTTTCCAATCTCACGAATTCATTTGATTAACATTGACATCTTTTATTTTTGTTGCACTACATGTTTTATTGTGGGATGCAATGTACGAGTAGAGGTGGTTCTGATAATACATATGATTGTGGAATTTATGGTTAATCAATATTGTAAGACTAACAAGCAATGTAGTTCATGTGTGTTATGCAAGTGTATAAACCTATGAATGTTATAGCTCGCCAAAGATTTATGCAGGATTCAGAAAAAACTCTACTGTCCGCCTAGGGCAGTCGCCATTTAATGCGAATTAAAGCTGGGGATCCTCGCCAGTGCACCTACGTGAGGAATTGGGAAAAAAAAACCCTGGTTCTGACTAAGGACTGCTAACTGGCCTCACCTTTCTTTGCTGACACATGGTCGGCGCAAATCCATCAATGGCCAATTCCCTCCACTATCTGAAAGCCCAAAAAATCGGTGGTCCCACGAAGTTGCAGGTCTAGTACGCGGCCCACTGTGAACCTGCACCCACCCGTGTGGCGTCAACAATGGATGATATGTGATGAAGAAACAGTTTTCTGTTGGGTTCCAGTTCCCTAGCTAACCATGGTGGTTAGCTCACTTGCTTTATTAACTACCTGCCAACCAGGAAGGTAGTAAAAACAGCCCCTACCTACTATGTACCATCTATCTACTTACATAGTAGTCCGCCATTTTTTAACCTACCTGTCTATAGGTTAAACCTACTTCTTCTTGAATGGGTTACCAAGATGAGACCAGGTGGTAACTCAGTTGAGGATCAGTTGTATAGAAGCTTGGTGCGCTGGTGGGTGCTGGTTTACTGTGGCCCGTCGTACTCACGCGGGGATTGCATTACTTTATTAAAAACTTCCAATCTTGAGCGGTGTGAAAGCACAACATGACACGAGAAAAGTCAGCAAAGCATCCAGCTGCAATAATATTTCCCCTAGTAAAGTTCTGAGCGCGTAGCACGGAAAACTTTAACCCATGCTATGCACCATCCTAGAAGTACTGCTTGGATCCTTTTTCTCAACCTTTAATCATCACCACCTTCCAAGTTGTTCATCATTCCGGCATAAATGCAAGGAATCCAGTGGACTAATTCTACCTTGGCTCAGATTTGCATCCAAGAGCTTGCTACAATTTTTTATCAAGGTCAGTTCCCTTGTTGGGCTTGTTGCAGAGCTTCTACTGCTGTCAATTTCCTCGCATACATGTATAGGGTTTCGTGGCTCAATGCAACAACAAGAGTATTCATCATCCAATTGCCACATGCGATTCATCTCACATATCGTCATGTCTTTTATGTGGAACCTAGTATGATTCAAACACCAAAACTTAGGTTCCATGTCTTTGAAAGCATTAAGATTTGACCTAGAGTAATGATTGTATAATGATTCAAATTTGCACAAAGGTTCATCTACTCTTATTTTCTATTAAGGTGGGTTAACTTGGTGCTTTTCTTCATTGTTACAGTGATCACGTGCATTTCATTGGGCTAGCAACCAACGCAAAAGGACAACAAAAACTATCAAGGTTATTCAAGTGTCACCTCTTTTGCAATTTCCCAAAACTTGTAGGTATGTGCTTCACACACAAACATTTGTCATTTTGAATTCAATATGTTTTGGAACATCAAAATTAAGTGTGTGTTCTTATTCAAAGGTCTGAAGGTTGTGATGAATGGAATTTATTTCAAAGCTCAAGCAGTGAGTAATTAAAACATGAACATGATATTCCTAAGTTTCACATGGGGTTATACTAGAGAGTTTAATTTGAACAAAAGTGGGACTCGCATCATCTAGTTGTTCCAAGTAATTTTGCAACAATTTAAAGTCATGAATTTTGCATATATAGAGTATTACAATAATAATGTTTGCCAAAGAAATAATTACATTCAACGAATGGATTAAAACAACAATAGTGTTGGATAAGATTTGTGCATATGCATGTAATCATGCACATGATGGAATTGTGCACCAATATTTTTGGCACGATGAAGTTTGTCATTCAAATCACATTGAAATGAAAGATCAACATGAGAACTAACTATATTAATGTTTGTTTTAAATTATTCAACAATTTGCTCTTTGTTATTTATCATTTACCAATCTATGTTTAAACCAAATCAATTTTATAAACATTAAAATGCTTGATAGGGGAATAGGAAGAGAGATTTTAGTGGTAGCACATGATACAAAATTATGATCGATCAATTTTTTTGGCAAAAAATCAACAAACATGCTACTTTTTTTAACATATGGATTATTTTGTTGCAAATTAATTTTTTGGAATTCATTTGACTAAGTGATTTTATTTTTTAAATTAGGAAGGTGTCATTACATTTATGCCTATCGGTTACAATTTTAAGAATTTTTTGAAATAATGTTGCTAGTTAAATCAAAATTTGCTTAAGGATGCTTGCCACCCTAGTTCAATCAAGAAATTGAAAAAAAACATTGATTAGGATGCACATCATTTACCCACATTTATTGGATTGAACATATTGCATAATGTAATGAAATGTTTATTCTAGCAAACCACACTCTTTAAAGCAAGTGGAATAATCATCAATGATAGATTTTATGTATGCCAATCATCGTGCAAGTGACGATTACATTTCAAATATGTATGAAAGTACAAAGTGACATAGGTTTGGGGGAAACTTTCAAAAGAAATTCTCTTTATCACAAATGATCTATTTCATGTTGACACTATTGATAATTATATGATCTTTTTCTATTTCCATTCTTTCATGTTGTTGACAAATGAAAAGCTTATGAAGAAGCCATGGAAGACCTTCACCTTGAGGGGTCGTGGAAATGTGAAAAAGATGCTGAAAGACTATCAAGGAGCCTTGAACGACCTTGACAAGGCTGATGTTCTTGAACTAAACAATGCATCCACCTTGAAGAATCCTGGAGATGTGAAAAGGATGTTGAAAGACTATCAAGGAGCCTTGAACAACCTTGACAAAGCTAATGTTCTTGAACCAAACAATGCATTCACCTTGAGGAGTCGTGGAGATGTGAAACGGATGTTGGAAGACTATCAAGGAGCCTTGAACGACCTTGACAAGGCTGATGTTCTTGAACCAAACAATGCATTCACCTTGAGGATTCGTGGAAATGTCAAATACAAGTTAGATGACTATCAAGGAGCCTTGAACGACCTTGACAAGGCTGATGTTCTTGAACCAAACAATGCATTCACCTTGAGGAGTCGTGGAGATGTGAAACGGATGTTGAAAGACTATCAAGGAGCCTTGAACGACCTTGACAAGGCTGATGTTCTTGAACCAAACAATGCATTCACCTTGAGCAGTCGTGGAGATGTGAAAACGATGTTGAAAGATTATCAAGGAGCCTTGAACGACCTTGACAAGGCTGATGTTCTTGAACCAAACAATGCATTCACCTTGAGGAGTCGTGGAGATGTGAAACGGATGTTGAAAGACTATCAAGGAGCCTTGAACGACCTTGACAAGGCTGATGTTCTTGAACCAAACAATGCATTCACCTTGAGGATTCGTGGAAATGTCAAATACAAGTTAGATGACTATCAAGGAGCCTTGAACGACCTTGACAAGGCTGATGTTCTTGAACCAAACAATGCATTCACCTTGAGGAGTCGTGGAAAAGTGAAAAGGATGTTGGATGACTATCAAGGAGCCTTGAACGACCTTGACAAGGCTGATGTTCTTGAACCAAACAATGCATTCACCTTGAGGAGTCGTGGAGATGTGAAACGAATGTTGAAAGACTATCAAGGAGCCTTGAACGACCTTGACAAGGCTGATGTTCTTGAACCAAACAATGCATTCACCTTAAGCAGTCGTGGAGATGTGAAAACGATGTTGAAAGACTATCAAGGAGCCTTGAACGACCTTGACAAGGCTGATGTTCTTGAACCAAACAATGCATTTACCTTGAGGAGTCGTGGAAAAGGGAAAAGGATGTTGGATGACTATCAAGGAGCCTTGAACGACCTTGACAAGGCTGATGTTCCTGAACCAAACAATGCATCCGCCTTGAGGAGTCGTGAAGATGTGAAAAGGATGTTAAAAGACTATCAAAGAGCCTTGAAAGACCTTGACAAGGCTGATGTTCTTCAACCAAACAATGCATCCACCTTGAGGAGTTGTAGAAATGAACGCATACAGCAGTGCATCCTAGATGTGTCAGAGTGCCTGCCTCCTCCCAATGAAGAATATAGCTCAGAGCCTCCATCAACACTGGAGAAAGTCCCAGTGTTGCTCCAGACACATGATACTGCTCAAATCTCAGCTAATGAAAAGGGGGCAGGAGATTCCCTGGAGCTGGGGAGTACATCACCAACTGTCCTGACTGGTCCGAGTGTGAGTGTTCCACCCCGGAGCATGACGGCTTTATCAGCATTTGGGAGCCCGGTTGAGGTTGGCCACCGAGAAGTCTCGCATGCGGGGACAGAGAGGACCACAACATTGGATATAACCGAGCTGGGTATAGTTCTTACAAAGGAAATGCTTGACGATTATGGGAAGCCCCCGTCTGAAACAACACCAGCAAATCAGTCAAATTGTATGTTTGATACTACTTTCTGGTCCGTAGAAAACAGAGATGTCGAAGTAAAAAATGTTTCAATTGCATTGTCATGCAATTTTCTAGTGTGGTTCTGAGGTTGGGAGGCCAGCATGCATTCGGTTATTTGTTTCTTGGGTTGTTAACCAACTCCTCGCTGAAATTGACAATATGAAGACATTACATGAGTTTATATCTTTAATACACTGTATCTCTGTCGGAATTCAGGAGTAGTGTTGTGAGTAGTCTTTCATACGCAAAGCTGTTGTTCTTAGTCTTTCCCTCTTTTTCTCCCTTTCTGTCTTTCTTTGTTTCTTTGTCTGGTTGTTGTTGCGGGGTCTGTTGCTAGCCAGTAGTATGGCTGAGTCTTCCTGTTGCTTTTGGAATTGCAGCAGAAACTCAGTTCGTAGGATGGTGCTTGTCACCGGCCTTTACCCAGTGTAGGGAGCTGATGAGGTCAGTAGGGAAGTTGTGATAGTTCAGTCCCTATCATGCATACTGCTGTTGATTGTCCTTGAAGAGGTGTGAGATTGGCACTTTTGTTCATACCAGTGTGTGTTTTTCGCTTTTTCTTTGTTTTTTGTCTTCCCTTGTTTGGTTCTTTCTGTGGATTCTTGAGGAAGTGTTAGCCTTGCTATTTCTTTTTCATCGTGAGCATGGAGATTTCTCTATTCTTATGAAACATGTGTTCTTAATAATTCCTTGGTTTGTGCCATCAGTTGACAATGTTGTCATATGATCACCTGGTAACAGACATGTTTTACAATCCTAACCTTTCTGTCTTGTGCATTAAATGGAGTAGGTAACATGGAAGTCATGAATGACAGTGATAATGAGAACGGAGACTACTACTCGAGTGGCATGGGAGAGCCACAGGTGGAGGACACAGACTCTGAGCGAGAGAATGCTTCGGAAGGTAATGCGTCTGAACCAAACACAATATTGCAGCTAGACGGTATTCCATCTACATGCTTCATGCTAGTTTCATCTTCTTGGGTTATGCATGAAGTAGTGAAATTGGTGGTGATTCAAGTGGAGTAATGAAAATCATTGTTGTGGATCACAGTTACGAGACCCCTTTTTTGCAAGAACTTTGCTAAGGATGTTGCACTTGGTTCCAGGATGAGCTAAAGTTCTTTCTGCACACATGCAGAAGTTCTTTAGATCATGTTGCAAAACTGAGCATGGTGTGTTTGTGATGGGTCTTTCACATAGATGGGACATTATATCTTCAAACATATGTTGAATTGTGCTTTTGTAGGTGCTGATGATACTTTCATATTCCAAGCAACTTCATGGAACTCTGTCAACACACAAGTCTTCAAGGAAAGGATTTTAAGGGCAATATGTGACCTGGATGATAGAACATCTGGTCAAAATTCAAAACTGCAAGTAAATGTGTTACAGTGCAAGTACATGGTCAACACTATAGTGACCAGCAAATGTTATCTCATGGGGGAGAGTTGTCCAACTTTGACTGCTCCAATCTACAAAGAGTTGTTCCACATCACAAAGAAAGCAGACTTGATTGTGCAAGAGTGCAGCGAGGAGCCATTGAATCTCAAATCAATACTTGCGGAAATGGATAACATATGTGGATTTGTTGCTGTCATTGTTGATTGGCAATCATGCACAAGGTTGTTCAGAAAAGACATTGATAATTGGACATGGGCATCTGTTCGTTCAAGATTGGAGCCACTCAAAGCCCTAGATATTGAGAAGAATAAAGAGTTATGGGATCCACACATTGCAGAACTTCGGCAGTTGATGAGTGATGGTGGTGGTTCTAGAACAGGAGAAAGGATCAACTTTGCAGATTATCTCCAAAGGAGGGTGCAGAATGACTTAGCACATGGACTGCTTCCATGGTGCAATTTGGCCTCTGATCCTGAAGCGAAGCGAGGAGAATTTCTGGGGCATGGCTCATTCGGGTCAGTTTCTCAGTACACATTTTTTGGGATGGCATGTGCTGAGAAATCCTTCAATCCTTTACTTGATGACGAAGAGATACGTGATTTTGGGAATGAGGTTGGAGTCATGGTTCGCTTGAACCATCCCAATGTTGTACGATTGATATGTTGCCATCAAGATTGTATCAAGGCTTCAATTGTGATGGAACTCATGCCCACAAATCTTGAAAAACACATTAAAGAACGAAAGGATTCACACAAGCCATTCACACCTCAAGCAGCGGTTGATGTCATGTCACAGATTGCTTCAGGCATGCAGTACTTGCATGAACAAGGGGTTGTGCACCGTGACCTTAAACCTAATAACATCTTGGTGAGTCCAAACACAAACCCTGAACTCTCTGCGGATGGGTATGTGGAGGTGAAGTTGGCCGATTTTGGTTTGGCAAAGACAAAGGTCAACACCTCTTCATCTATGTTGCACTCTAGGATTTGTGGAGCAGCACCATGGAGGGCACCAGAGGCCTTTCAGGACCCTGAAGGGCACCCAAGGCGTTTTTCTGCCAGAAAAGCTGATGTTTATAGCTTTGGGATCTTGTGTTCGCAAATTCTCTCTGGTAAAAAAGTCCCTTTTGGTAAGGGCGCAGGGGGATTGCGTGAAAGAATTAGTTCCCCAAAAAACGAAAGGCCATTTTTGCCTTCGAACAGCCATTACCCTGCAGAATTACTTTTCCTGATCAACTGGTGTTGGCATCCTCGTCCAGATGAGCGTCCAGACTTCTCAACCATTTACATTAGGCTTCAAGATATCAGATTTGGTCTTGTGGCGTGCAAATAGGATGTGAACTAGAACTGAGCTATTGCATGAGTAGTTCTTGATTATGAACCATTATAGATCAAGTGAACAATAGGCATGCAAGCTATCTGGCATGTTGTTTTGATATGCATGAATATCTTAAACTTGGAGGTTTCATTGCATGTCCTTCATGTTAAAATTCATCCCAAAGCGTTGATATGCATGCTATGAGAGCTGTACTTTTAACACCCTGTTTGAAGAGTTATGTACGAAATTCATGGAGGAGATCATGCAAATAGGGCAGATTTCTAAGAGGAAGCATCATTTTGTTCTGATAGAGGTCAGCGCGTCCTGGAAGTTGACTTTTGTATCTAATAGCTATAAGATTGCACGGAGTTTGATAAATGTGCTGATCAAATGTGCAAAATAGAGTGGAAAATTTGACTTTCAAGTTCGTGCCTAATTGATGAGTGGAGCACACAAAGTCATTTATCATTGCAATATGATTAGGCAAGAGCTTTCTTCCCCTTCTAATATATTCACAAGTTGCATCTCTATCTAGAGCTTCTTCTCTAAGGAAGAGATCCGTAAGACAAGGTAATGGTGTGTCAAACTTGCACTCTTACAAAGTATTTGAATCTTTTTCCTTTCTGAACATGTTCAAGCTAATGGTGTTAATTACTGGTAGGAATCAAGAGAGTGTTTGACTAGAAGATGCATCATCTGCAACACAGAAATGCATGATTGCAGAAGTGAATTCACACAATCTTAGCATTAATGTGATAAGCATGATCAAATTCTTTGTCCAAGCATGTTATGCTTGTTGCTATGCATGAAGCCTTCTCTGCAATTGTTCCCTTTGTCTCTGGACTATGGTAAGATCCTGTAGACTGCGGGTCAATATGTTTGCACCTATATGTGCGGTCTCACATTTTCATAGTATGCTGTAAGCCATCAAATACTTTCAAGGAACAATTTGCCTGCACAATTTAAGGCTGATGTATAAAGCTTCACATGCTCATGAATTCTCTCTGCTAGACTTGTATCATTTTGGTGAAGCCTTTATTAGGATGTGTGAAAGGACAAGTTCCCAGAAACCCAAAAGTGAAACTTTGTCCGTTTGACATGTAGGTGCAATTGTTCTTATCAAGAAATCCTAGATTGAAACACTCTTAGGTCGATAACAAGTTAATCTGGAAGAGGACCTTAGGTTATAGAAAGTATGATGAGAATGGGTTCTTGAATGAGTCTTGAATGGGTTTCTGGAAATGATGGTTTCCCAGAAACATGAAAAGATTCGGGGCTCCTGATCCATAGCTGCATGCACCCATATACTCTCCGTTTTTTGTGAACAAACCAATTGAACTTGGCCTGTTGAGGTTCTCTGGCTATGAATGTGGCTTGTGAATCACAATCGCACTACATTAATAGCTCTTACTGCAGGATATTGTATGACAGTTGAAATGCCAGGAGGGAAGTCATCTAGCGCATGCTACTGCAGGATCATGAGCTTGGAGAATGCTTACCATATGCCTTGAGATAAGACTTGTTCAAAGTAGTGGGGACATGCAAATTGGTAAGTTTTTATTTTCTTGATTCAAGACGTTGGACATGCAACACTAACACGCACAACACTCTTAGATTGGTAGTCAGGTAGTCTGGAAGAGGAGGTTAGGTTACAGAAAGCATGGTGAGAATGCTTCCTATTGTTATTTCCTTTTGAATGGAGTTGATTGACAAGTCGAGAAAATCTGATGGCTTAGATCTATTGCATAGGATATGATGCACTTCTCCTTTCAAGCTCTTTCAAAGTCCATGCACTTCTCGAAAGCACAAGCTTCGTATCATGTAGACCCAGTTGAAGGTGCATCCCCCAATGCAGGTAGCATTTGTGTTAGAAGGGATTAATCTGGATTTTGGTTCTCTCAGGCAGCTTCTCATACTGACCATGAATCTACACAAACTGGTGAACTAGAGCCAAGCAATCCTGATATTCTCTGTCGTGAACTACAGACGAAAATTTGTGCTGGTCTTCTTTGTCCTCATAATGTCTAAGCAATTGTCTGATGAAGAGGATGAGTCCAACCATACCAGGTTGATCTGCAGCAACAATGCCTACCCCAACATCGATAGGGTGATACCATGCTTACCCTGGCCACTGAGATCAACAGCAGGTTCCGACAGCAGGGATCAATCTCTCCCGATCTCTAACTCTCACCTCAGGTGCTCAAGGCAAAACAAAAATCATCCCCAAATCTACCGGAACTTACAACAGCCAACTTGGTAGCTGTCTCTCTAACCACTCTCCAGTTCACCACAAAGGAACAAAATCACATTTCGTCCTTGCATTCAAATGCACAAACAGGAAGTTTTAGCTTTGCAGAAGCATCAAGTTGCAGAACCTTCTTTATATTTGCATTTCTCCAATTTGTGCCTTGGACACAGTCACAAGTCAAAAGAGAATTGCTAGTTGTTTTTCTGAGCCGTGGGAAGCTCACCTGGATATTACTATGTCTTCTGCCCTAATTTGGTGCTTGCATTTAGATACATAAATGAGATGTTTTAAGCATTGTAGAAGCACCAAGTTGGTGAGGCATTCCCAAGGATTTGAATCTATTGAAAGGTAGCCCTGGTTGTTGATATTCTACGCAGCTAAAGAAGCTTATGGAGTGGGGGATGTTTGTCAAAAAAATAGAGCCAGTATAGCAAAATTAATGCGTGAAAACTTGTAAAGCTTGGGTCTTACTTGAAACATCCCCTTTTGGTTGGAGTTTTTTTTCATGGGTAGTTTATCCATGAAGAAAAATGAGCCATTGATGCAATTTGCATGTGTGAGAAAGCTTTCAAAAAGTTGGACCTCACCCCCAAACAATCTTCCTATGTTTTTGGGCTAAATGTGAATAGCTTTTATCACATGTACTTGTTCGTGTGAGCTCTTAACGTTCATCTTGAGCTGTTGCAGGGTTATTGACAAACCATGTTCTTGCATACTTAAGGTCCATGCAACTATTGTTGCATCCCCCTAATTTATTTGTACACATGCTGGCATAACCTTTCTAGAGGTTGTCTTCGCATTCAAATGGTTAGAAAAAGAGATCAATGGTATGTTCCATGACCTACCTATTTGCCCTCTTCAATGAACATGTCCTTGTTTCAAACAAGATCCATAGCTTTTACCAAGGCTTTAATTATCCATTGTCCTCTTCTAGTTGTTGCAAGGACCCTACTAGTCCATGGAGATTTCTTTCTTGTATCTACTGGGAGCTCGGGGGTACATTTCTTTGTGAAATGCTAGCTAGTCCAACATGTTGTTTCATTGTTTGCAAGGCGCATTTAGATTGACGACAGCCCCATTTTTCCTAGCCCAACAAGTGGGGGGCATGCGCTTTGGCACCATTGAAGATATGACCTTCTCTTTTCCAAACAGAACCCGAGAGTAAAGACTGTTGGTTATGTTAGGATATAGTAGGAATACATATGTTTCTAGTGGTTCAATAAAAGAAATTAGAATATAAAAGTCTAAAAAGTCCTCTCACATAAAATTGATGTCTTTTGTTGATGTGTAGTTTGTGGTGTGAATCTCAATGTGCGGTTGATATGAGACATTTGAGAATCTGCCTTTCTTTGGACAAGGTGCATACAAATGTGGGACTACAAATTGTTGGACCCATTGATAAAGTAGGAATTTTTTGAACCTTTCAGTCTAAAATTGTCCATGATTTCAATCCCTACCTCCTCAATCGCACTTAGCACTCTCAAATTTGGATTTTGTAATTCTATTTCAGCTTTTTGATATGAGCATATAATAATCTTCCCAAAAACTTGGGGCAAACAATTATACACAATCTGCATCCTGAGTTTCTGTTGCCTTTCCAGAAGCAATGCCAAGACTCAAGACGTGATGTTGGCTAGCACTCAAGAGACATTGCTAATCAGTGATTCAATAATAGGTACTTTTTTCAATCATCAAAAGGATTCGTGCATCCATTGACCAGCTATGCTGTGGACTGTAGAGGCAATTGGTTACAAGCTAGTGTTCACTGATATATCAGTATGGTTATACAATTTCCTTCACATTCCCGAACTACTTGCCATATCTCATTTTATTACAAGGGTTTTAGATTAAAAGTTTGGATTGCTCCTAAGCACCAGACACAATATCCATCATCAGGTCAAATGACACTGTCTGAAAAGCATTGGTGAAGAAATGTGGATGATGTGACCCGGCACCCACCAGTGCACTGACTATCAATTGGGAATCTGTCCCGACTCAATAGTAGATGAAGGCACAACTGAGTTACCAAGATTGAACTCAGTAATCTATCCTGTAAAACCTCTGTCTTCTCCTCACACTGCCTAGGCAAAACCATGAAGGACTCAGCATGATGAAGAAAAGCACTACCTAGTGCCAACTTCTCCACTTGCCGTAATTTCGATTCTCTTAACCCTCAGGGCTACTGCATAACTGTCAGCGATGGACGCTTTCAAACAGCTGCAAAAGATGGGCATTGTGGCTGTCCCAATAGTTCCCTGAAGACTTTGAAAGCTACCAGGCTCTCCAAGTCTCATTGACAGTGAACTCCAGTAGAACTGGGTGTTGAATAGTCTGGGTAGCATCTACCATAAACTAGTAGGAGTTGAACCAACAAGTAATGTGAGCACCCAACAGCTTGTTATTAGCTTGAAGCTCCTGTAGGAGATGCAATTAACCACAGCAGAAGGTGCAGAGATGGCTCCCAAACTCCGAATTTATGTCCACCAACCCTCTATAGCCAGCTACTGCTGTTAACTGTACAGAAAGACCCCCCAACTGTTTCAGAACAAAAAATGGATGATGCTCATGACAATTTATCATGTCTCAACAAGTGCATGCATTTCTCATACTGCTCTTAATGGATTACTAAAGAGTAACACAGAAAAATTACAAGCCCAAACAATCGTACATGAATGTTTAAGGCACAGATCACTGAAGGCAAAACAAATGTGTTACCCCAGATGGATGCACAGAGACAGAGAAGGCAGACAGTGGGGCACACACAGCCTGGGATAGTAAGGTGCCCCCAAAACTCCATCTTGACAAGATGGGTTGTGTTCCCACTGTCAAAATCTGCACACATACAATGAAACATGTCAAGTACAAACAGCCACATGGAAGACAAATTCAAGCTGCAATAGGTTGAGTAGCAACCATGGTCTGCATCCAACACTCCCAGATCTTATGCCAATAATCATAGAAAGTAAAATAACAAAGTGATAGCTACTGTCATCAATGGCCACTGGATGACAAAAGGATCGTTAACAAAATTGCAAACAAACCAGGCTGGTGTGGAAAGAGCACCTGGTCATTTGCAATAGTGACAGCTTGAGGGGTTGCACGCATGCAGATACATGTCACACAATCCAGGCCTGGCAGGCTCCAAAGAGTCACACAGTGCCCACCATTTCCACAAGCCTGCACACAAGCCTTTTCTAATCATTCATATTTGGGAGACAACCATATTGACTGTAAATAATCAGTCAAGTCACTAACATTCAAAATCAGATTCTCAGTATTGGCAAGCTAATGCTTTCTTTCGACTCAATAGTAAACAGTTTACAGGTGCTCAAAAACTAACATCTAGACCCTATAAGTCAAGAGTATTTAGGACCCAAAGCTAGCCCTTAGATGACAAGCTGATATCAGTTTAGTTAGGGAATACAAATGTTGATCCTATGTAACCCTTAACACTTGCTAATGGGCCCTTGAATCAACAGAAGCATCAGATAACCAGAGTCAGACCCAGACTTTTTATACTGGCCACCTGTATGTGTGAACCTACCGGCCAATTCTCACTTGCATCAAGGGACGAACAACTAATCCATGGCAACTTCGCCATAGGCTTTTTGCTGATCTTCACTGCATTCCATGGGTCCAATGCTGCTACACATTCAACACTCCGACAATCTGTGTCCACCACACAAGAGAATGCAAACATCCCTTGTTGATAATTTTGTGGGAGCAAGATTTCAAAGAGGAGAAATTTACACCTACAAAAGAAACACCTAATTATAAAGCTACCACTAACATTTGCCACCTATGGCTTCCTCCTGCATGCTCTTTCCTTTTTCTTGGCCCATTCATAAAGCTAGAAGGAGACAAGAAGGAGCTCAACAAAACTTGCCCCAAATCCTGGCAGTCCCATCCTCAGATCCAGTGATTATCTGCAAAGCCAGAAGGTCGGTTAGTAGATGACTCCATCCCAAGCATTATGATCAAAGCATAAGGCTGTCTGGCTTCATTCCACAGAAGAAACAGCCCCCGCCCACCCCCCAACCAATGGAGTGATGGGATGATGCACCTGATTGTGGGATGGCCGAGAAGCAATACAGTGCAAATAATCATTTTTTTGGACACATTTTTCCAAGTTTTGGGTGTCCAAAATTGAAGATTTGGGAGGCGACGACAATGGAATTTGATCAAGATTGCGCAATTCTTCGCGCGCGAGAACTCCCGGAAATGTTTCGAGGAGTTCATGCAAGAAGTTCATGCAAGAAGAATGGCTGCGTGCAATTCCAATTTGTCTTGAAATTTTACAATTCCACTTGGATTGAGTCCTAAAACCTTTTGTTCTCGAAAGGGAAAATTAATTGCATGCAAAAATTAAAACATTTTTTCTAATCAGATTGTTTCAGTCAACAATTATTGCCATACCTTATATTTTACTACAAAAGTTATTATGAAGGAAATTTGCCACAACTCTTAAGAAACAAAAGGAGATTCCTCTTTTAACTTTTCATATAATTCATCACATTTTGCATTAGATTATAAAAGACAAAAGCCATGTACAGCTGGCATGTGTTCACAGGAAGGGAGAAGCCTTTACAGAAAGGCCAGGGATGGGACATTGAATCGATGGACTGCAACTATGGAAGATCCTCTTTGCACACTCGAGGAGGCATTTAAGCAGGTGGATCCCTCGGTTGGCTTCAACATCAAAGTGAAGTTTGATGACATTGATGAAACTTCTGATGTCGAGTTGCGGCGTGTGATTTATCCCATTGTAGAAGTAAGTATCTTCTGTTAACTTTGCAACTACCACAGCTATTTGATGTGTAACTTCGATACTTTGCAGATGTGAATAGTCTTGCATGAGAAATCAATTGTTGAAGGCCAGAGGCATTCAAAATGGGTCAATATGAATCGACTGTTTTGATCAAAATGTTTGACCAGACCATAACTTCTGTAGGACTCAAGAGCTTTACATATGCACTGGATGTAAATCATTTTTTTGTGGTTAATATACAGAGCGTCAGGCAGCATTCAAATGGAAGAAGGATTTACTTTTCCAGCTTTCATCCTGATGCAGTCCATCTTTTGAGGAGTTTGCAGTCTACATATCCGGTAAAGAAAAAGTACCTGCACACAAAGGTCACCAACTAGGACTGAATATTTTCTGCTACACATGTAAGGTCATCAGCTCTATAATCCAATTGGGATAATCAGATTCATCAGACCATGTGTGGTGTGTAGGTGTTCTTCTTGACTGATGGAGGTGGTTGCATATATAATGATCAAAGAAGAAACTCAATTCAAGCTGAAATTGCAGTTTGTCAACAAGGTATACTGGAGCTCTTCTTCATGCTGTTCCTCTTTATGTGAAACCAGGAAACCATGGATCAATGGAATTGCGATTACTGGAGAATGGTTGGTGGGGCCAAAGCACTTGAGCCTTCAAAGCCCAAAGCTATTTTGGATTTCCGTGAAAGATTGTCATGTGTGTTTAGGGGTTGGGAGATGAATGGAGAAAATGGTTCACATACAATGTATGTGGGTATTTGGCAGGTCAATTGCAGGGCATAGTGACAGAAGTGCAAGCAGTTCTGCATGAACCCAGCCCTATTTCCCTGATCAAAGCCGCAAATCTCTGGGTCTTCACATACGGTGAATTCAAGTGAGTAATTTATATCACAAAGCATTTGGTAAAGGTCTTGTAAATCTTTGTGTTTGCATCAGTATGGCTGATAATATACAAGTCATTTACAGGTATTGTTGGCATTCAATCTCCTATAGGAGATGGTTGGACCACTTCAGAAAAGAATGAAAGGAAAGATGGTGTGCACCCATGGGAACAGGAAGACAATTTATGCCCTGTGGGGAATGTTATGGTCAAATAGTATGTACTATTAATGTTCAGGAAAAACCGTGGAATATGACTTACTACAGAGGTGGTCAGCATGAATGTGAACTAAGTGTATGATGGGGTTGTGTGCATCAGTAATGTTGAGGAAGCTGTGCGAAAGCAGAAGGATGCTGGTGTAGATGGGGTAATTGTAGATCAAGTGCTGGAAATAGTGAAGTTGGAGCATCAACTGGAGGACCAGCACTAGCCAATCTCTTCATCTTACTCCACAACATCAAGTCACACTGCCATCCTACCAGTGTTCTGAAATGTAAAAGGCAACCTAGTGTCGTATTCTTCTTCTCCTGCCCACAGCCTAAGTACACCATACCTGTAAACCATTCGAGGTGTAACTAACTACAGTAGCAACAACCCATTTAAAGTTTTTGCAATCCTAACATCCAGTTGCTTGACAGACAAAGGCCAAAACGAAGTTTCAAATTTTTTTTTACACCATTTCATCTCAGTTTTAGTAAGAGAATGAACAATTTTTGACATCTCATGATCCCATGCAGATGAGGGTGGTCCTGAAAGCAAAGCCCGCCTCAAAAGTATCGTGCCCATTGCACCCCAAGGAGAAGTGAGTAACCTCCCTCTCTTACTCAAAGAACTTGTTACAGCCAAATCTGTGTCCAGTAAAAGCATTCTGGAGATAAAGATGCATTTTTTTTTTACCCAGTACAGCCAAATTCCTTCTTGTAGGTAAACCATGTATTGAGTACAGATTCAGTTCTATGTTCACCTTCAAAATACAAAGACAATAATGAAAGGGTATTTGACATGGACGACCAACTATGTTGAGTTTGAAAACAATGAAAGTGACCTAGTACATGTTCTTTTGCATTTCATTATTATCACACATCACTGCAACAAAATGCATCCCTACACCTCAATTGATTTCATTGGATCCTGAGTGGATTCACAGATCACACTGAATGGGACCAAGTGAGGATGCATTGAACTCATTCGTCCACTTAACAAGGATTAGTGCATTGCACCCACATTTTGTAATAGTGCATGGTTTTATGTTTTAGTTTCATTCCTCTCAAACATAATATCAAAGTCCTATATCATAGTCCTATTGGATTTGGCAATAGTTTAATTTATTATCTTTCAAATAGTCAATCTTTTGAAAAATTTGATTCTCAAGTGTTGAAATTTTGAATTCTTGAAAAATTTCCTTGTGTTTTGGAAATCGAAAGGGTCATATTAAACTATACTTACTAGCATGTTATTCATCTTTTGTCTTTTTCTTTTGCATCATTGTCATTGTTGTTGCATGCACGTTGCTTGATCCGTAATATGGCCTTGAGCTTTGATGGATAATGGTATACTCTGTTGCTTGATCTATAACATGGCTTTAAACATTGGTGGATAATGGGATACTCTAGATGCAAGGGTTTTGACCGATAATAATAGCCATGTGCTTTTGTGGATAATGAGTTACTCTAGGTGCAAATGAATGGTAAATATCATTTGAATGTAGAAATCAAGGTCTTAAACTTGTCCTTTTGAAAACACATTGCATTGAAAATCACCACTTGAAGCTCTCAACTTAGTATCATCAATAAGTCACAAATTTTTCATGCATCTTCCAACAATTTGCTTATGCTTTCTAAAGCCACAAGATGAGTAAGCCACAAGATGAGTTAGAAGGTGACAAACAAGCCGTTTAAAATGTAATGAATAGTTGTGGTATATTAAAATGGATGAAAGAGATTGATTTCTTCATTCATGTTGAAAATATTATTAAGAAAACTTCATGATGTAGGCCAAAAATATTGGGAGATTATTTGCCATGGAATTTGCCAGAACTTTGTCTGGTAGTATGCTGAGGAGGTTGTTGCAAAGGTTGAAAGTTGAAATTGTATACACAAATGTTAGGGTTTGTTCAACCCTCAGTATATTCAGAGAAGCAGGTGTTAAAAGAGCTCCTAAAAGCTCCAAACTTTTGTTGAAAGTTCATTGCAATTTGCATGTCTTTTGCATGTGGCAGCCACATGCAAAAGACATGCAAAATCCATATAACATGTAGG
The DNA here is from genome assembly GCA_963920785.1 of Sphagnum contortum. NCBI lineage: Eukaryota > Viridiplantae > Streptophyta > Sphagnopsida > Sphagnales > Sphagnaceae > Sphagnum > Sphagnum contortum. The sequence continues at coordinate 3,896,817 of OY987284.1, read as the reverse complement.
TACGTTTCCACCAAGGCAGCTCTTAAAAAACAATTCAAGGGACGAATTTGAACAATCTTATTGATCACAAAGGGCTTTTTTTCACCCAAACCCACAAGCCTATTCCACAGACCTTGTATATTCGTGTCTATATTTTCTAGACTAAAACTACAACCCTTTTCTGTATGTATACAGACAGGGTTGAAAAAAATTGGTAGGTAACAAAAATTGAGATGATTGTGTACACTCTACTTCTCAGAGGTTTCCAAATCTCTTGCTTCTGCAGCCTCTTGTGGGCATATGCACTGACACAGGCCTTCTCCAGCCTCAGCTTCTTGCACAGAACTCTCAACTGCGAAGTTTCAATAGTTCAAGGCTCTCAAGCGGCCACTCAATAACCTTCCAGCTAGCAATTTTGGAAAGCAGGCATCGAAAAATCTGCTCTCCTGAACATGAATTGGACATGTCGCCAATGCCAGATCATAACAAAGAGGCGTAATTCGGTTCCGACCAGAATGCAGAAGGATCAGTAGAATCATCAGCTGAGAGTTGAGGATTGAAGACCTGAGATTCTTCAAAATCAGGGAGAGGAGGAAGATCTACAAAAAGCATGTCTTCTAGTTCCCTGATCATTTCAGAATCCCAGATGCTTAAATCCACTTCACTGTTTTGCTCCTCTTGCTGCAGGTGGGTAGGTGGCGCTGACTCCTCAGTGTATCCGATATCGTCAAGCTTCACCGAAGTCGCTAACTCTTGCTGAACAAACGGTCCTGATTCTCCAGTACAATATGATTCCATATTTTCAAGTTTCACCGGAGCTGTTGCAGCAGCTTTACCCAACATAGAGATCTCCTCGCCGCCCCGAGACGTTGGACTTATGGATCCTTGAGACTCGGCTTCTGAAACCCTAATTGGCGCAGACCCATATTCAATGTGATTGAGCTGCGCGCCAAGTGAGACAGCAACGGGTTTGGCCATCGACAATGGAGTGCACGGCTCCGCCGCTGCAGCGGCAGCCGCAGCTTGGATATCTTTGGGAGAATCGCACTTGGGGAGCGTGAGGGAGGGAGAGTTGGGGAAATTCATTGGCGCCGATGGACCTCTCAAGCAAACGACAGCAGCATCGTAAGCACGTGCCGCCATCTCTGCCGTGGGAAAGGAGCCGAGCCAAATCTTGGACCTCTTATTAGGCTCTCTGATTTCCGATACCCATTTCCCCCACTGCCTCATGCGCACTCCCCTGTAGGGCGAAGACGAAGAAGGTTTGGGACTCGCGGCTGCTGTAGCGATCATATTGCCAGCATGCTTGTGAACTCCTTCCAGCTCCTTCTTCACAGGCCCCAGTAGTTTCGCCCTACGCCTACTCGCTGCTGCTTGCGTCCTTTGCTTCTCGACCATCTACTAGGCTTTTCCTCTCCCCGAGCGACTCACAAAACTCGAAAACTATCACCCGGGTACCCGGCGAGCACGTCAAAGCGCTCAAAGCTTTGCTACACCACCCCCACTCCTCCTCTTTTACTACACTTGAAAAGCCTAAAACCTCACGAAATTCAAGTCTCGCTGAGAAATACCCAAAATCTATACAAGAAAGAAATCTCAAAAATAAGATTACTTGAATCACAAGCAAAATCCACGAGTCGAATTCCTCTGCAAAAACATGTAAAGAAAAGAAAAAAGAAAAAAAATAAATAAGGCACTCGCTTGTTCGATGGCTGGCTAGACCCTTCTACCACGCAACTTCTGGAAGCTTCCAGAAATGTATCTGTATGGAGATCGACGTCGACAACTACAATCAACAATGATGAGAGAAAAGAATATGGCACACGAAAGCAGGAAACCGCAAATGAGGCCACAAGTCTGAGTCGTTGCCTGTATTTATAGTCGACCAACGAGAGAAGATGGAAAGGAAGCTTACGCGGGATGTCCTCAGTGCGGCAGCTGTCGCAGAAGAGCAGCAGCGCAAATAGAAACTCTGCGAGGGTTCGGAAGGAAGAGCGGATATGTGAAATTCGCTGCTGAAGAATGCGCGATTGACACGCCTCTCCTTATACACGTATTTATACGTGTATTCCCTACGCCCACTCGTTATGTGTATTATACATTATCCTACCCTCTTGTGCGTTGACGCGTGTACCGCCCCTTCAACGTACCTTTGCCTTCCTACCTATCTGGCAAATCCTTTTGCACTGGGAATAATGTACACCTCACTAGGTAGGCTACCAGGGTTTTTTTGTGGCGAGGATCCCCAGCATTAATTAGCAATAAATGGCAACTGTCCGTCCTACGTGGGCTGTGGCATTTTTACAAAAGTGCTGTTATAAGTGGCGACCTAGGAAGTGCCTTGGTCTAGTTGTGGCTAATTTAACTATTTTGTTTCAAAACTGGCGAAACAAAATCCATGAAAATCACAAAAGTTTCGTGTGTTTTTTTTTTTCATTTTCTGAAAAAAATAAAATCGTCAAGCTTCGAATTCGCCAGGAAAAAAAAAACACATTGCTCCCCACCATGCCAACTTGGAAACTAACTATTATTATTTTTAAAAAATAAATTCTCCAAAAGAAAAATTTAAATAACAAAATATTGAACCTTCTCAAAAAATTCAAAAATATCAAAATGATTTTTTTTAAAAATAAAATAATTATTCAACAGACACAAGCTGCCAAGGTACTGGGGGTATTATAAACTTTTCATTTACCCTATTTTGATGTGTTTATTGTGTTGGCTGCACTTAGAAGGAGGAGACGATACCGTACTAGCCTGACAGATTCGGCAGTAATACGGAAAAAAAATCAGTGATTAAAAAACAAAAAAGGTTTATTGTCAAAATCTTGAAAATGTGTTTTAATATTTTACTTCAAAATAAGATACTTTGGCTGTCAAATGACTGTGAAATAATAATACCTTTACCAAATATATATTTAAAAATCTTTGACTTTGTCAAATTTTAGATAATATAATTAAATATTCGGCAAAAAAGGTGCCGAATCTCAAGGGCTGACTAAGGTACTTACTGAAGGGAATATGATATAGTTTTTTTTTGGGTCCCAAAATTTGAGGAAGGTTCACCAGGTGTTACTCTGAGTTCATTTTTTGAGAAATTTATGGATCATTTGCTAGTTTTTCAACTGTTCCTGCTGGTTTGAAGGTTGAAGGGGTAGAGCCATTATGTGATGAGCGGCTAGTTTCTTTTGCCTTCTCCTTTTGTGTGTTACCTATGGATGTGTCTGACTTTCGTTTAATTGGTCTTGCCTACCAAGGCAACGATATTGTGTTTAGATTCATTGTAGAGCATAGTAGCTTAAGGGATTTTGGTCCCAAGGTAATAGCCTGGTCTATTTCTATATGATGATATTTTGTCTTGTGTTGAAACTTGAGATTAGTTATAGAGTTATAATATCTTGAAGGATTTTGGTTTCTTTTAGAGGATTTTTTGAAGATTATGTTTTGGCATGGTGAAATATTTGAGTCTCCACAATTCTTCATTTGCCTTAAGATACTTTTTTAATGTAAATGGCAAGGCCACAGTGTGACACACCCCTTGTTTAAATTGGCAAAACCTAGAACCATCTTCTTCTTTTTGTTTCTAATATTATTTGCCCTCTTTTTCAATGTTCATCTGGCTCGAAAAAACTGGTGAATATTTTCCCTAATAATGAGCAAAATTAGTCAAATGTGCAATAGAAAAACCAAAAATGTGCAAAAATTTCCCAAATTTTTGTCCCAAAAAAATCAGTGGTCTCGATGCTCACGTGGAGGTGTCCAGGCACCTGAGTAGTGGCACGTTGGTCACATCTAAACCGTACGTGCCAAAAAGACATACAAGGTTTTCTGAAAATGTGTGGAAAAGAAGTAAGGAAAAGAAAAAGAAGAAAGTGCACAGAAACTACTCTGACTACCTCATTTGGTTCATTATCCTATGACGTGGAAGGGGGGCCAAATGGCGACAACAATGCTTGGACAGCTTTTTCATGGGCTGCATTAACACGTGCCATAGAGTCTTTAGATTTACAACAGCCTTACTCACACTTGATGAGCTTTTGTCCCAGTTGGCTCCATCTGGTTGGCTGATTAAGGAGCCCACTGGCCTTTTTGCGCCACACCATGGAAAATGTAGTTGACTCCCAATAAAAGAAAGAGTGGAAAAAGAGTTTAAGGAGTTGGCTTCTTAGATACAAACAAAATCATATCAAATCCAAGTTTATCCAACTTTTGTGTCCAGAAACAGACAAATGCACACATGTGAACAGGACACAATAATAAAGTTATCCACAAAGTCACTCTGTCTTTAGGCCCTAGTTCCAACCTCTAATCCCTGTTTCATCCCCAATTCGAGGGCAGGTGTAATTTGAACGAAAAATTGTAGCATTTCATGATACAAATTCTCACAAGGGTATGAAGGATATCAGTGAATACGTAGGACAAGCAAATCCAAAACAGGGGGGGTGAAATTCCTGTGAGACCGAATTTTGCGGATTTTGGTGAGAGAACTAATTTGGTCCCCTCTTTTGTTCATGTCTACTGTTTTCATCCTGATTTCTCGTTCCATCTCCAGTTTGGGCGAAACTGTTGCTCTGTAGCCCCAATCATACCTCTCTTAAATATCAATAGCCAGCTCTTTCCAGCCTGCTTTTTTCAAACATACTTTACATAGATTGTACAGCAGGATTGACACCCTGAGGCTTTTGTATACTGTGATTGTAAAGCATGATGATGAATCACGAAGCTTTTTAGCTGTTGGTTCTGTCTTGTAATGAAAATTACAGTTGCTGCTGTGTGATGCTGACAACGTTTTCAAAGCAGAGATTACATAATAAAATACCAAGCAATATTGTTAGAAACAGCTGAACTCATCATTATCAACTTTGACCTGCCAGATGTCCCACAAAACGGTTTTGCAAAGCTGATTCTTCACACATTACACCTGTGAGGAATTATCTGCAACAGCAGCAGGCAGTGGCGGTAGCAGCTGCCTCTAAAGATGGAAAAGAATCATTTTTCATGTTTGCTGTATTTTGACTTTTGGAACTGTGTGCTTTGAAAAAAGATGCCTTTTCAAAGGTGCAGTATTAGGAAGGATAGGGTCAAACAATTCAGGGTGTATAGATGATAAACTAAAATCTTGTCTCCACCTTAAATGCTGTCAGATATGAATAGGAATCTCACTCTAGAAGAAGGTACTCCACCACCTGCAAGAACAATGACTGCAGCATTTTGGCAAGTGAGGAAAGATGAGGAATGGTGACTAAAACTAGATTACTAGAGGAATGCTGACTGTCAGCTGCACCAAGCAAACTAAATTAACAAGAACCTTGTGAAGAACCACTGTCTTCTATAGAGGATGCAAAACTGCTATGTTCATGACCCTGAGTGAAACTCAGCACTAGTCTCCTGTGGTGCAACTTCCTCACCAGATCAAGACTACCAAGGCTTGTAATGAAAAGCTCAGATGATGTACATGAAGATTGTGAAATATTGTTAAGCACGCCGCTTGCTAAGACGCCATGAGTTTGGTTCATGGTAACGATCATAGAGGGGTTCGATGCGCTCTTGTCGTTTCCTCTTGCTTAATTTAGTGGGATCAGCAACCTTGAAAAACCTTGGTGCCAACTCAACAAGCCACTTAGGATCCATCAAGGTAACCTCACGCATGTACTCCTTTGTGGTCATGACTAACTCATGATAGATGACCCAGTCAGGCTGCCGCTGGAACAGTGCACTGCTAGGATGAATATAGACTGGTTGATTCTCCACCAATGTGCGGTAACCCTCTTGTGGGTCCTTGCGTGCAGCATGGAAGAAGAAACCAGCAGCTATTGCCTTGCGTATGCGTGTGAAGTTCTTGCCTGCGCTCACCACATCCAGCTTGTACCTGAATCCACAAACAGGCCCAATCCAAGTCAAACAACAGTAAAATAAGGACTATGTGCTTTTGTCAACTACCAGGTTTCAGCTCTTGATGCCACTTCTCTCACATTATGACAAATAGAAGAGTTGACAATATCTTATCACCCCAGGCCTGCTAGTAAGATCAGTTGAAACACTTTAGGACAAGCATTAAAAGATACTTCAGCGCTGCTTATTGTGAACTCTCCTCTCACATGATGATGAACAAGTCAATGGGATTGTGACTCAAGCTGCAAAAGCTTGTGAGGGTAAAGCCCCATTTCAATTTGCCTGCCCCTGTACAAGCAACCATCTAAGCCAAAGGCATAGAAACTCTAACTTGAGGGTAGTAGCTGGCTCATCCTGGACCATGAACATATCTCTGAGCAACTATATTCAAACATTACTATGAACTACATTGCAGTCCTCTTGTTACAGGAACTGATAATTCAAGAGCAGAAGTACAACTGTGCACAAATGTATTGCTTCAATACCTGTCCATGACGGTGAGCAGCTGCTTCCGCACATCCTGTGCTCTCCGCAGTGACCGGGACTGCACAAAGTTCTCGAAACACCACGGACCTGAAAAGTTTTTGGCCTTCCAAGCCTCATACACTGCCAACAATGTCAAGTGATCACCTTCAATTTGGAAGAACTTTGCCTTCTTTTGGTCTGCCTGTGCTTGTTTCTCCCGTGGGCGATAGAAGATATTCTGGGCTTGTAGCATAGAGATGATTGTAAGAATTTCATCACTGCATCCCAAGTCCACACTGGCCAGCAGCATTTTTGATTGAGGTGGCTCCAAAGGAAACTCAGCCATTTTTCTTCCCAATTTAGTCAAAAGGCCCTCCTCGTCTAGTGCTCCAAGACTGTACAGCTGTTCCATAGCTGATATGAGTGCCTGCGGGGGAGGAGGGTCCATAAAATCAAAGGAGAGGAGATCATTGATCCCCATAGCTTTCATTTGCAGCGTTGTAGATCCCAAGTTTATTCTTTGGATTTCTGGCACAGTTGTGGGCAGCATCTCATTGCGGTATGCACTCTCTGTGTACAGTCGATAACACTTGCCAGGTCCAGTTCTACCTGCTCGACCTGCTCTTTGGCGTGCTGATGCTTGTGAAATGGGAGTGATGACCAAGGAATCAAGTCCAAGCTTTGGATTGTATACATTTTGCTTTGCAAAGCCAGGGTCCACAACATAGTAAATTCCATCAATCGTAAGAGATGCCTCTGCAATATTGGTGGCCACCACCACCTTTCTTGTTCCAGGAGGTGGTGGCTCAAAAATACGAGTCTGCATCTCACTTGGAAGAGCACTGTAGACAGGCAAGATGATCAGCTCTGGCACATTTGGACCCAATCCCTTAATTCTCTCATACAGAATCTGACAGGCTGTATCGATCTCCTCCTGCCCTGTCAAGAAAAGCAGAATATCCCCCTCAGGCTCAGTGAGGTGGATCTGCATCACAGTAATGAGGGCAGCATCAAGATAATCAGTCTCAGGTTGCTTTGTGTAGAGGATCTCCACTGGGAAAGTCCGTCCAGGGATGGTGAAGATGGGGCAATTGAAGAAATAACCAGAAAATTTCTCTGCGTTTAGTGTTGCTGAAGTGACAATGAGCCTTAGATCAGGCCTCCGCTTCACAAGCCCCTTCAAAAGGCCAAACAACACATCTGTATGAATTGTCCGTTCATGAGCCTCGTCCAGCATGATCACAGAATACGAAACAAGCTGCTCATCAACTAAAATCTCTCGGAGCAACATTCCATCTGTCATATACTTGATCACTGTCTCAGGTCCTGTGCAGTCCTCAAACCGAATTGCATAACCGACCTCCTCACCAAGACGACAGCCAAATTCCTCAGCAACTCTTTTGGCCACTGACATTGCTGCCACACGCCGAGGTTGTGTGCATCCTATTTTGCCCCTAGTTGTGTATCCAGCTTCTGCCAAATACTGTGTCATCTGTGTTGTCTTCCCTGAGCCTGTCTCTCCAATGACCACCAGCACCTGGTTGTCATTTACAGCCTTGATGAGCTCATTCTTTAGCTTGTAAATAGGCAAACTCTGTCGCTGCTCCTGGATTGAAAGTTTTGAGCGTTGCCCAAATGTGGGAGCCTTGCCAAATGCATCCTTCTTCCACTCTGGCATGTCATAGGCTGAGAGCCCCACTCCACGAAGCTCCTGAGCCAAATGCCTCTCACCAGTCTCAGGCATGGGATCCTCCCATGGTCTGTTAAGATCCTTGGGTATTGAATCCAGCATGGTCCGCTGCTGCTGTTCCCGCAGCTCCCTCCTCTCTTTTGCCAGTGCTGACTGAGTCATAGCAGCTCGCTGTAAGGAGCCATCAGGGTTCTTCACAATTTTGACAGGGGATACATCAATGGAATATCGTGTCTGGCCCCTGAGAAACGGGGGTTCATCTTCATTGAGCTCGATCTCAAGCTCTTCTTCCCCACCCTCTTCTTGATACAACATGCCACCGCCATCCTCATCATACATGGGATAGTCCCGCACATCCAGCACCCCTGATGCAATCAATTGCTTAGCCTCCCACCGCTCTGGTGAGCTCATCCTCTTCATAGGCCTTCTGGCTGAGACATTCTCATCTTCCTCAACTATGGTTATTCCTGACAAACCCTTCCTTGTGACAGGGGCCAGGCTGGAGCTGGATGGATTGGTGCGCAGGTTCTCCTCCTCAATGCTGGGTTTTTTCATGGGAAGCAAATCTTGGCCAGTCTTCTGGTCGACATCGCGCATGGAGAGGCTCATTTTCTTCTCACCAATTGAGATCACCTTTACCCAGACCTCCTGATCCCGCTCCACGGCATCTTTGGCATTTGCAACCCTGCGAGATGCAATATGATACACATGTACAAGTCCCTCTTTTCTCTCTCTCACTCCTTTCAGTTGAACAAAGCAGCCATAGTCCATTATCCGTGAAACCCTTCCCTTGTATATTCCAAACAGCTCAGGCTCATCGACCACCTCTGTGCGGCCAGCTCCATTGGTCCTCGTTTGACCTCCCCTTTCTCTCCCCCCATGATCGTCATTATTGTCCCTGCCCCCGTCACTCTCTCTCCATTTCTCACCGCCGTCTCGTTGATGCCGTGCACTTCCTTGCGCTGGATCTCTATCGCGGCCCCTGTCTCTATCACTCAACCTTACTCGTTCTTCATTCCCCTCATGTTCCCTTCCTCTACCATGTCGATACCTTTGATCTATGTCGTCTTTGTCCCCTCTACCTCCCACACCATCCCTAACCCTAATTCCATCTCTCTCACTCCCGCTTTCCCTCTCTCTCCCCCTTTCTCGCTCCCTGTCCCTGTCCCTTCCTTTATCCTTGTCCCTCACACTGTGTCTACGTCTATCCCTTAGTTCATCGTCCTCCCCCTGATTTTCTTTTTCACCCCTCTCTCTCCCATTCCTATGCGCATCTCTCCTTCCGCCATCAACCCGATCTCGAACTACGACTCCCTCTGCGGTAAGCTCTTCTTCCAACTCTTTCACGCGCGTTCGGTTGTCAGGAACGGATAGTCCCGGGAAGGCCGACTTCTTCTCGTCTTTGTCCCCGTCTAAACCCTTGAGCTTCTCCCGCTCCGCCTTACTCTTCGGGGGCAGAATAGCGTGGATGATGGTCAGCAACGTCTTGACGAAGTACTCAGGGATCTCGGCGCCATTCTTCTTCAGCGCCTGGTCGAAAGCCTCGACCGTGTCACTACGCTGAGCGATGTCGATGATAAACTCAGCTAAGGTTTTATCAGAGCATCCGATGTGCGCTTCAAGCTCCGTGCAAACCTTGGAAACCAGCGACAAATACTCCAACTTCTTCAAACCCGAATCCATTCTAACCTGCTACTCTACAACCTTGCATGCATTTATCCTACGACCTCGCGTGCATCCTCTCTCTCTATCTCTCTGGTGGGACAATACCCGCTCCTCTTTCTTGACGCCAAAACCACAGATCTCAGAGCCCTAACCCTAACCCTACCTGTTTCATCCCAGTTCTCGCATCCCAGTTCTCGCGTTCAGTGCTTTTCCTTCCCTGCTTAGCATTCATGATTCTCTGCTTTCCTTCTCTTTCTGAAAATTCCGTTCCTGCTGCCTTCCTTCTCCAAAGAGACAATTGACAGCCCTAAACCTTCAAAGAGTATGAGAATGGGTTTGGAGATTGGACTAGAGTTGGTCGGTGTTTTTCTAATTTTAATTATTTTATTTTAAAATAAATAATAATTAGTTTTAAAATAAATTTATAATGTTTTATAAAAGGAAATTAATAATATTTTATAATTAGGCACTATATACTAAAATAATGAAGCTAGTGTGCTTGAGAGTTTTTTTTCAGATTTTTGGTATGGTAGGTAAATATTTTTCAGAGTTTTTGGCAGATCCAAAAATGATTTATTAATGCCTAACCAGCCTAGATATTACAAGTACTTAATTTTGAGGATTTGATGTTGGTACAAAAAAAACTTCTTATATATTCCAAAAAATTCTCTAGTTTCCTTCACAAAATGTTTCTCTTTGAATTTTTTTTGGTTGAAAATTTCAACATTTGTACAAACAATAAAATTAGTATACACTAGGAAAATATATAACCCACCTTTGGACCATTGTTGGACTAATCATTTTTTCAATAACTGGCCAATATTAATTTTGAACCTGTAAATTTGCAAAGAAGAGGTATATTTGTCTCCACAACCCCCCCCACCCCCCCCCAAGATTGATTTTGATTGGCCAAGGTGGTAATATTTAAATAATTTCTCACTTTATATTGTCCAACTTGGGCTTTGTGTTGTTACTTACTACCAATGATGATCACTTGACAAGAAAATTGAATTGAAAATTGTGAAATATAAGTTTCATCCAAATGAAAATGTTAAATGACATTGCATGCAACTTGAAGAAACTTGAATTCAAATTAGGAATCTTGATTGAATTCAATAGAATTTATATGTAAATTCAATTGGATTCATATTGAATTGAAAAAAATTGGTGCAAGAAAATATTGAAAATGTGCTTGTGACTATGATGTTGAAAAAATTAAAATAACAAACACATATTTAAAAATACAGCTTTTCATTCCTCTTTGCTTGAGAATTGGTGAAGTGGACAACTTATGGAACTTAGAACTAAATCAATTCCAATAAATCATCACCACTAAAAAAAACATTCATGAACTTATGAGTGGGGTTGGGGAAACAATTAACACTCTCTGTTGGATGCAACGCCATAAACATTCATCCATGCTTAAACAAGGGGCAAGTCACACTGTGGGGCCTTGCCATTTACATAAAAAAGCATCTTAAGGCAAAAGAAGAATTACAGAAACTCAAATATTTCAACATGCAAAAATATAATCTTCAAAAGGTACTCTAAAAGAAACCAAAATCCTTCAAGATGTTATAACTCTATAACTAATCTCAAGTTTCAACACAAGCCAAAATATCATCTTTACAAAATCCTCATATAAAAATAGACCTATTATTACCTAGGGGCCTATAAAAATCCCTTAAGCTACTATACTCTATAATGAATCTAAACACAATATCCAATAAAGGGCATGGGTAAACTTGCTATAAGGCCTAGGAAGAACTAACCCTATACAATATAGAGTGATTGTTGTTAATCAGTTGAAGGGGGGATTTTATTCAAGATTTTATTATTTTTTTTGGGGTGATGAACCTGGTTGACCTGATCCATCACCTCAAAAGAACACACACACTCTTAGCAAACTTCCAAAATAGAACATGTCCACATGGTTCACATATGTAAATTCACAAAGATTTCTAGTTGTTTGCCATGCCCTCAACCCCAACCCCACGAAGAAAGAGAAACAAATTACACTTGTTTTTCTTGCACCCATCACAAAAGAGAAAAGAAAAAATCTCAAAACCCCCATACTCCCCAAAAGAGAAGAGTCTAAGCCTTTTGCACTCATATTGGCTCACATCATTGGCTAAGGAAATTTTCTTGTTCTCACTTTGTTCAGCACTATTTTGGCCTCCCCTAATGGCAGGGAGCAGAAACTGTCCATATGAACTGGGGTACTTATTTTGTTTCATATTAATTAGTTGTGAGGCTCCCCAAAATAAAAGATTCTATGGAAGATGGAGTGCCTCCCCCTTTGGCCCATCTATGTAGGTGACAAAACATATGAGATTATAGCGAGGTGCTATTGGGAACACCCTTGGAGAACACATTGAGAACTTAAGAAATATATTGAGAACCTGATGGGAACTCATTGGGAACTTGAAGGGAACATGTTGGGAACAAAGGAAAATGAAAAGAATCCCCCCCCCCTCCCCCTCCGCAGTTATCCTCTTGTTCCCATCAATAACCCATCAAAATCCTTTGGTTCTCATCAACTTCCCAAAGAATTCCCATAAAATTCCTCTTGTTATCATCAAGTTCGCATCAAATTCCTTTTGTTCCCATTGCTATGGAAGATAGGCAGGTGAGCACAAAGGTGAATGGTGAGACTCATGAAAGACTGAGGCTGAGTGTTAAGACCAAGAGTTTAGTAATGATCTTCTCGCCATTGCACATAATGCCAACTTCTGTAGTCGTCATGGTGTTAGATAGAAACATTTTCTTCTTTTACGAACCTTTTTTTCATGCACTATTGGACTGTACCTATTGGTAGATTCAGTTTAATCCTGAAGTAGGGCAACCTGTATTTCCATCACTCACAAGACTTACTTGCAGAACTTACATGCAGACAACATAGTTTCCCATCTCTCATGTAAATTTAATCGAGCTATTGTGGTGCAGGCTTTTAATATCTTCTATAATATTCTAGCTACTTTCAATAAATTGTACCATATGTTCTCCCTTGCTCACTCACTCCCTTTTTCGTTACATCTCTATCCGTTTATGCATTGAACCATTAGATTAAGCAAAGTAACCAAGGCTACAAATCAAGGTTCTCGATAGGTGGTATTCCGTAACACTTTTGTTGGTGGATATCCAAGGGGAAATGCTTTTGCAAACAAATCGGCCACATGTTGTAAAAATTATCACAAAAAGCTCAAAACATACTCAAAACATTTAACGTTTTGCAAGATTGGCCCATGTAAAGAACCATGCTTAGAAAACCATGTTTCAAGAATAGGGACTCATATCAACAATAGTCCTTGTGACTGAATGCAAAGGTAAATGATTCCATGGTTAATGACTCCCTTCCTTTCTGAAATGTCTTTGGAGAATGCAATGAGGTTGTTGGGGGTTAGAGAAAGTGTTTCCTTTGAAGAGATTCTTATGACCAAGAAAACAATGTGCTGGAAAATCTATGGATAATCTTATCAAGGTGAATTCAATTTTTCAAGTCCTACACACTATAATGAAAATATCAAATACAAGTCATTTCCTCCTTTGTATGTTGTTGATTTGTCTATCACGTTCCAAGAAGTGAAACAAATGAAAGCAACCCCACTAACAACTAATGAGATTATGTGCATCAAACAAGTATGATTTCCTTGGAAATTTTTTTTTGTAGGGATGTCCAAGCAAAAATTGGGGATCTTAAGAGATTTTGGGTGTAGATTGGGTTTCATTGAGACCATGTTGAAAAGTTTGGAAATTGTGTGATCATTTTGACACTCTTTTATAGGCACCTTTATGTTTTCCAAAAAGTTTATGAAAGTTGTTCTAGAAACAAAACTATAAGAAAAAATATTTTTATGTCATAGGTTCTGAGGATCTATGACAACTAAGAAGATGCTTGGAAGTTTTGCCTTCCATATTCATTACACCATGTGTTTCTAGTTTTTAGAAGACCAAAATGGACTATTGGGTGATTGCAAAGTAAAATGGACCAATTTCGACGGATAAATAGTCCATAAAAAGTCCATTTGGTACTGTTAAAATTGTAGTTTATTATGATATCATTATTTAAGTGGGGGATTAAATGCGGTTAATGAGATAATAAAGATTATGTGAATAAAAACCCAACTTCATAATTCTTTAACATGCATGTTAAAGAGAAAAAAAATTGAAATCCATCAAAAAATGAATATGATATGGAAATTTGAAAATAATGTCCATTTTAAAAGAAATAAAAATCCATGTCTTCTTTGGGGTTAAATTTTTTCTAACAATTTTTTTACATCTATGTCATTTTTTCCTTAATATGTCATATATTGAGTCCCTATAAAATAACTTAAGCAAAATCCATAAACAAAAATGTATTTGTATCAAGCCATAGACAAAAGACTAGTTCGTATTTTTCAACTTCAAAAGTTCAATATTCTATATTTGAAGAATACATGTTATAATTTTTTATGTAGATTTTTTCTTATTCAAGTTGAGAATCTTAATTCAATGGAAATTTTGGCATAATGATGATTTTATGGCATGTTAATGACATGTTTATGCATGACACTCTATAAAAACCTACAATGTGACGCAAAAAGCGGTCCACCTTAATTTGCACCCACCCTTTTAATGCAGTGATGTTAACAACCATTGTGTGCCTTGAAAACCCATATGAGGTTCCCACTTCTACATTGTGTTGGTCCACATTTCAAATAGTTGAATTAGCTCCCGGTTTGCTGTCAATTAAACTACAAGTCTCAATGGTCATGTGTTCATGATTTCTTAATGTTGGCAAATTTCATATCAACCCAAAGCTCAATAAGGCCCTACCACGAAGTTTGCAACCTTTTAAGTCAAGGTCAAGCATTAAAACACCCATTTCTCTCACTTCAAATGCATCAACCTTGAAGGTTAAAGCCACCACATTGTCAGTATTGGAAAAGTGGAATGCTACCGAAAACCCTTTGAGTTCATAGAATATTCCTAGTTGTGGTGATAAACCTCTTGGGCAACAAGGCACAAGATCATGAAGTTTAGAGTTTGAACCTATGATTGAACATTCATTTCATTGTAACTTGACACCCACTTGTTTGGTTATTAAAATTGAAGCTACAAATGAAAATCTACCTTCCAAAAATGCAGAATATAGACATGATGTTCTTACAATTTTGCAAAAACAAACAAGTATTTCACAAATTGTGGAGATGCCCAAATTGACAAGAACTCAAAAATCCTCTAAGGTGAATTTATTATCACATGTTTCATGGCCAATGACCCTAGTTATAACAATTACCATAGAGGAATTTGTGCATCATACATCTTTACAAGTTTTTGATGAAAAAATGGAGCTCCAAACCTATTGTGCAACTTCATCCAAAATATAATGTCTAAGCAATTCTAATATTCTTGATGGAAATATTGCAACTAGTGTTGTTAAATCCAAATTAGCCATGACCTTGTAATTATTAAAACCATGCAAATTTTCTTCATTTCGTTTCAATTTTTTTTCATTTTCTTATTTCTTACCATCACTTCATGTGATTTTTTTTTAGGACACCCCATGTCTTCTATTGTTGGAAAACTCCATCCCACATTTTCCATTTTACATTTCCTTACTTTGATTATTTCAACTTTTAAATGAAATCAATAATTTATCGCTAAACATATTCTTCATATTGTCCTTATGCCTCCTCCTACCAATAGAGGGCACTAGGCCTTAGTGGCTCGTTTTAACTATTTGTGGAGTAGGGAAGGGAATCATCTATTGGTTCCAATGTTTTGTATTGTCAATTCCACTTGTGATGTAAACCAAAGGTGAAAAACACTCTTGTAATTTTAATCAATGGTGAGGAACACTAATTACACCTTGAAATAGACCCGATAGAACCCATTACCACATGTTGGAATGGCATTCACCCCCCTATGGGACCAATTCCATAGTAAATAGAACCCATAAGGCCCCTAAATACTTGTCATAATATCAAGGACAATTTATATTTTATAAGGTCCCTACTAGTGTACATGACCTTATGTATAGGGTAAGGATCCCCATTAAGATTCTCCCTAGATCCATTAAAACCTTGTCCTTCAAAGTGAAATATTTGACCACAAGGCTTGCATTCTATATAAACACCATACAAAAATTTCATGTAGAAATTTTCAAAAATGTAATTGAGATTTGTGATGTGTAAAGTAAAACCTGAAGGTGAAGGGATAATGATCAACTAGGGCCTTAGGACAAGGTAAATGTATTAAAAAATTCTCGTGTGCTTTCTGCATCACACATTATGCATAAAGATGTCATTTCATAAATATGTATGTATGTGTAACTGGAATACAATGAAAAATGTGATTTTAGCCTTTTCATGTTGAACATTTTTCTTAAGTGAACCTTAGAACAAAAGATTGATTGGGTATTCCTCTTTGGGATTAATATGTTTTTTATTTACCAAAAGTTAAAAGGATTCAACCAATGTGGGTATATATATTTTGATATATCCTAGGGTAAAGGTATGTACAAAATTCCAATTTATTTATTTAATGGGTAAGGGTATAATTATGAATTTTTCTTCACATTAGCGTAAGGTCCATGTAAAAAAAGAATTTTAATTTTGGGTAGATGGATAAGGTCCAAGTACCCGTATCACATACTGTTGGTTAGAGTTTTAAAAATGGTAAAGAAAAGATAAATAATTTTATCTTATTTAATAAAACATGGAGTTTTTTTGTCAAATTTTGGAATTTATTTTTAAAAAATTCATAGGCCTAAATCTAATGGGACAATGCACATATGTGAGGTCAAATTACAATAATAAAATTGAATAAATATATTTCAACTTGTTAATTTCTAAACATGCATAAAATGAGAGGCCATTGAGATCAAATTGGATAATATGCCACTTGTTGTGCTAAACAAAAATGAAATTTTAAAAATAAAAAATTTCCATATCAACAAGCTCAACATAGTGATTTAACTGGTTTTCAAATTCATTTTTAAATTAACTTTAACATTCTTAAATTCATAAAGAAAACTTAGCCTCTACAAATGATTCACAATTGAAACGTGGATCATTTGGCCAATTATTCAAAACTAATATATGTTGATTTAAATTTTAGGTTTCAAATTGACATTTATGAAACCTTATCAAAATCCCAACAATATAATTCATTTGATTTGCTTCAATTTGATTTCCCACAATACCTAAGATTTGTTGAATCAAGTATCCACCAATGGGATATTATGTTTCATGTGTTTTCCACCATTTTAATGGATCTTCACAAGATTTTGCAATCAATTGTAGATTTCAAAAACATGTATGTTTTTGTTGCACCTATAATCAAAGAAAATTTGTTAACATTACACATTTGACTTAAATATGTTTTATTAAAATTTATGATTACATAAATTTAAAACTTACGTGTGATTGCAAAAACCAAAAACTTACATGTTCCATGACAATTTGATTTTGAGTCAATCCTACACCAAACACCACCAATTGTTGTTCTTAAGGGCTAAAATTTGATGCGTGTTGTACAAAAGGATAAGTTGAATACAAAAACGGGATTCTAGTTTTAAAATCATGCAATTATATTTTTTTCTATTCTGAAATCATTATTCAAAATAGAAAGATCCTTGAATATAGGATTAAAGCATTAGAACCAACATCATATGAGTTTTTTTTATAATCAAATTGATTTAAACAATCTGTAAATGGCGCAAGCACACAAGTGAATTCTAATCACATTGTTTTTGTTAACAATAATGATTTTGCATCATGTTGAAATGGGGGAATAAAGTTCATTTGAATTTCAAGTTCAAATTTCTTATTGGTCAATTTCACACAAAGGTTAATTGCATTTGCAAGTGCATCAACAACTAGTAACCATGATGTCGATTCAACACACAACTTGATATAATTGGGTTTAGGATTGAAACAATGATTTCTACAATGGCCCAAACTTGTGATGTTGTAATTCTACTTAGTAAAGCTAATGTTTGTTGATTGTTAACAAATATGAATAATAATCTCAAATTTAAATGCCTATTGGAACATTGCCCCTTTGGAGGCAAACTTTGTTTTCATTTATGTGTTTAGTTTCCATTGTCACAAATTGGTAGCCAAACAAGCTTTTGTCCATTTTACCCTTCAATATCCAAATTTTTTGACCATGTTATACAAGTTTTAATTTAAAAATATACAGATTTGATATTCACAGGTTGTAAACCTAGACTTACTTTTTCATCAAAAATGGCATGTTGGCAAGCTTTAGAAAAGGCATGGCCAAACAAACACCTTCAAATGGTGCCAATATCTTCAATTTTTCATAGCTAACAATTTGTTTAAGAAGATTTGTCATTATAGACATATTTGTGCTTTCATCTTCCACATAGCAAATAATTTTGTTAATCAACTTATATTCTAAACAAAGTGTGCAATTGACCATCAAAATAATTATAGTAATGTCATTTTCCTCAAATAGACCAATTGTGACATGTTTAATTTCAAATATAATGTTAAAAATAAATCACAAGGGCAAAAAATCAAGTGGACCTTTGTTCATTTAAAGGTCAAATGTTGTTGTGATAGAAATTACAACATTGACATCATGCTAAACAAACTTTTCAAGTGTGTGCTTCATTATATAAGGCAATACCTCTTTAATTAACGGAAACACCAATCATGGGTCCCTTTGTAATCGCTTCATTGATATGTCTCAATTGTGCTTAAAGGGAATAAACCTTTCACAATAACTAACACCAGATCACTGATAAATTTTATTTTATTTTTCAATTGATTTTTTACATGTTGCATTTTATTAAAAAATGAAAAAATGGATCATGGAAAAGTACCTTTTTCGAGCTTTGGAACTTTGTTTCTCAAAGATATTTGTTTCAATATAACATCATTGTACAATCTCATTAACATACATTTTTAAAATGTCAAAATGTTCAATTTCATAGTGTGTTTTGATGGTTAAAGTTCTATTTTTAGTTTTAGGGTAAAAGATTAATCCTTTCCTACTTCAAGTTTTTGATCCTAAAACATGAACACCCATAGTAATTGAATGATAAAAATACAACAAAAAATTGTTCTATTTCAAGTGACATGGGCTCATCATTAGTTGGTTTGAAAAATACCTAAGGAACAAATTTTTGATCTGACGAAGCCCAAATTCTTGTTTGTTGTTGTAATGTGGCTAATTATTGATTAGACTTAGGAACAAGTTTAGTTATATTAGATCTACCAATCGATGACAAACCAACAATACTAGTTGTGGATGAATGCACATCACCATTTGGAAGGGTGAATTTTTCTAATTTGTTGGGGCTTCAATTCACCATTTCAAGTTGTAGGGAAAAAAATGTATTTAAGCTTTTCCCTCTACAATTTTCTATCTAAAAATCAATTCTCCACATACACACATAGAACATGAGCTATTAGAAACCTTAGCTATTGGGCAAAGACATGGTAAAATATGCCAATGAGGGATTTGTTTTTTGGTAAAAAAAATTTTCAAATTAAACCTTGATACATTATTGAACTCATGAATATTTTAAATTTTAACAATCAATAAGAGGAAGATCTTTGATTCATTACATAATGTTGAAACATTACATATTTTAATATGCATTAAATACGTATCAATGTGAAAAATAATAATATTATATTCATAATCTATCAAAGTTCTCATATAAAAATATTTTGAAAATTTTGAAAACCTAGCTAGTTTATAACATACTTTTCATGCATTTTTCTTATATTAAAATTATTCACAAAATATATGTATCTTACCATAAACTCAATGGAGTGCACCATTGTTTCATAATGAACATTAAAGAACTTTTGAATAGGTCTTTTCATGTTTACGCAATAAATGTGATTGTGATTACATGTGAATTTATTTTTGGGCATACTTTACATGTTTTCATTTTGTTTGCCAACTTGCTTGTTGAAAATTTAATGTTGTTGGTGGTTGTTATTGCTAAGCCTATTGTTGTTAAAACCTAATGAGCCACACACACATCCATGCCCACACGTACATTGAAACCTATTGCTACTATTGAACCTCAGGTTGGAACTTAAACATAAACAATAACACAACCTAAATTTACACACAAAGTAAAAACTTGAACATGAACTTTGAACTTGCACGAATGGGAAACTTGAAAGGAAATTGGAAAAACTTACACACACATACAAATTGGAAAGTTGGTTGTTCGAACTAGAAGCGTGAATCTTAAGCACAAACTGAAGTTAAAAACAAAAAACTTGAGCGTTATGCCCATTTGCACACCTTGCTAGAAACCTTGTTTAATGCACACAATGTAGTTAATTTGAAAGAACACACACATAATTCATCACATTCTTTCTCAATGCTAGACACCTTACACAATGATCACACATAACAATGATGATGATTTTAAGGTTTAGGTGAGAATTACATAATGAAATTTACCCATATTTTGAAAAAATGCCTAGCTTTGGGTATGAATATTTTTGAAATATATGCAAGGTTATGAAACATGTATATTTCTCCAAATTTATATACCTTTGAATATGCATTTGATTAGGGTATATTGATTTTGAAAAAATAAAATAATATAAATAATATACCTTACCTATAACCAGTGAATATATTCAGGTAAATAATATACCCACAAAGATCAGTTTCAAATAAATCTCCTTCAACATTTGAAAGTGTTAAATTTGAATATATATTTTCATATTTTATCAAGAATCAATGTTTAAACCATGCAGTTGATTGAAGTTCCACCCAATGTCCAAGTTCTTTGTCAATTGTTGATAAATTACATGACATGTTGTAGTTATGTAAGGTAGCAAATGTCAAAAATGTTTGAAATTTAGTTGCAAGTCTATATGCAAGGCTTCAGATGTAGAAAACAACAATGACAATGCTGATTTGCTAAACTTAGATGACTTAAGTAGCTTGGATTAGAAGCAAAAAACCATATGTGCAATAACCATGACTAGTCATTGATCCATGTTTCATTTGTAAACATATAATTAACACCAAACATAATGATCCCTACACATTTGAAAAGAACTTTGTTAAAAACTATGCATGACATAAACAAAAAACAACGTCAAAACCAAAAAAAAACCTCATACTTAAATTGTGCAAATAAAGATTGTGTTCAAACTATGTAAAAAAAAAAAATCACAAAACCAAAAATAATATTGTGAGAAAATTTGTGAACAAAAGAATCAAGCAAATAAAGTGTTAAGATAAAAAAAACAGCAAAACTAGGGGAAGATAATTATTATTTGTATATTTCATGGAACATGTAAAATTAAAAAGGTATTTTTCTATGCTATGAAGCAATAATATTTTTAAAAATGTGATGTATTTTAATAATTCAATAATTCTAAGCATCCTACTTATACTTTAGTACATTACATATATAAAAGAATTACATCCAAATTTTTTTACACGTCATTTGGAAAAAAACTCCATGCCAATAAAGTTTTTCCCTATCTCAAACTATGCAAACAAAGAAACAATGTGATATTGAGATTAATGTTGTGAAAATATTTGCAAGCAAACTAACAATGCAAACTTGAAAGAAAAAACAACAAAATTGTACAAAAAGAAAAAAGTTCTATTAATTCAAATAAAATGAAAGTTAAAAGCAAAGATTGAAAAATATAAAAAAGGGAGAAGATGTTACCTCTTGATGTAGGTCTAGATGTGTTTCAAAATGTGATCTCAACATCATGATGGTAGTTCATTTTTGTTTTTGTTTTAGTGTGGATAGCTACAAGAAATTGATATAATGTGGTTAAGATGATGTCAAAAGATATGAACAAAACTATCATCAACCTTTTTTTTATTGGTTATATATAGCCAACAAACCAAAATAAAAAAATCAAAAGTGTTAACATAAAGGTTGCTATGAGGGATGTCCTTAGGCTAGGGATGTCCTTAACATCCTTCTTGGTGTCACTACTAAGGAGATATTTGTTACATTTTTAACCAAAGAAATTTGGTTTAAACTCACCTTTTTCTACTAATCTCCCATAATGCTACTCAACATTTTCCTAGCATTGCCTAACATCTTCATTATGCCCTTATCATCCCTTGACAATTCATTCCTTGGTGGCCTCATTGTCCCCTTGACAATTTCTTGGTGACCTCATTGTCCACCAACATTTTCTTAGTGTTCCCATATTGCCCAAAACCCCCCAAAAAAATAATCCCTTGAAGTTTTTCCCAACATCCTTATTGTGCCTTGAGGCTAGATGAACATTTACAAATGTAAAACACATGTTGAAATCAAAATTACTAGTGAGACCCTATTTGGACATCCTTTTAAGTCTTAAGGATGTCTTGAAAAAGGATGTTGACAACCATGATTAAAATCAAGTGTTTTTCAATAATCAAGATTTGACCAAAATTTAAGAAAATTTGCCAAATTTCTAACTCATAGTTCAAAAAAAAACTTAAAAGGCTGGTTTTAAAATTTGATTTTCATATTTATTTTTAGCCAAATTTGGCTAAATCTTCCTATGGATGATCACCACTTTGGCTACATCACAAAATTGACCTGAAAACAAAACATTGGTTACATGTTATCACATGGCATTGTTATAATGCTGGGGAATGGTTTGCATAATAAGAATGAGAAAATATGGGGTGTTGGATGAAAGGTGTTCAGTGATGGGTGAATTAAAACAAATTAAGATTTCAAGCTTAAAATCTTTGATCATTGCATTTTTGCTGCTGAAATACAAACAAGTTTTGTAAAGCTTTAGCTGACTCACCAATGACATTTTTCATCCCTCAACATGTACTAAAATTGAGGAAGAAATGGGGCTCCAACTAGAGAGGGGTCTAAAGCTAATTTTTTCAAAAAAATTGAAACAAACTATCACTCATCTTCTTCCTGTGTTTTTGGTTGGCGTCCCTCTTTTACTTGTGACATTCAAATTGTTTTTTGTAGCCCTCCAGTTTGTGCATCCAAGGACACAAAATTTGCTCAATTTGGTTAGCTAGTGAGGAAAATATCGGAAAGTGTGTACCCTACCAAACATATTCCTAGGTGCATTTTTGGGGTTGCAAAAGTCATTTTTCTAGGGTTACGGGAAGTGCAAGTGGGACAAATTTAATAATTAAGAAAAGAAAATTTGGGTGGCAGAGTTTAAGGAGGCCACTAGGAGTACTTCAAAACATGGAAGAAGTTCTCATTATTTTGAAGGTAACCACATTATTTAACTCCTTACTTAATTGTGGGATTGAGCGGAGTTGTCCCCTTTGCCTCACACTCTACATTCATTCATCTTCTTTTTTTCATGCCTGTTTCCAAATGGCATTCCTCTGATAGAAAAACCCTCAACCCTAAACAAAAAATGTGGATTTTGTTTTCATCCATCACGGCTTTAATAAAAAAAAAAATGGCATTCTTGTGATGAAAAATTTGGACTTTTTTGTGTTTTTACGTTCATTCTCTCTATTGTCGTCGCTATTCTTGGCAGTTGTTCTCCCTTCACAAGTTCGACGATGATTGCTCTTGGCCAAGCTTTCCCCCTTCTGGTTTTTGACAGTGCGTTTTTGCTGTTCATGGAGATTGTTCATCGTATCTTCATCCATCGAGGTGGTGGTGGTGGTGGTTGTGGTGGTGGTGGGGGTCGAGGATTGCGCCTGCGTTAGCTACCCAATCACTTTGTCTCTCATCCTATCTCAGAATTATCACCAAGTTCCAGCCCTTCTTTTTACTGGCGAAATTAAAAAATTAAAAAATCGAAATAGAAAGTGATTTTGGAGGTTTTCCAGTCGCCAGAAGAGAGAGGGAAAAAAAAAAAAAAAAAAAAAAAAAAAAAAACGAAAGTTAGAATCGCCATATTTATATATTCAGTGTCCTTTATGTCGCCAAAGATATAGAAGGACGATTAAAAATTTAAAATTCTATTCCTGTATTATAGCCATATTTGGCTAAATTTGGCGAAATTGTCCTAGGGATGATCGCCACTTTGGCTACGAACAAAATTTCCTTAAAAAAAAACGGTGTCACTAACTCACAACCCTGAAACTTGACCAGAAAATTCTGCAACTGCATTTGAGAGGCTTTGATCTCTTCCAACGTCTTCTCTTCTGTCTCGCGCAAGAAGAATTCCACTGTTCTCTGTCTCTCTCAATCTCGATTCCAATCCTTTTGAGTGAGAGCAGCGATGGCATCAGCGGTTTGTGTGTCTTCGGGAGTTGCTGCTGTAGCCGCAGTCCCCTCAACAAGGTACTTACTCTCCTGACTAGAATTCCTTTAGCTTCTTTCCTGTTTTCTGCTTTGTTATTTTCTCCCCCGCCCTTTCTGTAAGTACTGGATGCTTTTGTGGGAACTGGAAATCATAATGCATTGTTGTTGTCGCCGCCGGTGGATCTGCAGTGCGCATAAGGTAGTGAGCAATGGAGGATCTGTGAAGGGATCGTTTCTCTCTGGACGTGCTCTACGGCAGTCGAGAGTGGCGTCGGGAGCTGCTAAGGGGTCAATGGTTGTGAATGCGGTGGCAGTAAGCCCCAGCGAGAGGCCGCTATGGTTCCCCGGGAGCACTCCTCCCGAATGGCTCGATGGCAGGTCTGTTTAGGCTCCACCTTCCCTTCAACCTCTATGCAAAAGATTTCGGACCAAAGTTGTGGAAAACCGTGAACCAGTGACCCCGTGAATCACCAATATTGTCCTTAGGTGTGCCGTCGTTGCAGCCGCCGTTACATTGCGTGTGTAAATTAGAACCCTAGGTGTGCGCAAGCGGCCATTCCGATGCCCGATTTCTCATGAAATAAGCCTTCGCCATTTGGAATCAATAATATTTTGTCAGAGTCTTTTTCACGAGGCCGTGACTTTCTCACATCAGAAGTCATCTTGACTTAATTGAACTTAACGGTTATTTGTGGGACTTCTTGATTCTGCAGCTTACCTGGAGACTTTGGCTTTGATCCTCTTGGCCTTGGTAAGGTCGCCTCATTTCACCTGCTTGCTATGCATTTTCTGTGTCAGGATTGACACTTGCAGACTAAATTCCTCTTAATGTTATCACTCAACATAGAGCATTTTTCAACATGGACTGGAATTTTAGAATGCAAAGTGGGAAACATAGTCTGATGCTGTGTGTCAATGGTTTTCTTTCACTGATGCTTGTATGACTGAATGCAGGATCTGAGCCTGAGCTGCTCAAATGGTTTGTGCAATCTGAGATTGTGCACAGCCGATGGGCTATGCTTGGAGCAGCTGGCATCTTCATTCCAGAGGCCCTTACAAAGGCTGGAATCCTCAACACCCCATCATGGTTCACTGCAGGAGAGGCTACATACTTCACAGATTCGACAACACTGTTTGTGGTGGAGCTTATTCTCTTTGCATGGGCTGAGGGAAGGAGATGGGCTGATATCCTGAAGCCTGGCTCTGTCAACACTGACCCCATATTCCCCAACAACAAGCTCACTGGCACAGATGTTGGTTACCCAGGGGGATTATGGTTTGATCCCCTTGGCTGGGGATCAGCCTCACCTGAGAAGGTCAAGGATCTGAGGACAAGGGAGATCAAGAATGGAAGGTTGGCAATGCTGGCAGTGTTGGGTGCTGCATTCCAGGCTTTGTACACAGGCACTGGCCCCATTGACAATTTGTTGGCACACCTTGCTGACCCTGGCCACAACACCATCTTTGCTGTGAGTCAACATTCCTTTTTACATTCTATGTTTTCTTTTAATGTACAGATATCATGAATGATTCGTGATGTAAGAACATGTAGTGACTACTCCTTGTATAGTTGGGAATATCTAGTTATTAACTAACTGTTCTCTCTCTCTCCCAGTTGTCTTACTAAGTTGGGCTTTGTTTAATATGCAGGCTTTTGGAAAGTAAGTGTCATCCATTGACATCAAGATGGGAGTGTTTTTGCTGTAACTTCAAGTGTATGATGAATCTGAATTTCTGTGCTTGGAATTCCTGTCATATCATCATAGCTTGTGCATAGGTTTCCGTCAGTTGCAAGTCATGCTGCCTACCAGATGTGACCTCCCAGGCTGTTCCAAGATGTTACAAATTCTTTCCTCTGCACACTCCTGTATGTTAATAGTGTGGTAACAATAGTTGTCGATGTAATGGATGTCTAAGCATTGGAACAGCTTGTTGTCTAATTTGTCAAAGTAGGACGAAATGAATTTGTTTTGGCCTGGAACAATGAGATTGACTGCAATGGAAATCTTCAATTCTTCACCAGAGCTTAGTGGATCTTGCAAAATGTAGGTAAATTGATAGATGGGATTGATTGTGTGAAATCTTTGGTGCAGAAGCTAATTTCCCCATGAACAGATCCAGTAAATTGACTAATCTGAAGCCAGGACACTATAGAAAGATAGTATGTTTGGTGTCCTCAAAAGAGTGGAATTCTTTGTGCTAATTTGAGAAGCCCAAACTGTGAAGCAATCTTCAAGAGGTTATTGGTGAAGCAAGTTGGGGAATCAAGAAATACTTTTCTCTTAGAACAAATTTGTTTCCTAAGCAAATCTCACTCTGTAAGGTTTCCTGGGAGAGATATTTGGAAAGTGGAATGATGGTCCAAATTTGATCTCCATCTATCTGCAATTAGGTGTATTTTCAATTGCTTGAGCGATTGAGTTGCCAGGAACATATGGCCAATGTGAGACATTGCATATATGAGCAGTGTATTCAGAATCAAACTGTAGTTGTGGTGTCACTGTCCTTCATCAGATCAAGAGTATGAAATGTAACTGGAAATGTACTGTTGTTTAGGGTTCCAAGGTTCAAGCACTTCAACAGATGTAGAAAACCCCTTGACTGAATTTAACAGCGGGCAATGGTTTAGAACCTACAAATGGAGGTTGTAAACATGCATTGGGTTTGTTCTATCCACAGCCTAGAAATGCTCGATTGCCTAAACTCTATATTCCCCTATTTATGTTCCACTCTTCTTCCAACTGCAAATTTTACAAGTTATTTGGGGATATCACTGACAAGTAATGCTCACAGTAGTGCACAACAAAAACACCATGCTATGAACATACTACTAAACTGACAATTCCATGTTCCCCAAAAATCTGCCTTTCATTCTTTTCTAGCCCTCAACAGTTCTGTCTTACTTTCCTATCAAGGGATTTTTCTGTGATCATTTTATCCACCATACCAAGCTGATAAAATTATAGACTTACCTAATTTTTACTTTACATAGTTGTTAAATGTTCAAAGTTTATGTTGACTGTGAGTAGGTGGTTGTTTTTATGACAAGAAAAATATAAGCTGTGTGCAAAAATATCCTACAATTTGTATGCATTCTCAAATTGCATACTGCACTTGGCTATGTTGAATCTGTTTGAGTTATGGTGATAGACTAGTCAATAATTTTTCTATTTGCATTCTATTTACGTTCTTTGCACTAATTGCCTACAGTAACAACTAACTTATGCCCCTAGAACTTCCTTAGATCCTGTTACCATTTTGTCATTCTAAGAGGGCTTGAACGTGCTATCAAAGGTAATAAAGTTCTCTTTCTATCTTTGTTAAATTTTCCCTTGGAATGTTTCCATGTTGTTTATTCATGTTGGCAATGCCAATACACAATTTGTCTTTCATCAATTGCCCATTTGTCATATAGGTATACACACCTATTTTGATTGATCCTAGCATTTTCATTACATTAGCCCACTTATATCTATAGGGTAAATGGTAAACAAAAGATCATAATCTTTGTAAACCCTATGAAACACAGCTATGTATCTTCATCATAATCACATAGAGTACTTGTCATTATGATCGGGTGTTAAATAGTCTTCAAAGAGGGGGTAGAAAAAGAAAAGCAAAATCCCACAATATCCAAACCATAAATTCCGGACACTTTCTTTTGTATTTAAAGGGCAGTTTCTACCTTTGTACTAGCATCACTTCTGTATCAGAGTTTAATGAACTCTTAAACTTTGTCTTCAAAATGTACGTGTGTTTTGTTTTCAAAATTGTTAGAATTTGAGATGTTTAAAGTGTGGCTACCAAACTCCATTTCTTTCAATGGCTGAAATAGATTTGGCATTTTGTGCCATGGGTGGCAAGTAGGGCATTTTGTAGAGATTTTGCTCTAGATTGAAGTTAACACATGCTTCAAGGTTCTTAAATGAGTAGACCAAGCCTGCATCAATGAGAGAGTGAGAACTTTGAAGACATTCACAAAAGAATGTAAATGAGAACAATGTAAGTAGCTTCAAACCTGGCAGTTGCACTATTTTCTATGTCAAAATGACACTAAAAAAAGCAACAATACAGTTGTAAAATCACAATAGTTGAGAATTGTCAACTATAATAGAAAACTAAAGAAACATATAATATATATTTATTTCATCACCCCAACCAAGTACACACTAAGCTTTTGCTCCAACCATGGGGAGCAGGCAAGTAATGCAAGACATGGGAGTCCAGTAATTATGCATCATAAATAAAATAGCCAAAGTAAGTCATCACCCAAATCTTGTTCAAAGTAAGCTATCCATGCTAGCATATAATAGAACTAGATGGCCTGGATAGGCACTGATTCTAGTAGAATAGACCAAGACTATGCACAGGGTTGTAAACCATCCAATACATTCATGTCCTTCACTCCGGAACATAGGAGAAGATAGTGAAGATGCACATGCTTCTCCTCTGGTGTTTCCACACATGTTTGTAGTCCATAAGTTAGGACCCTTGTTCAGCAGACCTTCAAAATATGGTAAGAGCCATCCAAGACCAAAACATTTCCTTATCAGATTTGACTACACTCCTAGTGGGCACTAGATCTTTTATGCCCATTTTAGCTTCAATCCATCCTTATCCCACTTCAATTGTGGGCAGAGGAGTTGCATATTGGAGATGAAATTTCTTGGCCCAAAGCAGTTGGGAGTGCTTCCTACACTGATACTATCAATTATTTGGCCTCAAAACATTCAAAGAAGCAATTGGTTAATCTTCAAGGTTCCAAAATTCACTTGAAAGCAGGCTGGTTTTCATGGCTTCCAATTTGCGCTGCATTTTTTAGTGGGGTAGTGAATAAACCATCACGATGGAGAGAGCAAGCACAGTTCTGAGGACCTATCTCTTCCACAATACAAGGCACAATCACATTCCCATCTGCAAAGGAATGCTTACGAGCTTCAATCAGCCCCTCCACAAACAGATCAAGTTTCTCAACTGTTACACTTGGCATCACAATCACATGTGCAATCTTGCCCTGCAAAGACCACATTGTTCTGTTCAGCTTGTCAAAGCTTCCAAGAGTGCAAACTGCTAAGCTACCCTCCAATGCATGCATGCTACAAAAAGGGAAAATCCTAACTAAACAAAACATGAACTTTCACAAAGTAAGCTTTGAATCAATGCTGGAATAGGATGAAAAGAAGGTACCTGGCATGCCAATTGCCACTTGTGCACAAAGGCCTCATCTTCAGGTCTCTCAAACACGACTGTGCTGCTGAGCTCATTCAACAGAACACCAAAATTCGCTTTTCGCAAGCGATCAGTAAGATAATGGGCATTGCGAATGCAGCGTTGCACCTCCTTTTGAAAGCCACGGTAACCCTTTCGGTTAAGGGTGTACCAAAGGAAGATAGGTGCATGGCCATTACGGCTACCCATGATTGTTGCATCACGGGAGGCCAAGTATTCAACATTGTGGGAGAATGCATTAATATGCTTTATGCGGGTGATTAGCACACCGCATGGCATTGGGCAGCCAATGAATTTATGGCCAGAAACACTTACACTACCAATAGGCTTCTTAAAAGTCACTTTTGGAGCCTGCAGAAAAATCCTTCGAGAAATCAGTTTTGCACAAACCGTTTATACTCCCTAGAATAGAGTTCAATCTATAACCACTCACTCAACTGAATTCAGCTGTGTTATGCCTAAAATGGTGAACAAAAGGACGGCAGCCGCATTCTAAGGTTGAAAGTCATAGTGTGACATCCAAAGCAAGTAGACCTAATCTGGGTAGAATGCAAATATAAAAAAACTCGCAATTGGATTTTAAAACACTTACCTCATGTACTTCTCCAGAAAATGGCCTCTTTCGTGTGTATCGCAAATCCCAAGTACCCTTTAAGAAGATGGAATGAGAATATCCAGAGTGGTGGTGAATCAGAAGTTGCACGATGTGGGTGGATTCAAACTAGAGATTCAGCTCTGAAAGACAATTGGAAAATTTTAATTCCTAAACTTTTCTAGCCTGTGAATATGGAGTTTATCAGCTAGCCTACAGCACAGCCTTTCACTCGTTCACAATCGGTGCCCAATACCTAGAAGGTAGAATCCAGAGGTAAATCTGAAGCCTATCATCGCAGTCCCGTGCAGGGAATATCACAGAGAATTTGTGAATTCCCACCCATGATGCAAAGATGAATCTCTGAGCTCTTGCAACTCCACAAACAACCCACAATTAAGGTATACAACATACGACCTTGCAGCTATGGCAGATTGGAAACTCAAGCTCTAAACATAATGCACTACCACATTTGATCAGTTTGAGCTTCACCAATCAACCCAGGATTCATAATCAGGTGAAGCCTTTCTGCCAAGATGATATTCAAAGCAAGTGCTCTGGTCATCTACTGTGATGTGATCCGAAAGATCAGAACCGAGATCTGGAAATTGAGGGAGCGGATGCTTACCTTTTTCACGAATGGCATCATCAAGCCAAAGAGTGCTCCATCAACATGAATGTAGAATCGATCTTCTGTGTATCCGACGTCTTTCAGAATTTTCAAAATCGTGTCGAGATCATCTACAGCCCCCTTCACTGTTGTACCTGCAAGGAATTAAGACAAATGGGTTGATTTTCTGAAGAACCCAATGTTGGTGTTCTTTAGCTGTGATGTTTCAAATGCTGATCATGACATAATTGTGTTTCATTTGCTCACCAATATTGACGTTCAAGATAGCAGGCTTGTCCCTTCCCTCAGTCAGTTTTCGTTGGAGATCAGTACAATCAATCTCGCCAGAAATGAGTGTATCCACTTTCACTGCTTCCATGCGATACATGCGTGCAGCTTTGAATACAGAATAGTGCGAGTCCCGGGATGCATACAGAATCCCGTCCGGAAGGACTTCCCTCCTGCACAATTGGATTTAAGGAAATAGATGACTCAGCACAGATGATCCACTGTCTTTAAGAGGACACCATAGCCAAGAATAGGTAGACAGGAGAGACAAGAATTTCTGTCTACCTATTCTTGGCGATGGTGTCTTGTACATGTACATGAACGAGACAGGAGAGACAAGAATTTCTCCACTAGAGTTCTACATGCATGAAGACCTACTGTAGTTGATTAGAATACATGAGATCAGTAGAGCAGAATCGAACCCGACAAGGATGCCATGAAGGTTGCCCTCAGTGCCGCAGTTGGTGATGTAACCCCAGTATTGGTCTTTCTCCAACTCCCACAGCCGAGCAAACCAATCTAGAACCCCGACTTCGAACTGCCTGGAGTGCACCCCATAGTTGGATTCAATGAAAGGGTCACCCAAATTGTTAATGGAAAAATGCTGCAACTGTGATAGAGCTCCATAGTCGAAGTCTAAGTTGTAAGGATAGCCTGTACAGCGTGCCACCCACCAACACCCCACAAAACGAAATTAATATCTCTAGTTTCTGTATGCAACAAAATCCTTCTGCAGCTAGCCGGTTTGCTCTTGTTAGACTTCTTGTCAAATCCTAAATTTAAGCTTCAAGCTGCAGACCTGCTTGCAGTAAATGGCTCTGCAATACCATACGACACAAGACTCAAACTTTCAGAGTGCTGCATGAGGCCTTGTACAATGTGGCTTCCATGGACTACCTATGGTGGTCAGATTGCAGGATTCGCCCTTTCGACAATACGAAGCTTATGTACTCGGTTCGCGAGCAATATCGACTGCATCGATCAAGAACAAAGGCGTTATCAAGCATCGAGGTTAAAGCAGATTTCATCATCCTCTTCAAAACGGCGACTTTCCTTCCCCCGTTGAACTACTGTCACGGGACGGATCGACGCTTGAAGACACACTCACCTAAGTGGAACTTAGTCCTTTCAACCAGAGTTTTTCTGTAGCGGGCCAAAACGGCGGCCATGTGAGCGTCCATCTCTCCTGTGACTTCGTCGTCCATTTCCGGCTCCCTGATCTCCAAGGAGCTCTCGTGCATGTTCTTCCCCAACACAATTCCGCGGTTAATTTTGACATGAGGGTCGACACGACTGTCATCGCCGTCGTCAATCGGCATCTCCCCGCCGCCGCCGACGACGTTTCTCTCGATCTGCAGCACAGTCTTGAGAGAATCCGACAAAATCTCCTCCGTCACAGGTCGCGCACGGATCGGTGAAGACTGCAATTTCTTCAAAGAAGCTTTCTTCATCGGAGGTGGCAGAGTCGCGCACACGGTCGCCTCGACTTCCAAACCGCTCGACATAATGAAGAAAGTTTTAGTCGAATTTTTTTTCTTCGTTCGAACTTAGTTCCTTTCTTCTTTACCACGTCACAGCGCGCGCGCGCACACACAGTTGCACGATACCACAGAAACTTGTTAGATCCTGAATTCTTTGTAAATCTAGTTGAAAATACCTACACGAAGAGGGAAAAATCACATGATTTAGGTTCAAACGGCCTCGAATCTCCCTTTCAACTCTTGCAGTTTTCCGAAGTCACAATACAACACATAACTTGTAGATTGGCGACAGACTAAAGCAGACGAAAGAGAGGCTCGGCTGAGATGATCACAGGCAAATGAGTGCAGGGCAGACGTTTTGGCAGAGCAAGGAAAAAGCTAGGCCCGGGAAAACACACAGAGAGCAGCGAGCTCTGGACAGCGCGAGCGGAGTGACGGAACGAGACGACGGGAGGTAGCAGAGGTGAAGCGCAGAAAAGAAACGAAGGGAGAGAACTGAAGAAACGAAGGGAGAGAACGGGAGAAACGAGAGACTGATAAGAGGAAGGTTTGTAAGGCAGGCCGCTTATTTAAAGGCCACATGGAGAATCTTCGAATATTCTAAAGGTCGTAAACCCAGGTTTACTCTTTCCCAATTTTGTGAGGTAGGTGGTGTTGGAAATTGAGAGTGGATTGACTAGGGGATGAGTAAAACACACATTTACAACAAGCTCTCCACGCAACCTCAGGATCTCCACCCAACCTCAGGATCACACATGTTGGTACCAATTTTATGACTCACCTTGAAGCTCAGACCTGTCCTAATAAGAGTGTGAACATCTCGCATGTAGATGTTGCCTTTCCTAATGTTGCATGCACACATATGTGCATAAATATTTAATCTTAATTTAAATCTTTCATAGTTTCAAAAAGTGAAGTGCATGAAGCACTGATATTTAAAATAAAAAATAACTTGGTAAAAGTAACTTGGTAGAAATTTGAGGTCCAATCCAATAGGTGGACTCATGATCATCACCAAAGGACTTA
Organism: Sphagnum contortum; assembly: GCA_963920785.1. NCBI lineage: Eukaryota > Viridiplantae > Streptophyta > Sphagnopsida > Sphagnales > Sphagnaceae > Sphagnum > Sphagnum contortum. Next base: position 3,863,700 of record OY987284.1, on the reverse strand, counting down.
ACCAAATTTGGCTACAGCTCAAAAAGATTTTATATTTTAAACTTTCTTATATACTTAATAGTTATATATGCAATAGCCTATGATCTAAGTATGACAAGTTCAAACTTTTTTTCCCCTTAAAATATGGTGACATTGGGGGATTTTTTTCCTGAAAATCCTTTGTTCAAGTTGTAACCTCCCCCCTTTTTTTGGCAAGTGGTGAAATTTTAGCCACACAATAAAACCCAAGAAAATCTACAATTATCAACACCCCTACAAAATAAATGGATATAAAATTACCCTGGTAAATAAAACTTCTTAGGTGTCAAGGACGATGGTGCACTCTACAAAGCACAATAGGTCTACCGTCCTCCTTTTGGCTTAGCTTTTTGTCTATCATTGCATTCCAAAATGTGACTTTGAAAGTGTGGAGTGTTTGGTAGTTATCCAACTGTTGACTTGAAACGCTCTATCAATTCCATGTCAATTGATAACCCTTCAAGAAATTTATGGTGTTTTTCCATTACAAAATTTGATTTGATTTTTTGTTTTAATTATCTTTGGGCACTTGCCACTTACCAAGGGACAAAGGGAACTGAAGTTCAAGTAGGATATATCACATTGACGGCTCTCCCTCCCAGGTTCTTAGTTCTTACCATATGAGAACCACCTAACAAATAAAATACAATTTTTAAAAAAAAATCTTCAAAACTGCTTTCGTTTTGCTCTAGCTGTGTATGGCAAGGTTTCTCTAGAGTAGAGCTCAAGAGTGTATTCCTTGCCGTGTACAGAAACTGCATTTATAGTTTTTTTTTTACTTTGGGCTCTTTTGTTTGGTAGTGTCAGTCAACCGACCACTCTTTTGCAATTATCCCCCTTTTTCACTTCATATCTATCTACTCACGTCGCAGCTGGGCGGTGAGCTAGGTCCACCAGAAAGGGTTGGATCATTGGACATTGAAAGGCAAACACTGAACAAAAGGGCATGATATATACATAGGTTTTCTCAAGATGAATATATTTCTTTAGAAAGATTCATCCATTTTGTAGGAAGAATTCATTGAAAGCCTTTGATTTCTAATGTTACGAATGTGTCCATGTTGGGCCTCTGAATCCAAAATGAGGGTTGCCAGGTTCAATCAGGTACATAGGCAAACAAAGATATCCTATATGCCATAGCTAGTTTAAGTCTGACTTCTAGTTCAGCCCTGCATCTTCGAGACTCCTTCACTCCATGCCAACATGACTTCTCATTGGTTGCATAGAAATTCTATTCCTAAATTGGCTGCCACTATTTTTGGTGTAGACGAATAGCCTTCCTAAGAACATCCAACATATTGAACTTAGTAGCATTTAGTAATTAGTCTGGTTTTTATCCTGCTTTCCCAGTCCCCCCCGCCCCCCAATTTCCACTTTTTTTTTTCATCTCCCTTGTTTTTGTCTTGGAATAAAGTCTTACAGGTTTAAATCAAAAGAAAAAAGAAAGAATGTCTCCCCCACCTACCTCCACAATTACTTTTCTGCTCCAACCTACTTTTGGAAGGAGGACAATGCCTAGTTGCAGGAACATGTGACACGTGGTTGCGTGATTTTTCCTTTGAGGAATGGTCATCAGGATGACACTCAGTGTCCCTATTTTGCTTTTGGAAAGTTGAAAAACCATTCATTTGTTGCAATGAAGTGATGAATGCATTCCCATGGCCATCCTCCATGGGTTCCCATGACTTTGGATTTTGAAGTTGAGTCCACTGCATATAACTAGATTAGTTGTTATGGGAAAAAGGTTCATTGTTACGGAAAGTAACCGAGTATTGAAGAGTCATATCGTCTCACATATTTTTCAAAGTTTGACACAATGTGATCATTATGAGTCCTAACCATGAGTGCGCTTTTGCCACCCATTCAGAGCTGAGGAAACCACAAACTAGGTGTAGCCATCTTTACAGGGATCAGAAACAGATTGCCAGATTTCAAATGATAAGTTCCAGCATATATAAAAAATATAGAAGGATGCCTCAATTTGTTTACTTTCATATTTATTATTTGTAGCCAAATTTGGCTACTCCCATAAAAAGCTTGTGTCACACTGTAGCCTTGCCATTTACATTTAAAAGTATCTAAATAGGCAAAAGAAGAATTATGAAAATTCAAATATTTCGCCATGCAAAAATATAATCTTCAAAAAATATCCTCTTAAAGAAAACAAAATCCTTCAAGATATCATAGCTCTATAATCAAGTTTCAACACAAGCCAAAATATCATCTTTCAAAAATCTACATATGAAAATAGACCTACTACCCAGGGGCCAAAATCCCTTAAGCTATTATACGCTATAGTGAATCTAAACACAATAACCAAGACAAGGCCAATAAACACTTGTCTCCTTCAGTTCAATGCCACAAAGCAGAGCACTTTGCTCAACATAAACAAGACACAGCTGTCAACAATCCCATTCAAAGTTGTAAATCACTTGAAGAGATTTCTTAGTGTATTTGGCGGGCATCTTACATTCATCAATATCCCTCCAACCAAAGAGGAAAGATGTTATGCCTTCTTATAGGTGTAAGATTCCTCTCACTTTTAAATAGTGGGTGTAAGAACCCTTCCCCACCTATGCCATGGTAATCTACTAGATATTTTTAGTTTCCTAATAATTTTCGTGTTATACCAATGGCTAAAACCCACGAGAATGGCGGACATACCCGAAATGCAGGACAGGACACGGCTATCGCCTCATCCTAGGCCCCTTATTTTGAGAATGACCCCACCTTGGGGGGGTTACCTTACACTAAACCTTCACCCCCATGAATTTAAAATATTGTGATTATTTACCTACCAAGAAGCTTGATGCAGCCACAAGATAGAAACTAGGGTAAAAGAAGAAAAAACAAACCAACCAGACCAACCTATCTACGATACACAAATGATATTAATTTCATGCCATCAATAATTATCAATGTTTCATCTGTGAAGAATGGTAATGTACATGGGTATACTTAGTGAACTTGTGATTGTTTTTTTTTTTTTATTCAAATTTTCCAGGGGGCATGGAATAAATACATAAATGGGGGAGCATTTTTAAAAAACGACTGTCACATTGCTGCTGTGAACATTCTATTTTCCAAAATGTCCTGCAAACAGTGAAAGGGAAAAGACTCGCAATAAGGTGCTCTCTCCAATTACACTAGAAATATCAGAGCAGGTCTTTACTCTTTACATAAAAACCTCTCTTTTTATTTCTCTATGAATATTGAGGGATCTCCCCCAGCAGAAGATCTCTAGGGAGTATTTCTTGGATTTCTTTAATGTTTGATGGGGCTGCTGCCTCCCTTCCCTTCTGGGGGTTTCCTCTAGGGAGTTATGCAGTGGGGGAGATCTGGCTATATTTCTATGTTGCCGTGGTGGTCTCATGGAAAGATTGTTGGACAGGAGGGATGGAGAAAATTCCAAGACACAAGGAGGATAGGTACAGATCAGGACAATAAAAAAAAAACAAGAAGGAAAGAATGGAAGAAAGAAAAAGAAGAGATGTGTTCTCCATCGGTCGGGACGGCTCTTGTGCGACCCTGCCTCAGGAGAACCACTCGAATGGAAATCTGCCCTACAACATATTTTACTAGATTTGTAAACCAACACAAAGAGCACGGCTAGCCTGTCACAGCACTCGAAAGCCAAGAAGAAAACAGGGGAGCAAAACAAGGGACCGACAAGCTGCACCCTGTAATGGACACACGCTACAGAATCTTGCAAAGTAAGGCTTAGCGTCGGATCTGTAATCCAACGGTGAAGGTTCTCATAGTACGGAGACACTTCTCTTTGGCTAATCGGAGTTCTCGACGTGGTGGTTCCTGAAACCTTGACGAAACTATCACACCACGACGCAGGAATCGCCAGTTTCAACAACAAATATATATATATATATAGTAATGGCGAGCAAAAATACCTTCATCTCATCCGTCCGTTCTGCGCTTTCAGCGGAGAGGATGGGGTACGACCCCTGCAACGCGAACGGGGTACTAGGCGGATTGATTCCCGCTCCCTCCCCGACCAGGGCTAAGTACTTAGCACGTGTCAATTTGTTAATGTGTTCCTAATTTGGACACCGGCAACACCGGCCTAGTGGCCACCTTTTTTAAATAGTCCAAATGTGGCTTTTCAATGTCCGGAAAAAGGAGGTTTCAGGATAGGCATGCCACATAAGAGGATGCAGCTTTTTCCCCATACCTCCAACGTGGGAAACATGATGGGGGGGGCGGGGGGGCGGGGAGGGGGGCCGGGGGGCGGGTTTAGTTTTTTACCCATTGCACGACTTAACAGAATTCAACAAGTTCACTCTTGAGACAAGAGAGAGTCAGACAGTTGAAATTGTCAACTTTTGTAATTTTGTCGTTACTTAATTTAGGATCACTAGGATGAAATAGGTGTTACCCAATGCCCCCCCCCCCCCCAATGGCCATTCTGCCTATGCAATAAAAATTTCTTTATAATGGAGCATTCACACTTGATGTTAAGTCAGTGTTAGTTGAAAATCTATCTGGCATCCTAGGTGGCACCCACTGTTAAATGGCCGATAGCTTAATGTTAAGTGAATGCTAACTCAACATAAAATGTTCGTGGTAAGCGAGTGTAAGTCCTACATGACTAGGATGGTGGTAGTGGACTCAACACTAGAGTCCCTAACACCAAGTGTGAATGCACCTTAAGTATCATAAAGATATTGATAAAGTGCTATTGATAAGTGGACTAGTGGGAAACCACCCATGTTCCATCAGCAGCAGGTCTCAAAAGTACTGCTGCATTTCTTTTTTCACTGTCTGCCCTTAGCCCAATTCATACTTCTGTATAGAAATATGAGTGATGCCCACACACATTTGGGTGCGTGATTATGCACATCTGGGTGTCTAACCTTATGCTTCTTAGTGTGCATAATCATGGGCGTAAATGTGTTTGGGTGACAACGATATGTGTCTTGGCTTCACCAAATACATTTTAATTGGGCATTTGGGCAGGCATGAGAAACATGGGCGTAAATGTGTTTGGGTGACAACAATATGTGTCTTGGCTTCACCAAACACATTTTAATTGGGCATTTTGAGCAGGCTTGAGAAAAGAAATGCAGGAGTACTTTTGTACTGCATGCAGTTAAACCTGCTTCTGATTTAACATTGGGGAGAGGAGGGGGGGCGGCAGGACCCCTATTCGTGCCCGTCCGCCGGACTATGGACAAAATGCACCACATGGGGTTAAATGACAACAAATGAAAATAACAAGGTACTAAACTCATTTTGGGACCAATTTTGGTGCCAAAAAGAAATTGATCCCCAATCTCAACTTTAGCATGAAGGACTCTGGGTTCATGAAAGCTTGCTGACTTCAAACTTGAAGCAATGTTGAATTGTGAAGATGCAAGATACTTCACGTGTGAAAGACATGTGTGTTTGAGGGTGTCAGGGCTTAAAGAAGGGGGGGGCGGGGGGAGGGATTGTCTATGACATTGGGATCAAAATAGGTGTAGTGTGTGAGTGAGAAGCAAAGGAGGGTTTTGTAGAGTATAAAAGGGTGCAAAGTTTTCGTGAAACTTAAAAGAAGCAAGCAACAGCCTGTAAGCTTTAAGCTTGTGAAGCTTTTCATCACAAGTGAACACATTGGAATAATTTTTTTACAAATCCTTTGCTTGACACAAAGGCATTGTGAGAGGTGCGCATATCACAACCACCACATGGGTTTGAGAATAATGCTTGCATGGGGTGGATGTGGAAAAGAACTTTTGCAAACAAACCCAAAGCAATCATAGTCAAGTTGCAAAGTGAAGCAATAGAAAACTTGAAACTGGCTTTCAAAAGTAAGGGAACAAAGGGTAGTGATTGGATAGTTCATTCAAATTCCAATTTCAATGGAGCTCTTGAGTTTTTGGGGTGAAAATTAGGGTTCTTCAATTTTAGACATTTCCAATATCTAGTTAGAAACTTGGTGTTAGTAAAGACCTTTCAAGAGGATGAAATCTTTTAGGATCGTTGTGATGAAAAGCACAACTTGTGCGAAGCTTTCTTGGTGTCAACTAGGTCTCTTTTTGTTTTATATTGCAAGCTTTGTGAACTTGTTCAAACCATGGTTGCCACATTCCTTCAATTATTGTCCTTTATACCTTCCATTTCTTATCAAATAAGGAGACCAACTAACCTAAAATGCATTGTGCCACGACCAAAACTTTCAATTCAACCCAATGGAGTTTTGTTGCCTCTTTTCCCAAATGCCTTAATAGTAGCTCACATTCTTCCATGTTTACTCATGACTCCCTCCATATTATGATGTTTTCATCAAGGAAGCAAATCATGGTTTAGGGTAATGGGTGAATGCATGCCATGGAATGGATTAAGAGTTGTCAAAATCAACCATAAACCATACCTTTAATTCATTACAATTTATGGCATTGTTAGGCAATCTCTCCAAATGCACCTTGAATTTGAATTCTTGTGCACAAAGGTTTGCTTGGATGCAAGTGACATATTTTTCAAGTTAGTTTTCAAGTTTAAACTTGCTAAGTAGAAGTGAAATGTGAATGTGATAGTATTTTTGAGTCAATTCATATGTACATATTCCACACATGTCAAGATGTTCCAAGAGATAAACCCAAGTCATAAAAATAACAACCAAAAAGTAACACCTAAAATCCAAGCCCCATATTGTTTTTTAAAAAAACCTCTACAAACCCAAACCCTAAAAATGTAAACAAAAAAACCTTTAAAAGCAAAACCCTAAAAACTAACAATTGAAAAATAACCTTAAAATCTAAACCTTAAATTTGAACCCCATTAATACAAAATCATAACTTTATACATTAAATCATGCAATCCTATAACCATATAATTCTTTAATACCCTACTCCTTTAACCCAATTAAGATAACCTATAGTTCAAATAAACCATTTAAAGTTAGAAATAGTCCCTAATTCATCCTTGGTTTGAATCTTTTAAAAAATGAAATCATTTGCTAGATCCATTTAAACCATTGAGGGGCAATTGCCATTAATGTTCCATTGTAGATTTTTTAATAGTAATTGAATGATAAATGGTTCAAGACAAAGAGCCCAAATCATCATGTCAAAAAACTTAAGGTTTTGTTATGCAGGACCTTCCAACCTTCTACATTCCTAAATCTATAACTCAATATATGAATGATTATGTAGTCATATTGAATATTATATGACTAAAGGCCTTTAGTTGTAATGGACAAGTAACAAAGGATAAATAATCTTTGAATGTTTGATGAGCCATTTTTCATCCTATAGTCATTAAGGACAAGTCATAAAGGACAAGCCATATATATTGTTCAAGTGTCATATAATGAATGACTAAAAGGAAGTAGGAGGGTAGATGGGTGGGTGAGTAGGTAGATAGGTAAATAGGTAGGTGGGTATGTGGGTGAGTGGGCGGGTGGGTAAGTAATAGGTAGGTAAGTCGATGGGTGTATGGTAAAGTAGGTAGGTAGGTGGGGTAGGTAAGTAGGTAGTATATAAATAGGTGGGTGGATAAATAGGTAGGTGGGGGTAGGGTTGTTTATGTTCATATCAAATTACTTGTAGTCATTTTTAATCATTGTAATGACAATAGGATGTCCACATCATTTGGTCATCAAGCAGAAGTGATGAAAATTAACACCCTCTATTTTATTACCACCTCATCATCTATTAGTCACATGCCCCATTAGTATATAACTATGACTTTTTACAAAGAAGATTCAAAGAAATAATTTTATGACTAAAGTCATACATATAGTCATTTAGAACTTGTAATCATAAATTTCTTAGTTGCAAAAAAACAAAATCTTTTAGTGTATGTTGGTGCCATTTTTGTTATTTTTATTTTTATAAGGCTTGTTAATCATGGTACATTTAAAACATTACATTGTTCAATACTTATATCTCATGAGGAATCTAAATTTTGCAAGTCATTCAATAGATTAAGCTAGAGTAATGAAGTTGTGCTACACCACCATCGTGCAATGCTAATTTTGAAGCAATAGAGCTTGGAACCTTGAGCTTTAAATGTCTAGAATCTGGATTCTATAATGGTGATGTTGAAAGTTGAAAGTTGAATGACACAAGCATTACAACTTGTCATGCATTGATCACAAACTTGCCCCCTCCATGTATCTATGCCTTCACAACACTTTAACAATGTGTTCAAAGTTAAGTGTTAGTTAAATGTTGGTAAATTATAAACATAATGTTGTCATGACATTTTAGCACAATGTTTGATCATCACAAGGTATTACAATGCAATCACAACATCATATCAATGATTTTATTAACATTTAGTTAGCACTTAACCTTGAACACATTATTAAAGTGTTGTAAAAGCATTAAACCTTGTAGGGGGCAAGTTTGTGATTGGCAATAATTGATTTTAAACAATGAATGTCAAGGTAATTTCCTAAAACCAAATGTTGTGTGTTTTTTTGTGTGTTTGAGTTGTGATAACTATTGAACCTTCAAAATTCAATGCTTCAAGGTTTTAACTTCCTAGACTCACATTCCTACTTGAGTATGTGAATTTGTTTTATTATGTTTAGAGTGATGAATCATTATCAAATTCTCAAATATGTGTGTGCCTTGGGTTCTTATGTGTCATGTCAATAGTCTAATCAATCATTCATCATTATGAGTTTTGGCAATCATAAGTTTTTATAGTATGTAGGAGTTTATGGATGGCCTTTGGGATTGTGCTTTGGATCTTGATCATTTCATTGACACTAAACAATCATAATCCATTAAGTTAATCTTGAATGGGATTATGGACATTTGTTCATAGCTTGATGCTTAACAAGTTGCAACTTTAAAATTGTTCATAGTCTTGAGTGACAAATTTATAAATGGTTCACATATGAGCATAACACATTAGAGTCCCCCAAAATTGTTGCCACAAAGTACAATTTTTACATTTCAAAATTTTGACAAGATGTGTACACCAAACTTAATGGCAATATTGTGAGCTTTAAGGAGATTTGAGAAGTTTGGAGCTTGATTTTAGCAATTGTTTTTAAAAAACCAACAAAAGATGAAATTTTTGTATGTGATGAATATATTTAAACCAAAATAATACCCATCATAGAGTATAAAAATGAAAAAAATATTTCAAAAGTGATTAGAATAGGTGATATTTTGTATGAAGGATATTTAAAGTGAAGAATGAAAATGACATAAAAAAAGAGAATCCATCAATGTTTTTGAAAATTATTACTTAAATTGTTTTAGCACTTTGGTCAAAAACATTATTTTTTGTGTTGGTAAGCCATAAAATTTCTAATGTCAAATAAAAAGATCATTGAGATGGACATATTTTTTTTTTTCATTTTTGTTGATGGAACATGTCACCCTATATGACATCCTATGATCATAAAAAAACTACATGTTACATATAGTATGTACATTGAATATATCCAATTTTCTCCATCCAACTATTGGATCAAGTTAATTTTGATTTTAAATTAACTTTGATTACAAAAAGTTGTCATGCACATTCCAAAAGCTCTTTATTTGAAGTTAGGATTGCCAAAAGATTGCCACCAAGAAAAAGTTCATTATACATTGTCATGTTTGTCATATATCACCATTTTTGGCCTAAAGTGGCTCACCTTTAATGTGCTTTTACCCATATACACTCTATAGATCACTTTCAAAACTCTTGGATGCCTTGGGAATTGATCAATCTTGATGCTTGAATGGGATTGGCAATAATGTTCAAATTCCCATAATCATTCACAAGTTATGTCAATAAAACATGTCATCACATTCATAGTCATTCACAAGTTATGTCAATTGAAAATGTCATTGTGCTCATAATTATTCACAAGTTACATCAATCAAAAATGTCATTGCATTAAAGTCAAACTAGTAATTCATTTTTATTTATTTTTTGGTTTTATTTTTTTGTTTGTGACGTCTAATTTGTGCACATTAAACATCAAAACTCCATTGCTATCAATGAAATGTTCATCAATGGTTCTTAATAGTGTTGATTTACATTCATGATTTTGTTGCACTAAGCTTTTGTGATCTTTGCACAACAAAAGGTAGTTGATTGTAATGAAGATTGATCATTGTGCCATACTACATGGATGAAAAGAGATTTAGTTATCTTCAAAATTCTTAGTTCCTTTCACATTGAGTATGCCTTAAATCCTTTTCACATTGTGTATGCCCTAAGTTCTTTTTACATTATCTATGCTTTAAGTTCTTTTCACATTGTGTATGCTTTAAATTGTTTTCACATTGTGCATGCCTTAAATTTTTTTCACATTGTTTATGTCTAAGTCCTTAATCTTTTAAAATAAAGTGAACATTTCAGCCCTATAAGGACTTTAATTTCAAATCTTGCAATTTGATGTTGTTTTTTCTATTGCATCTATCCCATGGATGTTGTTTTATCTTTTAGTACGATTCCCACAAATGTTCCTTCTATTATGCAATTTGATTACATCATCTTGGATCCTATTATGGTGAAAAAGAACATTTAGATCCATTGAATTGATATCCCATATTCAATGTTCATTACTTCTAGACTAAATAGACATTGCCTCCAACTAGGTTTGTCTATTTAAGTGCACATGATGTGACTATTATTGATAATTAATCTTGGATATCAATTCATGATTATGTGATGGAAGCATGAAGAAGAATGCTTATCCTCTTCACTTTTCAACATGTTTTTGAAGGTCGTATTGCAAACAATTCGACCCTTGTCATTACCCAATCCCTTATGCAACAAAGAAAGTTGACTAAAAAGGAGGCAAAGGAAAGGTTCATTTATTTTGGTGTAGATGGAGCCTCTTTTGTTTAGGGTTGTGACATTGGAGCAATGTCACAACTAAGGGATAAACATGTTCCTTACATGATGGGGCAACATAGTATGGCCCATAGGACAAACCTTGTTGTGCAAGTTTTGTCTAATTTGCCAATGGTGACCAAGTTAGAGGATTTTTTTAGTCATTACACTCAAGTATTTTTCAACTTTCCCTAAGTGACATTCAGAATTCAATAAGCTTGTTGAAGTTGTGGAAGTAGTAGGACTTAAAATCTTGAAAAATGTCAAGGTTTGATGGATATCCAGCTTTTGAAACAAGTCATGGAAAAATACAAAATTTTGATTGTGAAAATGTCACAAGATAACCATTTAATTTTTTAAGCAAGGTTGAATCATGACTTCTTTGTGATATTCCACATTGGTAACCTTGTTTTATTTGTTAATATTGTTGGAAGCAATCAATTCCTTGATCAAATTTCCTCAAGGAAAGGATGCCTTCATTCATGATTTTGTGGCAACAACAAAAATATGTCAAGTTAATCTCGTCATGATGTATTTATGATCTTATGACTAGTTATCAACTTGAGCATTTTCAAATCTTTTGTGATGTTGTCGATAATAGTTTTGCCACCATAACCCAAGATTGGGTTATTGATTTCAACATTGGTGGAGATCCTTTTGTGTTTCATATGTTGGGTCATTTATCAAACTCACGTTTTCAATGCAATTGTTTGAGTTAATCAACTAGTATGCAATATGTTTTCTTGGCATCATTACATAAGTAAATGCCCAATGTTCTATTGCTACTAACATGTTTATCATGGATAGGCATTTTGTGGATATTGAATTAATGAATGTCTTTGGCATTACATATCCATAATTTTGGATGCAATCTAATGTTAATTTTTTTTTCTTTTTGCATATTAACATCATTAATAGACATTATTGTGAATTAAAGAAGGTGAAACTCTCATTGGATTAAGTTGTGAAACCTTTGAATGCTAATATCTTGGACTTGCAACAGTCCATGGTTTAGCTCACTATGGAGGCACAAGCACCCAAGGCCATGGTTGAACATTTTGATATCAATCTAATGACAAATTTGTGAATGACCCTTAACAACAATGGTTTGTTGACTCAATGATTAAGTGAGTATGTGAAGTTGGTTGAAAATAGCCATTGTTTCAATGCTTGGATTTGTGCAAGATGATCGCATTTTCTCCCATATGCCTTCACGAAAGACAAATTATGCAATTTGTTTGGCCAATTTTTTGACACAACAATCCGAATGTGTGCACAATATTTTTTTACTGAAAAAAATTCCTTCATTGGCCATTACAAGTTGGAAAGATCACAAAGTGCGGATTGGTGTTACCACTTAAAACCTTCTATTCATTAGAGTTTTGTAGCCTTGTTTTTTCACTATTTGGACAAGCATGGTGATTATATTTACTTCATCATGAGTTTTACTAGCATTTGGGTGTGGTAGGTGGGAATTTGAGTTGCATTGATATCAAATTGGAATTCAATTCCCCCTCAAATATTAATGTTCCAACTTCCAATTGCTTGACTATGCAATTTCAATGTTACTTTATTTGTTTCATTTTCACTAGATTATTCTTTTTGTTATGAGCAATGTAACCACATTCATTACATTGGTTTTTTTGTGGTTGCTAGTTGGATTTTATTTATTTATAAATAAATCACAACTTGGATTTATTTTGAAAAAATCATGTTCACCAAAAGTGGAGTCACAAGTGGTCTAGAAACCACTTCTTCATTTGCCAAAAACATAATAGGAACCACTTATGCACACATGAAAACAAAATGATTACCATTCATGCACATTTAAAATTTATTCAAAAAAACTTGCCTTGCACACTATGTTTTGGATGAAAAATAGTCAAATTTATGTTGGTCAAAGGTAGTAAAATGATTTTGGGCAAATACTTTCACTAAGTTGTTGTGCCTACAAAAGAAACTACACGAACATAACTATTCTTGGTTGATTAAATAGAACAATTGGTCTAGGTAGTTTTATTTAAGAGGTCTTTCATCTTTTATTATCCCACTTTTCATGTTTGCTACTATTTGATCACTAATAAAACGCTAACAACAACTTTCCATTGCATTTGTTTCAACTATAAATGTGCTCAAAGTCATTTCATAGCTCTAACAATCTAACATTTGTCACTTTTCATGAGAACACGTGTTCTTTTTAAAATCTTTTACAAATCCTAAAATATTCCCAAGAGTTCTTAACATAGGTTACCTAAAGACTTTCAGCTCATTTGTCGATTTGTAATGGACAACTTATATCTCGTCACAAGAAATAAAACCTTATTTCAATGGCTTTCCATTAAATTGTTATTGTGATTGAAGCATATTGTTTGAAATAAAGATGAAAATTAGCTAATGGCAATAGGCCTTTAAAAATTCCAACCTTTTCATATAGACTTGAAAAATTTATGTCCATTTTGGTCCAAGAAAAAGGTTTATGTCCATGCCCACAATAATTGGATCTACAAAGCTAACTAAAGTGACTGTGCATACACTAAAACAAGGGCGCCTCTAAAAATGGTGGGTGGAGTCATGTCAATCCTCTGCCAATGAGTTTGATTTGGGGGTGCCAAAGGCTTGTTAGGTCAGGGTTTGCTATTGTGTTTCGAATAAAAAAGACAAAAAAAGGTGAATGGGGAATGTGCACCCACACTTTAGAAACTAGGGCCCAAACTAGTAGTGAGATGTGTACGCTTCAACATGAACATTTTGGCTCCGTAATGAATGATGAAATATAATAATTTCAATTAGGCATTGTATAATAGGTAAGGTGTTCTTTGCAAGGAGTATTAGCTTAGGCCAAAATGGTGACAAAGGTTTTTTCAAAAAGAAATTTCATGTAACCAATGGGAAGGCCCAAACATGCACTCAATGTGTTTTTTCCTTTTAAGTTTGGGGGGAGGGGGGAAGGATTTTTTTTCATCCCCGGTTCCTTTTAAGCTCCAAATGGGTTCTCATCAAGTTTCAAATACGTTCCCCAAGTTCCCAATGTGTTCACTACCATGTACCATGCTTCATAGGTTTGTACAAATTTTGTGTAAATTTTGATTTTCATAAGTTCATACAAAAATCGCATGAATTTCATGTTATGCTTAAGATGAACGATATTTATATATATTTAGTATCTTGAATATTCAAACTAATGAGACGTTGTTTTTTAATGACATATGTGAATGTTCATGTTTAATACACAAAAACTGCATAGTTTTATGCAAAATTACATTACGATAATTATATGGATTTAATTAACACATAAATTGTACATACTTCATATCAAGACATCGTAAATAAAATATAATTATTTACATAATTATATTTGTCATTTCATGCCATTCCAAAAATGGTGACAAATAGTTTTGAAAATAAAACTTCCATGCAAGCAATGAAAGGCTCAGCGTGGACTCATGAAGGTCCAGTTTCTTTTCTTCTTGAGAGGTAGGGGTTGAGGAATTTTTTGCTATTTTCCTTTTTTGTTCCATATGGGGTTCCCATGAGGTTTCCAAAGGATTCCCCAAGATTCTCCCCCCCCCCCAAGATAGCACCTCAATTTTATCCCCTATGGTTTGCCCAAAGCTCAACTCTCATGAAAATAAACTAAAAAGGTGGGCCATAGGGAGCACATTTGTTTCTATTTTGCAATTGGTGGTCCAAAGAGATGCTTCTATTGAGGAGTGCCCAAAAAACATATTTCACGTTTAATTTTATGATTTCATTTTATAAACAATTTGGAGTGGAATTCAATATGAATTCTTGAATTTTTGAACAATCCAATCAACTGATCAATCCATATTTTATTTTTTCAAAAGTCCAATATTGATAATGAATGCATTATTTTCAAAAAGTAATTGTGGAAATGTTGTTAAATTGGTGATGGCCCGATCAATATGGCGTCTTTTATAGAAAAATGTGAGCACACCCATGAATAAATTAATATGAATCACAATAGATACTCAAGACTTGACAAGAGAGTAACTCTAACTTAGGCACTAACCAAGTTGCTGCCATGGGTTTTGTAATGACTTTCATTCATGGTTTGAGGTGTTCTCCCTCAAGTTGGGGAGATTTTGAGGATGACAACGAAGAAGGCTTGAGACAGAAAAACGAAGTACAAAGCACAAACACCTACCCAAACAAAAGGAGTTTTTAAAAGGATAACTACAATGCATGCCACTGTCCTTCTAAACAGGTGTAAAGAATGAAGAAGCCTTCAAGCTCCTAGCCTGCACCTGACCAACCCAAGAAGGAAAGGACAAAGAACCATTAGGTGTTGGATTCAAAAAAAGAACCCGCCCCTCAAAAGAACATTACCCTAGTACCTTGGCCAATTCAAAACTAATTATATTATTTTCAAAAACGTTGAAATTTTCAAAAAAAACTTTCTTCCAAATCAAAAAATATTGTGAAGGATAATAGTTAATATTTAGGAATAATTAATTTATTTTGAAATGAAAATTTCAAAATAATTTAATTATTCGATGGACATGTGTTGAAATGGCCAAGCTACTGCAGTAATGGCAAAGAAAGTGACAAGTTGCAACCAAGATTTTGCCCAAATTTTGGGGATTGATTCTACAGGACGCCTCTGGTCACCTTTGCTTGGAAGGAATCCTTGTAAAGGAATGACCCCTGGAAGTTCCCAAAAGGCAGTATGTATGTCCAACGAGTCAAGTATCTCTTGCCCCCTGGAGTTAACGTGCAACTTTACACTTGTCCCATATTAGGTCAATTTCTTTCAAAACATACCAGAAATTTGTTAGTGTGTTTGGAAGGTTTGGTTTTCTCTGTTTGGTTGTTTTGGTTTTTCTTTCATGTGTTTACATTTGCTTCAACATGCCTTGTACATTTTTGTGCATGGATTTCCATCCTTGTTTATATATTTAAATAAGGTTTTCTCTGTTTGTATGTAGGTAACCAAATTAGTGCAATCATTCGGTGGTCACCTTTGCCTTCCAAAAGCAAAACACTCCCCTCCTTAAACTTTTTTTTAATTTTTTTTTTCTGTGGCACATGGTGGGTATCACAAGAAACATTGTTTAAAAAAATTCTGGTAGGTTTTTACATCAAGTAATGCCCTTGGAGCAAGGTGTTCCCAAAGTAAGCCCCATCTGAGGCAACTTATGCACTTACTTTGGGAACACCCCGGGCTGAGGGTGTTACAATACACTTCAAGCCCAACGAATACGATCCCATTGTTTGCATCAATAGGGAACACATCAGGTGTCTTTTACTAGTGAATTTATGCCAAAAAGAAAATTTGAAAATTTTGAAAATGAAGTGATCTTTGAAGGTTTCAAGTTCCAATCACCAAAAGTGCTAGATTCCTATGTTTGGTTTTCAGTATGTAACCATAAATATAGAAAGATGACTAAAATTGTGTGTTTTATATCCTAGTTTGTATAGCCCAATCGGGCTAATTTTCCTTAGGGATGGATGATTATCAATTTTTTTGCATCTTGATATGGATATTGCCACTTTTGCTGCATTAAAAAAAAAAACCCTTAAAAACTCACTATTTAGCACATGTAAAAACTAGTGTTGGGCAGGTACCCGTCTGGGTGGGTAAGAATTAAGAACCACCAGTTGCAATTAGCAAGAACTGGATCCAGACTGGGTGTGATTTTAGAATCAGAACTGAATTCTATGCTTTTAATAACTGGACTTGGAACCGGATGCGCCACTACTGGGCCAAGGATACATTTGTTTAAAATACAAAGAAATGATTAGGTAGACCCGAGGTGGTTCCAGTCTGGGTGAGCAAGATCGGCACTGGAACTGGTAACTGGTAGTGATTTTCAGAACTGGTTCACAATATATAAACCCTGTATACAGGAGAGGAAAACCACAAAACAGTAGTAGTAATGAAGTAGGAGACCTAATGCTAAAAGAAATGGGAACTGAGACAGTTCTCATTTATTTTCGGAACCAGAGGTTCTTCAAAAAGTATATAACCGCCCCTGCAGTCTTCAAAAAACGCCAATCAAAAGCAAAAACGTAATGGGTCTCCATCTCAAAACGATTATTGGTGTTTGCAATGATTTGAAGCTACTCTATAAGGACCATTCTCTCGAGTCTCGTCATTGTATTCTTGATACCAGTGCAGCGACGACAACATACTCCAAATACTGAGTCCGTATTCCGATTCTCGCGATGTACATTGTACTTGATTGCTAAATGAGCAAGAAGCACCTAGCTAGCCAACTTCTTAGAGTCATGGGTAGTCAGTCCTTCCGATTCTCGCCATCTACATTGTTGATTGCTAAATCAGAAAGAAGCGCCTAGCTAGCCAACTTCTTAGAGTCATGGGGAGTCTGTATTTGGCTGCATGAAGCAATAAAAGCACTGGCACTTACCAAATGCTGGACAGCACTTATCATCTTTTGTGGTTCGATGACCATGTCAACACTTGCTGTCAAATGCAAGTCCAATAATCCAGATCCTATAAAAGCTCCCCTCCCTACAGTTGCCCACAAACTTCCAAGCTGAATTAAGTGTCTCACCAGTAAGGAATGTCAGCGATGGACAGAGTCGTGACAAAACTGTTGAACTTTGAGGATAGTCACTGGTCACTCCTGAATCGACTCTCTCTCTCTCTCTCACTATGTACCCACAATTCATGCTCCTGCCATCTAGGCCAGAAATGGCTATGAACACAGACAGGTAGAGAGAAATTTTGGGTAGTCAATTGAGGTGAGACAATATGCACCCAAGAGGCCCAGTTTCTTTTTCTTTTGGGAGGAGGGGGTGGATGGGGGTTGTTGGATTTTTTTGTTACCAATGTGTTCCATAATGTTCCCATCAAGTTGCCACTGGTTGTTTAATTTGCTCTCAAATTATCTATTTATTTATTTTTCACAAGTTCCCAATAGGTTTCTAATATGTTCTCAATAGCACCACACTTCATCCCTAAAGTTCTACTCTTGTAACCTATATGAGTAGCCCAAAGGAGAAGATTACAATAAACGTATTTTGACAGTGCTCAAAGGTTTGACTACTTTTTGTGATAGGCCAATCAAAGGTACCCATCACAAATGAAAGGAATTTCGGGGGCCCAACAACTAATCTATCTATTAAGGAAGGTTGTTTGTTTTGCTTGTTTGTTAGGTTGAGATCTCCTAAACCATAGTGCCTTTGGCTAAGGTCTTTGTACCTTTGGAAAGAACTCCATGAGTAAGGGTGCATTGAAGTGGTTTTGCAAAGTTTTAATTTAGTGTTTGGTGGTTATCAAGTACAGTTTCAAACTCTCATTGGTTATATATTCGAGTATATATTCACATATCGAACAGGATGAATGGTCCCCATGTATAAAGGGTTGCTCATTTTCACCATCCTAAATTTGTCAAATTTCATTCAAAATATAGTGAAACATAGAATGAACTTAGATGCATATTGTTGTATTGATGGCACTAAAATGATTACAATAAAGGTTGAAATTGAAATCAATTTCACCTCACCATAAATAGTTGATGACATGTTTTTTAATCAAACAATGGCATACATGGAAAACAAATTTACTAATATCTCGTTTTAAAAAGAGGAAAATTCTTTCTAAAAGAAAATAATTTTGATGTTTTTTGGTTTGGTTTGGTTTCATCAATAAAATTTTCATATTTTTCATTCACATGACCATGCATTCGCACAACCACAATAATAATACATTCTACACTTTATGAATTACAAACTACATGATTAAATCATGATGCTTGAACATAATCTAAATAGGGAAAACAAGAATTCCCACAATTTCAAATATTTGACAAACTAATATTAACATTACACCAATGTGTTCAAATTCACATTATATTTTAGTAAATTTTGAATGAACTTGGACAAATTTATCACAATGAAAATGATTAAGACCTTAATGAATGAGGACCAATTATTGCACACAAGTGATTCCACTACAGTTAATTAAATTCATTAATAGTTAATTCATTAGACTAGCTTCTTAATTCATAGTTAGGCTAGGTTAAGAACTTAGCCACCTAAGCTAGGTTATGTACCTAGGAACCTAGCCCAACCACTTAAGTTAATGTAGGCCATTTAGTATACTAACTTTACGAATGTGAAGCTTCAACCCTTCATTTCCCTTCACCTCCATGCTTAAGGAATAAGTCCAAGTTGTAACCATTGGACCACAATTTGAATAAGTGAAATGATTTGTTCATGCATATTATAATGCACGTTTTTTGAAAAAATTATGTGTAAGCTCCATTAAATTCCCGCATTAATTTTAGGCTTTTTTAAATTAGTGTAAACTTCCTTAACTATGTTATTTTTATATTACCAAAGGCTAGGATTTTAGGTTAATTTTAAGTTATTTAAAGTTATTCTATGTTATTTTATTGTAGGCTATTTAAGTTAATTTACCTTAAGACATTATTGAATATATCACCTTTAATTATTATTGGTTATTATACCTTAAGTTATTTTCATAGTAGTGACATACTCTCAAATTTTTCAAACATACGCGTATTTTACGTTTTTTTGGGCTTTTTAAAAAATACTTGAAAATATTTGATACAAAGGCCAATTTTCAAGCCTTTGTATTTTTATAATGTTTTTTTTTAAATACTTGAAAATACTTCTTTTTGAGCACCTTCGAAAAATACTCGTATTTTGTATGTCACTACTATGGTTATTTTAAGTTGTTCTGACCTAAATTGTTTATAATTATTTTAAACTATCACACCAAAAGTTATTGTAGGTTATTCAAGCTTAGGTTATGTTCAACTTAGGTTATCAAAATTTATTATAATTTACGTTATTTTCAATTATTCTATGTTATTCCCCCTTAAGTTATTTTTGAGTACTATAGATCATTCTTAAGTTACCATAGGGTAGTCTTAAATTGTTCTTAACTATTTTAAACGTTCACTTTGGGCTATTTTAAATTATTTTATTTTAGATTATTCTAAATTAATTTTTACTATTTCACACAGGTTATTCCATGTTATTAAATACCTTAGATGTTATTCTAATTATTTAAAATAAATCCACCCCATGTTATTTTGAGTTATTTTTAATTGTTTAAAACTAATCCATTTTACATTATTTTATGTCATTTCACCCTAAGTTATTTTAGGTTATTTTATAATTACATTTTATGTTTTTAAAAGATATTTTAAACTATTCCACCTTAAATTATTTAAAAATATTTTAACCTATTTATTTCTTGGCCATTGTAAATTATTTAGTATCATATGATATTTTAGGTGATTATGCTTTGGGTTATTTTTAACTATCAAATCTTACATTCCTTTTTGGTTATATTTGAACATGACATTCAAAATTTGTGCAATTGAGTTTAGCATTCATTATAACAATTATTGGTTGAAATCTTAAACATACATATCCCCTTTTCATTGTTTAGCATCTTAAAACATTCATTTTGTTAACTCCTTACTTTAAGACTCAGCACACACATAATGAAAAAAGGTGTGTGTTTTGCAACTAGTCTTACAACTCAATTTTTGAGTTGCACAAAACATTTGCAACTCACTATATTTATATGTTTTGAATGTTAACAAACAAATTCCATGAATTATAGAGTTGCAATTCACTATATATACAATGCAATTCATTGCAATTCAATTACAACTTAATCAAAACAATTGTCGCAACCCTAGCTTTGGGCTCGCGACCAAGGCAAAGGGGTTGCAAGGTTGTGGGCCAAGAGGAAGCCCGTGAGCCAAGGGAAAAAGACCGCAAGGGTGTGGACCAAAAGGGAGCCTAGGAGTCACATCACATACTCCCGGGAATGTGAGAAAGTGTGAGGGAGTGTGAGGGAGTGAACACTCACACTCCCAAGGCAACTCCCACTTTGGGAGATGGAGTCCCAGTGGACTCCCGAAACTTTAGAAAGCGATTTCAGGGGTCAAAACTCGATGGCTTGTTGCATTCTTTATATCATTGGAAAGCTCTTGGAACGTAGATGTCTAAAATGAGTTCGCATTGCTCATTTGGACATCTGAAACACAAGTTATGGCGAAAAGAAGGGCCGGGAGTCAAATTGGCAGTTTGACTCCCGACCACTAAAAGTCAGGAATCGACCTCTTCCCGACATTCGATTTGAGAGTGCGACACGGCGTTAAAAAGATCTCAACGAGGGCTACAACTTTGATTTAGACCTCGTCGCGATCAGACTCTGCAGTCGAGAGTTATGAGCTCCCAAAGTCCCGGGACTCCAATCGGGACAATTTCGGGACTCCAATTCGGGAGTCCCAGGAAAAAGAACCATTTAGATGTAGCCTCCGTGGAGAGCTGCAGAATATACTATAAGGGGGAAGGTGGTGGCTTCCCCCAAGTTCGGGCCATGGTGAATCTTATGTGTTCGTGTTGCCCGTGGCTCATCCTAGCACCAAGGGTGCTCCAACTATGCACTAACCACTTTGTGTGGGTTGTGCGTAGGCCCGTGTGAGTGAGTGAAGCTTGTCAACTCTTCCTAGTCCCATCCCGGAGCTCCAACACGCCCTTCTACCCCTCAAAGTGTTGTGAGCTAGGGAACGTGCCCCGACTCCTTCTTCTTCCACTGTTTCCTACTTGGGCCCACATTTGGGTCCTTTGAAGAGTTGGGGGTGTGTCAACAATTCATTTTTCAACTAGTATGCAATTACATTATAATTGCACCCATAGTGACATCATTCATTATCATTCATCTATTAAAATCTATCACATGGCACTATGAAGATTTTTGGACATTAAAATTATTTTATTTTCAAAATATGGATCGCCATAATTCATTATGGTTGTTAATGATGGTCCAAGATTGCGACACATGCACAATAAGAAATTGACACATGACATATTAATTGTATTTTGGAAATACATGTACATATATATCTATTTTAATAATTAAGTAAGTCATACATAACCATAGTTAAATAGGTTGGTAGGTTTCAAAATTTACATACCTACGTATTTACCTAGGACCTACCTACTTATTTACCTAGGTAGGTAAGTAGGTAGGAAAAGATAAAACTAAATGAATTAAAGAATAGCAATGAAAATGTAAATTTTTATTTATTTTTTGCTTTTAAGTTAAGCTTTTTTTAGTTCATTTCAAAAAAATTCACATGTATTTTAATATGAGAACATAAGAAAACAAACCTTTTTTATATAATTTATAATATGGGATTTGAAGACAAAACATATGGGTTAAAATTTAGTTGTTCCTTAGTTCCAAATTGAATTGCAATTGAGTTGTAATTATAACCCTTAAGCGCTTAGGGCAAGCTAGATCCAAAGGGAGGGCTCCATTGTTTATGGTGTCAAAAAACAACTTGAACCCTTCTTATTGGCACATATTGTGCACTAAAAATCATCAAAAACGGAATAGAATTGAGAAAGTTATTGGACCCCAAGGTATAGGGGGTTAAAAACTCAAAAGAACAAACCATTGAACTCTACAAAGGCTGGCTTCTAAACACCCCAAAAATTTCTTGTATGTTGTTTTGTTGCTATTAATGTTCAAAAATGATTTTTAGAACTTTAGGTGGCACTCCTATAGCATTTTAAATTGTTTAAAATGAATAAGAAATAAGAAAGTTATGAGGTTTAAAAGTAGGAAGGGTCCAAAGAGAAAAAAAAGGAAAAAAAGATGTGTTTTATAAATCGGAAAGTTTATTTCTCTTTTTATTCTTTTTACATTACTCCTTTTCCTTTGGACTTCAAAGATGATTTTTGGAGCTTGAGGTAGTGCTCCCATAACATTTTAAATGATTCAAATGAAGCACACATGATGAAGATATAAATAATTAATGAATATGTATCCTTATTAAGTTATAATTAGTTGAATTATAATCATAACAATAGTTGAACAATAGCACTTTAGTAGTGGACCACTAGTGGTTGTATTAATTGTATCAATGGGAATCAAAATAAAAAACTAATTACAAATGTATCCCATAATGGGTGGTGGAAATGTAGACATGTGGCATAATCACATGTATATATTCATTAGTAGAAATCAACAAAAATATAACCACTTCATTTGTAATTACATGCAACTTGTTGTTGTTTGCAACTAAGTTTGGGAGTGTTTACAACTATAAGATCAAATTTCAATTATTTTGATCATTCTTATAACTATGATGCAACTATTGAAAACTTCATCCTATCAGTTGGATGGCTTTTAGGTTTGTTTTCATCCATGAATATATTGATATGTCCCATTAATTGCAATAGTTACCAAATTCATCACATCCTAAAGGTATTCTACAATGACATAGGGATGTATTTTTATGTATGTATTAAAATTGTATTTACAATATATTACATATATCATAAATATATATTTGTGTGTATATTAATTATGTGTATGTATGTTTATTGTTCATATAATGAATCTAAAATTAATATTTCAGTTATGAAATGTATATATATTTGAATTTAATAAATATTTATGTGGATTTGATTTTTTTATTTGCATTCTAATTATTATTTTTAATTAAAAATCATTATTTGAGTCTAAATTTTTTTATTCCAATTCTAAAACATTTTATTTAATGTGTCTAAAAATCAATTTTACGTTTTAAATATGAGTTTTTGATTTTTTAGTTTTATTCAAAATATATATTTGAGTATAAAATTATAATTCAAAATATGAAAATCATATTTAAACATTAAAGTCCATGTTTCAATTCTGAAAATTGCTACTGGAATTCATTTTTAAAATAGTAAATTAAAAAATTTTGAATCTAATTTTTTTATTTAATTTTTAAAAAATTTAATGGAATTCTTTGTTTAATTACTTGAGTTTGAAAGAAAACTATTTGAATTTGAAAATTAATATTACAATTCTGAATTTTTACATTTAAGTTTTTTTTAAAATTTGATCCTTAAAATTAAATTTCAATTCTGAAAACTTACTATTTCAATTTTTTAAAGAATTAGTTGAATTTGAAATTGATATTTGATCTAAAATTTGCTATTTCAATTCCTTAAACATTTATATGAATTTGTAAAAACATTATTTAAATTCAATAAGCTTATTTGATCTAACTTGAATATCTTAAACAATAAAGAAATGACCCAACCTCTTGTGGCATGTAGGGGTTGGATTTAATCAGGTTGTGTGGTGAGATCAAATTCACTTTTCTTAACAGATTAGCCATTCTAGTGCCATGAAGTCAATAAAATCCTTGACCATTCTCCTAATGTACATAAACAGTCAATTTTCGGGTATGACAATTCCAAACAAAACATCTTTTAGAGATGAACTATACCTATCGTTTTGATATGCAACATAACAACACATCTTGGGTTTTGTGACTAGGCTTTGTGACTACGTTTTAGTTAGGAAGGACATATGCAATTAGTTAGTCATGAGTTGTTAAACTCATGTTGTTGCACCCATTTAGTTGTAAAGGACATTTAGTCACAAGGCCTATTCATCTTATCGACTAGGGTTTTTTAATTTTGGCTTAATATTTAAGTTCCATGTCATCAATGATTTTGGTATGATTTGTAAAATGCATGCCATTTTAATTTAGTCATTTTATTCAACTAAGTGTTACAAAAGATTCCTTGATGGATGGATGACATGTGTCAAAAACCTATAAACACATTATGAATCATTACACATGACCAAAAGTCAACCTATTTTACCCCATGTACCTTTAACATATCCAAAAGTCAACATAACTAGGTTAGGCTAAAACAACCTAGCCTAATTAACCTAGTCAAAAGTCAACCTAATTAGAGTAACTACCTATGTTAGACAACCTAAACTACTTAATGTAGGTTAAGTGGTTTAGATTAAAAACAAACATAAAACTTTTAGTCCAAGAAGCTTAGATTAGGCTATGTAATTTAAGCCAAATGGCCTAGGTATCATAAGTTACAAAAGTGAGGACTTGAACCCTTCACCTTCACTTTTGAGTTCAAGTCTTCATCCATTGCACTACCACATTTTTTATATTAATTATATTTAACACAAAATTATAAAGTTCAAAATTTTTAGCTTTGAATTAACCTTGGCCACCTTAAGTTGACCTAGGTCAACCTACCTACTACCTACCAATTAAACCTAGATTTAAACTTCCCTAGGCTGATTTAAGATGAATTAGTTTGTCAACCTATATTACTTACTAGCTTAACCCAAGTTAACCTAAACATTCTTAGGCTTACAAAAAACCTAAGGGAATTATGTCACATCTAAATGCATCGTAATCACATCTAGTTGCACAAACTTGAAATGGTCATAAATTTGATGAAGTATTTTGTAATGAGGCTACCTAGATTGATTTGGCCAAAAACCTAAAGTTAGGAACCTAGGTAAACCTACTTAGGTTAAACTATTAGTAGGGTAACCTATTCTATGTATATTTAAACATATTAAATGTGGTAAATTTATTATGTCCAATTAAGTAACTTACAAGGTAGCTTATATTACGAAGTAAGTTTTTACTAAGTAACTTACATACATAAATTAACTTAATAGGTATGTTAACCAAAGCTAGTGTGTTAAGTAGTTAAAAAGTCAAGGAATTATGTGTCATCTTTAATTTCAAAGCAACTATTAATATTGTAATCAAAATTACAATTAAAAATAAATTGTTTAGTACACATACACATGCATGTGAATTCATGACCTCAAAAACCTCATGGCACACAAAAAAAAATGGCATGCCATGACCAATATTGATGCTTTAAGTTCAAAACACAAAAACTTATGGTGTCACAAAAAATCATGGATTGTCATGAAAATTGTGACATCTTGTTGCCAAATGGCATGCCATGTCATCATCACATGGAAGACCATATCGTTATTAATCACAAAGGACAACAATATTTTCAACTAGATAATAAATGAAATTAATTCATCAAATCAATGACATGAATCATGATGTGAAGTTAGTGTCACATGTTATGAGGTGTTGCGACTACCAGACGACCTCATTGCCATGTGGCATGCCACATCAACATTAGACAACCATAAGTTATTATTCACCAAAAGTTGTAAGAATGAATGGAATTTTATTATTACTTAATTTTGGATGATTTAAAATACATTTAAAATACATTTAATTTTTTTGATATTTGTGTAAAAACCATCAAATCATGATATGGAGTACAATCACAAAATGATAATGCCATGTGGCACCACAATGTCTTTTACAATTACATAGTCATTAACATGAACTTGTAGTTACAATCATAGTTAGAAATACAATAGTCATTTTATTAACCAATTGTAAAACCTAAGATCTGTTGTAGGGTCCAAATTTTTTAAGATGTACCAAAATCTTGTCACAATGTCACCTATTTCTGTCTTTTTTACCTAGTCCTTTTTTTACCATGTAAAACACATTTATGGATGATTATAATGGAATGTAAAATTATAATGGTCTAAAATATAGACCTTTTGAAAATTTAATAACTTTTAACTCATTAATTTTTATGGGGATCAAAATATAGGGTAATAAAGGATTGCAATAAAAATTAGGCCCTTTTTTTCCTATGTGGTACACCTTAAAAGATTTTCACCTTGTTGTGCAAGATATTGCACAAAAAGAAGATTATTGTTGATATTCATATAATAGAAGACCTAAGGAATGTTTTTGATAGCTCCATTAGAAAACAAAAAGTCAACTTTGTTTAATACTAGTGATGATATGGCCTTGTCCATTAGCCAAACATAAATTATTGCCATTCACCTATTGAAACAAAGCAAATACTATTGGGTTGCCATGCACATGATGATTGGCACTTAAATTGAAGTACCAAAATGTTTGTTGTTGTGTTGGTGATTCAACCAAGTTATGTTTGACCACACAAATTGAATTAAATGAGAGTTTTCATTTGACTTGTTTTGTTGTGTTTTCCACTAGTTGATAATCATTTGCACAAAAGGAATAGCTATCGACATCTAATATGCATGTTGTGATATTGCTATCCCATTCAACATATTTTCCCTCCCCTTTGGGTGGCTCCTTCTCAACTATTTCATCAACAACATGAACATAATCTAAAACACCACACTTTTTCTTGAAGTTGAAACTTAAGGTCCTTCATATGATCAATCATTGCCTTGATATCACATTCATGTTGTACGTGACCTTCACTTCCACAAAAAAATAATTTTTTGACCTTGGCCATTTTGTACCTAGTGGTCAAAAATGCGATTGATAATTCTTGGAGTGCCTTTGAAATGTCCCACTATTGTTTGACAATTGGTTAAAGTTCCTCCCATAGTTGGAGGATTGACCAGAATTATTGTTTAGGCCTCCTTGATGTGCATAACATGAGCCATTAGATGACTAGTTAGAGTTGTAAGCAAAACGTCAATCTCGGTCATAAAAAGTTTTCTTTCCTTAGGCAACCAATGGTTCTACTCCTTGATTTTCATTCTCCTTAGAGCTAAGAAGTAGGTCCTTGATCAACAATTTAGATTCCAGCTCCTTGTAAGTTGGAAGTTGTTTATTTTGTTGCACCTCACAAAACACTTCATACTCCAACAAATTTTTGATGGTGTACTAAACCACAATGTCTTTTAACAATGACATTAACCTCTGCCATCATATCTGTTACATTCTTTACCTCAATGAGATAACATCCATGGATATATTTCTAATCTTTCTAAGGTTAAAAACTTATCTATGAGATAAGTACATTTAGGACCAATATCATCCTTGGAACAGTGCTGTAATGCTATCTAGCACATGTACAAATTAAGATAACGAATCAACAACTTCAAGAGATTATTCTTGGAGTTGTTGTGAATTTAACTCAATTTTCTAGACCTTGCAATTGTCTTTGCTATAGTCATGGGAAAGAAGGAGGTGTCACATAGTAAGGGAATAAACCATCCTTGGAAAGCACGTGTTTGACATGATGTGCCCACATTCCATAATATGATGCACCCTCAAGGTGATAAATTTTTGGAATGTTTGCTGTCTTTCTCCTATTGGCATCATAACAACGTTCTATGAGGTTCTTATTGTCCTATTAATCATATGCATTCTTGCTCTATGTCTCAGAATGCTTGGGACATTAGCAGAACTTGCTATACTTTCAACTTTCTGATTCTCTCTTCACATCTTGTCAATAC
Source organism: Sphagnum contortum (assembly GCA_963920785.1). Lineage (NCBI taxonomy): Eukaryota > Viridiplantae > Streptophyta > Sphagnopsida > Sphagnales > Sphagnaceae > Sphagnum > Sphagnum contortum. Next base: position 3,835,808 of record OY987284.1, on the reverse strand, counting down.
AACTAAAGAAATTATGTTTTAGCAGTAATGCAAAACAAACATAAGCTCACTCTTATCCTTGACTGGCAATCACCAAATATGAGAAAAGACAAAGGAATAGGTTAGGCTCTTACAACTTCGATACCATGTGAAATGAGTTACTCATAGAAGTCATTGCATGGAACAAAACAATTCAAAGAAAATAAAAGGAACATGGAGTATAAGCCATTTGGGCAGTAGTGAAGTACAAACCTAAGTGTGAACTAAACTACTAATTAAAGAAGATATATTAATCTAATCTAGCATCTCCCTAATCACTAAGCTGCTTTAAGCTTCCCATTAATCCTCATCTAACATCTTCCTGATCATTAAGCTGTGAGCATAACTTTCAACAAATCACGAGTGTGGGAGACTTGGTGCTGAAGTCAGCACAAGGATCTACTGATGCAGGTTGTAGATCATGTTGGATTGGGAATTCATTGAATTGGTGTTCCAAGCACAACTTGTCTACTTCAATCCATAAATGTTTTTGAGAAGCCAATACACCAAATTTGATCTGAGACATGATTTCCTTGTTTCTTCAAAACCTTTGGGCTGCTGCTCCATATAAATCTCCTCCTCCAAGTCCCCATGTAAAAATGTCGTCTATATATCAAACTGCAACAAATCCCTATCTTTGACTGCAGCTATGAACAAGATTGGCGCGATGGAGTCGAACTTGGTAAATGGTGAAAAAGTTTGCTCATAGTCAATTCCCTATTCTTGAAAATATACTTTGGCAACAACCAGAGCACTGAAGGGATCAATGCTACCATCAGATTTGCATTATTTCACCTTGTACACCCATTTGCTCTTCACAGCCTTTCTTCTGGCAGCTCACAAATCCTCCAACTAGCATTCTTTTTCAGGGACTGAGATTCATCATTCATTGCCTTTCCCACTCTTCTTTGTAGCTGAAGCAATGGCTGGGTCATACGTTTGTGGCTCTTCTATCAACTGCTATACATGTAGGTCCCTGGCAAAGATAGCCATTCACCATACCAACTTGGTGGTCCATGTGACCATTTCCCAAGTATCTCAGTACCAGCTCCATCTTCATGCACGGAATTATTGATACCTGGATCAACAACTAATTTGCCTGCAATCCCTTCTAGAATGGTGTCAAATGTTGCATGAACCTGTAATGCTCTTGCTAGGACAGTGTCAAGTGTTGCTAATCCCTATGATGCTCATGTTGGGATAGCATCAAGTGTTGAACTGGTCTATGTGATACTCTTACTGTTGGCTCAATTAGCTGAGGTACATGTTCAATGAGATGTATGAGATGAGTCCGCCAGTGTTTGGGTACTGTAACTTCTGCATGAACTTTGAACATTTTCGTGAAAAATAACATCCTTGCTAATCATGATTTTGTTGTTCACTTTGTCCCAGAGCCTATAGGCTTTACTTTCAGTACTTTATCCAAGAAACACACTCTGCTCTTAGAATTCAATTTGCTCTGAAGTTGCTTTTGAATGTGCACATAACATCAATTCTAAAGACATGAAAGTGTGCCACATCAGGCTTCTAATTGCACCAAGCTTGTAGAGGAGTCATTTCTTCTAGGGTTCATGAACATGTGTAATTTACACATAAACTGCAATCTGGACAGCCTTGGTCCCCCAAAATTTCAGAGACATACTATGACCATAAAGCATGCACCTAAGACTTTCAACAGTTCTATTTTCTCTTTCAGCGACTCCATTTTGTTTTTGAGTATAAGGTTTAATGAGTTTCTGTTAACTCCTTCCTATTCAAGAAAAGACTTCAATGCATTCCTAGTATACTCCCCTCCCCCGTCACTCCTATGTTTGAGAAGTTTGTTTCCAGTTTCCCTCTCCAAGACTTAGACATCATTTTCTTACAAAGAACTCAGATTCTTCCTGAATGCAATAGACAAGTCTATATCCACTATAAGATTGTCCTTGAACAAAAGAGGCTCTCTGTCTGAAGCTACACTAAGAGGACCACGCACATCTGTGTGAGAGAATCGCCCTGGCTTTTTAGCTTTCTGTCACTCTTGGTTGACAGGAAAAGACTGCTTGTGATTCTTACCATGTGCACATCCAGAGTTCTGGTCTGAAAACTTTAATCTTGTGACCAAACCCTTCCTTTTGCATTTTTCTGATCATGTCAAAATGGACATGTCCAAGATGAAGAACAGGAAACAAGTCTATTGCAAGCAAGAAAAGGACCCAAAACAACCAACAACGCATTCACAGCAATGTTCACCTAACAACAGTATATTCCTCCAGAAGAGAGAAGCACTGCTAGTGTTAAGGTAGGAAGAGTGACTTGAATTCTTGTTGAAAGATGCTAACTAACCTACTTACCAGAAATCCACTCAGAGTTGTCCATTGATCATTTATTGTCTACACAATGCATTCATTGAACCCAGGCTACTATCCTTGAAATGCTAGTTATCAAATTTCTAGTTCTTTTTCAACTATTGAGTGAAGATTGTCATTCTCTGCAATTTTCTCAACTTGTTTTGGAACAAGTTTCCTGCTGTACAAATTTTTAGTCCCAAAGTCTCTCTCCCAAGCTTTTCTCATGATCTCTGAATATCTAGTTTTTCTTGGATTCATGGTAGAAAATGCTGAATATTTAGACTGGTCTACTACCACCATATAAGTTTTTCCCTACAATTCCAGACAATCCAAGGGCTGTGGAGACTCTCAGCTCATTCTTTCAACATTCAAGCTAAAACTAACCTTTGACAGTCTTGCCTGTGTTCTCCATTGGAATAGGACTCATGAGATTTTCATCCTTTCTTACCTTACTTTATGCCTGAGTGTCTAACTCAGATATCCTTGGTCTTCATAGTGTACCTGTAAGCTACTATTCTCAGGGCCTTCTTTATCCTCACCAGATTCTCCACTCTCATGCCATGTATGACAAAATGTCACACTCTCCCAGATTCACAGTAGAGTACTGCCAGAGTACAGATAGATGCAAGAATATTCTGGACATCCACAGCCAGGTTTTCAAGCCTTGATCGTCAATTCTGCCAGGTAAGCCCTTACTGTGTGAACCTGTGTGGGCCTAGTAGAATTCACCGTTAGCAACCCAGTCACTGGCATCAAAAGCCAGAGAATGCCAGGGAACAAGGACAGAATTGGCACTGCTGCAGTGGTGCCAATGTGTCCACCAAATCCAGCCACACCGGAGCCTGAATAGGGCCCCCCTTCCCTGCCTTTATCATCGTTGGTAGCCACCATAATCAGTTCTGGGTCTTCCTCTAACCTTAACCACTACAGCTAAATATAATGCCTGTCCAATCAGAAGAAAACCATCTAGATGGCACTGCCAGAAACGTATGGAGACTAAAACAAGGGCTCTACAGCATTTCTGCATTCCCCATTCAGGTGATGAGAGCATGAGAACAAGCAGCAAGAAGGCACTGATGATGAAGAGAGAGTCAGACATGCCATTGTTCTCCTGGAGATTGATATTGTAGGATTGTTTGCAATGATAGGAGTGAACTTGAACCATCTAGTATTTGCTTCCATGTTGTCAAGCACTAGTCTCTCAGCTGCCTAAGCACACTCTTCCACACAGCATCTAACCATACTCTCTGTGCAAAATGCCTCAAGCAGGCAACCTTCTCTGCTGGAGACCATGCAGAGAACACAAAAGAAAAAATGACAAAGTGGACCTACAATGTTTCCTGAAACAAAGCCATTGAGTACAAGACAACACAAATCATGTTTCTGGTCTTCTCTGTCTATCTAAAATTGTCTGTAGCCCCTTCAGTATGTTAAGAGCTATTTAACAAGGTCCCTACCGTTGATGTGACATCCTCATTAAAATAACAATCATCCTCTACTTCTGGCAAATCAGATAGCCAGTGATTGAAGGCCTCCAAACTCACAGACAATGCTTGCATTGTTACAGTGTTCAACTGTTTGCATGGCAAGCCTACAGCTTGTAAAACCTTCTCTGCAACACTGTGCTTCTTTCTGTATCTGCCTTTTCTCCCTTTTCCATCACCCTGCATTATTGATCACACAAACCTTCCATGTCAGATGCAGTCTAAACACTAACATAAGATGCTGATAAACTCTGGCAAGAAGAAAAACATGGATAAAATTTGCCAATATTTGGAGTTTGGAGGACATACCTCTCCTATAGAAATGCCAGTCACAATGATGAGGTCAGACGTAGGTGGGTTTTGTCCTGCATGAAGCAGCCATGCCAGTAATGCCACTACTGTCCCAGAGCAATTCATGTTCCTTACATCACCTCTGCATCATCACACTCTGGATCTTAGCTATAGAACATCATTCATCCTCACTATGCCTGCTCTTGCTGTAATATGAAATCATTTGGTAAATCCAAAACCAAACTTGGAGTCTTGAACCTCTAGACAATGTTGACCTCACCACTGGTGCATTTCAGATCTCCCCAACTATCTTACAAGTAGAATGCAAATAGCACCAGGAACGTAAACGTTTTTCATGACACCAGGCATTGCAGGAACAGATCCAACCACTATTCCAAGAAGTAATTGACAGACTTGGCACACAGTAGTGCCTTCAAAAGACACAGGTGGAATTGATTCCACACACCCTGAACTCAGGCATGCTAGAATGACTGCCACTGACCTAGAAAGATCATCCTCAACCACATTTTTGAAAAAGCCTGTTGCCACTGCCTCTTCATACAAGCCTATTGCAGCTTCAATGCCTGGCATGAGCCCACATGCAACATTTTGAGAGCAAGCACACAAAAAACCTTCAAGGTGAGTGTCATAGGGTACATTTCATGAACTAGCATGTATGCATATTATTGAAAGCACCAATCTGTACAGTTGTGTCAGGGAGCCAATTGATCCCACTCACCAGGGGTGATGTCCAGCTTGCCAGGTTCAGAAGTATTAAGGAAAACATTAGTTCCCTCCCTTCCAAAGCAAGCATCAAAGATGATCCCATATGACAGTGCTGTTGGTTGTTCCTGTAGTCAACAAAGCCTGTTAGACTTACGTCTGTCACTTAGTCTGTTGAGACTTTGAACCAATTCACAGGAGGATAACATAAGTACCACCTCTCCACTTTGTTGCATCATGCGAAAAATGTGAATAGCATTTTGCCATTGCCCTGCTTGGCCATATGCTCCAATCAAAGCATGCTGCACAACCTGGGAAGACACACTAGTGGTGAGCCTTAAATTAAACAGAATATACATATATCTTGTCCTTAGTTTTCATTTCCAAATGTCCATCTCAACATCACTGAAATCTCAAAGCCACAATTCTAGGTTTTCTGTAAAAAAGAGCTCCTAGAAGACTCCTCACCTCCATGACCATGACAAAAGATGCTATAATCCCAACAATAACCAAACACTCTGTTTCTCATGCAACATCTGGCATAAACTAACAGAAAAAGAAAGACCAGAAACCATTGACATCTCCACTGTGAAGTTCAGAGGATCAACAACAACAACCAAAGAGTAAGACATAATAACTCTCATGAGGATGAAGAAATCTCCTAATTCACAATTAAGAAAGCCACAGAACAAGGTTAAAGCTTTTCCTTGAAGTCAAAGAAAGACTTTCAAATAAGGACACTTTCAGAACCAGGAAGAAGGAACAACACAGAAAGGGATGGACTATAACCTAGAGACAATAAAAACTGTACAATCTCACAATATCTTGCAATAGGCAGAGGTTAATATTGTAGATTAACCAACATTTTGGTTTCTGTCCCAAGATCAGTAGTAAGGGAAGGCACTGTCATGATGCTGGCAGCTCAACAAAACCTATGAGAACAGTAGAAGACAGGAAACCAAGAAGAAGACGGAAACCAAAGAAGAAAGCTAAAGAGAAGACGAAACAAGCAAAGACAAAGAAAAATTATAGAAACAAGAGTAATTCTGATGAGTATCAAAAATCTCTATGCTCACAATTAACCAGAACCAGGGGAAAAGCTTGTAGTTTGTGCACAAACAGATAGTCAATGGGAACTTGTGTTGTCTATCTGAACTTCCTAGGGTTCAGAGTATTGCTTCTGAGGGTTGTAGTGCCTTATGGACCTCTGTGGTTTGATTTCCCCTACCTAAAAAAACCTTGCTTTTAGCCACAACTGAAACAACACAACACTTGATCCCCACCTGGGAACCTGGGTCATGGTGAACAACACTCATGCCAATTGCATTGATGGTAAAGAGATCTCCAACCTGATTACGTTTGATACCAAGTGATTCCATCTCTTCACTCACAGTCAGAGCCCTTGCAAGGTCTTTGCCTTGACCACACGCTGAGACCAATGTACCAAAGGTGATGACATCTGGTTTGTATCCAGCTTCTTGCATTTTTTTATACATCTGCACAGTGGCTTGTGTTCTTGTCACAACTCTCCAGAACAACTGTCCCCTTGCACATCTTGTCTTCTCATTGGAGTTCTATCTCTCTCTCTCTCTCTCTCTCTCTACACCAATCTGTAATGTACTGTGCTGAAGCTGGCCCTCTTACAACCTCATGCAAAAGCTGTTGCCTTAGAGCATTGAAATACTTGCAGTAAAGACATGAACAGCTAGCACATTAAACATAGGAAACTTTGAAGGCATGGCCAGCAGTCTCTAAGCAGACTTTACAATGGAAATTCCCCTATGGCTCTCAACTTTTTCCCACTCTGATCTTCATTGTGCACTTGATACCCAACTTAGCAAACTTCAGTACAGTGCAATCCTATAGTATAGTCCATTGTATAACCAAGCAAAGTGTAAACCTGGAAAGCACTGTCAAGTCCCTCAGATTTGCTGGCAGATTGAATGAGTTTGTTGAAGGTGGAAGAGGTGACAGCTTTAGAGAATCCTGAGTCCCTCATCAACTCGTGTGCTCTTAATGCTCCTGCATGGTCCCCACTCTTCATGCCACAATCCCACCCACATGAGGTTAAACATGTATCCTCCAGGTTACCTCTCACAGAATACCTCCATGGGATCCAGGACAACCTTAACCACATAATGCCTCACTTGTGACAATCTCAAGAAGTGGAGAGCTTCAACTGTGCTTAAGTCCTGCACTTCATCCTGTACAATGCAGCAAAGCAAAAGAGAGCTGCAAACATTCCATCCTCACTATAAGTGAAGACCTTTCAAAAGATATCATTACTTTGATAACCTCAATAGCAAGCTTTGGTACAGTTGTCACAAAAGATTTTCACATGTATAGGACAGGTTTTTCACTGCAAAATCAACTGAGCCAACAGCAACACTAATCCGGTTTCTGGACTACCTACCTTACATGATGCAGTAATGAGATGATTGTATGTTTGGCCATTTGGAGATACATTGTCAATTGTCTTCATCTCCTCATACAAAGCCCATGCTTTCTCTGCCTGTGATCCTCTCCCACGTAGCAAACTCATTTGACACTTTCTGGCACTCAACACAATCGCCAATATAATGCATCTGGATGCTCATTAGGAGCAAATAAAGTACTGCATTGGATCTACAGTTTTTGGAGAACACTTTCTGGTGTCAAATCATTGCATTGTTATGCCATACTCATGTTCTGGATGATGATAGGGGACAGATCCAACAGGACAACCCAGACAGATTGACTACAGTTACAGGTTGGATACAATAATTATGGATAGATGAAGTGCCAGGAAACCACCCTTTCCAAAGGCTTGTTGTTCAGCATAGTATAGCAATATATTTTGCTGTTTCTAGATGTGAGCAGACAACCATATAAACTGAAGTTAAGGAAGAGTACATTAGGGTGAGGAGCTGAAGCACAAGCTTCAATGAGGAAGTTGTAAGTGCTTGTTTGTGGTGCCACCCCAGCAGCACACATTTCATTGAAGACCTCTAATGCTGCTTTTAAGCGGCCCCCAGACCCTGCTGACTCTAGAAGGATTCCAAATGTGAACTTGTTGGCTGTAACTCCAGCAGCAGTCATCATTCGATAGATCTCCTGCACTCCATAATATAGGCCACATTTTCAAGGATGACAACCTTACTATATCACATTGACAAATCTCTCTTTGCACATACAGCATGCATAAGCAAAACAAATCTGTATGAAGTCATGATGTTCCAAAAACAGGACAACACCAGCAGAACACAGGGCAATTGAGGGTCAGAATCTGAGATTGAAGAGCTAAACTAGTACCAGCACTTTTCCTGGCAGTTTTGCCTGTGCACCAGCAAACATGAGTGTGTTGAAAGTGATAGCATCGGGCCGGATAGAACGGTCAAGCATTTCCTTATATAATTCCAATGCCTTTCCCAGCCTAGCTCCTCAAATTGAGCAACACGAGAAAAATGTTAATAGGATAATGTAGAATATTGACAAAACCCCAACATTTATGGTGCAATTCTGCTAACAGGAGTCTAGTGTCCAGGCCATGACAGCAACACACATCTCCATGACATTCTGCTGGATTTTATAAAAGCAGTTGAAAGAGAACATATAAAGTCATGCTTACCGCTGTGCAGGAGAAGAGCGACCACGGTATGGCCCTGTTTTCACAACCAATGCCATTAATGCTGTGTAAGTCACCACATCTGGCCTCATTCCTGCTGCTTCCATTTCCGCCTGGACCGAGATGAGAAAAAAATTCAGCAGAAAAGCTTTGATATGCATGCTTTTTTGGTTTCAACTACAGTTAACAAGATATGGACATTTCTCGAACACAAGAGAGTTGAAGCTATTATTGTTTAAATTGACTGCAGTTGGAGAATTTTGGGATTGGAAATAGGGCATTAGAAATAAGATTATAGCAGAGATCATTGTAGAAAACCAGTGGACTTTGATTACCTTAATTCGGAAAGCATCCTCTAGACGCTTTGCTTGGTGGCAGCATGAGATGAGGGTGTTGTATGTCAGCATTCCTGGCTTCACACCTGCTTGTTTCATTGCCTGCACACAAGGAGAAGTACACAAAAAAGTCAACAAAGGAAAAATAAGAACAATTCCAGCTCCCAGTATCCTATCCACATCCAAACTTCATTAGCATTTTTTACACTTGAACCCAGTCCGCAAAAGTAAAGTGTGGAAGTTTGCCCACTATAGCTAACCTCATAGATGCTCAAAGCCCTTTCCCCTTGTTGTTGTCTCCTACAAACAGTGATGAGAGCGAGATATGTTCCTGAACACCACTTGCCACACAGTTACATTACTCTAACCTCCCCTCCAGCTTGTACACACCAATTACTCCTGGCTTCTACTGTGGACAACAGGGTCTAGCAAGGGATGCACCATACCAATCACAAAACCCATTGTCTCAATTGAACAACCCTCACAAACTTGCTATTGAGAAGCTTGGGTTGTGACTCCATATATTCTAAACTTCAAACCAAAAATGAAACAATGGAGCCATAGGAAGAGGATAAGTTTTGACTTTGTAAAGATAAAAGAAAACCGCAAATACCAACCCCAACAACACAGAATCTGTTTTTGACTGCTACGGTTTAGGGCTTAGGGTTCAGCATATGATCTCAGGTGTGAGCAAGGGTCCAGAATATGTACATACATGGAAGTACTGACAGTCTCTTTATACTTACAACATAAGTTGACATGAAAGAATTGAGGGATCACCCTATACTACCATTATGGATATTTCAGATCTGACAACATATCAGCAGGAAATCAGCAAGCATGGAAAAGGGACATGCAAGCCTAAAGAAAAGGGAAAATAAGACCAAAAACAAAATTGAGGAGTGGTTTGAATAACAGTGATGGTCATATGCATGTTCAGGGACCTTGAACGGCATCATGTATGGTAGGTGTACCATAACATCCTTGCCAACGTCATTGATGTTAATTCGCCTAATAATCAATCCTTGAATGTTGTCAGGTTAATTGTCCAACTATCACAAGATGTGAAGAGGAGGGAAAGAGACAGGGATTATAACATCTGTCACCAAATGCACGCCTTCTATTGAGGCAAGAAGACAGGTGAAGGTGACCCTAAAACCTGAACCTTGAAGCTAAATCCAAATCCTGACTCCCTAGATTAAAGCACTGAACTAATCAGGACCTCTAGGCCTAGTGAGTTGTATTTACAGCATTTTCATGCCCAAAGAAATCAATCAACTTCAGTGTAATGCCAGTGCAGCAATATTGTCGTGTCTGCAGTTCCAAAAGTTTACATTTTAGGCTATGCTTCACCTCTCTAAGTATCTTTCATAAGAATAGATAAATCTCCATTCTCACAATGAAGAAAAAACCCCAGCAAGGTTACCACTTCTTCAAGAAACCACAAAAAGATCAAGACTAGGAAAGACAAAAACAAAACAAAACAAAAAAACAAGAAACAAAAAACAACAGTATGAACCAAAGTGCCAGTCTCACACATGTTCGGGGACCATCAACAGTAGTATGTATGATAGTGACTTAACTACCACAACTTCCCCACTTACTTCATCAGCTCCCTACAGTGGGTAAAGGCCAGTGAAAGACACCAACCTGTGAACCAAGTTTCTGCTGCAAATCTGGAAGCAACTGGAAGTCTCTGCCATACTACTAGCTAACAACAGACCAGAACACAAGGACAAGACAAAAAACAGACCAACAGAAATGGAAAAGAAAAACTTTAAAGGAAAGGGGACAGCAGGGAACAAACAAGGAACAAGTGGGCTTACAAGAAGCTCCCCACTTACAAGACTCTAAGCAAAATCGTTCTGAAAACTCCAAAAGCAGAAGTTCCAAAGAGGAATTTTTCTTTATTAAGCAGCCCTCTAGTTCTCTTTAGAAGAATTTTTAAAGGGTAGCCTTGAACCTTCAGAAGGACAATAAGACTGACAATCTGAAAGACAAAAAACTTCTTACAACTACAAAGCCTACAAGAACCTGTAAAATTGGCTATTGATAACCCCAGCTTTGCAGTAATTGATATATTGGAATGAACATGAGGCATTCTAATTATTTCAATACCTGCATAATCTGGTTGAGAGCATTTGTCAAAATGTCACGGGAAACACCTTGAGGACTTTGTCTCACAGCACGATCTAAGAAATTACAAGAGAAGACTTTAGACGTACAATTCAACTGACAAGATGTTTGTGGGTATCTGCCACCACCAAAAGAGCCTTGGTTTAGGTACATGAAATTCTCAAAATCTGGAAAATCAGGAACCAAAAGATCATCCACAAACCTATGAATCATGGACAATCTAGGAAGCACAACAGGACATGTGTTACCCTTCAAAAGACGATTAATGAAATCAAACTCATAGGCAAGGAGATAGAAGTTTACCAAATAGACCGCACAGTTAGTACCCATGGGGATACGAATGTATTGTCTATAAGCACAATGACCAAAAATAAATAAAAATTGTCTAACAAGAAATCCAACCAAGAGATCAAATCTGAAGCCTCTGCAAGCTTAAAGCTATGAAGATTTTCAAACAAATTGATCTCTGCTTTATTTTTCAGCCACAAAATCCTAAAGTTCAAACCTGTCTTTTGAAACATCAAAAACTTAAAACAACAAAGCTTAAACATTGGGTGAAACACTTTATTTATCAGAGCTCTCATCCGAGCTTTTAGATCCATTAGGTCAATTTTAGCATATAGAGTTGAGAAACCAAAAGACTGCAACACAATTGGGAAAGCTTAATCAACTTCTGATCTTGAAGAGTAAGTTTATTTATTACCTCCACCACTCCTGTAGAGTCATTGAGAATCCAACTACTAATACAAGGAACGTCTGCCTTTTTGAGTTTAGACACCCAAAGGTCATTGATTGCAGGAAACATAGCTTTGAAGAAAGAACTCAGCCACTTAGAAACTTCAGTAAGAGAAGTAGAGCTGGCTGCACAAATAAATCTAGGTTTAATCGGATTTTTATGAAACTTCCAAACAGCATAAAGAAACGGGAGACGAAGGCCATTAAAATTATGAGCCTTATTAAAAGAAAGATGAGATTTCAGGATATGAGACTGGGCAAGATTGGAGACCACATACGTACCAGCAGGAGAATTAAGCTCAGAGAAAACAGAAGAAACATAGAACTTTCTACAAACAAACACAAAATTATTACTACATTTATCCATGTACGTAATAACCAAGGACCATTGGAGACTCTTTAGATGATCCAAATCTCCTAAAGGAACAGACAAAGAAGAATCAGAAGAGGTTTCAACCACAGAGGAAGCACAAGTTCTCTTCACCTGTCTAAGGTGTACCTAGTGCACTAATGATGCAGATCTGACAGAAATACAGTATGGCATACCTTCATTAGCAGAGTCAATACCAGCAGCCTTCATTTCTTCAATAACGCCAAGAGCTTCTGTCACAGAAGAACTGCGGCTGATGGAGCGGTTTATGCGCCAGATAGTTTGCTGCAATTTCAACAGCCCTGAAGCTGAGCGAGAACACAATTCGTCTGCATCAAGAATACACTACATGCAAGCCCCATCCATTCCATTGGACCCAGCAACCCTGCAATCAATCAGCTCTACTTCCATGGTACTGTATATTTTGTAACAACCCCAGCCATAAGCTGCTCAGGTATGTGGAACAACCTCTCCATACAAAGGAGGCTAGGAGTCTACCCTAACAATTCTGGTGACACATGCTACATGTGTAGATAGACAAACCACTTCACTTGGCTGCACCTCTATAACTTTTTGAAAATTTCTAGGCCACAAACTGAGCTACAAGACACCATAGTCAAATTCCAGTACTTGCATATTATAGTCAAGTACTCATAATTTCAGGCAAGTGGACACAGGGATGCTGCAAAAAGACCATGTAGGAAATTCCCATGTCTTGACATTCACCATATCATCAGATGATGAGCAATAAAGATATAGGCTCCACTATATCATGCACAATAGCTACCTCATTGGTCAGATCAATACCCTCCTGTTTCAACCATTCCAACCTGGGTGTATGCTGCTGCATCCACAATTCCCACATGATATCATAAGAAAGACAATAATCATCAACTCAAACTGTAGTTCATCATGTGAGCCAGTTGCAACTGGCATCATATGCTCTTCTTTTGATTCTACTACTCCAGTCCTTTGAAATGTATGTCAATAGAGAAAGCACGATCTGTCTACAAAAACAATCTCTCTGTTTGCTTACAAAAATCCCAGAATATTACACTGTAGATAAGTATGCATGTAGCACATAAGCAGGGATTCAGAGAGCCATACAGGTTCCTTGGTGGACTGAGATTTTTGGCGAGCTTTGACACGCTGACGGCCACCACCACCACCACCAACCCTCTGAGGCTTCTCACTTGTGTTGGGCTTTGCTGTCTCCAGTGCGACTAATTCAGTTTCCAGCTCTGCCACAACTGCTCCCAATCCATGTCTGCCATCACATGTAAATACTTTAATGACCAATCCACAATAACGACCATCAAACAGAAATTCCAGATAGCCTTGGAGTATGGAGACACAAGAGATCTACTCACACAATGTTCAGTTACCAAACAATCCTGCTTATGTAAAGTCTTTGCCCTAGCTATTGGGAACATTTTGTTCCACATTCTGGTGGCCCATGAGGTGTGAAGATATGAGATACCAGGGCACAGAAACATATATGGATCAAATGAAAATCTGAACAACAAACCCAAATTTTCCTGCTGGCCCTGCAATGATGGCAGGGTATGACATAAAAGGCACATTGTAGAAGCCAGAAGGATGTCAAGTCATGAGACACAAATCACAATGTACTTGGGAATTCAGGCAGTGGAAATGGACAGCCTTCAAAAGGCATACCACTGCGATATCCATCTGTCTGGCAGAGAGGTTCTCAATTCCTGGAATTGCTCACAAACCAACACTAATTACCACAGAGCTATGGAATTTCTGGCAAGAACTGCTGCAGGTAAGGACCTTACTCACCTAGCATATTGACCACTCTTGGGTAGCATGAAATGAAGAGTATGTGACATCATAGATTCTATTCCTGCAAATTCACCCTTGCTGCTGACAGGGTTGGATGCACCCCTTACTCCCTAATCTCCACAAATGGACCAACCAACTGTCAAATTTCAATTAACAAAGATGTCACGACTGCAAGACTTTCTCCTCATCATTGTGCTGGGATTATGGACAATCAAAGCTGCCTAGAGTTTCTCTTTGACTGTCCTGTTTCTTGGAGGTAAAAGCACTTCCAAAGCAGAAACAAAACTTCCAAATTCTAAAACCATACATAGGCCTGTAAAGTGGAGACAATCCTTGAGAGGATCACAAAAGCAATATGATACGCAGCAGGCCCAACAGTGGGTACTGCGTCAAATCAGGTCAGCAAAACTACCGAAGCAATTGGCTTTCATCAGAGTAGACAATCAAATCTTCTACACCGATCCCAAAATTGTATAAAATTCCTGCCAAAGAAGAATAAACTCAATCTGTCTTGGTGCCACCCAAAGGCTGCAGCTTTAGGGAAGGTCTAAACTCAGGACGGAAATACCGGATTGTAAGAGAAGCCATGGAGCAGAGCTTGGGCTGCCATCCTCGCCACCACTTTGGTCTGACCAACAATAATAATATTACGTGTACGCAGAGTGCATGCCCACTACCACAACAATTGGTATGCCGTCGCGCGATCATAGCAAAAGGAAACTCTCGACTTCACATTCTATACCTGAACCTGGACCCCACGCTCACAGCTCAGTGGCTCTACCACCCACACGTCATTCCGGTTTGGTTCGCACAAATCCAGTGACAGTACCCGGATTTATAATCTGATATCTCTTTCTTGCACCCAACGCTCCAAATCTAAACTTTATTGGCTCTGCCCTTCAGGGTAGAGACTAGAGACATTGTGATGCACCCAGAAACGTCCCAAATTTTGGTATCCCTACATTTTCTAGGGTCATGTGGAGTGAACCATAGAAACATTTCCGGCATAACTGAAGGATCCACTTCGGCTTTCACCATGCCAATCACAATGTGTTTCCAATTTAGTATGTTGAATATTTATCATCCTTATGGATGTCATCGATGTCATTGAAAGGGGAGAGCCATTATGCAATGAGCCGCTTGTTTTTCAGAGGGTTAGTTGTTGTTGTGACTGTAGGTCTAATGGGGAATGCTCTTGTACCGGGTACTGCCACAGTTAGAGCAACAGTTCAAGATGCCATGGAAATGCAGTGTCATCCATGTTAATAGTACACATGCCAGTGGCCTCTGGAATAGGAGATGTTCAGATATACCTTTGTGAATTGGCATCTAGGGCTTCCATTCACATACAAAGCACTGGGAGGAATTTCCTAATGTGTTTGGAGGGCAACTTATATGCATGAATGGCATGACCTTAAACCCTAAAAAAGAGGAGGGATCTTAGACATACTCCTTAAGAGCAGGAGAGAAATTATGCTTACTTACAGGCAGAAAGGTAGCATCACACTTGGTGTTATAAGAGTAGGAAATAAGAACCCTCTTCCTCCTACAGCTCATAATCTACAAATGTTTCTATTCATGATAACAATGTTTATAAGTTCTACAAATGTTTAAGCTCATGATCCCGTTCAACCTATGCTTTACAATGGATAGAGCCCTCAGGTGGGCAACATCCCCAAAATGCAGGGCCAGACTTGGCTACCTCTTTGTCCTGGGCCTTTATTTTGGAATAATGCACCCCCCGCCTTAAGGCTTTATCTTATACTTCATCTTGACATCAAGGTTTCAATATTCTAATAAAGCTTGCTAGACACTTGTGTTCTTTCATAGTTGTCTCCTTTGAGGGAATGAGTGCAGCTCTCTATCTATACATCTTGGTATTGTTTTATGACATCTCTCTTGATGCTTGTTAAGTTAAAATGTTACATGGAAACTGCACAGGTACATGGTCTAGAACAAGCTTCTGACATGGTTTGATATCTAATGCATTAAGTTGTGACATTTATGTGGTTGTGAGCTTTTATACAATATAATGTGCTTCACAAGGGGTTTGAGTTGCATGTAATTCATCCACATGACCTATGAAAGCTTGGTGCAGATGGAGTGTGGAGCATGTGGGCATTGTAACAGTTAGCAACAATCAAGAGGGTGTTAATGTCTAGTGCTATCTAGTGTTTGAATATTCAACATGCTAGTAGTAGGAGAGATCAAAATTGTTCACAACTTGGGTAACATTGTCCAATGTTCAAGATTGTTCTTTGAAACCAAGAACAATTCAGTTGGTCCTTCTAAGCTTGGGATGCTCATTGTTGCATGTAGTCAAATGTTTCTAGTCTTGTGAAGAAATGTTTTACTCTAGTGGAGACAATGAAGTCCAGAATCTCATAATCTGGCAGATATAAATCTTCTCAACCAACGATCCTTCACACATATAATGTTTCCAACTAGACAGGTGGCCAGAAACCCTAGGTTCCAGACAATATGAAGATCCAGTCTACCAGTGTGATCATCCTACTACTATATCGCCTACATGGAAATCATTGTTTCGTCATGAACCATATGAGCACAAATATATTAGTAGTGTCATTGCACCTGTGTAGGCAGTCTTTCTTTGATTCTTCGTATTTTACCAGTGTTGATCTTAAAGAATATTGGCAACTCTTGCTATGGGTATTGTTCTAGGCTATCTTCTCATGCACCTATGAAACCTATCGCTTCTCAACCATTTCAATGCTAGGTTCCAATTGTACAAAAGTGAGACTATTTTGGACCCATTAACTTTATAAACTCTTCCACTAACTCCATTACATGTTGAAATTTAACATGGGCATGGTGGGCTCTATATGTTGGAGCTCAAATCAAGGCCATTACAATTTCCCAATGCCCTTTTATGGGCATAAGAGCCCATCTTACTGTACTCTCAATCATAATCTATGCTCCTTTGATTTAAAGGTTGAGCCTTACACAAAGTAAATCTCTTGGAGTGGGGCATTGTCGATATGTGGTTTGCTGCCCCTGGCTATTGGTTGGGGGTTGTCTTCATTTTGGGAATGCCCTGCTCCTGGAGCCTTACCTACCATACAGGTAAAGCTTTTCATAAGGCCTTTTTTGTGTAGCGTAAAGCCCCAGGAGCAGGGCATTTATGGCCTGGAACCAAGAGCAGAGAACAAGGAGGGCCCATATGATGGGCTTTCCCACCTTTCCAGGCCCACCTCAGGGGAAGTATTTCAGGAATGAAAGCTTTGCCTCCTGTGGTTATTATGTGTAGGGTAATGCCCAAGGGGGGAGGAGTTCCCAAAATAACTATCCTTGTGGGAGCCAAGGGTGGTTAGTTTGGGAACTCCCTGCTCTATTATGAGGGAGTTACTAGGTGTAAAGTGTGCAACTTTTGCCCGAGATGGAGAATCACAACGCAATGGATGAAGAATCAAAATTTCCCGATAAAGAAACAAGAGATCCCACAAGATATCATGAAGAAGTGGGAAAACCCTACGAAATTCATATTTGAAATTATTACTTGTAGTGCCCTCCTTAATTAGTGTACTTTTCTTGGTCAAGGGGTTCATGCCTTCTTTTAATCCCCTTGCAAGGCACAATTGATAAGCCTTCTAGGATTTAATTGACCAAACCATTGTTGAAAATCCACAATGGGGGTTTTCAACAAATCATGAAATCCATTATGCTATGGAGCATGCCAAGTACAAGCCATTGTGCCTATTTCATTGTCCATTCAAATAATTTGGCTTCCCTTACTCGGCTTGCCCAAATTCCTCACAATCATTTCATTGGGCACAATAATATGTACTAAGTCATTAGGCATTTCGCAAAGCAAGGGTGTATTACTTGTAGTGTTTATTTGTTTTTACAAAGTAAATGTGTCGTGTTTTACATTGTGCAATGGCCTTGGGCCAAGTGATTCTTGAAATAATAGGCCTTCAGCCTCTAGCCTTAAGGGTCCATTATTTTGGGAATGCCCTAGTCCTGGGGTGTTACCATAGACATAAAAACTTGATCGTGTTCTCTAGGGCATTTGTAGGTACCTTACAAAAGGTGCAATCATTTGGGGTCACTTTACAAATTTGTAAAGTGCACTATAAGGTGCCTCTAAAGTGGGAAATTCAAATTATGTCAATGTTTTACATAAAGGAAAAGCAAATCAGATCAAGAGCCATGTCATTAGAATTAAGAACTAGGGTTGCCACCCATTCCTTTGAACAATGGAAAAACCTTACCTATTTTATTTTTGGTATTTATAAGTATGTCCCTGACGGAGAATTGTTAATGGGTAGAAATCTTTGGACTCGTTAGTTCTTTACCTAGGGGGTGAAACTAGTGAGATTAAGTAGCTCAAGTTAGTGAGTGGTTGGGTTAATCCACCTAATTATTTAGGAGATTTTTTAAAAGGGATTAAAATAAGGGTCCTATTTTTTAGGGGTCAATGTGAGCCTTGTGTGGTATGTGAAGAAGGACTAGAGGAAGTGGGGGAGGATTGAGGAGGGGCATTCAAGGCTTTTGGAGTGGGACATTGGAAATGTAGGACTTTCATAAAAAGGGAAAGAAAGAATGGAAAAGTATCTACTTTGTGTGTGATTTTAATGGAAGATGGTTGAAGGACTTGAGTTTCTTGTGTTGTATTGGTATTCTATTAAAGGTGGAAGGTAGAGTAGTTGGTAATATAAAAATAGGATGTTTATTTGAGGTAATATTTTTGCAATTCTTCTAGGATAGAGAGTAATGAGGCTTCCCATTTGGTAGCTTCTAGAGCACTACACTACTGGCTGCCACAAGAGGGTAGTAGCCAATCCTTAATGGTGGAAAGCAAGGGGGGAAGACAAGCAAATAATTACTCACAAATTGAAAGGTACAACAACATGCGATATGCACAAGCTAACAGGCAAGGCAAATGGTTACAAATGGTAGGGAGTAGAGGAGGGATTTCTTGAGGTCGGTGGCAAACAAGGCCATAAGAAGACCTGCATGTGTAGGAGAGAAGGGACAATAATGGTAGAAGATCAGTAGATCCCTTAAATAACATTTAGGAGTGTTGAAGGTATTGCATAACTAGGGATAGTTACTTTAAGGTTTTGACCATTTATCATGTTTCCCTTTTCTTTTTTTTTCCCTTAGTTTATATTACTTATAAAAAGTACATCTGGTCATAAGCAACAGACCTTTACTAATCTCATTCCTCTTTGTATGACTTTTTATTTATTATTTGAGTAGTTGTAATAAAATAAATTAGTGAGGGTAGTTTTTTTGTGGAATAATAATATGGTGACCTTGTCCCCTAGTTTTAACCTTTGGGAAATGGTAATGATCAAGGGTTGCAATTTCACCCTTTAATAATAACTTTCATGTGCATTAAGGGGGCATTTTATGAATTTGTAAATTTCTCCTAGTATGTCCTCTCCTAATGCAAAATATTCATATTTAAAATTACATTATTTTTTTAATTTAACAAAAGGCTGGGGCCAATTGGAATTGGTTTGTCTATAGGCATGACAAATTAAGGTAATAAGGCTAATAGGCATTCATTTGTTTTTAGGCAAAGGGATACATACCTCTATGCATAACCTATTGTCTTCGCATTCCTTTATAATTAATGTATGTAGTACCATAGATACTTTAGCCATGGACACTTGCCAATGTGATTTTTTTAGTGAATTTTTGTTTGTTTTAACCCATTTCAAGCTTTTTGTTTTGTTGCAACTTGATTTTCATTGTGTTTATTCCCCACCATCATCAATGAAATGAACACATTATAGGCCTTCTTTCTTTAGTTCTTGCAACATTTGAGTTATTAACATTATAACTTTTTGAGACCAACCTTTTAGTCTAACTTCACAAATGTGCAACTTGCATATTAGTGATTGATTTTTTTAGGTGTAAATGATTGTTTTCAATTGTAGATGTCACATGCAATTTGTTATAGTGTCTATTTGTTTTGGACAAGTTGTATAAAATTTTAATTGTAAAAAAAAAATGTATCCACCTAGTGGCAACAACAATCACATCAAGGTGCAAATGACAAGAAATTTTTCATTTAACTAACATTCAGCCAATGTGGCAAAATCATTTATGACTAATTTTTATGACTAAAATGTGCAATCACATATGCTTATGTGATACGACTATTTGCAATTAAAATGTGTAATCATATATGATATAAAAAATTAGAGTGTACACATGTGACAATTAATAGTACTTAAAAATAATATGTATAATAAAAAATAATGTAATCATAATACCCACCTAGTCTAGGCTAAAGTAGGGTAGGGAACCTATTTTAAACTAAATTTGGTTATGATAAACAACTTAGGTTAAACTAAAGTAGAATACACAACTTAGCAAAGTTTAAGTGGGTAGGCAAGTTTACTATAAAGAAATCTTGGGGGTGACACTTAATGTAAAATTTGGGATCTACGTGTGTCAAACGACCATTTTTAGGGGGAGTATTAGATAATTGTCCAACCTATTATTTATCACCCTATTATTATCTAATTATCTAATATATACATATTAAAACCACCCTATATTAATTACAATCCTTTTTTTTAGATTATTACATACCCTATATTATAACTAAATTGATTATTTGAATAAAATTTACCCTATTTAAAAATTAATTAACTTATAAATTTTCAACAACCAATATATTGCACCCTTTAGATTTACTAGCGTATTTTTTACTTTTTTTAAAAAAACTAATGTCCCCCCAGGAGGGAGGTGGGTGTAGGTGATAGGTTTAAGTAGGTAAATAAGTAGGTAGGATCCTAAAAAAAATTTGTTCATGGTCATAAGCTTTTTTGAATGGTTCATTTCAAATGGCCCATGATTTTGAATGTCCATAATGCATACCATGAGTAGTCCATTCTTTCACATAAGTATATATATTTTATAAAATTAAACTTGTAAACAAAGGATATGAAGATAAATTCTAATAGACAAGAAACACTACAACATTACGTAACCTAATACATCCTTTATTTTGTGCACAAAAACAATATCACATATTCACACAATAAAATACTTAGTGTTTTAACTTACATATATTACTTAGTCTATTTAATAAATAAATTATTTAACCCACATAATCAATTAATTACCCTTTTACTTTAAGCTATTCTCAAATATTTTAAGTTATTCTCAATTTAAATACTTCTACATGTTGTTAAAAATATTATAGGTTATTCCACCCTAAGATATTTTTGGTAATCTTATATTCCACATTAAGATATTTTAAGCTATTCCACCTTACATTATTTTTGATTATTTTAAACTATTCCACCTTAGGTTATTCTTGGTTATTCTTGGTTATTCCACCTTAGGTTATTTTACTCTAAATTATTTTCAACTATTATAGGTTATTCCATGTGTAAAAAAACATTACAATGGACAATTTTGGAAGTCATAATGGTAGTTTTTTATGAACAAATGAAATATTGTTGCATTGTATTCAAATGTATTTGAAAAACTTGGGAAAAATGAAATGAAAAATTGAAACCTACATTCTAATCTTTCTAACCAAAAAAAAGAAAAACCAAAAAGATAAATGTTGAATTCAAGGTGTACTTTACAAACAATGGTACATCCAATGTCACAATCCAAACTACCCCCAAAAAATTATCATTATGAATTTTTTTTCTTTTAATGGAGTTGGAAACTAAGCTTATAATTTTTTACCACCACACATTGAAGTGCCATAACACTTAAGATGAAAAAATAAAGCAACAAAAAGTTT
This sequence comes from Sphagnum contortum, assembly GCA_963920785.1. NCBI lineage: Eukaryota > Viridiplantae > Streptophyta > Sphagnopsida > Sphagnales > Sphagnaceae > Sphagnum > Sphagnum contortum. Next base: position 3,814,235 of record OY987284.1, on the reverse strand, counting down.
TTCAAAAATTTTAAACTTTAAACTAAAAATTTCAAATTCATAAAGTCTAATTCAATATCTAAATTGATTTTCTCAATGCCCATATTTTTAAAGGTTTTTAAAAAAAATTAATTTATGGTGGTATGAATTTGGAAATGGAAAAATGTGTTAACTTCAATATCATTGAATTTGTTTTTTGAAAAATCACTAGATTTGGATTGTAAAAATGGATTTTAATCTACCCTTTTTAGGTGAGCGTTGTGTGCATTTACGCACATTCTAAATTGTTTTACTCTAGGCTATTTTCAGTTATTATAAATTATTCTTGGCTATTATAGGTTATTATAAATTATTATAAATTATTCCACTTTAGGCTATTCTACCTTAGGTCTATTTTTGGTTATTTTAAGTTATTTTGAGTTATTCTACCTTAAGCTATATTTTCATTATTTTAGGTTATTATTGACTATTTTAAGTTATTTCACCCTATGTTATTTTAATTTATTGAACTTAGTTATTCGAAATTATTCCACATTAGGTTATTTTGAAATTTTTTTGTTAATATAAGTTATTTTAAGCTATTCTACCTCAAATGATTTTTGGTTATTTTGTTATAACCTAATATGAGTTATTTTACCTTAGGTTAATTAACCTTAAATTATTTTAGGCTATTTCACTTTAAAATATTTTCAACTATTTTAGATTATTTTAATTAACTAAATTATTCTATTTTGGTTACAATAATAGATTAACGAAGATAATGCACTATTGAATTATATACCATAGTATTTGGGCGGCTTTGGCAATTCTCTGTCGAGTAATTAATTTAATGCAATTTTTTTGGTTCAGTAGTTACTTTTTTAATTTTGAATATTTCGGCATATGTGTAATATATGTAATAAAATTCGTTAGTATTTTTAAGATATTGCACGATGTTATTGGTCAAATGGATGCAAAGTAACTGATTTAGTCATGCAAGCCCCTAGTTCAAAATTGGTTGGCAATTCGATTGTGTTTTTGAAAATTTTGAAAAAAAGGTTGAATTTATTTTTGAAAATTTCGACAAAGTTGAAAGTAATTTTATTTATGCCAAAGCCACCTAGGTACTATAGTATATAGAATGTCAATCCATCTTATTTTCAAACACCTCAATTCATATGATGTTACATTTTTTTGAATCCACATGTCAATTTCTATTTTATGATTGAGATAGTGTTTAATTTCAAAAACTTAGTATGGTTTTTTTTTATAATATAATTCAATGTCCAGCTAACCAATTTTGAACTAAGGACTTGCCTAACCAAATTAGTTACTTTGCATCCATCTAACTACTAACACAATCCAATATTTTAAAAATACTTATGAATTTTATTACATATTTACACATATGCTGAAATTTTTAGAATTAAAAAAGTAACTGCTGAATTAAAAAAATTCAACATGGACATGCAACATGGACAATTTGATGACATTAATGTTGAATTACATGTTAAGTTCATCTAGAAGTCATAAAAAATACAAATATAACAATACAAACTATCCACTTAACTATGTTTTCACCTATGTTTTATGTTTCTTTTTCTTCCCCAATTAGGCAAAGGTTGCAATAAATGAAGGTATAAAATCTCATGTTTGAAGTCTGAAGATTGAACCTTGAAATTTTCTTTTCTTTTCACTTTTATTTCAACAATCAAACACATCTTCTCTCTTTTGGGATTTTGCATTTATCTTGTTACAAAGGCTATAATGAAAATGATGATGAAAACAATTGGATTTGATTTTTTTAAGGTAGATAATAAATCTTGGACTTAACATAAATATATGTAGATTGCAAGGTGATATTAGGTGAAATCTTATGCCTACTATTTAGTGTCTAGAATTTTCTAGTTACCTTTTCAATATATTAGGAATATTTTCTAAAATCTGAAGCCCCTAAAGCAAGGCATTTACACCATGGATAAGGCATGGATAAGGTTTTTACCATCATGTAGAAAAAGGGGAAAAATAAGGGTTCTATTGTTTTAGGTGGATTTAAATTGTCATCAAGGATTTGAAGATGAAGAATTGCCTAATGAACTATATATATGCTGTGAACTTGCAAACCTTTATTCCAAGGACAAATTAGGGGGAAAACAAAAGGAAGGCAAACAAGAGGAGGCAAAACAATGTCATCTTTTAGAGCAATCAAACTAGGGCAAGATTGCCATGATTCACTCTTTAATATGAATAAATGGTGAACCAATATGTTCATGAAACAAAAGTAAAAGACATCCTTTACCAACCACGAATAAAATATCAAAGGTGGTAATGGTAATGGAAGTTAAAAGGTAACCAATAAATAGTTATAGCCCAAATTTAAATTGTGGAAGCCTACAACTTTTGTAATGAAATTGAAACCTTTTAGGGTAGACCCATCCTTAGGTGGTCCCATTAAAAGCAACTCACTGCAAATTTTTGAAAACCACCCAATTTCAGAACAACATAAGATTCATTTATGGAAAGTTTTTTTATTTCAAATTTTATATCAAAATAATACCCATGTAGGATTTGAAACTTCAATTGAATTTACAAAAAAATTAATTTTAATATTCCAAATCAGTTGTCAAAAAAACAGTTTCAAGGAAATAACATTTGGGGTTCCTTTTGTTCAAAATACAAAAAGAACATTTTTTCATTTCTTAATGCTTTTAATTTCTAGGAAGGCTTCAAGTAATCTTTTTTTAATTTGTTTAAAAGATAGTGGATTGAAGCAACCATAATTTTCTGAGTAATTTTCAAAGGTTACGACCAATATGTCTTTCCTTGGGCCATTACATTCATGTTTATAAATTTGTAGTAATTCTCATTTTTTTATTCCAATCAAAATTTTGGGACATACAGTACAAGGAATCATGTCCATATCAACCCGTGTGTTTGTAACTTGTCTCCAAATCAAACCATTTTTTGTGATTGTCAATGCAATTATCCTTCATGGCACATGGTAAAAACGATTTGTAATTGCATATTTGCAAAAGTGATGATTTTTTGTTAAATATACATTTTATACATTGGAAAAATACATTTTTTCAAATCTTTTTTGAAAAAATGAAAAATATTAAAATTCTTGAAAAGAATATTTTTAGGTGTACATACTCTCTCTTTGCCCAAATCATGTTATATTGATGAATTCCCAAAATAGTCCACATTTATTTTTATTACAATTAAAAATATTTTTTCTATTTTATTTGTTTGTTAAGTTGAGTTGTCCTAAATCATAATGCCCCCCACCATGTTCTTTCACACCATTGAAAAACCTTGGATGAATACCTTGTGCACTAAATTGGTTTAGTGACATTTAAAAAAATGTTCTATGTGTATATGGTGTTTGATATACATAATGTTGGGTAAATGTGAGTGTAATTTTCATTTACATTCATATACATGTAAAGTTTGGTGTGTAAGTGTAATTAGAAAAATGACACATGCATTTATGCAATTTTACATAACATGTAAATAAGCACAACATCCAATGACATTTGCAATATTGCATTTTCTCCTTTCAAAGGAGCAGTTATCAAAGTGGAGTTGGTTCAACAAAGAAAAAAGGAGAAAAAGGGAAATGGGAAATTAACAAATGGTAGGCATGAGGAAAGAAGGAGGTAGGTATGAGAGAAGAGAGGGTTAAGTATGTAGGAATGATATCCTAGAAAACTTCTTTTATTGTGACCTTTTGAACTCCCCCATGTTGTTCCCTTTTGTTTAAAGGTTGTGTGCAAGTGTAATTAGTGGTGTTGTTATCATTTTACAACTATTTGCATTGTTCAAAGCTTTAACAACAAACATGTTTCAAGTGTGTTTTTCACACATTATTCCTTACCCTTTTGTTTATGTTGGACTCCCTTATTGTGGTTGTTTTGGAACTTTTTTCATTTTGGTCTTGCAAAAAAAGGTTTAGAGGTAAGGTGAGTTCCCCCAAGTTCGTCCTTTTCATTTGTAATTTTTGCAACTTTAGGTGGTGGCATCATAATCATCTTGTAATTCGTAACATAATTGCAAGTTTCATTGGTGACTTGTTTTAGATAAGCTCTCCCTTCTTATCTTGCTTTCATTATAGTCTTGTTTTTTTGTCTTAAAAAGACACAACTACCAATGAAAAGTTTGAAGTGCAATTTCCTCATTTTTTTGCAAATCACAATTTGGAAATAGATAATCGGCTAAAAGCAATACCTTCATAAAGGCATTGCATTGTGATTTACAATTACACAATAAAAAATTTTACATGGTCTCGTGTAAATGTATATTAGAACTATATATACACATGTCTTGCAAGTGTAAATATAAATCTTGAAATATACATGGCATGAAGTGTAAATGTAAAAACTTTGACATTTGAATGTAAATGATTCACATTTACATATTTTACACACACACAACCTATTTACACTTACATGCACAACATCCCAATTTAAACCTAAGGGGTGGGATTTATTAAATATTGAATAATTTATTCCAAAAAAATGATAAAATCAAAACTAAAAAAATTAGGGAAATTGAGCTGCAATCATGGTACTATTAGAAAGCCTTCATGAGTGGGATTTTATGGAGGTGATTTCATAATTTTTAGACCTAAGGAGTGAGAGACATTAAATTTTGAGTAATTTCCTTCATTAGAAGTTAATTTAGAATTCTATCATGAGGGTACTGTTCACACTTGGAGTAATTACACAATCATGTTCACACTTGGGCCAATGGCACAGGCTACACTATATCACTAGAAAACAAAACCCTTGAATCTTTTAATGGTTTGTTTGCTTTTCCTGAGATTAGAGGGAGCACTTTGTGTCAGTGTCTTCAAGAATGTGGTGAAGATCATGATGCTGAGATATTAAGTACTTGTCCAGGAGGGATCTGGCTGCTAGATTTAAATCCTGTGCTAGATAGGACAAACCCTTATGTCCAAGGTACTTCAGCTTGAAGTGACTTACACAGGTACCTTCAGCTTCGAGAGTATCCAGGATGTTAACCACCCCCTCCAACATTAGTGAAACCCAGTGGCAAAATTGTGTAGGTCCTCACAATGTCACCTGAAGAAAGCTTGTTAGGGGAATTTAATGTGTTTCTTGCCAAAGAGCCCTGTGGCACATATCAATGACATTTGCAACGTCTTGCAACAAGTGATGTCTCTTAGGAAAATATTAAACTGTATTTTAACTCAGCAAGTTTTAAATTGGAATCAGGGGACATGATTTAGTCTTGGGATGTGATAATAAGGGGATATTAATTTGTTTAGAAAATACCAAAAGATTTGGGGTACTTGAACCAGGGTGCCACTGTAGGTGCTGTGCTGGCGCATCCAAGCAGGGGTTTTTTTTTATTAAAAACAATTCCCTGGAGCCAGGGTGGCGAGCATCCACAGGCACATTATGACTTAACTGGCGACTTTATTTCAAAGGGACTGTTAAAACGTAGCCAGTACACATAAATGTGACGGCAGGCACTGCCTAAACAAAACAGAGTTCTGTCGCCTTTTAGGCGAATTCTTTTGAGAAAAAGGAAATTTGTGACAGAATATTCCGTTTTCAGAAAACTGTGTGGCCTTTCGGAGGTCTTTCGCCCACACGAAAAAAAAACTGCACCCAAGGCCAACCGTACGACCAAGCTGTTGTGACAGATTCGTTGTGTTCTTAGTTATGTTATCGAGCTGGTATTCACTGAATTTGTGTAGAAAGTGCCTAAATGTGTTGGAGCCCACCGGCCCAACACATTTCAGACGTAATATGTATCAGAGACAGTACAATGATGGGAACCTGCAAACACAGTCCCATATTTAATGTTTATCCTTGCAGACGAGACGCTAAATACGACCCCCCCCCCCTTCGAGCAGAGTCCGGCGCCATTTCTGGGCCTGACTGTGCAGCCCTGCGGAGAACCATGTGGTTCTACTGCAGGGCTTGACTTTTTCTCTGGCGAAGTTTTCGAAATACAAAAGAAAACTCTGCTCCCATAGTCCTTGCATGTGTGCCGGTTGTTTGCAATTCGTATTATACCCAGTAAGTTCTGGATTCGAATCCTGTGAGCTGCTGCAGCACTCGATATCCTTGGTAAATTAATAGACCGTTACTATGTCATTTTGCAGAATAAAAAGCAGATAGTGAACTATGCTGCATGGTTTTATGCAGAACCATGCAGGGGCCGAAAAACATGTGCAAGAAGACAATGAAAACAGGCGCCGGACAGAGCTTGATGGGGGTTATTTAGTGTCTCGCCTGCAAGGATAACCCAGCATTCATGACTGTACAGCAACTTCTCAAGCACATTACTTCACTGTAATGTTATCAAGTAAGTTAGCTCAGTTTATTGGATCATGAAGTCCCTGGCATATCCTGCAGACAACACAGGCTCCTTCAATACCGTAATCTGCAATCCATAGCCTAAGTACTGAAATGGCATTGGAAAAGGTCGGCCAGCTTGGGGTGGCTCTGAATACTCTGAACTCAATTTTGGTGCACCTTGAGCCCACTTTCAAGATTGAAGGACACCCCATCCTTTCAGCGGGAAAGTACCATGGAGATTATTGAATAGTTTGAGTGTTCCCTATACCAAATTCTTTTGTTGTGGGCAGGGGGGACGCTGGAATGCAATAAACCTGCTAGTATACTTGAAGAGTTGGCTGCATTATTTTGAGAAGCTATCTGTTCAACAATGAAGGAATTACAATTTTGAAACCTTGGCTCCCAATTTGTAGTTACCTGGGTTGTATTTTCCCAGTCAATCCAATCTCTACCCCTTATACACTTGAAGGAAAGAAGTGTATAAATAGTCAACAACATAGATCCACATTTATTTTTCATGTATGAAATCAATCATCATGTACCACTTATAACTTTTCATCCTTCTATAGGTAAGTTTTACATTATTTGGAGTCTAGAATTTGATACTTAACATTTCTTATTACAAACTTGAAATAGTTATCTAAATTATTCATAATCAATTTTTATGTCTCTAGTCAAAAGATTCTCTTTGTAAGGCCCATGATACTCATTATTTTATTCCCCATTTTTATTCATACTATTATCTCAAACAATAATACTATTTATTTGTAATTATTAGTAATTATTTTGTTGTTACATGTTCACTGGGATCTAACAAAATATAAAAGGACCAAAATGATCCATTATGTGATATACTCCAAATCCAAAAAAAAGAACTCCCAAAAGAAGTAGGTGAATCCAAACTTTTTTTCTTTGCAAAACAAGTATTTAGGAAAAGAAGAGGCTATTAACATGCCATTGAAATGTTGAACCCATTTCTATACCCATTTCAGATTTGTTGCTCATTCAAACTCCAACAAAGTTGCAAACTCTCTTCTATTATTTTGCCAAAATTGATGTCCTTTGTCAGTAATATGATATTAGGGTGGAATTGCCCATCTTTGAACATTTTCAAACATTTTTCTCATTGTTTGACCAAATTGAACAATTTTTGTGTCATAGAAGATGCAAACTGGAGGGCTACAAATGTTCATGGAGCTTTAAAAGTACAAGAGTAATGTTAAAAAACATAAGAAGAGGATGAGTGATAGTTAGCTTCAATTTTTTTGAAAAAATAACTCTAGACCCATCTCTAGTTCCAGCACCATATCTTCTTCCTTTTTAGTCTGGTTTGAGTGATTCAAAACTCGATGGGTGTGCCAACTAGGACTTTACAACACTTTGTCATGTTCTGTTGTGTTTTAGAAGCAAAGATGCAACAATCAAAAGATTTTAAGCATGAAATCCTAATTTATTTAAATTTACCCATCATTGAACATTGAAACTCCTTACACCAAACATCCCATACCTTCCACATTCTTTAACCAAATTGAGCAATTTTGTGACATTGGAAGTGCTAGGTAGAGGGCTACAACTTTTCTTTGATCTTCACAAGTGACAAGAAATGTGTGAGTATTCAACCTTCTTTGACTTCTTAAATGTTCATTCACCGGCCTATCTACCCCTAACCAGAAAAAGAAATCTTGAGTTCATGAAACTAGAATATGCTCAAGACTGTTGCATATATATCCCTCGTGGAATCTAAAGGGAAGTCCCACGAAGTCCCAACGGCCCCTGGTGGCCCCTCAATGTTGTAACAATAATTTAGTTTTTCATAAAATGCACACCATTTTTGGAAATTTCTTTATTTGATGTCTCCTGTCTCTTCTTTATTTGGTCTCTTTTAATTCTCATCTTTAATGATATAACAAAACAAATACATAAAATGAAAGCAAAATGAAGGATGGAAGAGTTGGCTCCAACTGGCTACATCTTGTCCTCAAGGACTTCTTCACATATGACCTAATGGACCTTCAGCAAATCATTATTCTATTAATAACTTGAGACCAAAGGACCATCAATGAGGGACCAAAAGTGCTCAACAATTATTCCCTCTACTGGCTCACATGTGTTAAGGTTACCATGTAGATGTGTGTTGCCTTGGGTCTAGAATTCCTCTTCCTTCCTTTTACTCTCCTTTCGTGGGGTTTCAGAGAAAGGGCACCATCCTAAGGAAAGGTCATCCAACATGGTCATGCTAGGCTACTGTTGTCTCATGATTGTTCAAAGTTCAGTTAAGCCAGCGAAAGACTCTCACCCACCGCTTCAAACCCTAAACCCTAAACCCTACAAACTTCGTCATAAGCAGCTTGTTTGTTGCATTTGGATCAATCCTCCAAATGAATTAAATGCTCAATGATGCAGGTAATTTGGATCCTGCACAGACATGCAACACATAATGTCTCATCATCTTTGTGAATTAAGAACCGTTGGCCTCAACAAAGATGTCTAATTTTTAACTTTGTCTTATATCCCTCTCATTCATGGCCTTTTGTCAATTATTTAAGACATCTTTGGCTTAATTCTCTCGCATTCGAGTTACATTACATAATAAGCTATCACTAGTGACCACAACTCAAAATGATTGCCTGAGCATTAAAGCACCGTCCAAATCTAGTTTTCTCATTAGCTTCAATTTTGAATTTCCAGGCTAATTTCTGTTCTCTTAAATTCTGATTTCATTTCTGTGGCTTGAAGGTCTTTCTCTGTCCATAAGACTGGATTTGGCCGACAACTTGTACCTGCCTCTGATCTGCACAGCAGAGAAAGAAGTGCGATCGAAGCTACGCGAGGTGCACACCTGCAGGGGTTTGCAAGTAAATTGCAAATAGCTAATCAACCACATTTTGCAGAGAAGGGACCAGAGCTGATGGGTGCAGCACCTGGGTGCCCATGAGATCATTGCCCACTGTCTATATTAGTGCTAGAGCCCTCACGTGCATCATGTCAGAAATGTACAAGGCCATGAATAAGAGAGAAATTAAGACGAGGAGAGGATAGAGAGCCGGAAAAGAGAGACATTCGACATAGGACCACGAGTACACACATAGAGATTATCGTGTACAGCGTGTGCAGCTGCTCAATAGAACTCAGGAATGTTCCTTTTAACAGCTGAGGTACTGGGCATGGATGGAGAGTTTTGGAGAAAACAGTTCTTGGGAGCTTGCTGATCAGAGAAATTGCTGACTTCTTCTGCCACCCAACGTGTCCCCGGGACGTTTCTTCTTTACTAAGAGGAGTAGTCTCGGAGTCTCTACGCCTGCTGCTCTCCGACAGACCCAGGTTTGTAATGTGTATTAGATGATGAACGCTCGTGAATATATCCTTTGTTGGAACTGCCATGTCTTTTGAACAAACAAACTTGCTCCATTTATTTACATGTTGGTTGCTAGTTTATATCTGATCAGATGCTACATGTTCTCTGATATGAAAAATTGTGCGGCTTGAAATTGAACGGAGCTTGAGGATCATGTGCAGGCTCAAAAGATCATACAAGTAGTGTTCTTGAAGTGCGGGAAGAGGCCGGCCTCGAAGCAGTTAACATCTACGCTCTCACTGGTGATCATCACTGCACTTTCTGGTAGCCGGCCGGGAGATTTGCATTCCTAGAACCCTCTTATACGGTGGAGGATGTGCAGGTTTTCGCTGAGCAGGATGGGTTTACTCTGGGCTATGATCTGAGGGATAGTTCCGACAGCTTAGGCGACACCCAGGAACGATATTCATACTGCTGCAGGCCTCTGTGTTCCAACTACTGTAGCAATGATTTCAGCCAGCTAATGGTATGAAACTCAGCGGCTCCTTCTCTACCTCGCCCGCAAGCAGACTGATTGGATCACAGGTTCCTTCAACTGCCTAGTTACTAAACCGTCAGAAACCACGGAATGCTGGCGGATGAAATTCCGAGTCGTAAAGGTGTATGGAAGCAGCAGCCTGGAGTAGTCCAGTAAACCTAGAAAACTCCGTGTACATCAGCCTTGGCGCTTTGGGACAGCAGCTGGAGCCCTTAATTTTTTTGCAAGGAAATCGTGTCCGGTACAGCTAGCTTGCTCTATAGAGATTTCCAGACAATCTCCTGAAATGGTGGGTCAGTTTCTAGGCTTTGATCAAATGCTGAAAACATCGAGAAGTTCTAAGTTAATGTGCTGCTGCATCATATCGAGCGTAGTGGTAATTCTCATCACAACTTGGGCATGTCCCGAATCCCAAATACGACTATCCACGCGTCCACATACTTTCGAGGAGCTCGTCACGAAGCCATCTGGTATCAATGATCCATGCGCGGGCAAGCGAATATACATGTACGACCTCCCACCCAAATTCAACGTTGCGCTTCTGGAGCGTTGCGGGAAGAAATTGGTGAAGTGGATAGACTTCTGCCCACATATGCAGAATTATGGATTCGGGCAAATGGTGTCGAAATCGACAGCTGCGCCATTGTTCGCCAAGGACTGGTATGGCACAGACGCCTACATGCTAGAAGTCATATTCCGGGCACGCATGCAGAGATACAAATGTTTGACGAATTCGGAGTCTGAGGCCGACGCTTTCTTCATCCCGTATTTCGCTGGCATTGACGCGTTGAATAGTTTGTACACTGACAACCGCACAGAGACGCTAGGACCCGAGCTCGTGGCCTGGTTGCAAGACAACGCCACAGACTCTTGGCAACGACACGCCGGGCACGATCACTTCCTAATCGCCGGTAGAACTGCCTATGACTTCGCCCGCCCACTCGAGGGCTCCTTCGATAACTGGGGCACTACGCTTCTGAACCTACCTGAACTAGCGAATATCACGGACTTAACACTGGAGGCCAGGAAGTGGTTAGGGATGGATCAAGCGATCCCGTACCCAACAGGTTTTCATCCAGCTACAGCCGGGAGCTTACGCAAATGGACCGATCAAGTTCTTACCGTTTCTCGCCGGTACCTTTTCGCGTTCTCAGGAGCCTTACGGCCCTCGATGACCACTAGCATCCGGGGCTCACTCTACGACCAGTGCTTGAGAGCAACCACGCGTTGCTCGCTGCTAGACTGCAGCAAGATCAAGTGTAGCCATAATCCAGTGCCGATTTACAGCAAACTTTTACTCGCCGAGTTTTGCCTACAACCCAGAGGTGACACCGCGACTCGTCGATCGGTTTTCGACTCCATCATCGCTGGTTGCATTCCGGTTTTCTTCCACGAGGATACTGCGTACAATCAATATTCCTGGCATTTGCCCACGACAGACCCGCAAAAATTCTCTGTGTTCATTCCCGAGGAAGGGATAAAAAACGGGTCGATTGTTGTGGAAGAGGTGCTTGGAAGTTACTCGAAATCGAGAATCAGCGAGATGCGTGATGAGCTCATTAAGCTCATTCCGGGATCGCTTTACAGACATCCCGATTCCAGAGATGCTGTGTTGACTGAGAAATTCCGTGACGCTTTCGATCTGTCAATAGATGGGATGCTGAAGAAAGTAGCATCCTTCAAGCTATCTAACGCAGCTACCACTGTCCGATCATAGATCATCTATCCAAATACTGCTTTTTTTTCTGGCTGAATTTCGCAGTGGAGATTAAACTTTTTGGAATTATTTTTGTCATTCTAGTGCAAATTCAAAAGAAAATTGTCAAACATTTGGAAAAATTCGCCAAACTTTAGAAACCACAAAATTGAAAAAAAAACCCTGATGCCAACTCCTAGCAAAGAATTTTCAACTTTCTATTGGAAAAGGAATTGATCTTAAGGTAGAATGAAGCTAAATAGAATTTATTCCTGATGGTGCCTTGGGACTATTAGTGTGCTGAGCTGATTATTTTCCAAGTTCCAGTGCAAGATGAATTTAGAGACATGAACTTGGGAAGGTGTGCTGAAGATTTGGCAGTTCATATATTGACCAACTCCTCATTTCATCAAACCCAGAATTCACAATTGGGAACACATATGTTTTGCCATTTGGAGAATTTTTTCCTCAAGATAGAATTGAGGATGGATTTGGATTCAAGAATCCACATCACTGCAATCAATTCTCAGACTATGCAATTCAGCTTCTGGATTGACAAATTAAAGAGATCTAGACCCTGAGATTCATGTATTTGCACACTTAGATACTAACTACTAGCAAGAAGGACAATGTACTGATCTCTTTCAACCAGGTGCAATTGAATAGCAGTTCGTGAGCTTTGTTGGCCATCAAAAATTAAAACTACTGCTTTCTGCTTTTGCAACTGGCATTTGTTGCAACCATTAGAATGGCTTAGGCAAATCCATCTGCTTTCATCCAGTATCAACAACACATAAAGAATTGACATTAAAAAAACCCATGGCAACAAACATCACAATACACACTAGATATGTACTTCCATTTTGTTGATTTCTTGACTAGTTGCAAAACCTACCATCTCACCTTGATGTGGATTGAAGAATCCACATCCTTGCAATCAATTCTACGAAGACCCAAATGAAACCAAGAATTTGCTTCCATGTCCATTTCTTTTTTTAAAAATTGATTCTAGTTCCAGTTCTAAAAATCAAACCCAATTTTGGTCTGGTTCATACTAACCTAGATTGAAATCTGCAATTAATTGCTGGTTTTGGTCACTGTTCTTTTTCAAAACTCTGAATTCCTGTTCCACAGTTAAATACATCCAGGAGCCCAGTTCTAGGTCCAATACTTTAAGAAAATAAAATCAAGTTTTGGTTCCTCTTCTGGTTCCAAAATCAAACCAAGTTTAGGCTTGGCTCTTATTAGTTATGGAAATCAGAACTGGCGGTTCTTACCTGCCAAAGAGGGTACCTGCCCAACATTGGTTCATACCAAGGAAGCAGAACATAGAAATGCATATCAACCAAATAACTTAAATCATCCTTGATGGCACCTTGCTTCCAAACTGCCTCCTAGCTAGGGAGAAGGTCCTTTTAAATCAGATAGTCATATAGGAATTTTTTTTTGTAAATGCACCAAGGGTGAACACTTTGGTTTGAAGGTAAGAAAATTTCAGTGATGAGTAATCGAATTTGGTATATGAGGGATTTTTTGAAATCTTTTGTATGGTCGTCCATGGATCATTCCAAAAACGATTTCAGAAATAACTATCTCATTTTCAAGTCTAACTATTTCATTTATTTTTGAATAATTGCTTCTTTTCCTATTAACTTTTTGAATAACTATCTCCCACTTTTTCTAATAATTATCTCCATCTTATAACTACCTCACTTTTTTCTCCTATCCACCAATGTGGATATGAGAAAACAACTTAACATGTGTCTTTTCATGTCCATGAAATATATATTACCTTAAATTAAACTTGACATTGACATAATTCATGAATTATTGAAAACCATATGAAAACATAAGGAAAAAATAAAACAATTGATTGTCATTAATAGTGCATAACAACTTGGAGCTCAAATTAATAAGCTAGATGCAAATGTGAGCCCTTCATTAATTGCCTAATTACAATTCCTCTAAATCTTTAAGAATAAGTATTTAAGTTTGCTTAATGCACCAAGGCCAAAATCATTTTTCAATCAACACTTCTTATAATAGTGGAGCAAAACATCCCATATGCCAACCTTTGGAACATAGATCACAAATTAACAAAATAGTAAACTACCCACACAACATACAATGTAATCTAGTCGAGTCAACTTGGCCATCAATATGCAAACAATGACATTTTTCATTTAATAATGTTAAATGTAATATAATTATCACCTAATCACATTGAACTTAGAAAGAGTAAAAAATGGTCATAAGAATGTTTCGTGGCTACTAAGTGTGCCTCACATTGATGTCTAGACATGGTTTAATGATTGTTAGGCCTTTTTCACATTAAAGTTAAGAAATTGAAAACATTTGGTGACTGTAAGGGGTTTCCTCATAGGAGATTTTTAAAAGCGCATGGCAGCCGCCAAACATTTTCTCATAGGAGATTCTTGAAAGTTCTTAGTAGTTGTCAAGCACTTTTCATAGAAGGTTCTTGAGAACACTTAATAGCCATTAAGGATTTTTCATAGGAAGTTTTTGAGAACATTAATTGACATCCACTAGGTGTTTCTCACAAAAGGTTCTTGAAATCGATTAAATGTTTCTCATAAGAGATTATTGACAACGCATAATGACCGCCTAACTTTTCTCACAAGAGGTTCTTGAGAGCACCTTATGGCCCTTTGGTTTTTTTCCCAAGAAATTTGTGAAAATGTTTAATGACCGTTAAATGTTTCTCATTGGAGATTCTTGAAAAGCTTATATTTTGGCTAATGTGTTGTAAGATGTTTTAATGGTTATGGAGGACTTATGAAACTTGAGCTACCATTTCAATTGTGTGTTGAAATTGATTGTTTTCTTGGGGTGGTGTGGTTGGAGGGTAGATAATCAAACTATAGGCACAAAAAGAGAGGTGGTTTTTGTGATGTTAAATATTTGTTGTAACATATGTACATACATTGAGAATAAAATAAAGTCATGAAAAAAAAAAGTCATTTGAAAAAAGTGTACACTTTTAGAGTTGCAATATTGATTGTGAAAATTAATAGGCAAACGCACATAGATATTATTAAATAGATTTAAACATACACACACACACTTATACATAGATAGATTTCTTCGTTTTACCCTACTTGGATTAGGTGTTTAGTTGTTTCATGTCCATTGCTTACATCTTTTGTATTTTTCCTCCCAAAAAATACGCACATTGTTTGGTTTAAGCAAACAAATATTCACAAGTGGTGTGTTTATATTTAGTATCAAAATTCAACTTTAAAAATTTAACATTAAATTTCACGTTTCAATTTGATTCACTTGATTTTGAATTAAAGTCTTCAAATTAGTATTTATGGTTCATCTCATGAAATTTGAAGAAACATATTGGCATATCATTTCAATAGATCAATATCTATACATCCAATTACTCAAGTGTACATGATGTAGTCTATGACTTGTAGTCCAATTTTGTTTATTATAATTTCAATCAAGTGTTCAAATTAGCACTAGTAGAAACCCCCCCCCTTTTGCAATTACGTTTTCAACTAGTGTTCAACTACAAACCAACTTGAAAACTACAGATATAGTTGCAATTTATTTTTGCAACTATTGACTAGTAATGTTGACAAGTACAAGTCGAGAGTGAAATTACAATCAAAAGTGTATGCCACGTGTCAACACCACAACAATATCCAGTACATGCCACTACTTACCAATTTAATTGAAATTTGTTCTACCAATATAGTCGAAGGATGTTGTCAACTACATTCAACTAATGGATGAACTTCATTCGTTAATTAAGCATGACATCAACCAAAAATATAATTACAATTTCAACCAGGTTGTAACTATGTAAATTGAACATTTGACTAATGGTTTGATGACACATGGCACATTCATAAAATGTGCGGTCAATGAATAGTTAAATGACTTGTGGCATGCTCACAAATTTTGGGGTCCACAAATAGTTAAATGACATGTGGCACATTTACATCAATAGGTTAAACCACATGGTGTTTAAACATAAGTTAAATTAAAACCTAGGCATCTAGGTTAAACCTAATCATAGACCATTTAATCTAGGCACCTATGTTAGGCCTAGACCTAAACCACATGGCAATTAATAAATGAAATCCTATTGCATTTGGTTTAGCCTTTAAGATTGAAACTTTTTTATTAACTCATCCCATGGCTATTACATTTTCATGTTTATTATGTTCTCCAACAATCTTAATGCACTCATTTATATAGTTTGGATTCATGGGATGGAAATCAAACAATTTGGGATAAAAATTTAGTTATAACTTAGGGTAGACACACATATCATTGAACACTTAACAATGGATTGTTATAACTCTTTTGTCCATGGTTTATTCCTTTTGAAACTTCAAACAATTTTGTAGTTCTCCATCTAATGTATCCAAATCTATAAAGAATGCTACAATTTAATGGAAAATGAACAAGATATTCCCTTTCAAAGTGAAGGGGGGTTGTGCTTTGGTTTTTTCATAAGTGTTTGATATGATTTTGAAGCTTAAGTTTCAACTATTGTTCTTTTGACTTTTCACTTTCAACAAGTTTTATAGATTTTGAAATAGCCCATTTGTAGCCTTTGAAATAATTCAAAATGAATAAAAAATGAACAAGATATGGTTGCTAGAAGTGGGGGGAATTAAGTATCATTACTTGATATGTTTTAAACTAAAATTTAATTTAGATAAAAATAAAAAATTATGCGTGTATTGAACATACACATTATTAAGTTGACTTATATTTCAGAATTTCCTTAAGATTTATTTTCAAATTAATGTGTAATATGTATATGCACATAATAATTCATAGATGTAATCATTCATGTATACAAAAAACATTTACATGTACCTTAATAATTAATGAACCTTTTATTTTATTTAAAATATATATTAAGACATCATATGTATAAAAATGAATTAACATTAAAGTTCCACAAAATTATGAATTATGTATCATTACTTGATTTGTTGTAAATTAACATTGGATGTACAAAGAAATAATAAATTATATTGAACATACAGATCAACGAGCCATCCACACCGTGCAGGCCACAGCATGGAGAATTCAAAGTCTCAGGAGTGTGATTTTACTTCTGACAAGCAGAATGTATGCAGAAAACCGGGATCTAGACGCAGGTCTAGTAAGGAGTATTCAAGGTCTGCTGCTTTGAACGCCACAGCAACAGCAGCACCGGAAGAGGCAATGCTAGATATGACCACAATTTGGCTTGGTGAAGGAGAGCGTGGCGGTGGTGAAAAGTTCGTATGATCCGTATAAGGACTTTGGGGAGTCAATGATCGAGATGATAGTGGAGAAGGACGTTGAAGAGACCGGGGATCTGGAGGAGCTACTGCAGTGTTATCTATCCTTGAATGAGGTCGAATACCACACTGTGATTGTCAACGTCTTCACAGATGTGTGGCGTGAACTTTTTGGCAATTACAGTTGACATTGGTGTCGTAATTGGTCTCCATAGAACCCATCTTCCGAGAAGAATATTGATCAGTGATTCCCTTTTGCCTGCAAATCATCTTTCAGTCATCCTGGGCTTACAAACTTATATTTCAGAATTTCCTTAAATTTTATTTTGAAATTAAATTTAAATATTTATATGCACAAAATGTTTTTGCATCATACATAAACATTCATTTGCACAAATAGAATTTACATGGAGTTTTATGTTTAATGAATTTTGATTGCAATTTAAAGGAAATATTGAGACATCATGTCTATAAAAATTAATAAACATTAGAGTTCCACAAAAAATGTTAATTATGTATCATTATTTGATAGGTTGTAAATTAAAATCCAATTTACATAATAAAAAATAATTAGGTGTATTGAACATGCACATTATTACTAATTTATATTTCAGAATTTCCTTAAATTTCCTTCAATCAAATTTTAATGTTTGTATTCACAAAAAAAAATTGTTTTGTTTTATTCTATCATGTTGAAATTTCCCAAACCAGATTGCTTCATATCATGGTTTGAAAACCTAACATTGTGCACATACTTAGGTTGAAAGTTTTTGGAACTACAATGCAAAGGTTATTGATTATTGAACCATTTTCGTAATAAACATTGATAAAGTCAAAAATAGAAAATTTATTTGAATTCAAAGGTGTACTTGGTATTATGGAAAGTAGTTGTTGAATTAGATTTAATAAAATTTATTTCATAACTTTCATACTTATAGTATGGAAGATATTGAATTTTGTTGTTGAAAATTTGAACAAATTACAACAAATTAGGTTTAGAAGGGAAAATGAATTGAGTGTGTTCACATTTGGGTCTAACAACACATGTACCTTATCAATCCATGAAGTAAGGTAGTTTGTTTTGTTTTGTCATAATTATATTTCACAAATCACAGTGTCTTAGGTTATGCTATGGAATTTATCATCAAAAAGCTCTCAATGAATAGGGGTGCACGACTTGGTTTAGAATGTTTGGAGCTAAAGTGTCAAATCTATTGAATATTGAACCATTGTTTCATTGTATTTTTTGAAAAAGGAAAATTGAAAAAAATATTGGAATTTGGGGGCGTTCTTGGTATTGTTGGAAAGCCTTCACCAAGTTTGATTTAGTAAAGTTGATTTCATAATTTTGAGACCTAAAATGTGAACAATATTATTGAATTTTTGGTGGGTACATATTGTTGTTGCAAATTCAAGCAAATTGCAAAAAGGGATTTGCAAAGAAAATTCAATTGAATGCATTCAAACTTGAGCAAATGACATTGGGTACATTAGTGTTAAATAGATATCAAATATCATGTGTATAAAAATGAATAAACATTATAGTTACACAATATTATTAATTATGTATCATTACTTGATATGTTGTAATGGTCTACATAGAAATAATAAATACATGTGTATTGAACATAAACATTAATATTAACAAATATTTTAAATTTTCTTAAACTTTATTTTGAAATTAAATTTTAATATTTATACACACCAAAAAAACCATTCATTTATACAAATAAAATTGACATGTGATTTAATTTTATCATAATTTTAAATAAATATTACAATATTATATGTACAAAATTAAAGTTGCCTCTTAGTTGTTTAACCTAGTTAAAAATAATAATTGCAAACAAGACTATACTTCATCCATCTTCTAGTTCATTTTATCATCCAAAATAGTTGAACACTAGTCAATGTCTTGATTGTGTGGCAACTAAAGAACCTTACATGTTAAGAATATTTCAAAAATGACCCCTTAGTTGAAACATGCTTCACATTCTTTACTAATATAGATGGAAGTTCAATTTGGAAACATTGTTGATGTTGGGAATATTCAACAAATGACCACCAAGTTGAAAAATGCTTTCAACTATATACCAATATAGTAAACGAGTCAACTTAACGGTGATTGCCATAATTTTATTTTTAAAATAAAAAATCTAGTTGAAACATAGTTGCAAATGTCATGTAGTTGTAAACTTTTGGTTAAAAAAAGGGGGTTTTTTACTCGTGTAGCACATCAAATTTTAAGTTGTGGGTCAAAAAATATGAATGTAAATTTCAATGGAACTGCAAAATAGTTGGGTTTATTAATTTAAGGATTAAATTTCATCATTTTTTCATCAATTCTAGAAGGAAGATTCCTAGGGCATAAGCATGATAAAATATACAAAAAAAGTGAATGTTTCCATTTTTATCCTATTCATGCATATAAATGCAATAAAATAACATCGAAATGGATGGAAATATGATAGAATACCCTTGGTGCCCTCTCTCAAATTTGTAGGAATCTATTTTCAAAAGTTTAAAAATAAATAAAATTTAAAAGTAGGCCAAAACTCCCATTTATTGCATGGTAAATTTGTGATTTGGGAATAGTCAACACATCTAATTCAATAAAAGATATTGATACTAGGTAAGGATATAAATATCATTGTATTATTATGGTCTCATTAAAAAATTATTCCACTTTTTATTTGTTAGAACCTACTTACCACATACTTTACAAAAGTCCACAATGCAAAAAGTAGATGAAAAGAAGATTGCAAAATCTATTTGTATTTTTGAAAATCTACTTACAACCTACTTTTACAATGTGGAATTTGAAAGTTAATGCACAATAGTGAAAAACTATCTTGTTTTTAATCATTCAAGTAAAAATATTCCACACATGAATGGTTTATGATGGATTTTGTTATTATTTTCCTTTTACTTATCAAGTAGACTACCAAGAGATTTAGTTGTCTACTATATCATGCTTCTGGCCCCTAATACTCAATGAGGTTAACAAATAAACATTCATTTCATAACAATAATTGTAAAAACAATTAAATTAAATACTTGAAGTTCAATTGCTTTTGTAATTTATGCGGAACGTGCAAGTAGGTTTGAAAAGATTTAGAGTAGCAAGAATGAATGATCCATCCATTAAACATAAAGAAATCAGAGAAAATTTGGTGAACACTAAAAAACACATGTTATAACCAATGTTGGGTGGGTATATGCATTTTTATATATCAATTGGGAAAACGTAAATACAAAAAATGTATTAGTTAAATAAAGGTAAATAGGCTAAAAAAATTCCAAACTGAGTAAGGGTAAAGGTGTAAAGGCTTTGCAAAATCATCAATGCTAGTAAGGGTACAGATAAGTGATGAACATGTACCCTATTTGCAAGATAAAGGTAGGTGTAAATATCTCGTCATTGGATACCATGCAAGTATCAATGGATAAATACAATGTAAAAAATGTAAAAGATATTTACACAAGTATGGCACATTTCAAGATGAAGAAATATAATTGCATTTTGTGTTATTAGCATTGCAAACAAGAACACATGAAAGCCCACAATGAAAACAAAATTGTTGCTCATGGGTGAAGGAATAATTGCACACTATAACATGTTTACCAATTACATTACAAAAAAATTAAGATGTTTTTAAGTTGAAATAAAAGATTGGCAAGTTATTTACATCACTTTTTCCATCTTAAAGTCAATTCACATTCAGGGATAGGCTATAAAAAAATAATTTAATTTAATTTAAATAATTAGGGTGCAATTTTAAATTAGTTAGGTTACCTTTTAGGTTAATGGTAATAGCCACCACTATTGGCTATTGTTATTCACACTAGGCACTTTCAGGTAGGTAGGACATGTGTCATCTTACTATTAACCCCTTATTAAAAGACTATAAATGCACTTAGTGCAAGATAAGTTCCTTTTCTCTTGACTCATTTGCATCATTATGTTTTTTTTTGCGTGTAAAGCTCTTTCAAACTTTGGTCATGTAACTCCTCCTTGCACCTGTCTTTCATTTTTCTATTTTCAATTGTGAAATTTATGTTTTCATTGCGTGCAAAGCTCTTTCGAGCTTTGGTCATGTAGTTTTTTTCTTGTTTTTTATTTTCATTTTTCTAATTTCAATTGTGAATCTCCTTTATGTTTTTTTTGTGTCCAAAGCTCCTCCAAGTTTTGGTCATGTCACTATAAGAAAAAATGGTTTTTTGTACTTGGAAAATTGGTCAAAAGGTATTGATGACCAGCCTAGAATAATTTGAGGAGTCAAGCTTTTGCCATTGGACTACCAAGTTTTCAAAAGTTGGATTTTTTTTGTCATCATATTGTAATAAATTTGATTGAATTTTTGGTTTTGATGTACATATTGTAGCAGTCATTGATGAATTTCAATATTTTGTTAATACTTATTTAAATAGAAGGTTATAACATGTATTAATTATCTACCTAGATAACATGTAGGTATGTACATCTAATCTATTATTAAGATATTACATGTTATAAACGTAATTAATAATTAATTAATAAAAATAATAAACAATGATTGACTAATTATTACTAATTATAGATAAATAAACAATATCAATGATTAGTAATTGATTATTTCTTACAAATTATTAAATATTAATACTAAATTATTATTATTTATTAATAATTAATAATTATGCAATATAAATGGCTGATTATTGTATATTTCCCATGAAATATTCAATCTTAAACATTTAGTAATAATAATTTATTTTTAATTAAATTACCAATTATTAATTATTTAATAATTATTTACTATTGCTTATTGATAATTGACTATCTACTATTTATTACTAATTATTGTAAATTACTATCAAATATTAGCCAAAATTTTGATAATTCCATAATAATAATGAATTAATTAACAAGTTGATGGATAAATTAGTTATTGGTTATTAATTAGCATTTATTTGGTGACTAATTAATTATATAAATTATTGATCATAAATTATTGATTATTAACTATCAATTATTAAATATCAATTAATTAATGTACTAAGTTTAAGTACCTACATGCATGTAAAGGTAACATTACCTATAAACTTTATGAATTTGTCCTAGGTGTAATATGCCTAACTTAAAGCCAACTAGCTATGAATTTAGGTTTCATATGTACACCAAGCAAAATAAACTTGTAGGTTAAGTAACCAAATTAATATGGTTGATTTGATTGAGTGTCAAATTAAAATGGCCAATTTTAATAATTATAAACTACAATGGTTGTTGAGTATGGTCAATTTGACTAAGCCTTGTTCATCCTAATGGACCTTTGACCCTTTTTTATTAGATGTTTTGTTTGTCACATGGTTAAAAAGGTCACTATGGTCAAATGTTTTAATCAAAAGTAACTTGTGTCTTCCATGCCCCAAGCCTTTAGTCAAAATGACCATCCCTTTGGTCAATATGGACATTTTAATTTAGTTGGACCTTTTGGAAAATCATGTTTTCTTGTAATGTGTAGTCCCTTTTTGCTTTTAACTTTCATTTTTCTGTTTTTGATTATGTAGCTCCTATGTTATTTTCACGTGCAAAGTTCCTCCAAGTTATGATCGTATTTACATTTTACAATGCGGCCACTACAAGCGGCTCTTCTTGCACAATTTTTATAAAACATTTTGCAAATTCAAATACAAGGTTTTGACACAACAAAATTGAACCTTTTGTCTGACACCCAAGTGCCTCCTCCAAAAGATGTTTGGTTTGCTTTTGAAATAATGCATCACATTATAGTTCTACACCAATATTAGTCTTGTGTGTATGATATTTTAGGGAACAAAAAACTTAGTGACTGGGTTAAAGCACGATTAACCACCTAGTATTCATACTTCTTAATAATGTAGTACAATGACCTCAAGTGTAACACTTCCATATTAGCAAGAATTTTGTTTGTCACTTGATAAAGAAGTTAAAACCTTTCATGGAAAAGGACATGAATTTCGAACTACTATCCTTGTGAGTATCAAAGTAGTTTGTAGTTTGGACATATTTGCGCATGTATCAAGTACTTACATTGTTTTGAATTGTTTATTATTGGGAAGTTGACTGTCCACCTTGAATTTGGAGGATGTTTTCCTTATACCACAAAGCCATTAAACATATTGTTTGTTATTGAACTTGGACAAGAAGGTATCAAACTTTACATTCTAGGGGACAAGTTGGGCTATCCTTTATTGCCATGGCTTATGGTGCCGAATAAATAAATAGAGGTACGTTAAACAATGCTTGAAGCTTTGTACAATCGACATTTATCTTGTGGCAAAAATGTGGTTGAAAACTCCTTTGGAATCCTTAAAAATATGTTTAAGGGGTTGAAATCATGGTTAAAGGAACCAAGGGCTCCAAGGTAAAAGTCCTTTTCTAATGGCTACACATGACATGTGTCATTTTTACATTGGTTTATAACTTAAAATTTTATATTTCGGATACCTCATTTAACACTAAATTTTAGATATAAATACATTTTGATTACAAATTGATTTTTTCATATATATTATGCATTTATGCCCTCTAACACACATATATATAACAACTTTTGTTAAAGCCACATTTTCAAAATCCATAATTTTTAGGGTAAAAAACACTCTTGAACCAAATGTACTCAAATGGTTTTAAAAAATAATTTTCATTAGTTCAAGTTCTTTTGCCCTTCTAATCATCAATGTTAAAATCCTCTCCAATTTTCAAAAGAAATGGTGCACATTTGGTAAAAAAAATAGACATTTGAAAAAACAAAAATTGTCCACTCTTGAGGTTTGAATGCTTTGAACATGCAAAAACATTTTTGATTTGTGTTAAGTTTTAAGCATGTAAACTTTGCAATTAAAGGAAAATATTTTTTAAAAATTATGACAATTCAAACTATTATGTTTCCTTTCTAATTTTTCAAACATACAAAAATGTTTTAAAAAGTGTCCATTCACTTGGGTGGCTCTTCTTACTATGATTTTACCTAGGGAAACTTTACAAAAGATTAACTTAATTATATATTTTTTGTCAGATGTTGTTTAGTATTACATGTTACATAATTTGATCCTCAATGGCAAAGATGAAGATGTTGAATCCTTGATCACTTAATTGGAAATTGAGAATCATGAATAACCAATTCAAGTTGGAAAGAAGGATGAAAAAAGAAATGTAAAAGTAGATGTTGACATTGATGATGAACATGTTTCTTTACATGCTGATGAAGTTTTTGGAAACACACAATAAATAAATTTAGAACAATATCTTGGAACTAATAGGTCACAAATTTGAAGATGAATTTGGCTTTATGTTTTGAAGTGCGCATGAATATGAAACTAAAAATTGAAACTAAAACATGATCTACTCTATTTGTTTTTCTTGATGTACTCAGCTAGCTTCAACATCACTAATAAGAATGTTGGTTAGTGGATTTTCATCTTATGATGAATAAGGGAGAATGATTATTCGTGGTGGCCTTTTAATTTTATTTTGAATGAAAGTGTGACACATTATGATGCTCAAATTGGCTAGAACATTCACCATGTTCTTATTTATGTGATGAATATTTTATCTTTGGATTTCAGTTATTGTAAATGTTCTTTGGTTGTGTGCTTATAAGTTTTGTTGCAATGTTTTTCAATCTTGAGCTATGTCACATTTGTGCATTCCATTGCATCAACAAGCACTTTGTTGCTCTCGCCTAACGCCTCTAGGATTGGAGAAAACACATTTAACCTCTTGCACTTGACACTTATGTTCCCAAATGTCAATGATGTTGTTGATTTGTTTATAGTTGTTATTGTCAATGGAGAA
The DNA here is from genome assembly GCA_963920785.1 of Sphagnum contortum. Lineage (NCBI taxonomy): Eukaryota > Viridiplantae > Streptophyta > Sphagnopsida > Sphagnales > Sphagnaceae > Sphagnum > Sphagnum contortum. The sequence continues at coordinate 3,789,324 of OY987284.1, read as the reverse complement.
TTTAAAATCACAATTGTCGCAACCTTACCCTCGGGCTTGCAACCAAAGCAAGGGATAACAAAGGTGCAAGTCAAAATTGAAGCCGAGAGTCACATTTCATGCTCCCGAAAATGTAAGAAAGTGTGAAAGAATGAATCTCCACACTCCCAAATGAGCTCCCACTTTGGAAGTTGGAGTTTTAATGGACTCTTGAATTTTTAGAAACCAATTGCAGGGGTCAAAATTCATTGAATTTAAGAGTTCCTTATACCATTGGAAATCTTTTGAAACTTAGATGTCTAAAATGGGCTTGCATGACCCATTTGGGTACTTAAAACACATGTTATGGCCCAAAGAAAGCCCAAATGTCAAATTGCCAACAAAGTTGGGAATCGCCCTAATTTACTTTTCTGCAAGCGATGTGCAACATATCGTTGAAAAAATTTCAACAAGAGCTACAACTTTGTTTCAGACCTCATTTCAATCAAAGGTCTGCACAAAAAATTATGGGCCTCCAAAGTTGCGAGGGTCCCAATTTAAGGAATTTTGGGACTCCCAGCTTGGGAGTCTTGGGACAAAATGACATTTGGGTGCTAGCCCGTGTTCAGGCACTGAAAATACTCTAAGGGGGAATGTGTGGCTTCCCCTAAGTTCAGGCCATGGTGAGTCTTGTGAATTGATGTTTACTCACGGCTCATTTGTGCACCAAAAGTGCTACAACTATGGATTAACCAATTTGTTTGGTTTATGCAGGCCTATGTGAATAATCAACCTGCTTGTCATTCGCTCTAGTCACATCTCGGAACTCCGACATGCCCCTTTCCCCCAAAGTGCTACGAGCTAGGGAACATGCCCCAATTTTTTATCCTTCCACTATTTTCACCTTTGGACTTGCAGTTGAATCTATCATGGAGTTTGGGGGTGCGTCAACAACCTTTGAATGACCTTGGGAGGATTTAAAATAATCATCAAGATCCACAACATGTACCTACCACGTCTCATTCCACTTGTTAACATTACTTATTGTCCTTGACTTGCATTTTCCATAAGAACACATTAGAAAAAAACTAGGTTTTTGTAGTTAATCAATTTGTGCTTATTTGTGCTTATTTGTCATTTGCAATTATCATTGGTTATTTCTTTAACTACTTTTTACACTTGGTTGTGCTTATAAGTACATTACAACTACCTTGCAATTAATGTTTTCTTCAATCTTCCATTTGATAATTTTTAACATGGTTTTCATCCAAGAAGACCCATTTATGTTCCATTAATTACACATCTGGTCAAATGAGTTATAAACCTATGTGTATTCAAAGTGTATTTTAAGTATTCCACAATGTATGGATTTATAATGGTGTATAATATGTATTCTACTTAATAATATATTAGTGGATATTAAAATAAACGTGTATATATGAAGGGTGATGATTCATATTTTTCTTTTAAAAAAGATTGTTATTAGTTTTTAATCATAAAAGTGATTTCCCCCTAGGAGAAGGGGATTATGTTCCCCTGGGCAGCAATTTCCCCTGAGGAGAAGGGGATTAAGTTCCCCTAGGGAGAAAAAGACTTTGTTTCCCTGAAGAGCAAGTTTTCAATTGTTTGAATCAAAATTATAAAGTTTAAAATTTGTCCAAATCAAAAAAAATTATACCATTGGAAAGCTCTCAAAGATTATATATTTAAAACAAGTTTTCATTTTCAATTTGAAGGTATGAGCTAAAAGTTATGATGAAATGAAAAGCTAGGGTTCAAATTTTTCCTTCTCCCCAAGGGAAAAGTGCTTCCCGAAAAGAAATTCGACCTTTAGCTACCTTTTTTCATCATAACTTTTAGTTTGTACTTTCAATTGAAAATCCAAGATTATTTTAAATATTTATGCTTTGAGACCTTTCCAATCATATAAAGAACATTTGATTTGGACAAGTTTTACCCTTTGTAATTTTGACCCAAACATTTGGGAACTTGCTCCTTAGGATCCTCAGGAGGAAATTCGACCCCCAATTCTTCTTTTTGTCATAGCTTTTAGTTTTGTACTTTCAAATTGAAAATCCAAGATCATTTTAGATATTTATGCTTTGAGAGCTTTTGAATGGTATAAAAAACATTTGATTTGGACAAATTTTATCCCCTGTAATTTCAACTCAACTTTCAAGAATTTGCTCCAAGGGGGAACATAAACCCCTTCTCCCTAAGGAAAAAACAATTTTAATTATTTTTTCCCAAGGAAGAAGGCAACATTAATATTATTATATAAAAATATTCATTTTTCATTTTTAATATGAATTAATTAAAGTATTAACATATTTGTAATTAATTTCAATATTTATTATTGATATTTAATATTTATTAATCAGATAATATATGTTATAATTAACATTTCAAATAAATTGAATTCTCATTTTTATATATTTAATATTATTTTAATTAGTTCGTTAATTTAAAAGTTATGTACTTAAAAATTATTGATGAATTATTATTATTATTTATTTAATTAGGTAGTTTTATTACTTAGTTAATTAATGAATAGCTAGTTTTTTCATTTAACTAGTTAGTTAGTTAGTCATTTACTGATTGGTTTGTAATTTACAAAAAATAAAATAAAATAAAAGATATAGAATGAACCTTCTAGTTGTAAGTAGTTTGCAACTAAACTTTCTAGTTGCAAAATAGTTTGCAAATAAACTTCAAATTCAAATTTTATCCCATAAGGTTTGTTTTCCATTCTCATTTTGAAATGTATATAAAGATCTTTGCTTCCCATTTTCACATTCAACATATGGGCCATGTGTGATGAGCCAATGAAAAGGCTTAACCCAAAATTTAAAAAAAACATTTATGTGCCTACCCCTAAGCTACACTACCTCCCTAACCAACCTATTCACCTAGGTATTTACCTATCTACCCACCTAAGTAGATATCTAACCTATAAGGTAGGTGGGTTTTTAATTTAAATAAATAGGTAAATAGGTTTCACCTACTTCCCTACCTAGTTCAACCTACTTACATACCTACTTACTTAAATTGATATTGGAAAATTTGAATTAAAATGCCACATGGCACAATCTAAAACCGTCCAAATGTAGAAATTGGACATGTTAGATTATTTCAGAAAAATTTAAATAAAATAATAATACATTAGAAGAATATTGGAAAAAAACAACTATCATTTGTAACTATTTTGTAGTTGCAAAATACATTTGCTACTAAAAATTGCCTAGTTGCAAGCATGGATGAAGTCAATGTGTAACATGAAAACAAGTCACCAACTTGTATCTCCAACAATTTATCATGTAGTAATTGCTAACCTAGAATTTGGCTGCGCAAAGATCTGAATCAAAGAATGCATGGCGGCTACTAATGGAGGCGTTGTGAAGTTGATCCTGGATAATTTCGGCCGAAATAAGGAGACGGCGCGACTTGAATGAGAAGGCATGGAGTTGCATTAAATGTGCTGGTGACGATGGCTGAGGAGGAGAAGGTTAAATGGTGGAGAAGAGGAGTGAGAGGCATCTCATTTTTGGGCAGACTGTGTGTTGTGGTAGATCAGGACAGACAGAGGTAGAAAGATCAGAAATAGGCAGATTGTGCTAGACGATTACGGAGATGTGTAGATAGAGGAGTAGATCGGTTGGTTAGGAGGAAGCTTGGACTGGTTATAGACTTTTTCCGCTGTGCCAGTAGCCAACCAAGCATTTGCAATTGGCATCAGGAAGCATGGTTTGAGGGAGGTTCGGAAGTCTGGAGAGTTTTTGTTGTTAGGGGGTTGAACAAGTGAGTTGTGTAGTATATAGATGATTAGAATAGAAGAAGGAGGTGGGATCGCAGATGTGTAGAGAGCTAGGATATTTTGTTTTTGAGCATCTTGGTTCGATACTGTGATCTTCCATTGCGCCAACGACCAATCGAGATGGTTGTTGTGAGAACATATTCTGAGTGAGCAGTAGGAAAATGGAGGTTGGTTGATTTTTGCTGACGTGAGAGTCAATCTGTCGAGTAGCGTCAAGGAGTCTTGTAGTTGTGGATGATTAGTGAAGACAGTAGTGTATAGAGGTTATGTTGTTGCCATCAGTTGTGGTTTGAGGTTAGAGACTCCATGGACCCAGAGGAATGCTTAACACTTTGATTAGAAGGGCTCCATGGTGTGTAGTGTCTAATTTGGATGAAACACACTGCAGCAGAAGGAAGCTTATACTATGTCTTGTTATTGCAAGTAAAACTCTCGAGCTTTGGCTTTTGTGATTGGATTTGTCCGGTTTAGGTGCATGACTAATGAAGTCGTGAATGATCAGTGAACGTATACAGGAGTGTGATTTGGGTGGAGGTTTGTAGAGAAGGTGGTTTGTTTTAGAGCAACAGGGTATTCGACTCTGATCAGTTACATGAACCGTTTAGGGTTGTCTGCAAGGGTTGTGGACCCCTCCTTTTTGGTTACAAATGGTCAACAAATACTTCACCATCCGTATACCTATTATATGCCATCCATGTATTACTATAAAATCAACAACTTACATAATGACATGTGGCAATTGAAAAAAAAAAAATTTTAATTGTTTTAAAAGTGGATAATGGATCCTCATCATCTAATTTAAATGGTTTTAGATTGTGACAATGTGGCATTTTCGAATTTTGGTCAAAATGAATTAAAAATCAATATTCAAATAGGTAGGTGACAATAGGTGGGTACATATGTAGGTAGGTTAGGGAGGTAGGGAAACATATACATATAGATTTTTAGATTTAACCTTTGGGTTAAACTTTTTAAAAGGTTAAGATCCTTGGCTCATCCCAATTAACATGTGTTTTTGTATGTGCAAAAGAAGGACAAAGCCTCCCGTTTATATAGTTTTCAAGATGGAAATGGAGGACAAAACATATGGTATAAAAGTTGAACTTGCAATTTAGTTGCAAACTAGGTTGCTATTAAAAAGATTATTTCATATCTTTTGTCCTCCTTTGAAATTTTGTAAATTATGTAAAAAAGTAGATGAATAACTAAGTAACTATTTAAAATAACTAAATAAAAACTCATTTTGCTAGACATTATTAATTTATAACTCAGAAATTAAAAATAAATGATTGAAATAATAACTAATTACCAAATTATTACATATAAATTTTCATTAATAGCTTTTAAATTAAGAATTTTTAAAAATTTTAATTTAAATAATTAAATAATTTTTTAAATTATTAATTAATTATTATTTAATAATGAAAATTTAATAATTATTAACTAACCAATAATTAACTAAAGAATGAATTAGTTATAAAATATTGATAAAATATTGATAAATAAATAGACAAATGACTAAAATATTATTACATTAGTAATTATGAATTAAATAATAATTAACTATAAATAATTGATCAATAGTTCATATAAAAATAAATAAATAACTAATATATTGAATAGTTGTGAAATATTAATTATAAATATTAAGTATGAACTATTTGTTATCAATTACTTAAAATAAATGTAATTTATTAATCATCGATTAATTAATAAGTGGGTAGTAATTTATATTATAGGTATGTAACCTATGCTAGAAGGTAGGTAAACAGATAAGTAGATAGGTAAACAAACATATATAGGTAGGTAGGTAGTTATTTTGCATAAATATAAACTAAATAAAACTTTATAAATACATTCAATATACCCCTAATATAACTTAACAAAAGTACACATACCTTTCAAATGTTTCTAATACACCTATGTATACTACTAGGAGATATCTTGACACATTAGAGGTGCAACTAAATTTGGTTCCATTTGCAACTAACTTAAAAATTCCATTTCCATTTCTTGAAGACTTGAAAACCTGCACAACAATGATGTGCAAACAACAAATGTAGACAACTTGACACAGAGAAATTTCGCTCAAGACTCTAGACGAAAAAGTTACACACAAAATGTTCAAGCCCTTTTGCAACGAAGGTTGCCTACAATGGTCAACTCATTGATTAGCAATTTGAAACCCTTTAGTTAGGATTGATAAACTACCAACGATAGTAGGTGCCAAAATGTACACATTTGCAAGATTTTTACTTGTGTAATGTTAGCTTATCATTTCACATTGTCTACTGTCGGTAACTTATTAACATCCTGCCACATCAGCAAGACATGTCAGCTACTTATTAAAAAAATTCCATATGTGAACAAATGATACTCTAGCATTGTCTTTAGGCCGAAATGTGAACTGACCTTTAATAGACAAATAGAAGTCCTTGGAATATATGAAAACCTTCAGAGTTTTTGGCAGTGTTAATGGAGGGTATTAATTGTGAACATGCATTTCGAAAAGTGAAACACCCACCTCAGCGGGCATTTCGCTTTTCAAAATGCATGCATTACCTTCTTAAATAGAAAATTACTGTGATACATGGGCACTGGTTGGGCGTCAATGCAAAAAAACCATAAAAAAAAGGTAAAAATCAGGTAAAAATCCAGTTGATTTTTTACGCTGTGCAATGCCCTTGAGCATAGGTGTTCCCAACATTCCCAACATAACAATGCCTGAGGGCCCTAGGACTGGGGCTTTCTTGAAATAACGGTCCTCAAGGCCAAAGGCCTCCATTATTTCAAGAACGGCCCAGCCAGAGGCAGGGTTTTTTTTTTTTTTTTAACAATTTTGTGATGTAGCTGAAGTGGCTATCATCCATAAGGGGTTTTAGCCAGATTTGGTTTCATATTACATATGAAAGTAGAGAAAACCTAGAACCCTTTATATTTTTGGCTACCTACTGGAACCTATCCTAAAATCAGAGATTTGGAATTTTTTTCCTTCAAAATCTGGTTAGCCTAATTTGGGTCATTTTCTCACTAAACATCCTTTGAAGAGGTCGAAATTTGCCGACATTTCGCAAAAAAAAATCTCTGGCTAGATGCGTAACCCTACACTTAGCCATTGTCGGCAGCAGGGGAAACAATTGTGCACTTCACATTGCAATACCTATCAATTCAAAAAGAAATGAAACTGGCATTTAATTTTTACACCTGCTCAACATTCCTCAGAATGTGGCACCAAACGAGAACTACAATCGTTCCGTAAGTCTCTCGTAGAGCCAATAAAATACCTATGTGCCAGTAAGTAGTGCTGATGCAGCGCCGTAGGAGTACCCTACTGTTACGCTGCACCTACTGACGAATACTAGTACCCTCCATTTCAAACGTGCGGACGGTCTAGATCCATCCCTCCTTGTTTCTAGCACAGTTGTGTCAGGAACGCACACGTGCTGCCAACTAATCCCCCCCTCCGCCCTCCCCCAATGGATGATAACATCTTACTCGACATACAACTTACGGATGTTGTGGATGATAAAATTTCAACTGGCAAACGATATATCGATTATGTGGATGACAATTTCATTTACGATGACTGTGCGTCGTTGCCTAACTACATTATGTGCGCGCGCCAGAGAGCGGTGTTGGCAACAACTGCGGAGAGTGCGTTCTTCGTTGGAGCTTTCTCTCTGTTCTGCCCTGCTGCTGCACACAGACTTCAGCATCGTCGGCGTGTCTTTGTGGCGCGCATTCGTGGGTTTTCTTTCCCTGTTTTCACTGGAGGTTCGCGCGCTTCGTGTTGCGAAAGGTGTGTTTTCTTCCTGTTTTGGAAAGGAGTACTGCGTTTTGGGGGGACGGCGGGAGTGAAGAAGGCGCGGAAGGAACAGAGGAAGGCAGGCTTTCGATTCGTTTCTTGACAAGACCTAGTGCACGCGTTTTGCGACTGGAGGCGGGGAGGAGATGGCGGGAACCATGCTGCGGTTTGCGGTGTTGGCGGTTTTGTTGGTTTGTTTGATGGGAGCGCTGTTGCCTGCAGTGCACGCGCAAGGACCTGCAGCACCTCCGAGCACCAACGGATCGACTATTGACCAGGGCATTGCATATGTCATGTTATTCATCGCGCTCGTGTTGACATACATTATCCATCCTCTTGATGCTATCCCTTATAACATTTTCTAGGACGAAAGCACACTTTGAAGAGGCGCGGTTGGGCATTTCATCCAGTCTAGCGTGATAGTAGCTTGCGTGTTGCTTCTTAAGAGCAGCCGCCTACTGTTGGATGCTGGTTGTTCGTGGATGTGCTTTTAATCTCTGTCTATTTTCTTCTTTGAAGGAGAAGGGAGCCTGCATGGCGGAGTGTTGTAGAATAACATTTCAAGCAATTCTTGGATTCCATTCTTTGGTCCTGTGACTAAACCGCATATAGAACCTTTCTTCTCCATGTGTTATGATGTGTTGTGGAATCTGTCAGTTGTTTTGCTCGTGGCTTCCATTGCCTGTCTTTGCATTGCTTGTCGTTCATTTCTTGGCAATTGCCACTGTATTGATTCGTGGCCTGTCTCTTTATGAAACTGCTTGCTATCATGGTACTTGTCAGTAATGAGATCACTGAGGAACTGCATGAGGAGAGTGTTGTGTAAGGCAAGCTATGCACTGTCTGCTAGGGTTTGTGTTTTCAAGCCTTTCTTCCTGTGCTGAATGCCATTTTTATCCATATGTTTATATGGATTGGTGGTTATTGTTGGTTATCAACCCATGGCAGCTATTTAGAGAGGGATTGGGGGTGTTATAATACTTTTAATCTCCATCGCACATAGCTCATATGCTTGGTAAGAGATTCCAGAAATTAATCATGCCCTCCCTTTGATTCTAACTGCCATTGTACGCAATTCCTTGCTTCTACTGATTGAACTTATTAATCACTGATGTCCAGATGTTAGTTTTTCATAATCTCAGACTCATTACTTGACATTCTTGGAATTGAGCTGGATATGGCCTTTTCATTCTTGTTCAGTGCTGATTCCATTGGGATCCCACAGAATCTTGGCATTTGGTGAACACAATGTTGGATGGGGATTGTGACATGTGGGGTATCCTAGAAATTTTCAGATTTTTAGGAGCTTGTGAGTCTAAGTTTAAATGCTCCAAATGTCCCAACATACCAATCATGAAGGAATTTGGAGTTCCAATTACGGCTCTAGGTCCATGATTGGAACTACAGACCTGGGACCCTGGACAGTGAAGCTTGTTTGAAGGGCAACCAAGTTAATGCTTAGCCTGACTTTATACTGCCTCATCCACATGACTAGTGACTGTGATTCTGCTTGCTGTCAACCTTCCCCTCAACTTTTCAGTGTTGAAAACTATGTGAGATATGAGAGAAAGATATAGGTTAATTATATATTTAGCTAAGAATCAGTTGGGGACATGATTAGAATGCAGTTCAAATTTCCTAAAATATGCCCTTGTCCCTGGTTTTTGGTAGGCATTATTGCACAGCTTCATTTCTCTGCAGAAGAATCTATACATAACCTGTCTTCCAATCTTTATCGAGGTTTGATATATGTTGGAATGATGTTTGCTAGAGTAAATTTGGTTCAAGTCCAAGTGCTAATTTGAACTTTCATAAAGAAAAAGGAAACTAGTTGCCATTTGGTGGAAACAGAACCATCTTCTAATGTGTGTTTCAAAGCAATTTAGGTGAGTTGAGAACACAAATAAGTAATAGAGCACAGCTAATGTTCACCAGGTGTGATGTGATGTACACACATCTTCAAAAACAAGGATATAGTCTAGAGACAACCTATCTAGAGTATGCCAGTTTAGGATAAAGAAATGTCATTGTTGTCCTATAATTTACAAACCTTGTGTGAGGTTTTTCATTGATTTACTTCTTACGTAACCATCATCATACAGAAACGTGGCAGCTTGAAGGATGAAAATTCATAAGCCATGCACAGTGAAGGTGATTCTGCACAAGCTCAAATGTTTGAAAGATGAGATTGTTGTCACACAAGAAATAATTCATGTGAGAAATATATGTAACTGATTATAAACAAGTCAATTGCCATTCAATATTTAGTTTGCAAAAACTTAACTATTGGAATAGAACAGAGTCCTGACTATAATTCATCTAGTTTCACAAATTACCTTCTGTCATTTGCTGGAACCTCTTTACAGGAAAATAATGGGGTGAACAATAGAGGGCTTGAAATCTTGTCTTCAAGAATAATGTTTCCCTAACTTCACTGGAATTACCCCCCAGGAATTGCATCTTTGCCATATCCTTACATCTGAATAGTAAGAATGGAAAGCCAAACAACTAAATTGAAGCAACTGAAGCAATTGTCATGTGTAATGTGCAAACTACTATACTTGGAAGTGATGGCAGGAGAATTCACAATCTCCATGAAGGGAGTAGTTGGACCTAGTTCTATTGCAAAACCTTGTATACATAGTAAATGTTGCAGATGAAAGAGCTGCTTTGGAGCTCAGGTCTCAGAGTATAGTGGGACAACCCTGGATCAAGAAAAGAAACAAAGTTGTCTTGTTGATAGCACTTCCCAACACACCCTTTGTCTCATACATCAAAAACTTCGCCACTTGATGATTCTTCATACTTGTACCTTCTATCATCCAACACATGTTAAAGAAGTTTATTATGTCTATGGCAACTCCAGAGGGGGGGTGGGAGTTCCCCAAAATAACCACCCCCAAGGCTTGAGCTGAGGGTGGTTATTTTGGGGACTCCCCACTCTGAGTTACCTTGCATAAAGCCCAAGTACCCACCAGCATCACAAAAACCAGGTACCAATTGATGTCAGACCCTGAATTTTTTTGTAAAGTGCCAAAACACCCAACAAAGAAACTCGACTCTCTCCCACCTCCTGGGAGAGAGTTTCCACTTTATAAAACCTGCTCCTACTAGTGTTAGAAAACGGCAAGCACGTAATATTGCAACCACATTTTTCCCTTCTAGGTACTGAAAAATAACTATGTTTTTATACTCACTTGTATCTTACGATGTGATTTTTAATTTATCAATATTATATAGTAGGTTCCCCCTGTACACATACTGATCTCATCATGTTTTAGTAGTAGAACACCTAAGACATTAATTTTTTCCTTAAATGTCTACAAACATTTGCACATCTCTATAAAAGGCAATATAATGAGCCACACCCAACTCCTTTATTCCTTTCAAAAGGACAAGGACTTGAAATTGGAAATTGAGATGGCATGCAACCACTGCACAAAATTTATGGTTTAATCATATATGGTTTAGACTTGTACAATATATTCCCATAATAAAATTTAGTTTCTTTGAATTTTACAGCTTATCTTTATATTTATCCAAAAGCTATTAGAAAGAAATTGTAGATTTTGAATTTTATAATTTATTTATATATCAATTCCAATGATGATTTGAAACCATGTAAAGTCTAATAATTATTCAATTTACATGAATATGAAAAATTTCCAAACCAATCTAGATTAATTTTGATCATTTTTATGGACTTATTCAAGACTTCAAAACTGGTTACAAGTGCTTAATTAGTCTTTTTTTCACCTTCAAATGTTGATATAATTGACTCATATTTTTATATCTCATTCTTGATTGTATATTACATCACCTACATAGATTATTTGAAAAACATTTAATCCTAAGTGAAATTAAAAATTGAAAAGTGTGTTATTCAAGAATGGTTACACTTGAAGTGGTTCATTATATTACAGACTTACCCTTAAACCAAGAACTTGTCTACAAGTGGAAGCTAGACAACTCTGAAAGGATCAAAAGCCAACGTACTTCAAAGTTGTTTGGTTCCAATCGCAACAAAGTTTTTGTGTATACAAAACCCATTTTGAAGACATTGTGAGTCACCTTTAATTTGCCATAGAATGAAATATGTAGTTAGGACAATGTAAAGTTTAAATGTTTTGTATCATCTTCATAAGCTTCAGCATCCACTCCTTGGCAACATCCTTCTCAAGAGCGTAACACATCCCCAATAGGGTTTGTTCCGTGAGATTGCCCAATCCCCGAGGAAAACTCTTCTTGAGGAAGAGGCATCCCAAGCAAAACACTCCCCAAGGAAGATTCTTCCTAGAGATAAATCTCCCTGAGGAAAACTCCCTTGGCAAGAAATTCCAACCCCTTTCGCAAAACTTATCTTCTTCCCCCGGGGAACACAAATATTTTCCTCATGGGGGAGATCTTATAGCTTCCCAAGGCCACCTTCCATGGGCCATACTTCAAAACTGTGTGGGTTTAACATATGTTGTGTTCCCAAGGAACCCAACACTGGGATGGGGATAACTTCCCCATGGAAAACACCATTATATTTGGCATGAAATTTTGGGTGCTCCTCGGGGAATATATATTTTCCCCTGCCAAGGAGATCTACTCGCTTATTCCTTGAACAAAACCATCTGGGACTAAAGTACGATGACATTGCCATAGGAGCTATGGCTTGAAAGCATGTGACGAATATGACATGAAGAAGGCGATAATCATCTGTGACAATGTTGTTTATAATGAAGATGGCTTTATAAGTGGCAAAAGGAGACCAATAGTACAAAAATGGCAAAAAATTGATGAAAAGTTCATGCATTTTGTCTATATTTATATGCAATTCAAATGAAGGGAATCCAATGCCACTTCATTGCCCAAGTGTCATCTAATCCCCAAGATGAAAGGAATCTAATACTACCTATTAGCATTGTCCTCAGGACGATGGGAATTGAATGAACATCTAACTAATCCAGTGTACTAGGGTAAGCTGCTTGTAGGGCATCATAGCCTCCTTAGATGGGGTAAAAAATTTCTTGCATGAGGTTCAACTCCTTCTCCCCTCGGGATACGCTTCTAGTTCCATGATTAACACTTTAGACAAATGGTCACTTGCCAATTGGAACTTCCAAAATTGCCAAGGAAAAATGCGCACATCAATTGATGTCGAATATGTCTGTATCACTTTGTTACCCCATCGCTACTTTCCCTAGAACCATGACGTATGGAATAATGACTTTCATTGAGTAAGGTTGATTATATTATTCCATAGTAGTGACATACGAAATACATGTATTTTTCGAAGGTGCTCAAAAATAAGTATTTTCAAGTATTTTAAAATTTGAAAATGTGAATACATGAAATACGTGAATATGATGAGCAAAACGTTGAGCAAGTTGAGCTTAAGTTGTGCCCAAACCCTTTTTAACCAGCTTGAGCATAGGCATACCTTGAATAAAACTGCACACTAGTTTTAGGGTCTGGTCTTTGTTGAGCTTACAATTGGTTTCAAAGATGATCGAAAACATATGACACAATTTTACACCTACTTCCGAAACAGTGAACAAAGACAACGATGATCAAGTATTTTCAAGTATTTTTTAAAAAGCCCAAAAAAACATATAATACGCGTATGTTTGAATCAAATTGAGAGTATGTCACTACTATGTATTATTCAAATCAGGCATAATTTTTACCTCTTAAAAAGCCACACCTACTTTCCATGTCTTCCTTTAGTGGTGATCAAATCGGCTCCTACTCTCGATTGTGAAGTTAAAGTTTACGCTAGTCCATTTGTTGAGTTGCACCTAGTAAACATCTCAAACAAATACAAAGGTCGATATAAGCTTGATATTCCGACAATTCAAACTTTATGCATTATATTCTCGTGAGCAAACAACAATATTTTAGAACTCCATACACCACAATAGCTTGCATGTGAAAATCAATCTCCTCATAAATAGACTCTAATGGATTTGTTGGTGGTGTATAGAATTTATCGTTGTTTGAGTCGTCATCCTCATCTTCTAATGCAATAACACAACGTTTTAGTGTCTCCCATGTAACATTCTAACCCTAGTCACCTTTTTCTGAGTGAACGGCTTCCTTTTCGCATTTTCCATCATGTCACGTCATGGAATTACCACTAATTGAAACCTTTTAGAAGAATTACAACTCTCACGAATATCATGGTAAAATTTTCGCCTCAATGTGCTAAGAGTGCGAAGTAAATTGGTTTCTAATTGATTTTTGATTCATAAAGGTTATTTATCAAAGACCATTCCCTAGGAAAGATGTTGGTACTTTCAACGTTGCAACGATGAATTAAGTATCATCCTAGTTTAATGTGCCAAGGAGGTGATGTGTTCCTTCAAGTTCTTGTTGGGAATAATTTAGCCTATAAAAAACCTTAGCTCCTTGGTGATTTTAGCTCAAAAGTATGGGAAAACTTCCCAGGAAATGCTCAAAAGTATGGGAAAAGAGAATACTCTCCACAAGAAAGTGATTTGAACACTACCCTAGATATCTTCACTTACTTAGGTCCTTTGGAAGGAATCAAGTTTATCTCCTCACAAATAATGTATGCAAACTCTTCATGGAATGTACTAAAGTCCCTAGGACACCTCTAGGTTTCACCTTTGCATTGTACATTTTAATGAATGCTCCTCAAGGAACTGCCTATTGGCAACTCCCCATGGACCAACATATGTTTCTCAAGGAGTTAGTATTGGCAACTCCCTGAAGACCTATTCATTTTCACAAAGAATAAAAGGAATTGCCTTATGGACTACAAAAAGCAAAAAAAAACATAAGCATAGTACAAATCATAATTTTTTTATTAAATAAAAAAGAATGTACATTATTTACATGCTAAGAGGATTTTTACACTCAACATGGTCTCTCATACACTATTTCATCTCTATTTGGGAATTCCTCCTTCCACTCTACCACCACCATGTGCTTGATTATCTCATAAACTTCACCTTGCAATTCCTTTGCATCTTTTATGGTGAACCACTTGCCACCATCAAGAATTGCATTTGGGCCTTTTCACTATGCGTTGAGGTGTTAAGCAAGTTCAACATCATGTAATACGTGCATTCCATACACCCTTGTTGTTGGGCGACCGGAGGCTTCTTCCACAACAAGCTCAAAATAACAACCTTACCTTCATCATCCCACGCTTCCATGATGTCAACCTCAAGTCTTCTAAATAAAAGGGCCACTTGCTCTTTTGTGTGGGATAAATCCCACAAGTTCAAGTGCACAAATTAGTTAGGTTTGTGGCAAAGGATGCTCCAATGTCCAGAGAATCCCATGGCTTGCCCAATGGCTGCTTATGCAACTAGCCGACCATGGTTAAGCTCCTTGTGCACTCCACCGTACGCAAATGGGAAAATGTGATGGGACTTTCCTTTCACCATTTTCCAATCCGGCCACTCCATAAACTTTCTAATCCTTTCCAACCATTTTTTCACATCAACTTCCCACAATGTGTTCATTAGTTTCGTGGGTGCAATCCATGTATATGTTGGGACCCCTTTGAGGATGCAATGGAAGAATATGTTCACAATATTGTTTCTGGTATCACTACTTTTTATCACACATTTGATGTCATTGAGATCGATCATAATCTTGTCGTGGCCAAATGATATTTTGACATCCGACCTCCAATCCTTACCTTTGTGCTTTCTGGCAATGTCCTTCCACTTTGGAATGACCCTGCATAGAAATCAAATACCCACAATTAGAAGAAAGAATTGTAGTAAGTCTACCGTGAGATATCTCATGCCAAAAGAAAACATAGTTTGAACAATAAATTTCAAAAAATTGAGGTCCCCAAGGAGTTAAGCAATGCATCTCCCCGGGGAAGCACGAGGATCAAGTCCCTAGGAAGGTTTAGAACTATGCTCCCCAAGTGATTGAAATTTCAGGGAGCTAGTCACATCCTTGGGGAACAAAATTTATTAGTTTCCCGGGAAGCTATGATGTATAGTTGCATGGGGTCGTCAAATGTGAGTTCCCCAGGAGTTGGGGTCCTCGGGTTACCTAACTCATCATCTACTTGGAGATGACAGGTTAGGCTATTTGAAAACCCCAACTCTTGGGGAGCTCATGGGTGGTATCCCCACGAAGCTGTACAAGGTGCTTTCCGGGGAAAGAACACCCTCAAATCCTCGGGGAGCATCCAAGTCTTAACTTTCAAGTTAGTTGCACCATTTGGTGCGCTCGAGAGTTGAAATCACAAGTCCCTAGGAAGGCTTGATGTGAAATAGAAAGTCAATTGCAAAAAACATTTTGGGGTGTTTTACTTGTATTCTTGTGATCAAGATTGCAAGTTCAAGTTGAAGGTCTGAAGCTACACATTCCATTCCATTGCCTTTTGGAGCTAGCGGCTACTTTTCCTTCGAAGCTTTACCTTTTGTCCCCAACAACGAGAATGGGCATCTTGTTGTTTGCTTTCAAGTATGGCTCATACCGTGTGCCTTTCTTACCTTTTGGGTCTTTAGAGGCATTCGATGGGCTTCAAGTTGATCACCTTCCATTTTCAAGTTCAAGTTTTACCATCAAAGATGCAAGTTGCTCAGTTCAAAACTTGATATGTTTGAGTGTTTTTCCCTCATTAGCCTGTTCAACATCATTTGTAATCCATCAGTGGGTCTTTCCATCACACTACAAATGAAGAGGTTTAGAAGGCGGCGATTTTTTAGATGGCAGCATTGGCATTCCACTCTCCCACAAAACCCACTTTTGTGGTGTAGGAATTTTAGACTTGCGATTGATAATTTCCAAAATAAATGGGCCATCCTAGTTTGGGCACCATTGAGTAGAAATCATAAGCTTCAATATTCTAATGAATGTGTGCTAAAGACTAGGGGCAACAATTGGCATGGCGTAAAAAATGGGGACAACAAAGGAACTAATGTTTTGCAACATTTATGGCAATCGAGCTGCAACAATTTCCTTGAGTAGACTACCCTAGAACAAAGGTTCTAGAGTGACCTGCGTGCAATCCCATAAATCTCTTATTTCATTGATATTGTCACAACCCTAACCTTAGACTCACAATTGAGGCAAGGGCATGGAAAGGTGCAAGCGCCAATAATGCAACCTAGGAGTTATATTCACACTCCCGAGAGTGCAAGAAAATGTGAGGGAACGAACCCACACATTTCCAAGTGGATTCCCATTTTGGGAATTAGAGTCCTTATGGAATCTCAAATTTTCAAAGAGTAATTTGAAGGGTCAAAACTCATTGGATTGAAGACTTCTTTATACTATTGGAAAGCTAGTAACATGTAGATGTTTAAATGGGTTTGTATGACCCATTTGAGTATTTATAACATAAGTTATGGCCAAAAGAAGGGCCAAAAATTAAAGTGTCAATTTGATTTTTAACCACTAAATGTTGCAAATTGCTCTAAATTACATGCATGCAAATGGCATGCCACATATTTGTGGAAAATGGCAAAAGTCCCAATTTCAAAAAATTTGGGACTTTCAACCTAGGAGTCGCAAGAAAAATGATAGTTGGGTGCAACCCTTATGGCTAGTCATAAAAAATACTATAAAAGGGGAAGGTAGTGACTTCCTTAAATTTGGGTTGTGGTGTATCTTTTGAGTTTGTGTATACCCATGGTTCATCCATGCACCAAAAATGTTTCAACTATGCACTAACCAACTTGTTGTTTGGTTTGTGCATGTCCATATGAATAATTGACCCACTTGTCACTTGTCCTAATCTTCATCCCGGAGCTTCAACACATCCTTCTTACCACCAAAGTGTTGTGAGTTAGAGAACGTACCCCAACTCCTTCTTCTTTCGTTGTTTTCATTTTGAATTTTCATTTGAGTCTTTGAAGGAGTTTGGGGGGTGCGTTAGGCACCAAAAGAAGCCTTGGCACTAAACATTTTTTCCAGACCCACAGCCTCCCTAACAACATCTATGTCTTGGGCCCTTTTAGCCTCCTTGGCCTTCTTCCCACCTTGACATGTGTTTAGGCTTATATTGTCTCCTTGACCTTTCAAGCCTCCTTAGCTTGACCTGTGTTCCTAGAAAAAGACCTTTCCTTGGCCCATGCCTCCTCTTTGGCCTAAACCATGTCCTCGGGAACCAATGTTTACCCAACAATATGAATGTACTTAGCGTTCTCCCAACCATGTTCACTTCCATGGGCATCATCGCCTCCTTGGGCACCTTTGCCCCTTTGGGCACCTCCGCCTCCTTGAGAACAACTATCTCCTTGTGCATGTCACCCTCACTTTGAATCGATTTAGTGTTAACACGTAGGGTTAATATATCCACATGTACAATTCCCTCATCTTCAAATGGGCTTAAAGGTGGGCATCTATCAACAACTTTAATTGTTGCGTTCTTTTCGACCTCAATAGTAGAAGCAATTTTGTTTTCAACGAAAATTACTTTGATGACATCTTAATTGTGGGGTTGCCCATTTCGATGTTAAGGGCATCTGCTTTTTACTAAGCCTCGTGGGTTACCTCCATCATGTCCAGTCATTCATTGATGGCTTGCTTCAAGGCCACCTCAATGACCAATTCTTGTTCGACTTCTTCCATCATGGGATCAACTTTGTGCCTTTGCATGACTAGGGTAGGTGAGGTTTGACAAGATCCACTGCCCTTTTCAACTAGATCCACTTGCATTTTATCTAGGTCACATTAAGAGTCTATAACCTTTGGGGCTTTCTTATTGTTTATGAACCCCCCCCATCAATTTAATTAATCGAGGTTTATTTCTAACAAACTATAGCTTTTGAGACTTTTTGGCTTGGTTATCATGAATTGGTTTCCACGTTGTTCTACAATCATATATGTTACATTTGGTGGGGCAACAAAAACCATTTGAAGATGACTCTTAGTCGTCCCTTTAAAAATGTTCAACTTCAGGGAGACGTTGATTTTAGCGAATGCAAACTTTTTCCCCAAGGATAGGTCTCCCTTGGGAGCCTACTTCTTCGGGGAAACATCATTTTAGAGGAGGGGAGATTTCACCCATGGGAGGAAATGTCATTACGGGAAGACATTTCCATAGGGAAGACATTTTAGATATTAAGAGACATGAATAAGATAAAATAAGACTTATGGGACATTAAAGACATGTTGCGCAAATCGAAGTTTTGTTGAACAATCATCGCCTACTTCAATGTTTTTTCAATTAATATTTGATCTTCAAATGGGGTTCCTCACCATAATACGCACCACATTTGTTCGTTACTTTCAACCCACTTTCAAAATGCTCATACTTGCATTGATTAAACAATGTTGGTCATCCTTTCAAGGTCCTTGCACAAATATGTGTCCATTTTTGATGTTTTGGGTAAACCGCTCAAATTTGTTGTGGAACATCGTAAGTTTTCTTTAGCCACCAAAATTGCAAGGGAGTTTAGCAAGTAACAATTCAATCATGTCATGTGTCATGGTGCCAAATTGTTCAATGTTGAAACCAATTAACCCATTCCAAGGATCAGATAGTAATTTTGGCCTTAATTGCTTCAAAATGCACGTCATTATAGGACGGTTGTTAAGTGGTGGCATTGTAATGAAGTCCTCATGTAGGCACCTATACACCGACTCGAACATCTTTTGCTCATTCACTTGTTTCCTCCCCCAAAATTGCCTTCCCATTGCTAGAAATGGATTCACCTAATCATTTTCATTTCTTTGCATAGTATGAAATGATGTTCCACGCACTTTCCATTTGGGCAATGGAGGGCTAGTAAGTAGAATAATGAATGCCCCATTCAAGCAACTAATGGCCTAATTATTTTTTAGGTAAGCGACACATTTGTCCATTTCCTCTTGGAAACCCACATAAGTATGCCATGCATCCCGTGGTTATTAAACTATTATGACCTCCTTGTTAGACTTGGTTGTCACAAAGCCACTTTACAACAAAACAACATATTTTCAAATTGAAGTGGTAGGAAAAAAAATAGAAATCCATTAGTCAATGTCCTTAAAAAATACCCGAGGAAGGAGTGAGCCTCGAAGAGGGAGCTCCATGAATACATCTCCTCGGGAATAGCGTGTACAACTTCATCTTCCTTAAGGAAACAATCACATCTCCCTAGGGAGACACTTTCATTGCCCTAGGAAGATGATACATCTTGCCAGGGAAACAACATCATTTCCCCAAGGAGATGAGCACATCTCCCTGAGGAGACACCATCATTTCCCCAAGGAAACATGAACATCTCCTCAAGAAAACAAGCACATTTCTTTATGGAGACACAAACATTTCCCCATGAAGATGAACACATTTCCTCAAGGTGGGACCATCATTTCCTTGGAGAGATGACATCATCTCCTCGAAGAAGCACGAACAATTCCCCATAGAGACCCCACTTTGAGTGGTTGTGCATATGCTCAGGGAAATAATCACATTTTCTTGGGGACTAGGAGTTCCATGGGGGAATATATGGGATTCTCCTTGGGGAGTCGAAATATAATAATGTTTCCTGGGGTAGCCACTACTTGAGGGAGACATTGCATCTCCTCGACAATTTAATTCATTAATGCTCTCATGGAACATATTTCAACATAACTTTAGAAACATTTTCAAAGAACCCAATGGTTGAACAAAAAAAATAGAAAGACAAGGAGAGGTTCTAGGCATGATCCATGAGTTACAAGTGTTTTTGAATTCCTTTTTATCAAATTTGGCAATCAGGAGGTTGATGAATGTTTGCAATTAGATTTTTTAAAAAACAACTATACATGCATGGATATGTCTGGAATTCTTTGTAGGCAAAACCTTTATCCACCATGACAATAAGTGCCCCCTACTGCACTCCCATTCTTTTGTGCTAATTTGCCACAACCAACTACAAATTGTATTGAAAGGCATGTGGTAGGGGGACTATTCTCGTTGATTGGTCTAAACGATATTTGATTTGATAGGGACATGAGGATTGTGTATTGTCGCTACTATTGTTGGCATTGAAACTTCAAGATGTTGCCTTGGTATGTAGGTTGAATCACGTTGTAATTGCTACGACTATAGTTGATTATAATGGGCATGCAAGTGCCAACGAAAGTTTAGACTACATTTACGAAAGAAAAGGAATAGATGTAGTTGATTCCATAAGACAAACTTGTGATTGTGTATTCATGAATGTAAAGAAGCTAGGCTCCCCACTTAGGCTGGTAGCCCTAATTTTCGAACGTTTGATTCTAGTGGGACTTTGCCAACTAAGGCCAATGTTTGAATGTTCAACTCCATCAGGGTGATTGGTCCTAGGTATGGCATTGGTTGCAGGAATCGACCAAGGTCTATAAACTTTTGCTAGGTGAAAGCATGTGAGAAACGGTTATTTACCTCCTTGAGGTTGCTATGTTTCCCCCATCACTTGGGTTGCCCAGTGCTGCTAATTTTCCCAGGGCTATTGAGTATCTCGAGTCCCTGTACTTCCTTTGGTGGAGATTGTTCGTTGAGGATTTGGTGGGACTACAACCAATGTTTGATAGTTTTGTGTGGCCAAGGCGCTGCTTGTTGTAATCGCACTAGATGCAACCTACCCATTTGATTGTGGAATTTCATTGATGATGGCTGCAATAACTAGCCAAGGCTTGCGATCTTCAATTGTTTTTGTGCCATCATAAGGTGTGTGCAACCAATGACGATTAAGTTTCACTTTGGATCCTCATAATTGATTACAACATGGGCATCTATACTTTGATTACCTTTTGCTCGTGCACATTTCGGCCGTTTCTTTGAGTTTCGTGTTAATTTTAACAACCTTCTTTCGCCACTCCTCTAGAGTGTATTAGAAAAATACATATGTGCTAGGGAGCATAGTCTTCCTTTTTTCCTTTCCCTGCTCCATGTGCTAAAAATGCAACATGCCTAGCTTTGGAGGCTTTGGTGTGGGTGGATGCACCATGCACATTGACGACACACCTCCATCACTATCATCATTCAACATGCCTGAAGAATGTGTTTTGGATGATGCCTTTAGAACTGAAAGAATTACAAATTTTATGAAATTATAACAACAAAAGCGAAATGCAGGAAAATAAAGGAAAACGACAAGGGAAAATAATGCACATGAAAAAAAATGGGCCAAGATGTTTTAGCAAACACTCACAAGACAATCTATGTCTAAATGAACTCAATTTTTAAACTAGAAGAGAATGGACAATGTAAATCGAAATTATAGGTGCGAACAACAACAATGAAAAAAAAAAAGCAAAATGGAGACACATGAATAGTAATGATGAAAGAGAATGATGAAAATGTAAATAAGCTACAACAACAATGTGGAGGAAAGACGCAAATGAGGCTTGCAGAATAAGACAAGATCCTTCGAAACAACAATACCCCGGTAAATGTATCGACGTGCTTTAAGAGTTTTGACACATCTTTGGGAACCTCGATTTTTACTATAATAGGTTGTGTTCTAGATTGTTTTCCACCATATGCATATTCTAGCCACTGATTTAAAACCTTAAGCTTAACTATCATATCAAACAATTTGGGGTAGCCATGAAAAATTAATGATCATTAATAGACAAGCTAGTTGTTGGGTTTGAATTAATTATCGAATTATGTTGGGTAGCGAGAAGGTTTCCATTAGACACAATATTTGATAGATCAATAGCTAAGAAAAGGTGTCATTTTGCCCCTTGAGGTTGGGTAGGAAACGATGGAGTGATAACAATTAAATTGTTGTTTTATTCTTGCCACAAATTCTAAAATTTACTTTATTTCCCAAGAATCTTAAATCTAGGTATATTAATCTCCTCGAGTTAGTCTCGGGAAGTACGAATACTTCGAGGAGACATCAAAAATCCTAAGGAACATTCACACATGCTTCCCATTTGGAAGGATTTGTAGGCCCGAGATGCATCAGTTCACCCCCAAGGAGCTCTTGGCCGTTTAGGTGGGGAGAGAAGGTGTGTTCCTTGAAGATGGTTTTCCTTGGGGAGTGGAAAGAACCTTGCGGTGGGGAGAAGGTGGGGTTTTTCGGGAAGGTTGGTTTCCCTTGAGAATGGGAGTCTACCCTGGGAAATTGATGGAACCATCCCAGTGGGGGACAAGGTGGTTTCCCTAAGAAGGGTAGTTTCCCCTAGGGAGACACTACGGCTGGGGACAATGATGTCCCCGGGGATTAGATGCAACACTGCGGGGAGAGGATAATGGGGGTTTGTTGGGCAATATAGGGGTTGCCTTTTTCGTGAGGGGAAGGGGATGGGGCTCAGGGAGTAGCGGGTTTCCGCGGGCTGGACACAATAGTCACAGGGAGGTGGGAGTTCCTGGTGGGAGGTGCAAGGCAGGGCTGAAACAAAAATGGGGTTAGGGCTTTTGGCCCAAGGGGCTAAACTGTGGGGTTGTTGGGCTGGGTGAATGAGTGGGTTTAGTTAACCAGGTCGAGGTGGTCAACTAGGGATAGGGGCTCTGAATCGAGGTATTAGAATCTTGAAACTTGGTGGTTAGAGCGCATCAAAGCTTGCGTCGCATTTAATTCATTGCACATGTTTAATGCTTGCTTTAGAAAAGCAGGCCAAGGCTTTACAATAAGGCGGGGAATTGATGCACTGGTGTAATGATGAAAAGTTTGGTTACTTAAGAAGTGATATCTTAGGCTTGCTTTAGATTAGAAGTCAGGGTGAAAAAGCTTGGGGCCAATAATGGAAAATTTGAGCCTTTCTTGGCTTGTTGTTTGGCCCCAAGTTATTAATAAAGTATTATTTGTTTGGGGCCCAATGAGTTCATGTGTAAAGTAATTAAGGTCAATTTGAAAATACCAAGGTTTCAACTTTTCATATGTTTTCATTTTTTTGGTATCATTTTTTTCCTCATTTTACTTTCTTTCTAAAGTCAAACCTTAGAAGTCGGACCACCATGAATGAGCATAGACACAAGATTCTTGTTATGTTTTTCATGGCCATATCCCAAATAGAAAAAACAGAAAACTTTTTCATCATTCAGAAACAAGCATAGAAGCTCAACAAGAGGAAAAAAAAATGGAAGAAGAAAAAAGAAATGTAGGGTTTGATCATTCAAAAACAAGCATTGAAGCTCAAGAAGGGGGAAAAAAAATGAAGAAAAAAAAGAAGATATGAGGTTTGGTTTAAGATTTTCTTTGATCTATAGCATAAATTTCATCAAAATAACAATATTTTATTTTAGCAACATTAGTCCCAAGGGTTGCAAATTGGCCTCCCAAGTTGATAGGTACTGCAACCTAGGGTCAGTTTCCACATTGACAAAAACGATTTCTTTTTTTTCAAAAAACTAATTCGTTTATAAAAATTAAAATTATTGAGTTCTCCATGATCTATTATGATATTGTCACACAAGTAGTGAAATTATTCAGAATGTAGCCAATGATAATTATGATGATTTTGAACATGTCAACTTCGTATTCTCACAAAAAATCATTTCACTATTTTGAGGATTATTTAATAACAAAACTGACTTTAGGGTAAGGTATCCTTTTTCTGCCTTGGGACCCAGTCAGCGGCTGTAAAGTGGTATCCCTGTTTTCTTTTTCAGCCTTGACTCCTAGTGTAAAGCCCTTGGGGCTGATTTCAGTGATTGCACCAATAGGAATGCTTGGTTTGAGTTCAACCTTGGCCTGGAGTCCTAGTGTAAAGCGGGCCTTATATTTCCAGTTTGGCCCCAAAACACAAAAATGAAGTTGAGAGTTTGATTGTGAATTGTAGCACTGTTTTAAGCCTAATCAGACAAATTCTGTAGCTTCTAAAGAAGAGACATTGTTGTTTTGCAGAGGGGTTGAGTGCATACAGTAGTCATTCGATTAAGTCCGCATTTTTTTAAGTCCGCATCGCGGATAAGTCCGCATTCTGTAGGGCTAAAAATGCGGATCAACATATACGGAAGTGTTTATTGTGATCGTGTAAATCCAAAATCAAAAATCGTCATCTGCCTACTTCCATCAATTTTTTCTCGCGAAATCTTTGAAACTGCTTGCTGAATGGTATTTTTCACTGAAAACATGCTGTTAAGCATTTCATCAATCGATTCTTGAGCTAGAAACTGCGATCCAGGAAGAGATGAGCAGTATAGGGCTAAGTCCGCAACATTCGGATAAGTCCGCATTAGGACGCCCAGATCAAGGTGCGGACTTAACCGAATGACTACTGTACTGGGTCCATGAGTTGGGTTAAGAATTTTTAGGGGATAAATTTTACATGGGCGTAGGGGAGATTGTCCCCTGGTAATAGGGCTGAATTTTATTCCAGAGGCAACTAGTGATATTACGAGAAGCAAACGAAAAAGAAAACAGAGAGGTTGCCATACATTAGGGTTTCAGGCTCGAACGCAATGTGTTGGAGGCGAAGGTCGTCTGTCGGGGAAAGACGGTAGAGCTCTCTTTCTTGTTTTGTTTCAGACGCGTTGCTTAATATGGCATACTAATATGAGTGATGAAATACAAACAATACACGGTGAGAGACAGTCCAGGAAATTCTAAGAAATCTCATCTCATCTCCAAAATGAGACAACTGGTGATATTACGAGATGCAAACGAAAAAAGCAAACGGAGAGGTTGCCATACATTATGGTTTCAGGCTTGAACGCAATGTGTTGGAAGCGAAGGTCGTCTGTGTGGGAAAGACGGTAGAGCTCTTCCTTGCTTTTTCTCAGACGCGTTGCTTTTTATGGGTTACTGGTAGGAGCGATGAAATACAAACAATACTCGGTAAGAGATAGTCCAGGTAATTCTAAGAAATCTCATCTCATCTCCAAAATGAGACAACTGGTGATATTACGAGATGCAAACGAAAAGAGAAAACGGAGAGGTTGCCATACAATTGGGTTTCAGGCTTGAACGCAGTGTGTTGGAAGCGACGGTCGTCTGTGTGGGAAAGACGGTAGAGCTCTTCCTTGCTTTTTCTCAGACGCGTTGCTTTTTATGGGTTACTAGTAGGAGGGATGAAATACAAACAATACTCGGTGAGAGATAGTCCAGGAAATTCTAAGAAATCTCATCTCATCTCCAAAATAAGATAAAATATCTTCAAAATCCATGAACCAGATTGCAGAGAATGACCTTGAAGCTCCCCACAGCTTCTTGCCACACACACACCCTCCACCCCCCGACTCAATAGTGCTGATGGAACTTTCTTGCACAAGACGTCAATGTGGAAATGGTGCGAGCTTTCAGCGCAACGCCACTGAAATCGCCACGTCATTTGCTCCATCACGGAAATTAACGAATGCATAGCGAAGTTGAGTAAGGAAGTAGCGAATGTATCCTCAACTGAACTTTCTTCCTGATTGCGTCCCAAATTCTCCAAATTAGACTCCACATGCGTCGAGCTAAACCCTAAACCCTATCGTAAAA
Organism: Sphagnum contortum; assembly: GCA_963920785.1. Lineage (NCBI taxonomy): Eukaryota > Viridiplantae > Streptophyta > Sphagnopsida > Sphagnales > Sphagnaceae > Sphagnum > Sphagnum contortum. The sequence goes on along the minus strand of OY987284.1, from coordinate 3,763,436 downwards.
CCCTAAACCAACATGCGTGAACACCGGTAGATGCACACGACGAATTAGAGACGAAATTGGGTTGAAACTCACCTGAAAAGGTGCTACACACTTGTAGTTGTAGACTTAACGAGATTCTCCGTGACCTTTGGTCAAACAAGTTAATGATTCTTTTAAAATCTTAAACACCCCTTCACACACCCAGCTTATGAGTAATGGTGTCGGGGGGCTGTTAGATACAAGGTGTTGAATCACAAGGCTGATTCTTGTCGCTGCCAGAAGGAGTAGTATTGCTCAAGATAGACGCTAATACTACTACTACTACTACTACTACTGTGCAACACGAGAGTTGGAAAAAAACGAGCACACGCACATCTGTCGCACCACCGACCACATGCCGTGTCCACATCAGTGACGCACCATAGCCCCTGACAGCCCCCCTCCCCCCGCCCCCCGCCAAACTAAAAAAATTGTCATTAGATTTGGGTGTCAAAATTATATGAAAATTTTCAACCCTTTTGCAAACACAACAGCTTGGAAGTTGGGAGTTGGGAGCAGTGTTGGGTGGGGTGATTCTCTCTTTTTTTTTTTTGGAGAACCTCCGATGTCAGTTTCTCTCTTATTATTATTATTTTTTGAAAGAACCTCTAGGTAAGGTTTTGAATTTTAAAATTCAAAACCTCGGGTTAAGGTTAAGGTTTTTTTTTTTCAAACATGGGGGTTCTCTGGTATTAGGGTTTAAGCTTTTTTGACAAGGGGTTGATTTGGATAGTTGTTATGGTTTAAGGATCAAATTGTTTAAAGGAAAAAAATTGGTCAACACAATTATAAGGCAAGTACTACATGTAATTTGTGACAGTTATGTGACTAATGTCTAGTTGCTATTCACATAAGCAACAATATGCTTCCTTGGAATTGAGCTTTTGGGCATTTGACATCAAACAAATCATCACACAAATCATAACTTTGATTTAACAAACATATGATTTCAATATTACACTTTACAAAATCCTCAATAGTACACTTGACAAATGATAATAAAATGGATTTGATAAACCTTCAAAACAAGAAAATTCTAATAGCAAATCTAGCCATAAAACCAACCACACAAAATTCACAAGTTATTTCAAAATCCAAGGACAAATCTAATCACAAGTCAACACATGATTCACCCACAAAAAAAACAAAAATGGTCTTCAACATATGATTCTAACACAAACAATTAACACATAAATTTAACCTTTGTTGCAATATATGATTCCAACAACATATGACCTCCAAAATAAAACGACATTGACCTCTTAGACCCTTGCACATGACAAAAAATGTCATATGAATAACAACATTTACAAAAGATTTTAAATATACTCATATGATTCCAAAACAAAATTAAAAGAATTTACAAAGGACCTACAACTCATAGATTCAACTTGTTTCACCACAAGAAATTGTAACAAATGTGAGGTAAAATACCTGACATTATAATGCCAAATGGGTTTTCGATATTCAACTCCAATACTACAAACACACCAAAAAAAAAACACAATTAGAATGGTTATATGAGAAAAATGCAAACCCACAAATCAATGGTTGATTTAAAGTTTGACCCTTAACCACATCAACTTTCATGGAAATGCATTTAACAACAATATATAACCTCGACTTTTATTCAAAACACAAAATTTCATAACAAGGAATAACATATTTGTAATGGCTTAAACATTAACCCAAGTCTAAAATATCGACACTTCAAAAGATAAACTTAAAAGTTGTTGCCATCCATAACAAATGGATGTAACATTATAATATTATGATGTTTCTTGGAATAGGATGACTTGGGAAACAAACTATGTTTTGATTGGAATTCTCAAGTATCCTTACAATAATACAAGATTCTTTCCACTTTTGCTTCCCCTTCTCATTTTGTTTTTTTTCAAGTAAGGTCTTTTGCAATAATGATTGAATTTCTTTCAAGTTTTCTTTTGAAAATCAAACACAAACTTTACTATCATCAATAGCATATTGGGTTACATTTGACATGGTATGCCCAAAACACAACCTCACAAATAAACATGTCAACTAAAAGGTAGAACAAGAAACCATAGAGGTCAATGTAGAAGTCAATGTGCTTATGTTAAACCTTTCATCTTTGATGTATGCAATTACTTTGTTAAATAAAGCAAAGGAATCTAACAAAAATTTTACTTGATTTGCCATGGCTACATTTGCAATGTTATGTACTTCAAAATTCCCAATTGTCACATGGGTGGGCTCCTACAATGTGTTGATGAAACTCACAACCATTGCAAAAGTATCAAAGTTCACACAAAATGTCCAATGTATTAGTAACACAAGATGTAATAAGAATTGGAATGACATATTTCTCCTTGGTTTCTCCATATATGGGAACACTTCAATCACCTTTAATAACATTGAAATGGAAATTGCACATGCCCACATTGTTGTAAAAGAAAACACCTTAATGATGAATTTTCAATAGAAGACAAAGGTCAATAACCTTTGTAACATATAACACCAAGTTTTTAAAAAATGTTTGTTGTATGGGACTTGATTTGTTGTAAGTGTTAGTTGTATTAAAAACATCTTTGATTTGAAAAAAGGGAATAAATTTTACTTTTCTTTGTAGATTGTTTTTCACTTTGGGTTTTTACAACCCTTTACAACTAATACAATCCCCATTTCATGTAGAAATTTGGATGTTCATGACAAGCGTGTTTTTCAAAGCACTTGTGTTATGGTTAATTGTTGCTTACAAAACCTTTATGTTTTCCTTGAGAATCAATGTGCTGTAATTGAATAAGGTGACACAAAAACATCGCATCATTTGCTAGTTGCAAATGTTCATTATTAGAACATTATTTACCATGAAAAAACCTAGTAGGTTGATGATTGATGATTAAGAGACCATACATTTCAATTGACCAACAACTTTGGAATCAAAATTTCCCAAACAACAACCATTTCAACATTGGATGCCTCTTGTGATTTCTTATTTTGGTGCTTATGTTGTTCTCTTTTACATTGCTCAGCTACTCTCTCTTGTTTTCGTGCTTACAATGTTCGGTTATTCTTTCCTACTTTTGCATGTCATTTTGTTTGGTTATTTTATCTTGCTTTTGTGCTTGCATTATTTGACTATTTTTATTGTTCTCATACATTGTGTTTTTTTGTTCAAGTACCTTGCATTCATCATGTTCATCGCTTCATGTTTTGTGTTGTTCTAACTACCCTCCTTATTTTTGGCTTTGTATTTATTTGTACCTACCTTTTACCCTTTGTTGCAAGTGATCTTTGAAGGAGTGTGGAATTGTTGCGTTAAGTATTCATTTTTTTTTTGTTTTTTTCAAAAATATTGTTTTTCTTTTCATTAGTTTGATTAGGGTAAGCAAGTTGATATTTGAACATTTAAGAACTCAAAGGAGGTTGAATCCTCACATCTTGCTCCTTTGCTTTTAATGTTCAAAGAAAATTTGTTGTCCTCCATTTGGTGCTTCCAATCTTGCAAAACTTGTTTAATTTTATCAAACAATGGGGATGATATGAGGTGTTTGGTGTAAGGGAGTTCAATGTTTAGTGATGGGTGAATCAAGACAAATTAAAATTTGAAGTAAAAATTCTTTGATCATTACATCTTTGCTTTTGGAATACAAAGAAGTTTTGTAAAGCCTTAGTTCGCTCATCTATTAAGTTTAAATCACTCAAAATGGATTCAAAATGAAGAAGATATGAAATTGGAACTTAGATAGACCCCCAAAAAAACTATAAGTTCTTCATTGGAACTGGATCCTTTTTAGGATCCTTTCTGAAATCCGGAACTGGTGGGTAGTTTTAGAAAGCGATACCCGCCCAACACTGGTACAGACCTTTACGTGGACAAAGGCTTATTCCTTCTTGCATGAAGTCTACATCATAGAATGTAGCCTGACCCTTGATGACGGGGCTGGGGCCAATTATGGCTCAGGAACAGCTGCCCATTATACCTGTCTATAATTCCATTTTAATGTGAGAGAATGATCGCACTCTAGTGCCTAGTCTGGGTATACTCTACCCAGGGAAAACTTACACACTGGAATAGGTAGAACAAGTGCAGTTATCAGGAAAAATATGGAGTTGCACATGATTATGCATGACATAGATTGAGGCTAAGAAAAAGATGGTTGAAGTTTGCTAGCTCTGCAAGACAGATGACTTTAAACTCATAAACTAAGAATATAAGAATTATTGCATTTTGTTGGAATAACCATCATTTAAAATCAAGTGTTTTGATAAGTGGGCTTCTTAGCTCATGGCAGTCGGCCACTTTTTTCAACTTTTGGATTTTGCGCAAGTGCTAAGATTTTTCTGAAAGAACACAGTTGTACTGAAAAAATATTTTCTTAAAGTTTTCCACAAAGATTTTTTTTGCAAAATAGCATAAATTCACCACCAAAACATTTCAGTGATGGCATTGCGATAATAGCCCTCACAGCATGATGGTCTGGCTGTTCATTTAGCATGTGTGGAATTTCTTCATCTTACTTAATAAGTCCACACATTATGGTCATTCAGAAATGAAAGAAAAAGACCTGGGGATCTGCGTGCTTTGGATCATGCCAGTAAAGTTTCAGGGCATCTGATCTGCTTTGTGTAGAACTTGTTACGGCCTTTTTGGGGGAAGATTCATACTCATAATCTGGTTGGCTATTTCCCACTTTATGCAAATTCATTCCCCCCCCCCCCCCCCCCCCTAAATCTGTGTTTTCATGAATTGCAAATGCAAAGTAAGATTGGTTGCATCTTCACTTTATTCAGTTGCAAATGGAAATACAACACAAGACTCTGCTGAGATTGTAGATCTGCAGATTGAAAGAAACATAGCAGAGAGTAAATGGAAACAACCAGCGTTGTGCAGTTATTTGAATTTATAAAGAATCAATGGTTTTGGTATTTAAATTATTTCAGCATCAAAGAACCTCCAGTCCCAGTTATTTCAAAAACCATAAGGAACTGATGGGTTTCAGGACAGGTTTCAGGAAAGAACCAACAGTGAACTGGCTGTTTTTTTTTCAAAAAATTGCGAACCGTCGCTATACACCAGGACCAGGCTATTATGAATCCTAAGAACCTCCCTGATTCTGTTTCTAATATCTGCCAAACATTGGAAACAACCAAATCCATTGGCTGTGGCATCCTACAGGTCGCAGCCAGACCAGATAATCATATAATCAGCCTTCCTGCTGGCTCATAACAAAACTTAACACAATACTGTAATAGCAAAGTGTGCAATTCCTCCAAAAAAATCTTTTCCCAAAAGGGCACCAAATGGATTTAAAAAAAATTTGATACTCAAAACTATAGAACTGAGAGCACACACTCTCATGCACCAGGCTGCAACGTCGTTGTACATTATATCAGATATTATTTCCTAATTGACCTATAAATTTCGCAGAAGAACATGATTGCATTACAGTTTGATCCAAAAATAAATGAAAGAATGGAGATCGCTTGGACATGGCCAAAAAATCCTGAAAAAATGTTGAGGTGAGGTTGGGAAGAATTCTTCTCCTGCTGATGAGATCAGCGGTTTCTGTGTGCCAATGAATTAGCTGCGAAACTGCTAAGATTGCTAGGTACGACAAAGCAATCTCTTGGTTTCGCAAGCTCTAAACCGAACTAACAAGGTCGTGAAGCAGCTGGGATCTAGACTAATTAGTCTGGTCATTGACCTCAGCGATCAGATGTCATGAGATTTTCATCAGCGGAAGTCGCTACCGTTTTGTTTTCGAGGTGGGGGTGGAGGAGGGGTTTTAGGCCTCCAGTCTGATCTTCCGCCATCTGGGACAAAAATTATATTGGCCTGTTCTTGAGTGCCGCTCCCATAGACACAATCGATCTTCCGGGCATCGGCCTTCGCTGCCTCGTATCGCTTCATTTTTCCACCAAAGTGTTCTTTTCCCTGACTATACTTGCAGGATTCTTGTGAGATCGGGGAGATGATAGCTCGACGATAGCTCTAGACTTGCGGCCCTGCGCATCCAATATCCACGACAGCTAAAAATATTACAAATGGCAGAAACAAGAATTGCAGAGATTCCAGTGTTCTGAGGGAATATAATTCCAAGGGAAATTCACCGAGTTCTACTGCAATACAAGAAACAAAGAGATTCAGTTACAGAGAAGTCTCATCTGTTCTCCCTCAGATGATGAAGTCTCACAGATAAAATAGAACGTAGGAGGAACGTGGAAGAACCAGGAATTAGCATATACGCCATAGAAAATTCCTAACGATGCAACTTTATCCCACCTGAACAATTCTGTTGGAAGGCGACTACAGCGATTTGGAACAAACTATTCAACCCACAATCAATGAGCTTGAATTAGAACGTCGTGCCGCCGGCTTCAACACAAGTCTTGAACCTGCTTGAACTCAAAACTTTTAAGCTAGAATTTTGATGTAAGAGGACAACAGATATATTCTAGAGTGCGACTGAGCTCGAAAGCATGGAGCTTTAGACAAAGATAATGACAAATATATAGGCGATCTGTTACGAAGTCTTGGGAAATATAATATGAGAATTTAAACTGATTTCGAAGAAGTTAGGTGACTTCATCATCTTTTTCCGAGTCACTTCTAGCTTAACTCATTAGTCGGCCCCGACACTCAAAGAGATCACACGCTGCAAGCATGTCTACAATTCGAGGACCCTTCGAGATCTGAATTTTCAATTGTGTTTATCCTGATGAAAATATCTCAACAAGACTTCACACAACGGGTTATATGACCACAATTCCATTACAAATTCCAACAGATAGCTTCGATCGCAATCCAGCCCCAGTTCAAGACTCCGAAGTTTCTCCGTAAATCTAGACTTGCGACAGCAGCTTTGATTCAGCGTTTAGTGTCGGGGTCCAAGTCGGTCCACGGCCATTTCTAATTTACTGAAAACCTGCCGTCCACCCGGCCGATAGATGATTATCTCCAGTGACGGAATCGCAAGCTTCTACAGCTTCCTCGACTGCCACACCATCGGACATTTAAGAGCGAATAGAATATAAGAGTAGCCTTCGTTTCAAAACCATTTTGGTACCCATTTGAATGAAGGCTCTTTTTGGATGACATGTGATTATCCAGTCCCTGTGATATCATCTGCAGGTTTTTTGTATTTTTATTTTGTTTTACCCCTCCAATTTCATGTTGTAAAAAATTAGGCTATTTTTCCCTAAGTTTTGAAAAATTAGTCAAATTTGCGCTACAAATAAGATTCCAAAAATTTCCCAAAATTCCCAAGAAAAAAAGCTGATCATAATTCATGTGTAGCATATATTAGGCAGTATATAGCTCTTATACTACTGTAGAACTTTGAGAATGTTCAAGATATGAATAAATGATTCAAGATTATAAGGGTGCAATAATAAATGCTGGATATTAGCAGACTTTTTTATAAGATTAGATTTATGGAAAATCATAAACTCAGGCCAAATAAGGCCTATATCTGCTGCCCAATCTATGTGATAGCTACACATGAATCATGATCAGAATTTTTTTTGGGACAGAAAATTGGGAAAATTTTGGACTTTTTTTCCGGTCATACACAATGGCTTGCATGCCTCAGAGCTTTTGGTACACGTTCATACACCATCTGAACTGTGTCCTTTTTGCAGGTGTGATTAGATCTTCTTGATCATAGCCCATACTTCACCTTGTAGACTTACTTTCACATAAAGTGATTAAATTTTGTTCTTGTTCACACGAGTTGCAGTGTCAATTAGGCTCTCACTCATAGACTTAATTCTCACCATTGAGTGTGTTCTCGTTCACACCTACTACAACCCAACTACACCCTGTAGACTAATTTTACCTCATTTTGTTCCTGTTCACACGAGATCCATAGTCCACTTGGCTGTCGCACCACTGTCGTACTTGAGTGAATAAATTTGTTGGACCCTGCCCCAAACAGGGACAGGGACTATCGCATTGGATCCAACTTTTGGAAGTTTTACCTAATTAGAACCAGTTTCACATTAGGTGAACTGGTTTCTTTGGTGAAAGTGTTTAGACTGTTTAGATTAATGGATTTTTTTGGTGTTCAGAGTGTGGACATAGTAGGTAGATGTACAACATTGGTAGGGCCAGAGTGTTTGTGATGCCTTGTTCTTATTCACAAGAGTATCAACATCCAGTCTCACCTAGGCTGCATGACTCGAGAAGAATAAACTAGACAACTGAGCTCAAGATGGACCAGAATCCGGTTCTGAGAGTCCCTGTGTGGGCAAGGCCCAACAAACCCGGTAATGGATAGTAGTCAAACTAATCACCATGACTAAACATCTAGTGTATGGTATAGTATACTGCAGTGTTGGGTGGGTATCACAGGGTGTGTTGGGTATCATCAAAGTATCAGACTTAAAACAATGTAGGGTATCATATTTAATGATACCCTGATTGGTGTTCAGATTGTCATTTTTGGTGTGAGAACCGGATCTAACCCATACCCTTTCCAAATGGCAAGAACTAGAACATACAAAACTGGTGAAATGATATAGAATGAAAACTTTGATACTTTGTCCTGGTCATTATATATAATTTTAAAAAGAAAACCAAGTAGGTTTTTCAAACCCTTATGAAAACCAGATTTGTAGTTAAAAAAAAGTGAGAATTACCCAGTGACAGTATATTGTGACTCATACCATAATACTTAGGATGGTTCGCCACTGAGGTGCCTAATATTGATTTATTTACTTTTCAACATTAAAAATGAAAATGAAAATTAGATACTGTACTAAATAATGAAACTATTGTGCTTGAGATAGGTTTTTTGCATGGCAAGCACATGTTTTTCAGAAATTTTGGCAATTCCAAAATATAATCAATTGGTGCCTAACAAACTTAATTACTAGGTTAATAATCAGTTATCAGGACTCCCAAAGTTCAAACTTTTTTTCTATTTTGATAGGCATCTTGGATTGGCCCATAAAAAAATTTAAAAAGTCCTTGGACAATCCCCAAATAGATATGTTGTAACCTCCTCCTTCAGGTTGGTTATATAGGTTACAAAAGTAGAACTTAAGGCAAAGAATTGCAACAAAGTAAAGAGCTATTGGGAACATGTTGGGAATTTGATGGGAATAAAGTGAAAATTTCACGGGAACACATTGGGAACAAAAAAAATCTCATCCCCGCCCCTATGTCAACAACATTTTTTTCCTAGCTAAATGTAGGTAGTTGGCTAATTGTTTTCCAAAACGTCTAAAAATATGTATTCTTTTGTTTCTCTAGTAGCCAGATTTTCAAGAATCGTTTTTTGAAAATCACAAGATTTTTACATTGGATTCGAGCATGTAGCCAAATACGTGAAGGATTCTTAAATTTTAAGATCACTTTCTCACCTAATCTATAGCCAAATTTGACTAAATTTCTTGTGGATGATCACCAATTTGAATACATCACAAAATTGAAATGAAAAACCCTCCTAGGAAACATCAAGAGATGTACTGTGATCATCATACTAATTCGATATCCTTTACCTTCAGGTGCACAGGCCATTGTAATTTTTCAATGTGCTACTGCGTTTGGGAGGTATTCCTCATCTCTGTCAGTGCACCTCCATGATTACCCAATTTGTGACAAATGATGTCTTTTTAGTTTACAGTCTTCTATTTTATTAGTGTATTAGTGGTGTCCTCATTGTTATGGTCCTTATGTGTTGTTGGGCTTTGATTTGCCTTGTACTTCTTGTGGATGGGTTCCCATCGCGGCCTTTTCTATATACAAGTGTTTTCTTTCATTTCCTTGCCTGCAATACTAACCAGTCATTGCTCAACAACGTTCCAAGGAAGATCATCAGCCAAAAGTAACCCAGGAGAATTGTAACCAATTCGTTAACCGCATTTGGAGGCCAGTTTCTAATGAGTCACTCAATAAAGCGTGGAAATCCCCGCCATTTGCCAGGCTTTAGGTAGTATGTGCAGATTTCAACCTCAGTGTTCCTGTACTAAAGTGAATGCAAGCCCATGTGAGTTTATTGAACTCAACACAAACACAAAACAAATCATTGAAAGGAAAAACGAAGTCCAGAAGGAAACCAGATGTTCTACTTGGTTTAGGATTGAGGATGTATCCTAAACCCTAAACGCAGGCCATACTTGACAGACTGGTGATAGCCCCATCACACTCTAAGTGATATTGGCACCATTGTTTTATTTAGGAATTTTTGTTTCGAGGCAAAGTGGATCTAGTTTTGGTCCCGTGAGGACCAATTTAGCTGAGAAAACTAGTTTCGTCCCAGGAGAACCGACTTAGCTGAGATTTTTTTTTCCTGCTGTACTGTTTTGAAATCTTGACTTCTCATTTCATCACCAGTTTGGCTTACTTCTCACATCATTCTAGTAGAAGTTAAAATGTCATTCTGACTAAAATTGAACAGAATGGACAGTATATCATGGTTTCCACATGGGGGCATCTGAATACTCTTCAGATTTGAATGTGAAGAATTCCTGACTTATAGCCTAGTATTCCACAATCATAAAATTGCCAAAGTTGTTCCAACAGAAATTTTGTACTTAAATTTGACCTGGGCCCCAACCACGAATTCCAGTATTGGCCATGGATGGGAGTAGTTGATGCATACCTTGGACTGCCTGGATGGCTATTTCTTCATGTCAAGACTCATTGCTTCTGGCTTCCTCACTTGGAAATGCAAAGAACCAAAGGTTGATCATGGTGCATTGGCCTCATGTATGCAACCTCAAATCCTTAGAAACGCCTGTAATGTAAAGGAGCTCAATATTGGTCATATGTACATGCAACGCACTTGATCTTTATTCAAGAGATTCTTCCTATGTACAAGCTAAGTTCCACAAAATGTGTGAACTGAATATGAATTCCAGGTGCTGTTAACTACTCTGTTTCTCTTTTCCTTCTTCCCCCTTATTCAGTAACTGGCCCAATGGTCTGCTGGGATACACAAGGGGGTAGCTAACCACAGGTGAGAAAATTGAGCACAATAAATGACCTATGTATGTACAAATTGAAATAAATTGAAGACTATTTCATGCTTGGTCGCTTCCTCTGGCTAAAAAGAATGATGGGTTTGGAAAACCCACAAAGAATTTGTGTTCAATATGTCCTGAAGCTATTTACTTTTCAAGTACAAAAATCTGGAAAGGTTTTACTGGGTTCAATGTCCTGAGCTTTCTTTCCCGCAACAAGAAAGCCATCTAGCTTAAGCATGTACTGCAATTCATGTGTTCTGAGGTGCTGCAACTGATGATTGTCACCAGAGATCACACTTCCCAGGTTTAATTTTACTCCCACCGCCATCTCCATTGCCCCCACCATCAACTCCCCACCCTGTACACAAAGCGCCCCTAGGGGGAGGTGGGGGCTTCCATGGCGATCCTTTGCCATCTCCAAAAGATTTAACGAACTGGGTTCTCTTTGGAGGTTTGTAGTTTGACGACCCACCGTCTCCTTCGTTGTCAGCCAGATAGACATACTGGCGATTCTCGATGGCCATCCTGCCGCAGAAGCTCTGGTGTAATTCCTGCCCCTGTCCTCCAGATACACTCTTGCGGTAATTGTATGGATCCACCACCTTCGATAGCGCCGGCCAGGTCATTGTGTTGTTGTCTGCGGTCATCCAACAAACCAAATTCTGCAAGCCTTAGGAAATCTGGCTTGGACACTCTCTGAGAAGTCTGGTAGCTCCAAATGAAACCTGCAGGTATGGATCGAATCCACACACCAAAAAGCCAAGAAAACCAAGATCTAGAACGGGGAGGGAATATGCTGGAAGTTTTGTATTGGTCTAGCTTGAGTCCAAGGGGAAATGAAAATTTGGAAAAATATGAATTCTGCAGAGACAAATTGTAGTACTTAGATATGATCTAGGAGCTGGAAACGAAGTTTTCACTGAGGAAACTCCTAATTGATCGTTGAAATTGAAAAAGGATGTAATTGCAGGACTTCGGTTCACCACAATCCAGTTGAATGATGTCTTAATTGAGCTGATTCTAAAAGAATATGAAACAATCTAACTTTGTGATTGAACTGATGGATATCCTACTTTGATGGAGAAGAGACTGTTGACTGAAGAATTAGCGGAGCTAACGGTTTCTTATATAAGCTCCCAGTCATGCCAAACCAAAGAAAAATCTCCAAGGGTTCGTTCTGCTAGAATGAATTACTCGGCGTGTTGCTATCCTTGCATCGCAAGAAACACGCATTTACCGTTGTCGGAATTGGTTGTTTTGGCGGGTGGGGGATCGCTGCAAGCATTTACCTCCACATGGGCGGTTTATGAAAACCGCGGAGCTCCGACGTATTATGTAACGCACTGGAAATTTTCGTAGCTCGCCATCGCCAACTTCGCTCTTTGAGCCAACCTGTTTCTCATCACGCGTCGCCAGTGCAATTGACTAGCTGTTCGGATATCACTTGGAAATTTTTCAATTCTCGGACATAAGAATTTGGTGAGTCACAGCGCCAGCAGCATGTGTGGCGAAATTACAACAGAAATTAGCGAATGTAAACAACCGTGGAGTAAACGTTAATTCACGTTTGCAACTTGTTCTGTCGACGTCCCCAGACCAAATTCACCGGAAGGTCATACGAAATCGTCTACAAATTTTGGTGGATCATTGATTTTCCGAACAGATTTGTCGAAAGAGATCCCGGCGGGGCTTCCGTGTCCACCATCACATCTAATGAGAACATCCATGTCGCCAATGAGAAGAGTTAAGTTGTAATCCATCTGACTAATGTTGACAATTTTACCGATCAATTGTGCACCTGTAGGATAAAGGCCTACAGTGGGAAAAGTCCCCAAATATGGGGCTAAGATGAGGACTTCCGCAGTTGCACAGTCTGGCCCACTATTAGCAGGGGTCGAAACCGCAGTACATTTTGGCATTTATACTCCCCCCCCGCCGCCCCGCCCCCCCCCCCCCCCCCCTCGTGGGCTTTCCCCCTCATAAATGATGACATTATCATAAACATAATTTGAGTAGGATCCTGGCCATTTGATATGGACAACAAAGGTTCACAGATCATTACATGGCACTTGGATGGGGCCTTACCAGAATAAGGCACCCATCACCTAAGGTTGATGCCATATTTTGGTGATGTCAGTGGTGGGCACCCTAATCCCTCCATCTGCAGGCCTCACCTATCTCTAAAACATAGGTGGATCAGAAGGTGTAAGACAGCAGGGTTCTTACACTACTAGTTAAAGAGTTGGAAAGATCTCAAATGTATAATTATGCATAATTTCCCTCAAGTTCTTGAGTATTTACAGTGAGATTCTTCCTCTTTTATAGCGAAGTGATATTCATGAATATAATGTGCCCGCAAAAATTCAAAGGTCCTACAAAATTTCTTAGGCACACTTTAGATTTGGGGACCAAGCATTCCAGTCCTTTGACTGACCGTGGTTCGGTATATAAGAACACCAACTACATATCTAAAACCACCACCGAAGCAAAACGAAGATATCCTATTTAAAGTGGGCCCAGACATCGTACCGCCTTTCCTAGCACCTTGCCGGTCCGACTGGATTAGGACACTGGACCCCAGGTACCCAGGATCACCTCAACGGTAAATCCCATTGCCTTGCCCCCGCCCGCACGCCCCCGAAAACGAGCATGAACATGTGTCATTCGGCAGTCTTGAGGAACAAGTTACAAGATTGCACTTTCTTGCCGACAGAATCCCCGTCTTGTACTTACGTAAGTCTCTATCTGAACATTCCATCCGGCACCGCCTCACACAGCCACCTGCGGGACACTCGACCCCACCCAGGATCCCATTTCCATGTACCAACTACTGTTGCTTTCTACTCCATTTTCCTGAAAATTGAAGTTTGTGACTTTCCCTCGTCCTTTCCCCTATTTTATCTTTTAAAAATGTGTAATGACGTGGGCGGGTATTTGATTTTGCTACTACCGTAACTGTCAGTTTCAGTGTTTTTAATATTTTGGAATTAGGGAACTAGCGGCTTTGATTTTATTTTCCAAAAACAGATGAAAATCAAATAACTGTCAGTTCTAATTATTTCAAAAACCTCGAAGCACCAGTGGTTCTCATGAGAGAACTGGTAAAGAATTAAGGTAACTAGGCCTGTAACTGTCACGGCTGAAAATGAGGTGATGGAAAAAGTTTCAACCAATCATCAGGTCTAAAAAACAAATAGAAAATAATACACTAGTAAAATAAAAATTGAAGTGTACACAATCATGTGTAGTTGTTGGGAGTTTATCACTCCATTTGTCATGGTTGTTGCAACGCCAAAAAAAAGAGAAAGACTTTGAACCTCCTAGAACCTTTGGGAAGCACATTCTCCTCTAGAAGGCTCTCTACCAAGAGCTGCATGAACCGCTCAATCTTTCATTAGAATTAGTCACTATATGTTTCAGCCCATGTAAACAATTCAAAGCATTTGGTCCTTTCAAAGTACCAAGGTTAGATAAATTAGGATTTGAACAAAACATTAGAAATGTCATGCATCAGAAAGAACTTAGAATGACATAACTAGGGTGAAAGCACACTACATTGTCATAAAATGTTGTCACAAGGCAGTTTTGCAAGATTTTGAGGTTTGTAATTAGTCATGTGATTAAATATAATCAATTAAAATGAAAAAGAACTTGACATTACAATGTTATAAGTAATATAATCACATTGTATGAGTTTCATGGATGCTTTTTGAATAGTCATAACATAGTGGACTTTCAAGGAGTACCCAAAAACCTGTAACAATCCATAATTAATGAGTAAAGGATTCAATGGTAATACGATGTGATAACATTGATATCAAGGAGGACTTTTTGGAAGGATTTTGATGATCAAAATTTTCTATGTATTTTGAATTATGGTTTTTTATTATTAAGTCCTTTATATAATGAAAGTAATAGTTTAGAAGCTCATCTTTCAAATTTAAGTTCTCCATAAAGTAAACTAAGGTTGAAATTTTTTTATAATAAACTTTCAGTAATAACTTGTAAAATGACTTGTGTGATTCAAGGTATCTTGCCTTCACATAACCTTCACAATGTTAATTTATGCAATTATGAACTTCCACATGTGCCTAAAAATGTTACACCTTAATGTGCTTTCACCTTTCATTTGTTTTAATTCAATATGTTTGAACAACATTTTTAGAAACAATTCAAAACATCTGGTCTTTTCAAAGTATGAATGTTAAATAAATTAGAGTTTAGAGAAAACACAAAGAATGTCAAGCATTAAAAACAAAAAAAAAAGGACAAAACTAAAATTTGTCTTTAATACTTACAAAGTAGTTGTAAGATCTACTAAAGGTTGACAAAACATCTACGCAATGCATCAAAAACACACTCAAATAAAGACAAAATCACAAGCTTTCATTCAAAGCAATTGTTAGAATAATATTCATTCACAAAACATCAAAAAATAATGCATCAAATAAACAATTAGAAGTATAAAAATGTAATTACCTAGGGATTCAATCACTTAAGGTTGTTGAAGCACAAATAATAAGGATTCATAACTAGGTGTCAAGCAAGAAATTTCCTTGTACCAATCACATATTTTCATCATTAAATGCATTAAAATAAAACACCAAATTTGTCAAGGTTACTCAAGTACCAAAACAAGGATTCACAATGCTTTCCAAGCACATTGTGCTTATGTAAAGGTCTACTAAGCACCTCCATTTAACACTTTTGAATAGTCCTTGTGAAACAATCCTTAATTTAATGAAAGTTATTTCAACGCCAAAGCAAGGACTCACAACCCTTTCCAAGCACATTGTGTTTATGTAAAGGTCTACCAAGCACCTCCATCTAGCACTTTTAAATAGTCCTTTGGAAACAATCTTCAATTTTATGAAAGTTACTTCAATACCAAACCAAAAAATCCTTTTTTTAGGCACATTATGCTTATGTAATAGTTTGTCAAGCATTTACATCTAACACTTAATCATTTGGAACTAATCCCTAATTTTAGGAAAATACTTCAACACCAAATCAGGGACTAATAGCCCTTTCCAATCAGATTGTGCTTATGTATGAATTTGCCAAGCACTATTACAAAAAATCACAATTTGTTTATTGGAAAAATTAGTCAAAAAAATCATATGTGTTCATTTTGGTTCCTTATCCAACTTGATCAAAGTGTCATTTGGGACAAAGTCATTTTGTACACATTCGTGTGGAATGGTGTCTTTTTTACCAAGGGGTCAATTAACATTTTGATTAATCAATATGACGAAATTGTGCTTTGACAATTGTTTCACATTTTATCTAAAAAATAACAAAATAAGCACTCAAAGCATTAATTACAATGTTTAATGAATGTTTTGGGACCTTTTATTATATATGGCTTCATAAAAGAAATATTCCAAGGTGATATTATAATATATTGGCAACATATTTGTGAATTGGGTTTTAGCATATTCAACAATAAATTAAATTTTGACTAAAAAATGTGAAAAATTAAGCATTAATTACAATTCATGTGATGCTTGTTACGATGATTACACCCCCTAGAATTAGGTACATAGGCCTAAATATATAGATAGGTAGGCTTAAGTAAATATAATCCTATTTAATTTGTTGGTCGCAAGATTTTTTAATTAGTTCATCCTGAGTGGCATTTGCATTTTGAATATTTCTAGTGCATGTATTATGTGAAAAATACTTTTTCATCTAATTGTGTAACTTACAAAATTAAACTTGTTGACAAAGGTTATGGGATAAATTTCATGAAATAGAAACATTACAACATTTTTTCACATCCTTTGTCCCATACAAAGGTAGCCTATTTATTTACAATTTTTTAATTTTTTATTACCCAACCTACCTAGTTTAACCTAAGCCTAAATAAAATAATATATAGATAAATAGGTATAAATATATTTTGTAACTAACAGGTGTGAGCAAGATAAAGTGAACAACTTGATTACCTTGTCAAAAGTAGAACAAATAGATTTAAAATAACAATAAAACCCATTATAGAATTATGAAACATTGAATGTTTTCATTTCAATGATTAAATATAATAAATTTTTACATTAATGTGCATTGATTTTCATATTTTAAACTATAAAAGTAGGTTTTAAGTAGGTTTTTCAAAAAACAAATAGCTTTTGACATTTACTTTTCAATGTGAGCTTTTGGTTTCAAGTAGGTGTCAATTAAGTTCTTACAAAAAGGAAATATATATTTTTTGTGATGACTTGTTAAAACATATGTTGATCTTCATTCCCTAACTTATTACATATTAATTTCATTAAAAAGTAGGTTTGAACATGTATTTTTCAATTGGTTTCAAATTAACTTTTTTTATCTACTTTTTAAATTCATTTGCTTTTTTTCTTTTTAAGAATTAAATGTTAAACTTAATAGAGCAAAATAATGTTACTTAACACATATTTTCACCTAATTTGATGTTAGTTTATGGTAATTATATAAGCAACGCAAGGTTGAAATGGAAATGTCTACTTTTTCTGTCTATTTTATTTTGCTTTGACCCTAGTTGACTTAGGTAAGTAGCCTACACTAAATAAATAGGTATGTTAACTAAGTAGGTAGGTTCATAAGTTAGGCAAGTAAATGGGCAAGCATAGGTAAATAAGTAAGTAGCCTAGGTAGTTAAATAGATACATTTACCTACCTATTATTGGCCCCCAACTTACTACTACATTCCTAGATATATATCCTTATGTAACATATTCCTAATATATCCATATTAAACTTTCATAAACATTTAACGACTTTAAGTCCATGTCATCATTGTGACCAATATTTAGTTATTGTTGTGATTAATGTGATATGTGATGGGTTAGGTGAATGAGAAATCATCCACAATTCATCCACTTGGAATGATTAGTTGCCATTAATTACATCCCAAGTTGTAAATATTATGAATGGAGGAAATGATTATAGTCATGTTGTCATAATAAATATTACAAAATATTTAACATGTCACATACGACTGCATGGCTAGGTTTGAGCATTAATAATAAAATGATCAAGTTATGAATACCATTTTCGACATAGTGAAAATAGATGGTTAAACAACAAAACTTTACAATTGTAAATGCACATGTCACTCTTAACCCATTGGTTTTTTTTATGTTGTTGCTCATCATGTACAAGGCCAAAAGCTCCAACAAGGTACATCCAAATTGAAATAGAGAGAAAAATCTAACCTTAAATTATTTGCTTTCTAGTATTGGACTTATTTTGTCTTCCCAGTTCTACTTGGTTTAAGATTGAAGATGCATCCTAAACCTAAGCAATACTTTACAAATTGGTAATAGCCCCATCACATTGGAAGTGATATTAGCACCAATGTTTCATTTAGGAATTTTTGTTTGTAGCCAAAGTGGTGAGCATTGATAGGAAGATGTACAAAAAGTGGCTATCATCTCTAGAAAGATTTAGCTGGCTATTAAAAAATGATACATAAATTTTTAATCCTCCTATAATTTTGCTTACACACTGAAAAGCAAATATAAAAATTTGGATCTTTTAACTTTGTTTTTCCCTCAATTTTGGTTATTCAAAGCCTCCAAAATCACTTCATTTTCAAAATTTTAAATTTTCATTTCGCTTTTTGGCAAAATTTTGCCAATAAGAAAAAGGCTGATTGGCACTACTAACAATCTTTACTTGGAGGCCAATACAGGTATTCATAAAATCACCCATCATTTGGGCCCTAGTTTGATCCTCTAATTCCTGCTTCATCCCCAATTTGAGTGTAGCTGTAAAATGAGTGTGTTTGGAGACTGCAACTGAGTATGTTTCATGAAACTCTAACAGTTCAGAGGATTTGTACAACTGTATTCTAACAGGGCTTGATTTAATGAAGAATATGAGCAGCAGCAATCCAGGCACAGATAACGCAAATCCAAAACTGAGGGTGCAACTCCCCTAAGAACCAAGAATACTTTTTTTTTCCTTGTGCACTCTTTCCAGATCCTGACTTCTCATTTCATCCCCAGTTTTTGTGAAACTGGGGCTTAGTAGCCCTAGTTTGGTGTACTTCTGGGGTCATTCTTGAAGTTAAAATGTCATTCTGATTGAAATTGTACACAAAGGACAGTATATCATGGTTCCACATGGGGCATCTGCGTAGTCTTGACATTTGAATGTCCAGAATTTCTGACTTGTAGTATTCCCCAACCACAAAATTGCCAAAGCTGTTCCAACAGATAGAGGACTTTTATCAGTACTTAAATTTGACCTGGGCCCCAACCACGATTCCAGTATTGGCCATGGATGAGAGCACTTGATGCATACCTTGGACTACCTGGATGGCTATTTCTTCTTGTCAAGACACATTACTGCTGGTTTTCCCACTTGGAAATGCAAACAACCAAAATTTGACTCATGGTGCATTGATCTCATGTATACAACCTCAAATCTCTACAAAAGCCTGACATGTAAAGGAGCTCAATATTTGGTCATATGTACATGTGCACAGCACTTGGTCTTTATTTTAGAGATTCCTATGTACAAGCTAAGTTCCACAAA
This sequence comes from Sphagnum contortum, assembly GCA_963920785.1. Lineage (NCBI taxonomy): Eukaryota > Viridiplantae > Streptophyta > Sphagnopsida > Sphagnales > Sphagnaceae > Sphagnum > Sphagnum contortum. The sequence goes on along the minus strand of OY987284.1, from coordinate 3,743,942 downwards.
ATGTGTGAACTGAATATGAATTCCAGGTGCTCCTAATTACTCTGTTTCTCTTTTCCTTCTTCCCCCCTTATTCAGTACCTGGCCCAATGGTCTGCTGGCATGCACAGGGGGTTGGGGTAGCTGACCATGGGTGAAAGAATTAAGCACATCAAATGACCTATGTATGTACAAATTGAAATAAATTGATAACTATTTCATGCTTGGTTGCTTCCTATGGCTAAAAAGAATGATCGGGTTTGGAAAACCCGCAAAGGATTTGTGTTCAATATGTCCTAAAACTATCTATTCTTCAAGCACAAAGACCCAGAAAGGTCGTACTGGGTTCAATGTCCTGAGCTTTCTTTCCAGCAACAAGAAAACCATCTAGCTTAAGCATGTACTGTAATTCATGTGTTCTGGGGTGTTGCTACTCATGATTGTCACCAGAGATCACACTGCCCAGGTTTAATTTTACTCCCACCTCCATCTCCATTGCCCCCACCATCAACTCCCCACCCCAAAATTTTCTTTGTGTTCCCTGTACACAAAGCGCCCCTAGGGGGAGGTGGGGGGTTCCATGGCGATCCTTTGCCATCTCCAAAAGATTTTACGAACTGGGTTCTCTTTGGAGGTTTGTAGTTTGAAGATCCACCATCTCCTTCGCTGTCAGCCAGATAGACATACTGACAATTGTTGAGGGCCATCATGCCGCAGAAATTCTGGTGTACGTCATGCCCCTGTCCTCCAGATACACTCTTGCGGTTATTGCATGGATCCACCACCTTAGATAGCCCCGGCCAGGTCATTGTGCTGTTGTCTGTGGTAATCCAACAAACCAAATTCTGCAAGCCTTAGGAAATCTGGCTTGGACACCCTTTCAGTGGTCTGGTAGCTCCAAACGAAAGCTGCAGATCTGGATCGAATCCACACCAAAAAGCGAAGAAGACCAAGATCTAGAACGGGGAGGGAATATGCTGGAAGTAATGTATTGGTGAAGATTAAATCCAGGGGAAATGAAAATCAGGAAAAATAGGAATTCTGCAGGGACGAATTCTAGTACTTAGATATGATCTAGGAGCTGAAAGAAGCTGGAAGCGAAGCTTTTAATGAGGAAACTGCTAATTGATCGTTGAAATTGAAAAAGCCTCTAATTGCAGGACTTCGGTTCACCACAAGCCAGTTGAATGATGTCTTAATTGAGCTGATTCGGAAAGAATATGGAAAAATCTGACCTTGGGATTGAACTGATCAATATCCCCACTGGAGGCGAAGCTTTCAATGAGATAACTGCTAATTGATCGTTGAAATTGAAAAGGCCTCTAATTGCAGGACTTTGCTTCACCACAAGCCAGTTGAATGATGTCTTAATTGAGCTGATTCGTGAAGAATATGGAAAAATCTAAGTTTGTGATTTAACTGATGAATATCCCACTCGATGCTGCACTCTTTGATCTGGAGAAGAGATTGTCGAGTGAAGAATTAGCGGATCTAACGGATTCTCTTATATACACAGAAGCTCCCACTCAAAACCAAAGAAAAGTCTCCAGGGGGTCGTTCTGCAACAAAGAACTACTCGGCGTGCTGCTATCCTTGCATCCCAAGAAACACACATTTACCGTTGTCGGAATTTTTTGTTTTGGGGCGGGGAGGGGACCACTGCCAGCGTTTACCTCCACATGGGCGGTTTAGGAAAACCGTCGAACTCCGACATATTAAGTAACGAACTGAAATTTTTCCTAGCTCCATCGCGAACTTCCCGCGTTGAGCAAAGATGTTTCTCATCACGCGGCGCCAGTGCAATCGACTAGCTGCTCGGATATCACTCGGAAATTTTTCAATTCTTAGACATAAGAATCTGGTGCATGCCCATTTCCCATTATGTGTGGCGAAATAACAAGCGAAATAAACAGAAATTAGAGAATCTAAACAATCGTGGAATACAAGCTAATCACTTTCGCAACTTCTTCTGTGGACGTCCCCAGAACAAATTTACGGGAAACTCATACGAATTCGTCGACAAATTTCGGTGGAGCATTGACCTCCCGACCAGATTTGTCGAAACAGATCGTCTCTGGGCTTCCGTGTCCACCCTCACAGCTAATGAGGTCATCCACGTCGCTAATGAGAAGAGTTAAGTTGTAATCCATCTGACTAATGTTAATAGTTATACCTACCAGTTGGCGCACCTGTAGGAGAAAGCCCTAGAGTGGGAGAATTCCCAAAATATGGAGGCTACGATGACGACTTAGGCAGTTGCCTAGTCTGGACTCTGGACTCGAGCTCCACATTGTGGGATTGCCCGCTATCCATGGGCTTTCCCCATCATAAGGGATGACATTATCATAAACATAATGACCATTCAGAGATTTCCCAGAGGAGTTGGAGGGTGCTTAAAATGCATTCCCTATTGAAACTGGAGGTCACCTTACATATCTAGGTGGCTCGAACATTTTGTTAAGGTTTGGCTGTTCTTTCTTTGCACCATATGAGTGCCACTAGATATGAAGAACATAGGTTGACATATCATAACACAGGGTAAGGCACTTGGATGGTGATTTATCAGAATAAGGCACCCATTGCCTAAGGTGGATGCCTTATTTTGGTAATGCCAGTGGTGGGCACCTTATTCTGGCACTGCCTCCATTCACAGGCCTTACTTAACACTTAAATGTAGGTAAATCACAAGGCATAAGAGGGGAGGGTTCTTACACCTACTACTTAAGAGCAAGAGGGATCTTAAACTTGTAAGTAGGTATAATTTCCCTCACATTCTTGAGTATTAGCTATTGTAAGATGTTTCCTCTTTTATAGAGGGGTGATATTCATGAATATAAGGTGCACTCAAAAATTCAAATGCACTACAAAATTTCTTAGGTACACTTAGATTTGGGGACCATGCATCCAGTCCTTTGATTGACAGCTCTTTGACTGACCCTGGTTCAGTATATAATGATACCAACTGCATATCAAAAAGGCACGACAAAAACAGACTAAAAATATTTTTTAAAGTGAGCCCAGACATCAACTTGTGGCCTACCTCAAGGTAGTTTCAGACTTAGTATTGGCTTATTTTTCTTCAAGTACCAAATCTTCATTCAGCTGCGTTTTTAAAACAGAGTGGTGGTAAAAAAGACTACAAACCTGGAGTCGACACCAAGTCTTCAGATCTAGGTCCTAAAAAATTAATCAATGTTTTCTCAATTGTGAGATTGCTTATGTCACATGTGTCATCTTCCAAGACACCAGAAACTTCAAATCCTGTGCTTTGAGCTGGTGATAATTTAATCAGGTATCATATGAAGCTCTAATAAGTGCCTTCCTGGACCTTGTTCAGCTTCTAATGTGAAAATTTGTGATGCTCTTTTGCCAACGAACATGTCCGCACAAAACAGCAAAGACATTGTATTCATGTGCAAGACTTTTAAATATGTCTTGAGAATATACCTCTTGTGCATTAACAAGTCAAGCATTGGTTAAGAAGAGATTCAGGGTCTCTTTCCAGGAGGCTGCTCTGATCACAGCAGTCTAATAAAAAGATGTCCTTATTGGGGCTGTCTCATGTTCTTACTATTATTATTATTAAAACCCTGCAAAATTTTATTTATAAAACACAGTGCAGATTCCAAAAATGTCCAAAGCTATTAAAAACAAGGGGAATTTAATGTCAAGTTAGCACAAACTAGATGTCAAAAACTCTCCATCTCAACAACCAGTTGCTTGTAATAGATCAACCATGGTGATTGGGGTGTGGCTTGAAGGGATGGAAGTTGGGAAGTAGTTAGACCTATTGTTACTGCTCGATTTAGGATGAAAGATGCTTGTATCTTTTGCAACGTAATTGAAATTTTTTGATGAAGAAAAATAATCAAGATAGAAAGGGGAAGGCCTTTTGGCTATTGTAGGCTATAGATAGTATTGATTCAATCGTGTAAAAGCACATAAGCATGTTTGTGTAAACATTTAAATACCTCAATTACTAGAGGGAAAATTTGATTAGTGGGGTGTTAGTCGTGATAGCTCCTTCTTCGGCTTGAGCTGTATTGGAAGTAGCAAATCTTTGAGTTGTGCAAGATTGAGGAGGTAGATCCCCAAGCATTGGGTTGGTTATAACAATGTCAACTAGGGTGCGAATTTCATCTTTAATGAGCACAATGTTGACTCATCAACAAAAGGAATCGAGCATGGCCAAAAAAAATGCATGTAAATTGTTCTTGTCCCATGTATAAGCCAACATTTCACGCAATTGCAACAAAAATGTTGTGAACTGCATCATGGGTCCCCATGCATTCATTGCCATGGGCACAACATAAGAAGTGAATACCCATAGGGTCAATGGGATGTGTGCATACACACTGGATACACACTGGGGGAGGATTGCAATTGAAGGATGTGCTAATCCAAGCCACATCTGAAATGATGTGGAGAAAATTGGGGAAAATAATTGAAAGGTTGGGAAGATTAATCAAATTATAAACCAAGCACCCGCCCTAGGGCCCAAACATGATAAAATTCGGGCATGATGGGCCTTAAGTATGTCATTAGAAAACATGTTAATGACAATATGATGGTGTAAATGTTCCAAAATGGAATCTTGAGATGAATCATTTGTTGGTTGATGAGTTTTCACATTCCATTAAAGAATGTTCAAATGGACGTGTGATGCCTTAGGGGCAACCATTTTTTAGGGGTGAAATTAACCAAAAGGTGACATCACCAATGGCCATGCAACATGTCCATTTAGAATTAGGGCCCTAAAAATGGTGCCATTTCTTAATCCTCCTTGCACCCCCATGGCACCACTGCCACACACTCCATCAATATGCATTTAAGTTCATTTTAATTTTTACTAGATTTTGAATGAAATTGAACAAATTTAAAATGTTGAAAGTGGGCAACCGCTTAATAATCACGGACAAGTTACTATGAACAAGTGAATTCACAAATAGTTAATTGAATTGGTTACTAATTAATCAAATTCATTTATAATTAAATCATTAATGATAAATTCAATAATAATTAATTACAAACCTATGTGAAGCACCTAAAAACCTTCATTAAGCTACTTATCCTAAGCTAAAAACTTGACCCACTTAAACACCTTGCCCACCAACCTAGGGTGCATGTTAAACAAAATATTAACTTTCTAATCCTAATTATAATTATCTATTCAACTTGCTAGTGTGTTTGTTTTCTCTAGCCTTGGCAACTTTACCAAGGGGTATTATGTGGATTCTTAATAAACACTAAAATTCTAATTCTAGAACAATTCACATTTACTAACAAGTATACATAGTAGTGACATACGAAATACGAGTATTTTTTGAAGGTGCTCAAAAAGAAGTATTTTCAAGTATTTTTAAAAAAACATTATAAAAATACAAAGGCTTGAAAATTGGCCTTTGTATCAAGTATTTTCAAGTATTTTTTAAAAAGCCCAAAAAAACGTAAAATACACATATGTTTGAAAAATTTGAGAGTATGTCACTACTATGCAAGTATACCCATACCTATCTACACCGAAACCTTGTTTTCTTGGTTTTTATCTGAAATCGTATTATCCACTTATCTTCTACCCTTTTTAACATTCATCAAGGTTTAATTAAAACAAAAATACCTCTTGATCCCCAACAACCATGGCAACAACTCAACAACTACTTTCTAATTTGCACAACATTCCCACAACCGCCTCCCCCTATCTTTGTTTATTTTCAAAAAAAAATGCATGATCCATTCTCCAAGTCTTCCCCAATCTCAAGCTATCTACTTCTTTGAAATCCCATTTTTGCCTTCACTAGACATTCTATCTCCCCCATCTACACTTGGATGTCTATGTAATACACACACACACACACACACACCAAAAAAACTATGTTGTTCCCCTGTATAGTTTCACCTTGTTTGCTTCCTCCTTCTTCTATTACTTTCATACCTCATCCATAGTTGCAAAACTCCTTCCATTTTGTGTCCTAGACAACAACAATTTGATTTTCTTACTCCCTCACATGCTCATGATTTTTCTAACTCTTTCAAGTTGTCTACTTTAGCATGTAAAACATCAAAAGAACAAAAGAAACCCCACCATTCAGTCCAATTATCAAACAAGTTTTAGGGAGTTAGCAAAATTGCCCTAACCATAGTAATGTGCCAAAATCTAACTACATACCCTATCATAATTGAATTCTAGACTCTAGGACCAAAATATTTTTATTTTTTGAAGGCGTCATCTTTTGTACCTACTTCCTAAGAATTTTAGAATTAAACTCTTAAGTTTTCATAATAGGAATATGTCAATCTTTTATCATCTAAGGGCATATGCTTTTGAAAACTTAATGGTTGATCCTTATTTCATTAGAATTATGTATAACCACCATGGCCCCCTTGCAAAATTTCAAGAATTTTAGTTCAAACCAATTTATCGTCTACCTTCATTCCTTCAAGATGGACTAAAGCTAATACATCTTCTTCATCATGACATTATGTTTTTGTTTTTGCTAAAAGATCATTAATGGCAATGTCTAGTGAAGATTGTGAAGACCTATCTAGGTAAAATGATAAGAAGAGGAAATTATGTGATGGGTCAATGAAGTTTCAAGATGCTTGGATAATTCATTAAACTTTGATCAATGGAAAGGTTATGGTGCACCAAATCAAATGTAAAATCTGCAAATCTATTGAAGGAAAAGAAAAACTTTTAGCTCCAAGTTAAACAACTTGTTGGAACATGTTAGACTCAAAAATGTTTGGTGTTTTAGTCATGCACATTGATGTTAGCTCATACTATTTCAACAAAAATTCAATGCATATATGAAGAATGAACATGTATACATTGTTAATTCCCACCCTTCCATCTTAGACCAACTCTAGATTGATGTCCTTTTTCACTAGAAATGGACATGTGTAATTTACCACAAGTTATCACATTCTAGCCATTTGTAGGCTATGAACAATTAAGAAGGCTTCCAAGCCTTATTTTAAATGTTGAAAGTAAGAAATGTGTCCAAAAAACATTGGTTTGATATGCTAGGTTGAGGCATCGTGAAAATCATGCATATTATTTTGTTGGAAACTATCAACAGTACATTATGTATTGCCACTTTCATTGCCATTAGTGCATATGAAGTTACAACAATTGACAACACTCAATGGATCTCCATCCATTTACATGTGGTTTAAGAATGGAAGAGGCTTCCCATCCTCTTTTGCATTGAGACAATGGGTATGTTTTCCACATCTAACAATATTTTTCTTTGATGGTTAAGTATTTGTAGGAATTTCATGGGTTTAGGTTGGAGGATTTGAGAGGAAAGATGGTCAATATGAACCTTCTCTTTTAATCAATGTAACATTGGTTTGATTGTCTTAAAAGATGTTGTTGCCATTGCACACCTTTTTTTAATGGAGTTCAATGTTTTGGGTGCAAGCATCGTTGGGTGGTACCACTAGGAATCACCTCAAGGAATGGTTTAAAAACCAAAAATAGCCAAATCATTTTCCTAAGATGTTTATTTTCAATGTTTTGACAACTATAATTTTTTTTTAATTCTCATGTTTATCAATTGCATGCATTAATATATGGCTTGAAATTTATTTTTGAACTAAAGAAATTGGAAATTGTTAAATAAGTGTATTTCGAATTAAAATGGCCCCTTTAAAAATTGATAGCCTTAACAAGTGAAAGCACATTAAGGGTGAACCACTTTTGTTCAAAAAAGGTGATGTATAGGAAGTATTATAGTACGCAATAAACTGAAATCTTGATGGCATCCTTTAGTTATCCTAAATATAAGTTAAAAACTTTAGAATTTGCACAACAACATTTTTGAATTCAAAGTTCATTTTGAGTCAAAATTAATTTGATCCAATGGTTAAATGAAGAGGATTTGATAAAATAATGTACACAAAGTATATACTTCATAGTTTTTCAACAACCATAAAGCCTCATGCTTACGATTCATGAAGCATCACCAATCAAAAGAAAATTGAAAAAAATAATGCAATTCCCATCTGTAAAATCTCTTCCTCTTTGATATGATAGTGGTTTTTTATTTTTTAAATGATATTATTTTTCATTCATTGCTAAATAAATGCAAAAACACAAATTTTTTAATGAAATTTCATCTAAAAACTTTAAATTATTTAAATGGTCCTAGATTTAATTGATGTATATAAATATCATACACCATAAAAAAATGCACCTAAAAATTCCATCCACAACCTTAGTTTTGAAATATCTATTCAAATTTTCAAACTGTGTGACAAATATTATTTTGTCACTAATATACTCCATATGTTCAAATTCTTCAACATTTGTTGAATCTTTCAAAATAATTGATTAGATAAATTCTAAAACTAATCAAATATACTTTAAACAAGTAAAAAATAGTCCAAGATGTGATGTCCATACATTATATAAAAAATTAATTGCAAAAGGATTATACATATGACTACAATTTTGGGGGGAATTAATGTGTTTTCACCCTAACTTTGAAAATTCATAATTAAATTATAATTACTCAATTAGTTACCTAATAAAAACCTAAACATAAAATGATTTCCAAATTACCTTAAGAAAAATATTCCCAAAGAAATTCCCAAATCATGTTTCAAATTTATATTCTTAACCAAAAAGTTCAAGGAAAGGAACTAGCGTTATGTTCTCGAAACCTTTTTTAAATGCAATGATTAGGAAAAACAAAATACACAACATTCTTGATATTATTTAAATTTTAAAATATATGGAACCTAATAAATGTTCTCACTAATAAAATTTTACAAAAATATTTATTTAAGCGTTTCTTATGATTTTTCAAAACTTGATGGGTTTAAGAAAATCAAAGTGTGATGTTTCTAATGGTACCACCCAAAGATGTTTTTGTCATTTTGCACACAAAACTAATTTGGCTATGTTTGTAGATCTAATGCATTGACTTGAATATCTATTGTAAAATTTGTATGCATTATTTGTTCATAACTTAAAGGAGTTTCTAGAATTTGAAAAATGTGCTAACCCAATCAACATTAAAGGCAACAAACTGCTTTGGAATGTCAAAACTCAATGGAGTTCCATGATCTCTTTAGTAAAGAGGGTGTATGTTGAATACCTCCCTTTGGGTGTAGGTACATTCAAAGGAACTAACGAGATTATTTTACAAAAGGATTCTTAATCCTTTTTAATCATTGTTCATTGTTTCATATGAAAACATTTTTGGATGAAATCTTTTGCAACTTGTTATCTAAAATACATATAGTTGGCCCAATAGATCACATGTTTTGTGTTAATCATTTTTGAATAAATATGAATATTTCAAAGTGTGTAGATTTTCCATCTCAACTTGAAAATTTATCATAATTTTGAATCATACCAAAAAATGTTAACTGCTTTGGGTTTTTGTTTCCTAAATCATAAACTACAACTTTGTTTTGTATGTCATGCACATTACACCCATTGGCATGTGATAAAAGATTTTTGACAATTTTAAAATTTGAAAAATACTTTGAATTAATTCTAACAATTTCAAATTCCACATTTTAAAAATTGTCAACATGGTTGTCACCACATTTGTGTGTCCATTACAACGTGATGGACACATTTGAATGCAGATGCACCCCTGCATCACATCAGTATAGGGTCAGCCTAGGTGAACCTTAGGTCAACTTAAGTCATAAACACTTTCGAGTTGCTTGAAGCAAACATATGGGCAATTGAAATTATATCGATTTTAATCACCATAAACCATGTGACGACTTTAAAAATTCAATCACCATACTTTGTGGTAATTGAAAAGAAAATTAGTCAACATAGGGTACGATGACCGAAATAATTTTCGATTGCCACGAGGTATAGGGACCAAACTTCAATCGCCAAACCTTGTGGCAACCAAAATTTTCAATCACCAACCCTGCAACAATAAAAATAAACCAATCACCAATGTTGCGACAATTAAAGAAATTTTGATTGGCCCTCTTTATGTTGATAAAAAAAATTCAATTGCCATAGACGGTGGTATCATATGTTTTAAAAAAGCCTTCCACAAAAACATATGACACAACCCCCTTTCTTGGCAACCGGAAAAATTTGATCGCCATTTGACAATGGCAATCTATCGAATGGTGACCAAATTCTTTTCGTCGCCATCCAACACACCTACACCATTGACTAATGACTAAAAGTTTTTGGTTGCCATCAGATGGTGTGGGTGTGTTGGATGGTGACTAAAAAAATTTCATCACCATTCGACAATGGGGGTACATTAGATGGCAACCAAATTTTTCGATCCCCAAGAAAGAGGGTATGTCACATATTTTTGAAAAGCCATTGATGAAGGCTTCCAAAAAAGATTCCACAAGCCAACCTTTTGTGACAACTAAAAATTTCGGTTGCCACGATTACCATAGGGGGGTACCCAATTTTTTTTTGTCACCATTCAACACATCCCCACTGGTAGATGGCGTCTAAAATTTTTCAATCGCCCAAGAGGCATGGTAAGGATGATGTTTTTTCAAAAATGATATTACATGCACCCCCCCTCTTTTCAATGACCGAAAATTTTAAGTTGCCATCCAACATACCCCAATCATTGAATGCCAATTGGTAGGGGTGGGGGGCCTATATTATGATTTTGAAAAAAATATTAATTTCATGCTTCATTTTCCCTTCTAGGTAAGTAAAGAATTTAGGTTGCCATCTGGTGGTGTGGGTGTGTCAGATGGTGACCGAAACTCTTCGATTGCCACAATGAGGTCTTAACCAAAAACATTTTAGTCGTCCATCCTTGTGGCGACTATAAATTTTTTAGTTGCCATAGGGGGTGACTAAAATCAAATAAGGTGAGGTGGTCAAAAAATTTCAAGTAACATCTTATTATCACTATTTTTTTCGGACAGTGACTAAATTTTTTCAATTGCCACAAAAGGGGGTTATAATATGTTTTGGGAAAGCTTTTGTCAAAAGGATTTCAAAAACATGTGGCATGCCCCTTTTTCTGGCAATTCAACTTGAGAAATTGTGGCAATTGAATGGATTATTTTTCTATTATTGGGTGAAATCACAATCAAAGGAGCCAAGATAAAAGTCTTTTTCCAAAGATTGCACATGACACATTTCATTTGTGCATTGGTTTATAACTTATAATTTTATATTTCAAATACCCCATTTAGCACTCCATTTTAGATATAAATACATTTTTACTACAAATTGATATGTATATTATACATTCATGCCCTCTATCACATATATATGAACAACTTTTATTTAAGTCACATTTTCAAACTCCATAATTTTCAAGGTCAAAAACACACTTTTGAACCAAATGTGTTCGAATGGGTTATAAAAACAATTTTATTAGTTCAAGTCCTCTTGCCCTTTTAATATCAATGTTAAAATCCTTTCCAATTTTCAAAATGAATGGTATACATTTGGTAGAAAAAATGATGTTTGTAAAAAACAAGGAAAGGTGCAAGTGCTTTCAACATGGAAAAACATTTTAAATTCAAGCTTTGAGCATGTACACTTTGTCATTAATGGAAAAATCCAAAAACAAATATGACAATCTAAACTACTATATTTCCCTTGTGATATTTTAAACATACAAAAATGTAGTTTTAAGGAGTGTCCACTCACTTGGGTGATTTTTTTGACTATTCTACTAAATTAAATATTCTTATTTCCAACTATATGGTCATTATACTCCATCAAACATAACTCCCTTGAAATTATATATATATATATATATGGAATATTGATTATTATTTAAGAACATAAAACATGGTTATTTTATTTAAGAAATAAAATTTATATTCCATACATCCATTATTATTCTCAATGGTTTGTCCTTATACATATTTGACTACTTATATATATATATATAATTATGTTGTGGGTGTTACAATATTTATTTACTAATTCAACATTGTATTGTTTGCAGTTAGCTAAAGTGATAAATTGAAATTCATTGTTGTGGTTAATATACATAATTTTTCAAAGAAATTAATTTCTGAATTTTTATTTCAAAAATTTAATATTTTCCATGGCCATGTTAAATGAAAACGCAAAAGGAACTCAATTTCAATGACTTTCTTCATTATTTTTTGACAACATATGTTTTTGAATTCTAAAACAAATGGTTTATTAACGTAAAATTGTGTAATTGAATTGTATACTTTACCATGCTTTCACCTTACAAATTGAATTTATTTTTAGTTGTAGTATCAAATTCCATTGCCATCTTTTATCATTCAACAATGCAACACATTACCAATCTTTAAGGCTACTATCAACATTTAATAATACAATATTGTTAACGATCTTTAAATCTATATTGGTTTGCCCGTAAGAATTGCTTTGGAAGTACTAAAGTCACTTCATTGTCCAAATCACAATAGGTTCACTTTGTTGTAGATCCAATGGGATCTCTTTTTAGTTTCCAAAAAGGGTGAATGTAGTGTGTTTTTACCGTGGAGATTCAATTTTTGGTCACTTTCAATTGTCAAGAATAACGTTCGTTGAAAGTTTTCTAAAAACATATTACATGCCCACTTTCAAAATTAAATGGTCAATGACAAAAAATAGTTTGATCACCATGGGATGATGAAACCTTCTTGGATTGCAATAAAAAAAGGTCATATCATTGGTGGCTAAATTCCCAATCACATTCAATTGCTAAAAATAACTTGCTTTCAGAACTTTTTCAAAAACATATTGCATTCCCCCATTTAAAATTGAATCATTGATAACCATAAAGGGTTTTGATTGCCATTCAACGAATCAATGATTCAGCCTTCTTGAATGGCAACCAAAAACCCTTTTCACTCATTGGTGACATCTATTTTTTGTCATTGGTGATTAAATTTGTGGTCATTTTTTATTGTGAAAAATAAATCTTGTCAAAAGCTTTCCAAAAACATTTTGCACACCACCTGCCCCCGTTCCAAATTTCAAAATTGCATTTGTTAGTGACCAAGAAGGGTTTTTGGTTGTCATTTTGTCACTCGACCTTTTTTTGGTCGTCACCTAACCAAAAAAGGTTTAATTGTCAAATGGTGATCAAAACCTTTTTGGTCATCGACGATTGCAGTTTTAATGACATACATGTAATATCGGAATACCTTGGTGCCTTAGGGATAAATGAAATTATATTTTATTTAAAAAAATTCTATGTTTATTGCATGTTTTGTTGACATTCAAAAATTTCAATAAAACCATTGATGTTGTAGCAAGTTTACTCCTAAGTTGTTTTGGACATATTATGTTGAATACAAGTCCACATGAACACTAAATCAATTCAAATTATTTGAAACAATTATGTTTTACTATAATTTAATTTTTTATTTTCAACTTTTCTAAACTTAAAAACTCATGCGTCAAACTAGGAAAAATTTAACGAATTATTTCAGCACTTTTGTGTTGATTCCACCAAAGTAATAAGGTATGTTTTAAGAAAATGTTGGATGAGATTAATCATTCATGACAAAAGGTGACTCAAAATTTAATCACCATTGACAAAAAAATTGTAGTCACCAAGAATAGTTCTTTCATTGAGAGCTTTTCAAAAAAGATATTGCAATCCCCCCTTCCAAATTACAGTCGCCAACATCTAAGAAGGCCTAACCATTGAATGTTGATCCAAATTGTTTTCAATCCTCAACAATTAAATTTGGAAGGGGGCATGCAATATGTTTTTGGAAAGCTATCAATGAGCACTACTTGTGGCTCTTAAAGGTGATAGAAAATTTAGTCGCTAATGACAAAAATATAGTCATTGGGTGATAAATTGTTTTTGGTCATCACAAGATTGGTGACCGAAATTATTCAATCATCAATGATTGAATTTTAAAAGAGACATGTATTATGTTTTTGGAAAGCTTTTGACGAATGTTATTCTTGGTAGTTAAATGTGACTAAATATTGTAATTTCTTGTGGTTGAAAAGGTTTTGATCATTAAATTATTGGCAATTGAAAACTTTCGGTCACCTCACATATGGTGACCAATAATGGGTTTCAATTGCCATCCAAAAAGGCCTGATCTTTGGATGATGATGAAAATTTTGTTTGGTCACCATACAAGTGGGGATGAAAACAAATTTGGTCACCAATCCTTTGACAATTGAATGTATTTTTGGTTGCCATACAAAAGGAGGTAGCTAAGATGTAAGGAAAAACTTTCCTACATTTGTTTTGATGGATGCACTAATATGTTAGGACAAATGCTGACATGATGCCCAACGCAAAATGGGTGCATCACATCAGTTTTGATAACCTTGTTACTACTAGGTATAGAATTTTAGGGGAACAATTGTTCAAATGTTCTTAGGACACAATTGTAACTTCAAGGATTGCAACATCTATCACCAATGACATGTTTCATGATGTGCATGTTAATAAGCAAGAATGTAATGATAATTTAAGGCAACTAAAGGATTTTGTATTTTGATATGGTTTGACTAATGAAAAATATGAACAATTGTCATGGCACAAGTACATCAGATCCAAAACCAAAGGTGAAACTCCCTTGAGGACCAATTTAGCCGAGAAATTTAGCTTAAAAAACTAGTTTGGTCCTTGAGAACCAATTTAGGTGAGGAAACTATTTTTTTCTCCCATGTACTGTTTTCAAATCCTGAGTTCTTAATTTTGCTTTCATTGTTACATTTTAAAACTAAATTCAACCCCATAATAAGTTTTGAAGTTAATCTTGGGATCAAACCAAGTCCATCAATTAATTGCTGATTAGCATTGTATTCACCTTGATTTCAATTTCAAAAGTCTGTAGTATCTTACAATTTTATGATTTCTTTATCTGAATGAATTGTCTTATGTATATATTGAAATCTATTACCTAAAAATGAGTCCCACTGGACAATTTCAAAATGTACTAAACAATGTGCCAATTCATGAAACTGGGTATCAGTCCAGAAGGGCTTAATTTAATGAAGAATCTGAGCAACAGTCAAGATGCAAATAGGGCAAATCCAAAAGAGGGTGAAACTCCTCTGAGGACTAATTTAGGTGAGGATTTAGATGAGAAAACTAGTTTGGTCCATTGAGAACGAATTTAGGTGAGAAAACTATTTTCCCCCTTTGGTACTATTTCAAATCCTGAGTTCTCAATCTTGCTTTCATTTTTACGATTACTAACTAAATTCAGTTCCATAACAAGTTTTGAAGTTTATCTTGGAGATCAAACCAGGTCTATCAATTAATTGCTGCTTAGTCTTATCCACCCTGATTTTCAATTTCAAAAGTAGATAATTCGTATAATCTCATGAATTTTTTATCCCAATCAATTCCACTATGTTCATATTGCATCTACTACTTAAGAATGAGTCCCATTTGACAATTTCAAAATGTATTAAGCAATGTGGCAATTCATGAAACTCGGGTATCAGTTAAGAAAATTTGTACAATCATATTCTGACAGGGCTTGATTTACTGAAGAATATGAGCAGCAGTCAAGAAGCAGGTAAGGCAAATCCAGAACTGAGGGTGAAACTTCCCTGGGGACCAATTTAGGTGAGAAAACTATTTTTTTCTCCTCTGTACTGTCTTCAGATCCTGGCTTCTCATTTCATCCCCCGTTTTTGTGAAGCTGGAGCTCATTGCGCACTTCTCAGATCATTCTAGTAGTTAAAATGACATTCTGATTGAAATCATACAGAATGGACAGTATATCATGGTTTCCACATGGGGGCATCTGAATAGTCTTCACATTCGGATGTCCAGAATTCCCGACTGGGTAGCCTAGTATTCTCGAATCCTAAAATTCCCACAACTGCTCCAACAGATAGGACTTTTTTGGTCAGTAAATTTTTTAGGACCTGGGCTCCAACCGCCATTCCAGTATTAGCCATGGATGAGAGCACTTGATGCATACCTTGGACTACCTGGATGGCTATTTCTACATGTCAAGACTCATTCCTGCTGGTTTCCCCACTTGGAAATGCAAACAACCAAAATTTGACTCATGGTGCACTGATCTCATGTATGCAACCTCAGATCTTTAGAAATTCTTGGCATGTAAAGGAGCTCAATATTTGGTCATTTGTACATGTGCACAGCACTTGGTCTTTATTCAACAGATTCTTCCTCTGTACAAGCTAAGTTCCACAAAATGTGTGAACTGAATATGAATTCCAGGTGCTGTTAACTACTCTGTTTCTCTTTTCCTTCTTCCCCCCTTATTCAGTACCTGGCCCAATGGTCTGCTGGCATGCACAGGGGGTTGGGGTAGCTGACCATGGGTGAAAGAATTAAGCACATCAAATGACCTATTATTGTACAAATTGAAATAAATTGATGACTATTTCATGCTTGGTTGCTCCCTATGGCTAGAAAGAATGACGGGTTTGGAAAACCCACAAAGAATTTGTGTTCAATATGTCCTAAAGCTATCTACTCTTCAAGCACAAAAATCTGGAAAGGTCTTACTGGGTTCAATGTCCTGAGCTTTCTTTCCAGCAACAAGAAAGCCATCTAGCTTAAGTCTGTACTGCAATTCATGTGTTCTGAGGTGCTGCTACTCATGATTATCAACAGAGATCACACTTCCCAGGGTTAATTTTACTCCCACCCCCATCTCCATCGCCCCCACCATCAACTCCCCACCCCAAAATTTTCTTTGTGTTCCCTGTACACATAGCGCCCCTAGAGGGGGGGGGGTGGGGGATTCCATGGCGATCCTTTGCCATCTCCAAAAGATTTTACGAACTGGGTTCTCTTTGGAGGTTTGTAGTTTGACGATCCACCATCTCCTTCGCTGTCAGCCTGATAGACATACTGACAATTGTTGAGGGCCACCATGCCGCAGAAACTCTGGTGTACTTCATGCCCCTGTCCTCCGGATACACTCTTGCGGTTATTGCATGGATCCACTACCTTAGATAGCCCCGGCCAGGTCATTGTGCTGTTGTCTGTGGTAATCCAACAAACCAAATTCTGCAAGCTTTAGGAAATCTGGCTTGGACACCCTTTCGGTGGTCTCGTAGCTCCAATTGAAAGCTTCAGATCTGGATCGAATCCACACACCAGAAAGCGAAGACGACCAAGATCTAGAACGGGGAGGGAATATGCTGGAAGTATTGTATTGGTGAAGATTGAGTCCAGGGGGAAATGAAAATTAGGAAAAATAGGAATTCTGCAGGGACGAATTCTAGTACTTAGATATGATCTAGGAGCTGGAAGAAGCTGGAAGCGAAGCTTTCAATGAGGAAACTGCTAATTGATCGTTAATATTGAAAAAGCCTCTAATTGCAGGACTTCGGTTCACCACAAGCCAGTTGAATGGTGTCTTGATTGAGCTGATTCGGAAAGAATATGGAAAAATCTGACCTTGGGATTGAACTGATGAATATCCCCACTGGAAGCGAAGCTTTCAATCAGGTAACTGCTAATTAATCCTTGAAATTGAAAAGGCCTCTAATTGCAGGACTTCGCTTCACCACAAGCCAGTTGAATGATGTCTTAATTGAGCTGATTCGTGAAGAATATGGAAAAATCTAAGTTTGTGATTTAACTGATGAATATCCCACTCGATGCTGCACTCTTTGATCTGGAGAAGAGATTGTCGAGTGAAGAATTAGCGCAGCTAACGGATTCTTTTATATACTCTGTAAGCTCCCACTCAAAACCAAAGAAAAGTCTCCAGGGGGTTGTTCTGCAACAAAGAACTACTCGGCGTGCTGCTATCCTTGCATCCCAAGAAACACGCATTTATCGTTGTCGGAATTTTTGGTTTTGGGGCGGGGAGAGGACCACTGCAAGCATTTACCTCCACATGGGCGGTTTAAGAAAACCGTCGAACTCCGACATATTATGTAACGAACTGAAAATTTTCGTAGCTCCCCATCGCCAACTTCCCGCTTTGAGCAAAGATGTTTCTCATCACGCGGCGCCAGTGCAATCGACTAGCTGCTCGGATATCACTTGGAAACTTTTCAATTCTCAAACATAAGAACCTGGTGGGCCGCAGCGCCAGCAGCATACCCATTTCCCATTATGTGTGGCGAAATAACAACCTAAATAAACAGAAATTAGAGAATTTAAAACCCGTGGAGTACAAGCTAATCACTTTCGCAACTTCTTCTGTGGACGTCCCCAGAAAAAAATTACGGGAAACTCATGCGAAATCGTCAACAAATTTAGGTGGAGCATTGACTTTCCGAACAGATTTGTCGAAACAGATCCTCTCGGGAATTCAGTGTCCACCTTCACAGCTAATGAGGTCATCCATGTCGCCGATGTGAAGAGTTCAGTTGTAATCCATCTGACGAATGTTAACAGTTATACCTATCAGTTAGGGCACTTGTAGGAGAAAGCACTAGAGTGGGAGGAGTCCCAAAATATGGTGCCTAAGATGAGGACTTCTTTCTTTGCACAATATGAGTAGGATCTTGGCAATTAGATATGGACAAATAGGTTGGCATATTACACATGGTAAGGCAATTGGATGGGGCCTTATCAGAATAAGGCACCCATTGCCTAAGGTGGAAGACTTGTATGGGTAATGTTCATGGTGGGCGCCCTTTTCTGTTAACACCTCCATTCACAGGCCTTACCTACCACTTAAACGTATAGGTAGATCATAAGGCATAGGAGGGGAGGGTTCTTACACCTACTACTTAAGAGCAGGAGAGGTCTGAAGCCTATAAGTAGGCATAATTTCCCTCACATTCTTGAGTAGTAGCTATTGTAAGATCCTTACTGGTTGACGGAGGAGTGATATCCATGAATATATTAAGGTGTGCTCAAAAAATAAAATACAGTACAAAATTTCTTAGGTACACTTAGATGTGGGGACCAGCATTTGAGTCATTTGACTGACCCTCCGCATATTTTTTTGGGTAGATAATCTATTTATTTTATTTACATGGTGACTGTTTTATTTATTCACTTCAAAAAAGACATTAGCATGAATTAAGGGCCCATACTTCCTTGTATAATATCACACACTTTAAGGGACACAATAATAAGCCTATGTTACGCCCCTTTTTGGGCTCTGCTCAGAGAGCCCACCTAACAATCGAAACAAAATAAAATAAAATTGGAGCCCAAAGCCCAAGCTACGCTTTGCAATCCATCTAGGATGAATCATGAAAACATGAGTCCTCAAATAAAGCACGATATTGGTTTGGGCTTATAAGGAATTTCAAAAGGGGAAAGAAGGAAGTAAAGGTTGGAATGATAGATTGAGAGTTTAGGGGGGGAAAAAAAACAGAGAATGAAAAAACAATTTTTTTGGCCCAAACAACTTCTTATCCCTTTGGCTTTGACTAAGGCCGGTGATAGTAGTAGGCAGGCCCTAAAGCATTAAGCAAAGTAGTAAAAAAACAAAGTATGCAATTGCATAATATGTGCATACAAAAGCCCATCAAGTTATGCAATTATTATGGGCATTATGTACACAAGTGCAAGGTGATATACTTACTTATCAGGGCTACTATGGCGAGAAACTCAATAAAAAAATATAGGCTTGTTGTAGCCTGCAAAGAAAGTTGTGTTCTTGGGATTTATTGGAAAAAGAGTAAACATTTATGTTACAATTTTTAGCTTCATTTTATTTTAATCTTAGTGGTTTTATTTTGTGTCCTTTGTTAGGAAGCATTATTCTTTACGTTATCCCTAATTCAAGAATGTGATTTATACAAGGTATTGGTTTGTGCACCTTTTTTATTACTTTTTTGTATCCTCTTTTCTTTGGATACAATTCAATCATTCTATTGCCAAATTTCAATTTGTGGAAACCATTCAATGGCTTCATTATCCAAATATTCATTTTTATATAGGTATAGATGGTATCTCTTTATTTTTTATGGTTTTGATCACATATTTGCATTTTAATAGGTCAGTTTACTATCAAGAGTTATAAAAGACAATATATGATAACATTTTTAATTTGTGAATCTTTCATGATTGTTATGTTTTACATGTTGAATCTTTTACTATTTTATGTTTTCTTTGAAAGCATTTTAATCCTTATCTTGTGCAAAATTGAGCATTTGATAATCGCAACCCGAAATGCCATCTCTGTAGGAGCCTTGTGTAGTAAACCTTTTCAGGCAAATTTAAGTTGTATAGTCCTTGCAAAACTTTTGGAAAAGGGTAGTATTGTGTGCAAGCATAGCATTTTGATCAAACTCATCGAATAACATATTTGGGATTGGGGATGGGTTTATTTAGGGAAAGTATTTTGAGTGTGTACCTTGTAAAACTTCACCTCGCCTACTTGAGTAATGTATAAACATGTAGAAAAGGGTGTTCCTAGGTAGAGGAAAATGAAGTTTTGCTACTAGAAAAAAATAATTCATCAAGTCCAAGAAGTGCAAACACACTTGAGCAAATTACATATGATGGCTATAAGGGTGGAGGGGAAGGGCACTATACTCAATGCCCAAGGATGGACGTAAACTTGTTAACTAATTCTAAATTAATTGGGTAACCATCCTAGTCTTGAAACAAGGCCTCAGGTCAATTCCTCTAAAAAAAATTAACGAGGTCATAAGATGAGTTGTTGGAATTTAAAAAAGGACTAGAACAAAACTATTTTTTTTTTTAAAATTATATATTTGTCATCCATCCTTTTTTTTTGCCCAATAAAATTACAAGTTGATTCTCTCAATATAGAACCGTATGATAGGAGATTATCACATATGATTTTCTGAAAAGGAAGTGGGTAGCTATAAAAGCCTTTTCTTAAGTTACTCATTATGGGGAGATAAAATAGAAGGCCTATCCCTTACTCCCTGATTATCATAGGAGTATGTGGTTTTAGGCATAGAAAAATATGAACAACATGTTAGTTCTTTTTATATACTTTATTTGGATGTGTTTTCATGCTTTCGTTATTTTATTTAATCTTTCTCAAATAGGAAGCACTAATTTACAAATATTATTAACCACAGAATTTAGTGAATGGTGCCAAATCTTGTTATGGATTGTTTTTTTTTCCATTTTCTATAAGAGTGCCTATATTACCATTTCATATTTGGTTACCTAAAGTTCATGTAAAAGCACCTATGGCTGGATTTATAATCTTGACAGGAATTACTTCAAAATTAGGAACCTATGGTTTTTTAAGATTTTCCATGCCCATATTTCCTAAAGCAACATTTTATTTCACTCCCTTTGTTTATTCTTTAAGTGTGATTGCTAATATATATATACTTCTTTGAGTATAATAAGACAAATTGATTTAAAGAAAATTATTGCCTATTCTTTAATAGCCCATATGAATTTTGTGACTATTGGTATGTTCAGTTCAAACATACATGGAATTGAAGGTAATATTTTACTTGTGTCAAGTCATGGACTAGTTTCTTCAACCTTTTTTTTAAGTGTTGGTGCTCTATATGACCGACACAAGACTCGACTTGTTAAATATTATGGAGGTCTAATTAGCACCATGCCAATGTTCTCTACTATTTTCTTATTTTTAACTTTAGCCAATATGAGTTTACCTAGTACTAGTAGATTTATTGGGAATTTTTTATTATAGTAAGAGGTTTCCGAAGAAATAGCTTAATGGCTACATTAGTAGCACTTGGGATGATTTTAGGTGCAACATATTCTCTTTAGCTATATAATCATGTGATTTTTGGGTATTTCAAACCTAAATTCCTCCAAAGATTTTCCAATTTAAATAAAAGAGAAATTGTAATATTTTAGTTGTTAACATTATTTGGATGGGTGTTTACCTTGAAATGTTCTTAGAGTGTATGCATACTTCCATAGGTAACTTAGTGCAACATGGAAAATTTGATTAAAAAACATAGGAAAAGAAGTTTGAAGAAATGTTTGGACATGATTTTCTAATGCCTTTCCTAAAGATCTTTCTTATTAATGCAAACATCATTTTGCTCATCTATGGAATTGTATTTAGTACTTCTAAAAATTATGATTATCCACCGTTAGTGCATAATGTGAGTTGGCTCAATTCACTTAGTGTTGTGCGTTTAGGAGGGTGCGTTTGGGAAGATGAAAGTTGAAATCAATTACTCGGATGGACTCCCTAACCTTGTGTGGGATTGGACTGCAAGGAACCATAACATGGATACTATCTACATTTCGCCACAAGGACAATTGTACACATAAGGATAAGGTAATTATCCTCCGCCTTGTAGAGAGGTGGGGTTGAAAGGCACATGGGCTTGAATGTTATTCATGTGTGAACAACCCTTCGAACGTAATTGTAACAAACAAGAAAAGTTGTACATGTAATTAAACAACGAACAAATGACCAAATGCACAAACTAGGGATCACCCAGTAGATTCTGTAGGGACCAATAAAAAAAGTGGGGTGTAGCCAAAAAGAAAAAATATCGCTACAATAAAAATGTTTTTGAAGATTCTTTGGAGACCATAACCTTGGCTAGAAATTGATAGGTGATAGATCCTTCCATAATGTACTCTGAAAAGTACATTGGCCAATAAATATCAAACATACAATGATGCCCTTTAAAGTGAAGAGCTCAAAAAAAGGGAAGTAGGTGATAACGCATTATACTTAAAATAGGTAGATGTGTGCCATGCTTAAAAAGAATAGCAAAATCACATAAGCAATTTGGGATAATGCCATTAAACGCTGGCTAGATCGACTGGGTGGGAAAAAAATAAAAATTCATGGAATGCAACTTTCAGCCTCATACTAATAAGACTTGTTACTCTGATATAACAACCCAAGTGAAGGACTGACATAACAATTGGGCAAAGTAGCAAATTGAATTAATCTACCTACAAACATAATTAATAAACCCATTTAAAGTAAAAAACAATATGGCATGACACCAACTTTATACATAATCAGTTTTATGTTTTACTTATGCAAGCTTAGCTGTAAGGGGTCTTGTTTTATAAACTCAAAGAAATCATCATGGACAACCACATGCAAAAAAACTTGCACATGTGGTTGTG
Source organism: Sphagnum contortum (assembly GCA_963920785.1). Classification (NCBI taxonomy): domain Eukaryota; kingdom Viridiplantae; phylum Streptophyta; class Sphagnopsida; order Sphagnales; family Sphagnaceae; genus Sphagnum; species Sphagnum contortum. The sequence goes on along the minus strand of OY987284.1, from coordinate 3,721,062 downwards.
ATCGAAAGGGAAGATAAAAACCCTATCAATATCTAATAACCATCCTATTGCTTGTTATTGGTTTATGTATAAAGTTGGTGTCATGCCACTAACCGTCACCAATTTATTTTATAACAATTTAATAATAGACAATTTTACATATTTTTGCTAAATCTTTCTATGACTAAGTATGGTTCACACTATAGTTATGTGTTTAGATTACTTCAAAGAAGAAAGTTTGAATGTTTTTGAATCTATTGTCTTAATTATACTCTCTACTCATAGTATGTTTTTAATGATCTTGGCTTATGATTTAATTGCTTTGTATTTAACTATCGAGCTTCAAAGTTTATGTTTTTATGTAATTGTAACATTAAAATGAAACTCTGAATTTTCCTAAAAGTCGGCTTAAAATATTTTATTTTAGGTACATTTTCTTCTAGAATTTTATTGTTTGGATGTTCTATGATTTATGGATTTACTAGAATTACCAACTTTGAAGAGTTAGTTAAAATTTTCACTAGATACAAAATAATTTTGTTTGATGTTCAAAATAATGGTATCTTTATAGGTATTTTATTTATTGTTGTAGGTTTCTTATTTAAGATCATAGCAATTCCTTTCCATATGTGGGCACCTAATGTATATGAGGGATCACCTACTTTGGTTACAACATTTTTTTCTAGTGGACCAAAATATTTTATTATTGCCAATATGGCACACGTTTTTATTTTCAATTTCTATGATCCAACATGGCAACAATTATTCTTTTTTTGTAGCATTGCTTTTATGATCTTAGGAGAATTGGCTACCATGGCCCAAAATAAAGTCAAGAAACTTTAGCTTATAATTTTATTGGACATGTCGATTATCTTTTTATCGATTTTTCAATGGAACCATAGAGGGAATTCAATCATTATTAATTGGTGTCTTTATTTATGTATTAATGACCATCAATGTATTTTCCGTAGTTTTAGCATTACATCAAAACCATTTCAAATATATAACAGATTTAGGTGTTTTAACCAAAACCAATCCTATTTTAGCTATTGCCTTGTTTATTACTATGTTTTCATATGCAAAAATACCCCCATAGCCAGATTTTGTAACAATTTTTTTTTCTTTTGGCTACTTTTCATTGTGGGGTTTATTTACTAACTTTAATAGGAGTTGTTATTAGCGTTATCAGTTGCTTTTACTATATATGCTTTGTGAAAAATAATATATTTTGATACACCTAAAACATGGATTTTATATAAACCCATGGATTGCGAAAAATCCTTATTATTAGCAATTACTTTTTTATTATTATTATTTTTCTATACCCCTCCCCCTTCTTTTAGTGAATCATCAAATGGCATTAAGTTTATGTTTGTAAATTGTATGTTTCCTTTGTTGCTTTAAAAAAATAAATAAAAGTATTATGGATGTTGGTTTATGTTTTATGGCATTTTCATTATAAAATAAATCCAATTCCAGAAAGGAATGTTCATGGAACTACTATAGAAATTATTTGGATAATTTTTCCTAGTATTATTTTGATGTTTATTGTTATACCATTTTTTGTTTTATTATATTCAATGGATGAGGTAGTAGACCCAACAATTACTATTAAAGTTATTGGACATCAATGGTATTGGAATGCGTCCTCTAATGAAAGTGATAAAAGTGTAACAAAATGCACCAGACTAGTTTGTAAAGCTTATAACTTATTGAAAGAAAGAACAAAAGCATTTTCATTTGACGTCAAAAGCATCACGAAACTAGAACATGCCAAAAATGGGGAGTTGAAGTCGAACTCATATACTAAGAAGGCTCCCTCAGCAAAGAGGCATATTGTTTCATTCTTTAAGTCACTAGAGGTACACATTCCTTTTCTCAATGTAGACAATATATGAAAAATGAATGTTCAACTTGCGATGTCCAATAACAACGCTAAAATAGTAAATCTATTAGCACCACAGCTAGTGACATATGAGTTTGAATCTAATTTAGACTTGGCCTTGTAACCTTTCAAAATGGGGGATCCCCTAACTTTAATAACAAAACAACTATGACAATGGTAAAACTGCCAGAAGAAGAAAAACGAGCTTCATAGAAGCTTGTTATGCCTTCTTTAGGGACAAAGGTATTCTAGTAGGTAACAACAATAGCAATAATTTTATCAAAGGGGACCAACACTTATATTTTTTTGGTGTTTTGGCCGCTTGTAAAGGACGTTGAAAAATTATGGCAAAAACTTAAAGGTCACAGAAAATTGACTTACGATGGAAATGTAATATTATAATTGTTTATTTGACCTAAATATCTACCAAACTAGCAAACTACATATTATAAAATCAAATCCAAATATGTGAACATGACTTTGGGAGTTGATAATTTCACTTTTGACAATTAGGGCCATGATATATCTTATTGAAGGACGAATCCTTTTAGTTCCAACTGACCTAAAGAAAATTCATTCCAAAAGCTAAGGGGAAGATGTGTTCTTTTAAAACACCTTTCCCCATTAGCAAGATAATAGAAAAGAGGATCAAAATGTTGCTTGAACTTGTGTTCGAACTAAAAATGGTTGATCAAAGCTATGAGTTCAAACTAGGAAGATCTACATTTGGCACTAAACCTTATCTACAAATATACCAGTATTACTTGGGTGATTGAGGGCAATACTGAAAGTTGCTCCAACAATATAGACTATACTAATTTGGCATCACTTTTTATAGGGGAAATGAAAGAGTAATAGATATTAGACTTAAACTAAAAACTAGTTTGTGCCAAATTTGTGAACAATAGAAAGCAAGAACTCCATAACCTAATGGGTGTCCTACAATGCAGAATCTTGTGAATTCTACTATCCAAAATCTACCTACATAAATTCAACGTATAAACTAAGAACTTGGTGGCTAGTCTTCATATGTTTAACAAGACGTCAAAATAAACCCGCAACCGAATATTCTTAAATATTATATCAAATTGCCGATTTAAATAAAGAAAGGGCTAAGGTTCAAAGAACTACTAATTTAAAATTAAAAAATCCTCTAGATAGAAGAGCGAAAGCAACCTATGGCCTTTACTCTCTTTTGTGTAAGCATCAAAATCTACCATGTACAATATGGAGATGATTAGGTAATGGAAGTGGTTGGGCTAAAAAGCTTGGTTGTTCATATCAAAGATAAAATATCCAACAAAAAAATGGAAATTGAAATGAAACAAAGAAAAAACTAAAATCATTCACCCAACTAAGAAAAAATGTAAATTTTTAAAAGTTTTAATAGATGTTAAAAACGAAAGGTACACAAAAAGCATGTTATTACAAAATAAACAAAGATATTCATCTGAAATCAAAGGAAAGAATTTGGGATTCTAAGATTTTCAGCTGTCTTCACCTAGAAAGTGAAAAATTCCTACTAAAGCTCTATCTAAAAAATTGGGCCCAAAGGTATGGGCATTTTTATATGGAAGGAATAAGCCATTACTTTATCCAGCCATTCCTACAATTTTGACTAACACCTTTTTTTTTAAAAACTTTGCACTCAACAATAGACAAGTAAATCAGATCCATTCTTTGTAGTTAATTATGTAGTGTGATCCCATATTTTTTCTCTTTTATCTTTTGAAATGATTTTTGTTGTTTGTGAAACCACTAAAAATATGGAGTCACACTATGTAAGACATATCAAGAAGACCGAAAGATTTATCTCGAAAGGTTTTACTAAGATTATGGCTCAATAAAACAGGAAGCAAACTTCTATCTATAGAAAACTCCATCTGAAAATCCAACATGGGGAGTATATGTTGGTTTTGGTACATAATGGCACCCATAGCATATCTAAAAAGCACCACCAAAACAGACCAAAAACCTTGGGCTACTCAAGTTAGTTCAAGACTTACAGTTGGCTTATTTTTCTTCATTTCGTAGCTCAAATAACAGTTTGAAAAATTAGGAATCAGGATTGATCAAACAGTTTGATTTTGCATTTTAATTAGTTTCTAGATCCAAATTTCTTGTCAAGTGCCGAATCTTCATTTAGCTGCATTTGGAAAACCATGTGGCCTTGAAAAGACTGCAAACCTGGAGTCTGGACCCCAAATCTGTGTTGCAATAACACACTCAATGTTTTCTCAATTTTGGGATTGGTTATGTGTCATTTTCCGGGACACCCAGAACCTCCAATCCTGTGCTTTCATCTGGTGATATAATTTGATCAGGTGTCCTATGAAGCTCTAATAAGTGCCTTGCTGGAGCTTGTTCAGAGTCTAATGTGTGCCTTCTCTGATGCTCTTTTGCAATTCAAAATGTGCACACAAAACAAGAAAGAATTGGATTCATGTGCAAATTTATTTAAATATATCTTGAAAATATACCTCTTGAGCATTAACAAGTCAAGCATTGGTTAAGAGGAGATTCAGGGTCTCTTTCCATTATGCTGATCTGATCACAGCAGTCTAATAAAAAGGTGTCGTTATTGGGGCTCTCTCACATTCCAGTAAAGAATATTCAAACGGATATGTGGCGTCTAGGGGGTAGCTTGCCACCAGAGTGGGTGGATGAATCTAGGGATGCTGCTGCATTCTATTTTTGGGCGAAAAGCCAAGACCAAGAACGGCAGTGTCTGCACGCGACCACACACAAAGGAGGACTCTTGATCAACAAGATTACAATTTCTTTCGGTAGGCTCTATATAAAACATTCGTGTGGGTCATCAGGCAGCGCTTTTACTAACTCACCGCCGCTCCGACTGGATTTGGACCCTGGGCCCCACGTACCCAGAAGCAGTTCAATGAATGAACACCAGGGAGGACGCTAAGCCCCGCGGCCCCCCTTCCCCCCTTCCGAGCTTGTGCCATGAACTTGTTTGAAGTTGGAACGTGTTTTCATTCTTGAGTCTTAAGTCTTGAGCAACAAGTTACAAGATTGCACTTTCCTACCGACAGCATCCCCCTCTTTTATTCCTTGTACTTACATAAGTGTCTGTATGAACATGCCATCCGGCACCGCCTCACCCAGCCACCCGCCGCGCCTCCGGGATTTGGACACGACCCCACCCAGAAATCATCCAGTGTTGGGCGAGTATTTGATTTTCATGTGTCAACTGGATCCAGGCATTAGCGGACTTTTTTTTGTATAGAACCGCCCAGGTCCCGGTATTTGCATGTTTACCTTTTAACGAATCGCCTGGGGCTGGGTTCCCAAAATATTGTGATGGCCGGATATGATGGGGATGGGGGTTTGGGAATCTGATTTGTTTGGGTATATGACATGGTTCTTTGGCAAAAAATTCAGATGGTATACTCAGGTTATAAGCCCAGGTCTTTGATAAATAAGGAACCCAGGTATTTGCATTTTTGTTCAAAGATCTTTGACATATAGACAAGCAAGGTATTTGCTTTTTTACTCAAAGAAGACATTGTCAAAAGAAATAACAAACAACCTCCAGAGGGTTGTGATGATTTTTGGAAGTTCTCCAATGAATATTACCTGCAACTAAACACTAAACTCCCCTAGAAATGTCATTAATGGTGAATTGGAATGACTTTTTTCTGCCATGTATAAAGATTTTAGGATTTGAAGAAACTCCTTTATTCCAACTTCAATCCAACCTAGCCCCAAATCGCATGTCAAATTCTTGAAAATACAAATTATCATCAGACTTGACACTTTGACTTATAAAACATATAGTAACAAAGAACATGTAGGACACAAGACAAATGAATTAAACATCAAACTCATCAGACATTAAAAAACAAAAAAAAAAATAATAATACTTTTTCAAAAGACATAGAAGTAGCAAACAATAAACACATACATTCCAACAACACACTAAATACATTAGACATAGACATGGTCATAAACACTGAATCAACATTAGACACATACACGAACATGTAGTCAAACAAGCAGGTCATCATGTAATGGCTTTGCCCAATTTTATATGACCATGATCAATATTTTATTCCAAAGACCAACTCATTAGGAAAGAAAATAAAAAAATCTTTAGGAGTTTCTTATTTTTCAAAATTAAATATTCAAAATTAATTAATTGTTTGAGAGGCATCTGCCAAACTTGCCAAGGTACTACAATATATGGAATGTTTAGAATCTAAAATTTTGAAAACTAAAATGTTTGAATTCCGATGTATGAATACTAAAAGCGGAAAACTAAAATTTGAAATTTGTATGTGAAATGTTTGGAATCTAGATGACATCAAAGCTAAAGGGTAGGCCATGTGTGACATGTTTTTTGCATGCATTTCATCTTTGGGACTATAAAGAGTCATTTGTCCACAAGCCTGACCTTGCCCAAACAATCAAATAGAACATTGTTGCAATAAATGCCACCACAAATGCCAATGTTTGCCACCACAACCTAACCACCATCAACACCACTAAGAATATTGATAGTGTTTCCCACAAGGATTGATTGTACATGTTAGTGAAGGACATGCAAAATGCTCTTTTGGGTTGAAGGGTGCCCAACTTGTGAAACTTACTTGGAAAGAAATGATTCTTTCATGCAAAAGGTACCCTTGCACAACCCCACTATAGATGTTATGAAGGCACCACGATTAAGTTGTTCCAACACTTTGTCCTACAAACAAGATGGGCCCATTTACTTCATATATATTACCCACTACCTACAACAAAGATACCTTATGGGAATTCACAGTGATTTTAATTTAATCATCAAGGAAAGGTTTAGAAGCTAGATTATAATATTAATAGTTGATTGTTGCTTCTCCAAGGTAACCACCCAATGAGGCTTGAAAATCTCTTCATTGTAGTCCTGCTTTGCAAGGAAAACTAAGGACCATGTGTGGCATGACAAGTGACCCTTCCCAATTTGCGGTTGTTCATATAGTATTACCTATGGACACAACTTTAACTTGCCCTTCAAACAAGCCTTGCCACATTTGAATGTCCCGTTTCAAACAATTCCATGTTTACTTGCAAGCAAAAATGAATTCCATAACTTCACAATGGATAGTTTGTGAACAAAAATTATGAGTCTTCACAGCATCCACTTGAAGAGTAGTTTTTTTGGGAATCCAAAGCATTCCATCAAAAATTAGGTTTTTCAAATGTAAGCAAACAAGCACCACATCAAGAGCAAAATTCCAGGTTCTACAGAAACAATAAATACTCACATGAGTGTTAGCATTGTATTGAATGCCATCAACTACAACATACGAAAATGTGGGGATGTTACATCCACAATGTTGTGATTTGGTTAATGTTGTTGCAGCCCAGATGTTTAGGCACCAAGTGAGTTTTTTGCAAAAACACAAGTGCATCTAGTCACTTCAACATCAGTGAACTCAACCTATTCTAACTTAAATGTTCCCATCAACACAATTATGTTGATTATTAAAATTCTCATCATATATGTTTTTTGAACCATTGTGCCAAACTTTCAAATAATTGTTGTTTTGAGTTTGCATCTTTTGTCACAAATACATGGTGGTAGATATTGGCCTACCACACCAAATGCTACCTCCGAGGTTGTTGCTTGTGATAGCTGATTTTGCAGTATTTCCCCTAATTTCTTCAAAACTCCTTCCAAAACCTACAAATGGTGCATGGTTACAAATATAAACTTACACAAACCATTTCCCCAAAACCAACTTTTGCCCATTCATTCCCTCATAATGTTTTTTTTTCTCAAAACCACTTATGCAACACAAGGTACACAAGGAAAAAAAAAAAGAAACAAAACACCTAAAATGATTTCAAAAAAGGGAAAGGGCAAGCCATAATGATGATGAGGTCGAGGCTATTTGATGCTGATGATAAAGACGCCCACACTAATAGTGCCATTGCTTGTTCAAGGTGAACATGGGTGAAATGTTATGGCCACCATAGTCAACATTACCAATACCACTGCCCACCTTTCTTTTTATCCATTCTTCTTCCCCTAAAACCCCCTTCTATATCACCTTCTTTCTCTCCTCCCCATCCCTAATCCTCTCTCTCCACACCAAAAACCCTTCTTCTTTTCTTCCTTTCTTTCTTACATTTATTTCCCTCTTTTCAATATATATATTTTTCCTTCTTTTGCAATGTTCTCAAAATCAAAGTTGACGATTTTCTTTTCGTATTACATATTTCATTACAATTGACATCCCTCCTCTTCTCTTGTTTCAATATCCATCTATTTCATGGCATCACCAAATTTTTACTTTCCTTTCTTAATCTCTTGCTATAAACACTTCCCCTTTCTTTCCGTCACACATCCGCACATCTCTCTCTTTTTTGTCCACTTTTCCATATCTCAAAGAAACCACAAAAATCACAACAATATGAGACGTGGTAGTTTGAAACAAAACACCAAAAGGAAAAAAAAAAGATGGACAAGGGAAAAATGTAATATTCCTTCCACCTACTTGCTTACCTACCCGTCCTCTCCCCCACACACATTGACACATGCACCGGGGTTATTGTTGTCGAAGATCAAAACAAGGATTCTCTTAAAATTCTTCCAAGTTGTTGTAAACTTTTGTAGGTCCAAACAACAAAACAAGAGAAAGGATCTTAGAGAGGATAAAAGAAAACTATGTAGGACATAATAGTGGTATAGCAAAAAGAGCAACAACAACAACATCTTTGGACAATGAATTTAGCCAAAGTTGTAATTCTAATAACAAAAAGCTTGGTTGAATAAGAGAATCCTGTCAACTTTTCTAATGGTTATCAAAACCTACAACATTCAACTACTTGAAAACCTAATGTACTTAGGGTTACATCCACCCAAACATGGAAAATTATATCCATGTGAAAATTTCATTCTATGAACACATTTCATCTCCACATTAGCCAATGAATGAACCAAAATTTTATCCCTAAGTCCAAATCTTGCACAGATGCATGGCTTGTTCCCTATGGGCAAAACCAATAAACATTAAACAAACACAAAATAAGCCATAGTTATGACATTCTTGGTGCGGGACTGTTATGGAAGCCCCAAAAAGCACAAAAATTCGTTAAAATTCATTAAAATTCGCTAAAATTTGCTAAAATTCGTGCCAAAGAATGTTTTGACAAGGTGCTAAATGAAGAATTTTAAAGAATTTTAATGTGCAAAATGAAGAATGTCATCACTAGGAAATAAGCATCAGGCATAGACACAAATGTTGAATAAACATCGAACATTTGACATTGAAACATCAAAACACAAATGTAAACATAAAATGGACATCTAACAAAGACCCTAATAATGACACTAACATTGAAAGCATAAAACACATATGTAAACTTGAAATAGGCATTTAACAATGACATTGACATTGAAGCATCAGACATAGATGAAAATAGAATAAACAAATTTAAACATTGACAATAACATTGAAGCATCAAACATAAACACATAAACATCACACACAATCCCAAAAGCATCAAACTTTGACACATAAGTATTAGACAGGGACACAAATAGACACAAAGAAGCATTAGAATTGGACACAATTACAAGTCACAATTAAGAAGTTATTAGTCCCCCTCATACTATAGAATCATGGATGCATTTGCTTAAAATTTTAAACCCCAAAACAAATGGTTCAATTCCATCATTTTCAACGAACTATCAATACTCCACAAGTAGGTCCATTAATCACCAACCACTCAATGCATAAAAAAGAAAAGAATAAAAAAAATTCATTCAAGTTTAAGAAATCATTGTGATCAATTACATCATCATGGAATTCAACTTCCAGCTCTACTGTCAAATCTAATTCCAATTCACAAGTAGATGTAAGGTCAGTGGATTTCACACAACTAATTTGCAAGTTAGATGACCAATTTTTGTTGAGAAAAATCAACTTGTCCAAATTTTCTATTTGTATACAACATTTTCAAAACATTGTCAAAATTCCAACAATGGAAAATATATCTTATGTTTCAATCTGGCTTGTTGGGATGTTGAGAATATGTTGTACTAGAAAAGCAAGAATCACACACTTGTGTTCTTTTTAGTGTATAACTTTCCTTGAGTCATTACAAAATTGGGGTTTTCATCTTGGGTTTAACAACTTGGAGAACACACTAAAGCCGAGTCACAAATATGGATTAGAAGTCACAAAACTAAAGATGGGTTGTAAAAAGCTATTAAAATTATCCAATGTTAAAATGATTCATTGTCTCACAAAAAAAGGCAATAGTTTAATGTTGATGTGGTGTTATGACCTATATGGTAAATACAAGTGGAAACAACTATAAATTTGCATTATGTGACTAATAGTCAATGATTGTATTTTAGATGGAATGTTAAAAGTTGAATGTTGTAGGCAAATATGGACAAATATCCATAAAATAAATATGTGTTATGGCATCAAAAGAAAGGTTGTAAAACCCCAAAATGTGATTGTACCACAAATAAAACAACATATGAGCCATGGATTATAGCTCAACAAATAGTTAAACTTTAATTCCTTAAATTTCCTTAATACTAATGATTTGAATGCTTATAAACCTTCAAGTAATGATTATTAATAGTTGAATTAGCTTTTGTGATATTTCTAGGCATAGAGTATTTCTTTATTTCAATTGATGTAACGTTTAATTAGTTTAAGACCCAATAAACCTTTTAAAGTACATTATCCTTTTTAGTTGTAGAGAAGGGGAAGGGGATGTAGAATTAGATGTGATTTATTGATATATAGGGAATATAAGCCATAATTAACAATGTTTCGCATGACAAGGTTGAGTTAGTCTGTAGAATGATCTTCAAGCACTAATGATGTACTTGTAGGATTTTTAGGATGTAGTCCTAATACATCTTTATTTAGTTTCACTTCTATCAGACTTTGGAATAGAATCAAAATCAAACTTAAGTAGCACCAATTCCGCCTGAGTAGCCTCAAGTGAATTACAACTGAATAACTGACTAAAAGGATAGATCACAGTTGTAAGAATTCTAGGATGCGACGAATGGTGTGAGCGAGGTACTCAGCTCGATGCTCCAGGGGAAATGGGTTGATCGGGCCTCGTAGCCAACGATAATAGCCATCACCGGGAACTCACGTTCGACAATGGAGACGGACATCATCATCTACGCATTGGCACTCTTCAAACCTTTCTAGCACGGCTCCACGAGCAGGAACAAACTCTAAATAAATGGCTAAAGCATGTGGGTTAGGAGACAGTCAACAATCCCATACCGAACGAGCAACTCAAGTGCGCACCACTCTCCTGGGTGGTTCTTCTTTGCGTGGTTGTTGAGAACCATCCAAGTCGAGCGGTGCTTCTTCAAGCTCTTCTTGTTGTACGGGTGCGACCGGAGGAATTGAAGGCGTAGCGTCGTCATCCGCCATGACTAGTTGCGCCCGCATCAACAAAAACCAAGAAGGTAGTACGAACAAGGTGGTACTTGCATTCAGAAGGGGTCAAGCCTTTTTTATTTGACAAATTAGGGTAGGCGTAAGGTGTGGGAGTGACGGCGGAACCTTATGAAAACTCGAACACCCTAGATCTAATGGATTCATCAAACCCTAAATTCAACGGTGGATCTAGGAGTTTGTGAGAGTTTATTTTGTGTTGCAAATTGTAATTCCAATTTACTATGTATTACATAATTAATTAGTGCATAGTAAAGTAAATAGGTAGGAAATATCAAAGGAGTAAATGATACATGGAAATGTTACTTCAACCATTGAATTAGTTAAGTAGAAACTCAAGGACTTTTCCTTGTTACTACCGATAAATTATCCTAGTAGTTAGTTATTTGAAGTAATTAGGGTGAAGAAGTTGGATGTGAGGGTCAACGGACGGAAAAGATAAGGATCAAGCTTAAGAGACCTCATCAAAATATCCAAGATAAGGGGGAGGATGGATCCTCGAATCTCATTAATCATGAGGATTGTCATCCTCTTTGATTGGAGGATGGAATCTCTCTTGTGTTTCATTGGGCCCAAGGATTCTCATCCTAATTTCAATTGGATGGCAATTCATTTTCAAAATCTCATTGGCCCTTGAAGGATGAGGAAGCCATTGATTGGTGCAAAAGGATTTCAAAGCTCTCATTGGACAAGGGGAACAAGCTCAAGGGGTCATGGAGGCTCACCAAGGAAGAGGGCATTGTGTGTATGGGAAAAAAAGAAAAGGAAAAGGAAGAGGAGAATGAAGTGTGAGAAAGGTTGTTAGTTCTTATGTGTGCAAGAATTAAGCATGGGAGGAATGTGTGTAGGAATTAGGCATGAAAAGAACTTGTGTAGCAAGTACTTGTTGCAAAGCCTCTGGACTTTTGTTTTAACTAGTTGTTCCTCCCAAATCCACAGTTGGATTTGCTTCAAAATTAAATTAGTTTTAATTTAAAAGCTGTAGAAATTCTCTTCAAATTTCAGCTTGATCGGTTTTGTTGTGGGGGAGTTGCAGGTGTTGGAAGTTGAGGGTGTTGAAGAGGGTTTCATGGAAGGATTTCCATGGTGAAGCCTCTGGACTTTTGGTTGATTAATTGTTTCTCTCAAATCCACCGTTGGATTTGCTTCAAAATTAAATTAGTTTTAGTTTAAGAGTTGTGCAAGCTTTTCTCCAAATTTTAGCTTGATCAGTTTTGCTGTGTGGGAGTTGTAGGTGTTGAAAGTTGAGGATGTTGAAGAGGGTTTCATGGAAGGATTTCCATGGTGAAGCCTCTGGATTTTTGGTTGATTAATTGTTTCTCTCAAATCCACCGTTGGATTTGCTTCAAAATTAAATCAGTTTTAGTTTAAGAGCTGTAAAAGCTTCTCTTCAAATTTCAGCTTGATTGGTTTTGCTGTGAGGGAGTTGCAGGTGTTGGAAGTAGAAGAGGTTGAAATGTTTGTTTTGTTTTCCTCAATCAAAGCAAGTAGTTTTTAGTTTCGGGCTTAACTTTGGACAAAGACATAAAATAAAATAAAAGCTCATGAGATTTGGACACAACGCATTAGATTATTTTTTTAGTGAATTTCATTACTTACTTCGAACCACCTTACTTGTTAGACTACACTACATAGTAGTTCCACTTCCAACCGGGTCTTTTATTGTGAGTGCATATCTTAGTGGTGAAGGTGTGCAATAAATCTTCACACAACACTAAATGGCAATGATAAAAAAAGTCCCTTATGCCATTAAAAGTGAGGTTTTACAACTTCAAGTGAAAAAATGTCCAATAGATGGGCAATAATGGGCACACCACAACGCATTGCCTGCAACCATTAGACAAAGGTTGCAACAATTAGTCATTGTTCATTCAATCCAAACCTCACACATGGTGTCATAAAAGAGGTTGCAAAACCCCAATGTGTAGTGGTACCACAAATAAAACAATGCCAAGTGGCAATAATAAATAATTTACTTTATGCCACTAAAAGTAAATCTTTGCAACTTCAAGAGAAAACCATTTAATAGATGGGCAACACATGGGTGCACCACAATGCGTTGCATGCAACTATCAATCATTGTTCTTCAAATGAAAAAGATCACATATGCCGTCACAAGAAAGACTAGTGGCAAACCATGGCAACATTTGCAATACATGTACATTTGAATACCATGCATATTTTTAACACATATGTCAAACATTTATTAAGGCATCTCTTGTAACACATAGTTGATTAAAATAACTCCATTTAATGGAATGCACTTTACAATTTACACATCATACCATAGTCATTGATGCCTAGTGATGACATTCTTCATTTTGCACATTAAAATTCTTCATTTAGCACCTTGTCAAAACATTATTCGGCGCGAATTTTAGCGAATTTTAACGAATTTTTGTGCTTTTTGGGGCTTCCATAACATTCCCGCACCAAGAATGTCATAACTAAACATTGATGATATGGAATTTCAATATTAATGTAAAATTAAAAAATCCTATTTAATAAGATGATTGGGCTTTGTGACTAGATGTCCTTTGTGATTAAATGGGTGAAACGACATGGGTTTAACAACTCATGAGTGACTAGTTGCATATGTCCTTCTTGACTAAGACTTGTCACAAATCCTAGTTGCAAAACCCATGATGTGTTGTGTTCACATATAGATTTTCATTCATAAGAAGAGTAATTTGGTTGAGAAGATTCTACAAAATTTGAAGGAATTAGAAAAAAAGTAATGGAAACATAAACTAAATGGAAAGCAATGGAAATGACTGATAATGGATTGAAATCAAACCTTCAAAGTTGGGTCCTTGAACATTATTGCTAAAAGGGAAAAAGTTCACCACCACCCACTTTAGGCGAATCGTGAACCCATAGCTCTCTAGGTATCATTTAACCTCCTTCTATATCATTAGGGTGAACAAGATAACATCATCAAGCACCAAGAATTTATTTACAAAATCACAAGCAGAAGTAATGTAATCAAGTGCACTCACCTATTTTGTGCAGCATAATTTCTAAAAGGATGGCCAAAACCAATGGGACAATAAGGTTCCCTAGAACATCACTAAAGACAAGATCAACTTTATCTTGTGCATTCATCTACACAAGCAAAAAGAACAATAAGCCATATTGAAGAAGTTATCCCCAAATGCCATATTCACAAAACTAGATTCAAGTAGCTGAAACGGAAATCACTTCGTGAATAAAATTTGTAATGGCATCATATATTGTACGCCACATCTTGGTGTTAATTTTTCTGACAATGAGATTTGGCCAAGAGTATGGAAACCATTTGATGTAATCTAAATGAAAGGGTCATTAGTAAACCAATTGGGCTTGGGTGAGACAAGGGGAACTTCAATGAAGGGAAGGAATCATGCTATGTGTTTAAGGTGGAAATTAGAAAAGTGGGAACTCAAATGGGTTAAACATGTTGTCTCCCAATAATGAACACTTTGCCAGGCTATTCATTTGCAAAAGGAAGGATATTCTAGCATATGGGAACATCCACAAGAGATTCATTTCCCTTTGCATTCATTTTGTGTATTTCTTTTGGCAAACTCCTTCGCCTTATTTTTTGCCTTTGATGGACCTTTTTCCCTTACGACATCTAACTATGTAGCATTTGATCTTATGATTTTTTAAAGAATCTAAGTTCATAAGCCTTCCATAGTGCAATCTTGGAATTAGGTGTGCATTTTTGGGGTAGACCAAATATAAATTGTAATCCAACAAATGGCAAGATATCTAATTTTTAGCAAATCCTTTTGTGACATAATATTATCCACCTTAGGATCATGCCAAATCACCACTTGAGGTTGGTAAGTTGGTCAATCGCTCCCACATGGGTGAAAATCCTTTAAGGTGTACCACATAGGACGAAAAGGACTTAGTCTTTATTGTAGTCCTTTTTAAAATTATATTTGATCCCATAAAAAATAATGAATCAATAGTTGTCAAAATTTCAAAAGGACTGTATTTTAAACCACTTCAATTTTAGATTTCATCATAATCATCCACAAATGTGTCTTTACATGGTAACAAATGACTAGGTAAAAAAGATGGAAAATGGTGAAATTCAAATAAATTGACATTATTGTTTAGTAATTTTCAATTGGCATAGAGGGTTTGATTGCTTCTTGATATTTGCCCACAATGAAAGGCCTTAGGGTGTGAAGTAGTGGATTGAAAGGATACCAAGAAGAAAAAAAGAATGGTGAGAATTTAAAATACATGCATGTGATTCATTTTTGTACTTTTGTTCCTCATGTGTGATGGTCCTAAGAAGGCAAAAGCACATTAAGGTGTAACACTTTTAAGCACATATGGAAGTCTATAATTGCATAAATTAACACTTCGAAGGTAATTTGAAAGCAAGATACTTTGAATCACACACGTCATTTTACAAGTTATCATTTGAAATTTATTATAAAAAAAATTGCAACCCTAGTTTACCTTATGGAGAACTTAAATTTGAAAAATGAGGTTCTAAACTATTACTTTCATTTTGTAAAGGACTTAGTAAAAAAAAAACCATAATTCAAGGTACATAGAAAATTTGGTCACCAAAACCCTTCCAAAAGGTCCTCGACATCAAATTTATTACATCATATTACCATTGAGTCCTTTACTCATTAAAAAAAATTATATGAAGGTGCATGGAGTCCATACTCATTAATTATGGATTGTTATAGGTTTTTTGGTACTCCTTTAAAAGTCCATTATGTTATGACTATTCAAAAACTATCCATGAAATTCATATAATGTGATTATATCATATATAACATTGTAATGTTCAGTACTTTTTCATTTTAGTTGATTATATCACATGGTCAATTACAAATCCCAAAATCTTGCAAAACTTTCCTTGTGACAACATTTTATGGATAATGTAGTGTGCTTTCACCTAAGGTTTATTCCTTTGAATCGCATCCTTTGGCTTGAATTTTTGAAATAAACATGTCTTTTAAGTGGACAACCTCCACTCATGGATGCCTGAAGAAAGAAATACCACTTTCACAACCATAGTCACTGCTAAATGTGACATTATTGTTTCATACATCTTGAGTGCTTTAGCTTAAGTTACATGAATCACAATGGTATAAACAAAAATGAAAAAAATCTAAATAAAAGAAAGGGTGAAAGATAATGAACAAGAAATTTGGTTTATTTGGTGCTATATCAAATTTGCCTTGTGCAACCACACGTCAAACTAGCAATTGAAGAAACATTATTTTGGGTATTTAAATGCCTCCCATAAAACCCTTGACCTATTCCATTGCTTGAGCTAGGTTAGCTTTTGCTTTGAAATGATACATGAATATGCCAACATCTAAAGTTTTGTGTGAACATTTTGAGTTCCAAGTTCATGTTGTAATGAATTTGGATTTCTTTCAAAAAGTCAAGACCATTTGCAAGATCACATATTGACAAGTGTATGTGGAACATAGAACAATAACCCTTCCACACTTGCATCCATTTTTACAAGCTGAGCAGAAAGTGTTCTTTCCTCATAGTACAACTTCACAAACACATTGCCTATTATAGAAATCCCATGTTGCAAACAAGGAAAAAATACAAAATGGAATACACAACAAAAGTGGAATAAACATTGAATTGAAATAATAATTCAAAAAGAACTAAAAATCATTCATACCTTATACATATACTCAAAAGAACTTCCAATCTCAAGGAATGCCAAGTTTTCATGGACTTGGTCTTGCATTTCTTGCACACATTCATAGGGAAGACATCCTTGAACTACTTCAAAGGAATTATGTCAATGGACTAAATTTGGAAAAAATAAAAAGGTTGGGCTTGACTTGGTTTAGCTCCAAGAGTCCATGAAATGTGTCAATCACAATGGAATCCACACATATACACCATGATGGGTCTTCAATTAGAGATGCACACCACTCTTAAACCATTGGTTTGTTACATTGTTGTTCATCATGCACACCAAAAGCGCCAACAAGGTACATCCCAAATTTAAAGAGATATGAAACCTTAACTTCAAATTGTCTACTTTCTAATACTAGACTTATTTTGTTATCACAATTCTACTCAGTTTAAGATTGAAAATGCATCCTAAACTTTAGACCAATGTGTTACAAGTGATAGATTAGTAATATCCCCATCACATTGTAAATGATATTGGCACCAATGTTTTATTTATGAATTTTTGTTTGTAGCCAAAGTGGCCATCATTCATAGGAAGATGTACAAACAGTGGCTATCATCTCTAGAAAAAATAAGCCAAATCTGGCTACAAACCAAATGTGAAGTACAAATCTTTAATCCTCTTCCTATAATTTGGGTTACACACTGAAAACCAAATATAAAAATCTGAATTTTGTATTTTGATTTTCCTCATGATTGAAAACCTCAGAAATCACTTCATTTTCAAAATTTTAAATTAAGATTTTGATTTTTGGTGAAATTTTGACAATAAGAAAAAGGCTGATTGGCATTAACAATCATTGCTGGAGGCCAAATCAAGGTGTTCATAAAGTCACCTGTCATTTGGGCCCTAGTTTGACCCTCTAATCCCTGGTTCATCCCAATTTGAGTGTAGCTGTAAAGTGAGTGAAATTGGGTATGGTTTCATGAAACTGGGTATCAGTTCAGAAGATTTGTACAATCTTATTCTGACAGGGCTTGATTTAATGAAGAGTATGAGCAGCAATCCAGGAGTAGGAAGGCGAATTCCAAACTGAGGGTGAAATTCCCCTGAACCCCAATTTAGGTGAGAAATTTAGATGAAAAAACTAGTTTGGTTCCCTGAGAGCCATTTTAGGTGAGAAATTTAGGTGAGAAAACTAGTGTGGTCCCCTGAGAACCAATTTAGGTGAGAAAACTATTTTGTTTCTCCTGTGTACTGTTTTCAGATCCTGACTTCTCATTTCATCCCCAGTGTTTGTGAAATTGGGGTTCAGTAGCCCCAGTTTTGTGTACTTCTCAGATCATTCTAGCAGAAGTTAAAATGTCATTCGGATTGAAAACGTACAGAATGGACAGTATATCATGTTTTCCACATGGGGGCATCGGAGTGTATACTCTTCAGATTTGAATGTCAAGAATTCCTGACTTGTAGCCTAGTATTCCACAATCATCAAATAGGCAAAGCTGTTCCAACACCTAGGAGGAATTTTATTAGTACTTCAATTTGACCTGGAACCCAACCACGATTCCAGTATTGGCCATGGATGAGAGTTGTTGATGAATATCTTGGACGACCTGGATGGTTATTTCTTCATGTCAGGACTCATTGCTGCTGGCTTCCCCTCTTGGAAATGCAGAAAACCAAAATTTGACTCATGGTGCATTGATCTCATGTATGCAACCTCAAATCTTTAGAAAAGCCCGGCATGTAAAGGAGCTCAATATTGGTCATATGTACATGCACAACAGTTAGTCTTTATTCAAGAGATTCTTCCTATGTACAAGCTAAGTTCCACAAATTGTGTGAACTGAATATGAATTCCAGGTGCTGTTAACTACTCTGTTTCTCTTTTCCTTCTTCCCCCCTTATTCAGTACCTGGTGCAATGGTCTGCAGAGGGGGTTGGGGTAGCCGACTACAGGTGAAACACAAATGACCATCAAATGACCTATGAATGCACAAATCAAAATAAATTGAAGACTATTTCATGCCTGGTTGGTTGCCACGGCTAAAAAGAATTATGGGCAAAGAATATGTGTACAACATGTCCTAAAGCTATCTATCCTTCAAGCAGAAAAACCCACAAAGGTTTTACTGAGTTCAATGTCCTGAGCCTTCTTTCTGGCAACAAGAAAACTATCTAGCTTAAGCATATACTGCAATTCATGTGTTCTGAGGTGCTGCTACGGATTATTGTCACCAGAGATCACACTTCCCAGGTTTAATTTTACTCCCACCACCATCTCCATCGCCCCCACCATCAACTCCCCACCCCAAAATATTCTTTGTGTTCCCTGTACATATAGCCCTTCTAGGGGGAGGTGGGGGGTTCCATGGCGATCCTTTGCCATCTCCAAAAGATTGGAGGAACTGAGTTCTCTTTGGAGGTTTGTAGTTTGAGGATCCACCGTCTCCTTCATTGTCAGCCAGATAGACATACTGGCAATTGTTGAGGGTCATCGTGCTGCAGAAGCACTGGTGTAATTCCTGCTCCTGTCCTCCAGATACACTCTTGCGGTAATTGCATGGTTCCACCACCTGGGTTAGCCCTGGCCAGGTCATTGTGCTGTTGTCTGCGGTCATCCAACAAACCAAATTCTGCGAGCCTGAGGAAATCTGGCTTGGACACTCTGAGTAGTCTGGTAGATACAAATGATAGCTGCAGATTGGGATCAAATCCACACACCAAGAAGCCAACAAAACCAAGATCTTAGAACGAAGAGGGAATACGCTGGAAGTATTGTGGTGGTCAATACTGAATTCAGGGGGAAATGAAAATTAGTAAAAATAGGGATTCTGCAGGGAAAAATTCTAGTACTGAGATATGATCTAGGAGCTGGAAGAAGCTTTCAATGAGGAAACTGCTAATTGACCGTTGAAATTGAAAAAGCCTCTAATTGCAGGACTTCGGTTCACCACAAGCCAGTTGAATGATGTCTTACTTGAACTGATTCGGAAAGAATATGGAAAAATCTAAGTTTGTGAGTTCAACTGATGATATCCCGCTCGATGCTGCACTGTTTGATGGCGAAGAGATTGCTGAGTGAAGAATTAGCGGAGTAAAGGGTTTCATATATATACTCTCTAAGCTCCCTCTCACGCCAAACCAAAGAAAAATCTCCAGGGGGTTGTTCTCCAACAATGAACTACTCGGCGTGTTGCTTGCATCTCAAGAAACACACATTTACCGGTTTCGGAATTTCGGGTTTTGGCGGAGGGGGATCACTGCAAGCATTTACCGGGCTGTTTACGTCAAACTCCGACATATTATGTAAAGAACTGGAAATTTTCGTAGCTCCCCATCGCCAACTTCCCCCTTTGAGCAAAGATGTTTCTCATCACGCGGCGCCAGTACAATCGACTAGCTGCTCGGGTATCACTTGGAAAATTTTCAATTCTCAGACATAAGATTTTGGTGGGTCACAGCGCCAGCAGTATGCCCATTGCCCATTATGTGTCGCGAAATTACAACAGAAATTAACAGAAATTAGCGAATCTAAACAACAAACGCTAAATCACTTTAGCAACTTGTTTTGTGGACGTCCCCAGACCAAATTTAACGGAAGCTCATACGAAATCGTCAACAAATTTATGTGGAGCATTAACTTTCCGAACAGAATTGTCGAAGCAGATCCTCTCGGGGCTTCCGTGTCCACTCTCACAACTAATGAGGTCATCCATGTCGCTAATGTGAAGAGTTAAGTTGTAATCCGTCTGACTAATGTTAACAGTTATACCTATCAGTCGGCGCACGTGTTTGTAGAGTGGGAGAATACCCAAACTATGGGGCCGAAGATGAGTACCAGGCAGAGTCTGGCTCCACATTTTGGGAACGGCCCCATCCATCGTTTGTCGCCATCATAAAGAATGACATTATCATAAACATAATGACCTCTCAGAGATTTCCCAGTGTGTTTGGAGGGTGCTTAGAATTTATAATATTCCCTCTTGACACTGGAGGTCATCTTACATATCTGGGTCCCTCGAACATGTTGTTAAGGTCCTGCTGTTCATTCTTTGCACAAAATAAGTAGGATCTTTGCCATTAGATATGGACAAAGAAGGTTGAGATGTCATGACACAGTAAGTACCTTGGATAGGGCCTTATCAGAATAAGGCACCTATTGCATAAGGTGGATGCCTTATTTTGGTAATGTCAGTGGTGGGCGCCTTATTCTGTGAAAACCCTCCATCCATAGGAGTTACCTACCACTTAAACATAGGTAGAGGACAAGGCACAAGAGGGGAGGGGTTCTTACACCTACTACTTAAGAGCAGGTGGGATCTTAAACCTATAAGTAGGCATAATTTCCGTCACATTCTTGAGGAGTGATTACTGTAAGATCCTTCTTCTTTTATAGAGGAGTGATATTTGTGATATAGTGTGCCTTCAAAAATTCAAATGCACTAAAAAATTTCTTAGGTACACTTTAGATTTGGAGATCACCCATTCCGGTCCTTTGACTGACCCTGGTTCGGTATGCAATGACACCAACTTCATATCTAAAAAGCACCACCAAAACAGAACAAAGATAACCTCTTAAGTGGGCCCAGACAATCCACTTGTCGGCTATCTCAGGGTAGTTTCAGACTTAGTGTTGGCTTATTTTTCTTCAAGCGCCAAATCTGCATTGACCTGCATTTTCAAAGGCGCGTGGGGTCTGGACCCCAGTCTTCAGATCTGGGTCCCAAAAGGACAATCACGATTTCTCAATTGCGAAATTGCGTATGTGTCATTTTCCACGACACCGGAAACCTCAAATCCTGTGCTTTGATCTGGTGATATAATTTGATCAGTTATCATATGAAGCTCTAATAACTGCCTTGCTGGAGCTTGTTCAGCGTCTGATATGAAAATTTGTGCCTGCTCTGATACTCATTCACAAACCAAATCGTGCACACAAAACAAGAAAGAAGTTGGATTCATGTACAAATTTAACTAATTAACTGTATCTTGAAAGTAGAACCCTTGAGCATTAACAACAAGTCAAGGATTAGTTAAGAGAAGATTAATCGTCTCTTTCCATTAGGCTGCTCTGATCACAGTATTCTAATAAAAAGATGTCCTTATTGGGGGCCCTCTCAAATTCCACAAAACAATATTCTAATTCATTTATTTATTTAATCCAATGGATGTGCACATTCTGGGGTGTAGCTAGCCAGGAGAGTGGGTGGAGAAACTGCCATGAATCTAGGGACGCTGCTGCATTCTATTTTTGGGTGGCGTGAGGTGAAATCAATCCAAGACCAAGAACAGCAATGTCTGTACTTTGCCGGCAACCACGCACAAAGGAGGACTCTTGATTACACTTTCTTACCGACATCAGGCTCCAGTTGCTCTGACTCTTCTTTCTTGTACTTACGTAAGCATGTAAAACATTCGTGTGGGCCATCAGGCACTACCTTTCCGAGTCATCCTTTCTCAACGAACATGAGTGAAGACGCTCACCTCCCCCCCCACGCCAACCTCCCCCCTCCCCCGACAACGAGCACGAACGTGTTTGAACGTACTTTAATTCATTCGTGAAGTTTGAATCTTGAGCAAGAAGTTACAAGATTGCACTTTCCAACCGACAGCATCCCGGTCTTTTATTCCTTGTACTTACATAAGTCTCTATACGAACATTCCATCTGGCACCGCCTCATCCAGCCACCCGCCGCGCCGCCATTTCTACGTACCAACTACCGATGCTTTTCCAACAGCAGTTTCCTGAAAATTGAAGTGTGTGAATTTCCCTCTTCCTCTCCCCTATTGTATCTTTTTTTAAATGTGTGATGACGTGTCCGAATCCGTTTTGGGCGGGTATTTCATTTCGCTAATAACCGTCCGTTTCAAGTTTTTTATAAATTTTTTTTTGGGAATTTAGGGAACTAGCTGTTCTGATTTTAGTTTCTAAAAACAGATCAGAATCGAATAACTGTCAGTTCTAATTATTTCGAAAACCTCAAAACACCAGCGGTTTTCATGAAAAACCCTAGTGTTTTTATGGGTGATTTTTTTGAGTTTTACTGAGAATCATACTTAATGTCAGAACTGGCTCTTTGATTTTAGAATGGCAGTTATGAACCCTAGGAAGCAGCTTGATTACTGCCAGGTAGATTTCCTGTTTTGATACCCACCCAACACTGGCAAAAGTTCCATGTGCAGGATGCATACTTATTGACTTGGATGTATTTAGGGTTTCATATTTCTTCATGATTGGAAGTTCTGACATAATTGTGAATTAAAAATGGTTTAGGGATTTTTTCTTTTCATAGTTTCAATTTCACCTACTTGTGCTCATGACCAATATGTAATGTGTAACTCAACTAATGCACTTGGAACTTCCTTGCTTTTGTTTTGTTTGAATTGTGGTGTTTGACATAGTTGTCTCCAAAATGGAGCTACTATCAAAGAACTTGGCACAAATGGTGGCATTTTGATCGATCTATACTTGCTTTTGAACATGTTGGACTTGTGTCAAGGGTTGAGACTTGAGACCAATGTTTGGTGGATATTGCTCTGTTTAAAGATCAAATTAGGCATGTTCTTAAAAAAAAATTAAGATCAATTTTTTTTCAAGGTTCTTAAAATCTCAAAGAATGTCTACAACCAAACATTTATCAAATGGTTCTTTTTTAATATCAAATAATTGTTGGATATGTGAAACTCGTTCTTTGATTAGGGTTACATCTTTTTAATTTATTAGATTTAAAAACATAATTATTGAACTATTACTTTAATTGCCTGAAAAACCTAACCTTTGCATTCAACTCTAAGTCTAACCTAAACCCTAACTTGAGAACCATGCAAGTAGGGCTGGATATTTAAAGCCATCAGTTCTTTCAAGCTAGGGCTTCACAATTTCTTGTTGGTTTCAGCAAGTTTTTTTGTTTCCAATTTTGTGATTTTGCTCAAATGGTGATTGTCCATAAGTACATTTAGTCAAATTTGGCGATACTCAAAATATGATAGTACATAATATTCAAATTTTAGGCAATTGTGGCAATTTGTGACAATGTTTTTAAACTTTTAGATTTTTGGTTTTGTTTTTAAACAGGGAATTTGTGACAGAATGTTCTTTTTTTCTTTTTTGCTTTCTGCAATTTGACAACTCCCCCACCAAAAGAATTGCTGGTTTAAGCCTCACGTTCAGTGATTCTTGCTTTGATGAAATTTTGTAAAAGTATTAGGAAAGCTAAGATTAGGGTAAGCACACCCATCATTGAACATTCTTATTTTATTTTTCTCATTTCTTGTTTCATTTTGGAGTTATTCAAAGAAAATTGTGTTAAGCAGAGCTTTGATCTTTGAACTCCAGAGGCAAAGGAGCAGCAAAGAACAAACACAAAGCACGTTCACATAATGTTTTGTCCAAGAAAATGACCCCTTACTTCTAGATCTCATACCTTTCTTATTTCTTGTTTCATTTTGACCAATCTAAACAACTATGGGTACACCAAAAGGAGCTCTAAATAACCTCTAATTGAACTCTAGAGGCAAAGAGCAGCAAAGAAGAATCAAAAAAGAAAATGAGTGTGTTGCAATCTTAAAATGTTTTTGAGCTGGTGATCCAACACTGACCCTGCCTATTTCTGCAGCCCATATCTTCCTCTCTCTTTTTTGGTCCATTTTGACTGATGTAGATGACTGTGGTGCACCAAGCAAAGCTCTACATAACCCTTTTGAACTCCAGAGACGAGCAATTTCTTAGGATTCTAAGCTCCCTGAGAGCTTTAAGTGTTCAGTCACCAGCCTGCTTACCCTAGTGAAACTGACCAATTCAAGAAAGGCTGAATTTATTGACCAAGCTTTGCTATGGTTGAAAAGAATGTAATCTGCTTAAAATAAATACTAACAATATGATGGGTTCAGACAGAACCCACAAAGAATGTTTGTTCAATGTCCTGAGCAATGATCTTTCAATCAACCAAAAAACCATCTAGGACTAAAAAGGTAATTCAATAAATGTGTTCTGAGGATCTATTCATGGATGTCAGAGAACGAATTTGCAGGGCTTGATTTTACTGCCCCCTCCATCTCCATCCCCAGCTGCAGCATCATCAAATCCCCATCCCAGCTGTTTCTTGGCAGGGTAGCCTGCTCGATTTGTACTCTTAGGGGGAGGTGGAGGCCTCCATGATGACCCTTTGCCATCTCCAAAAGATTTTTGGAGCTGGGTTTTCTTTGGAGGTTTGTAGTTTGATGATCCACCGTCTCCTTCGCCGCTAGGCAGATTAACATACAGACAATTGCTGAAGGAGATTAAGCTGCAGCCTGCCTCATGTTCTTCATCCCCAGCTAGTCCGTCAGCAGCTCCACTCTTGCAGCTAAATTTCCGTGCATCAACCTTAGACACCGCCCGCCAGTTCATTGTTTCTGTCTCCAGCAATCAACCAACAAATAAGGAAAAAATCTAACTTTGAGATTTAAAATTTGATTGCTAGTACCGAAGCCTGCAAGGTCCGTCGCCACCACCCAGAATTCTTCGTCAATTGCAAATTTAGCCTCTAATTGCAGGACGTTGCTTCACCACAAGCCAGTACTTGAATGATGCTGATTCGGGAAGAATATGGAAAAATCTAGCTCTGTGATTTAACTGATCATCCCACTACTGGATGCTGCACTCTTTGAAGGACAAGAAACTCTATATGTGTGTGAAGAATTAGAGGAGGCAACAGTTGTCTTATATACTATAAGCTCTAGTGCTGCCAACCCGAAGCAAAATCTGCTGGGGTCTTTGTGCAGCATTGTCGAACTACTCAGCGTGTTGCTAATCTTGCACAGCAAGAAACACGCATTTACCAATGTCGGTAAAATTTGTTGTGGGTGGGGATCACTGCAAGCAGTGCCTCCAAATGGAAAAACCACGAAACTCCTACTTACAACGAACTGGAGAATTTCGTAGTTCATCGCCAACTCCTCCCCAGCTATGAGTCGCAGTTAGATGTTTCTCACACACTGCAATTGACTAGAGAGGTGAGCTTCCATATAAGCACTGGGAAATTTTCAATCAGCAGACTGAAGATGGTGGGTCATATTGAGAGCATCAGCTGATGAATCAACGGTTTGACAAAACTGCAACAGATTACCAAACCCTAAAAACCTCCGCTGAAATTCTTAGTGTAGTTTGGGGGACCTCCCAGTTCTAACCTGGTTGTGGGTAGTTAGCAGGTAGGTAGTAACAAAAAAGGAACTGAGCTAACTAACCACCATGGTTAGCTAGGGAACTGGAACCCAACAGAAAATTGTTTCCTGACCACTTACCATCCATCCTTCATGCGTGCGCTTGTGGGTGCCTCTTCACTATGGCCTTCCCCCAAGCACAATTTTCGGCTACTGGATATTTCACATAATTTCCCTTGAGGTGAGGGAGGTTACCTACATGTAATATCCAGTGTTGAGCGGGTACCAAACCCTGGTTCTCAGCTGGCTTTCAGACAAAGACCTGGCTAGGTATCACTTAGAGTGCTGCCCGGAGTTCTGGATATCAAATTTGAGATACCCAGCTTTACTTGGACTCTCGGATATCAAATTTGAGATACCCATTGCACCTGGATTTTCGGATATCAAATTTGAGAAACTCAGCTGGTCTTTATTTTAAAATTAAATTTTTGATAGCCGAATAGGTTATATGAATACCCCTGGGTTTGGTTCCTAGGGATCTAGGAGTAGGGAGTCTAAGTTTAGTTAGGGTTTAGGGTCTTAGGTGGAGGTGAATTTAGGATCTATTTTTGTTTTGATATTAAAGCTTTGTAATGAACCTTGCTGATATATTTTTTTGACCTATGAAAATTTGAAAAAATATTTAAAGATCTTAATCTTAAATTTTTTAAGTGAGGTTAAAAATTTGTCTTAATATAACTGACTAATCAAAATAAGTTAAGATTTGGTTGTGAAAGAATCAATTGGGCATGAGGAAAAATAAAAATAAGGAACTAGACAACAAATGATTTTTTTATTTTTTTAAATTGTGAGAATCACATTAGTTTTCAATTTTATATTTTTTTGAAAATTGGAATAGATGGTTATGAAAAAAAGTTTATAATTGCCCAACATTGGTAATATCCCTAGGATGGGGGAGATTTGTTTTTTAAACAATTTGCAACACTAATTTGAATGCACATGGATTTTTATGGAAAGGGAGGTAATGTTGTTAACGCCTTTGCCTTGGATCAATATCTAAATTTTTGAATAATTGTTAGGTTTGGGTTTAAGATTTGATTTATTAGAAAGAAATAGGTTAGTTTGAAATGTTTAAATTTCAAGGATAGGTCGGTATGAAACAAGGTTAGGGGTTGGATCCATTTGAAGTGGGTATACATTCCCAAGAATTTAATAAAAACCCTAATTAATATCCTATTAGGTTCTTTAAGACATGTTGATCCTTTGAAAGAAACCCTACTAAGGATAATTGATGATTTTTACTTGGGTCTTAAAAGGCAAGTTGAAAAATATTAAATGTTGTAAAATGGAGAAACCATGAGCAAAACATGTAAAGTTTCCAAACTTCATTGTAACTAAATTACAATTACAATAGGTTTTTTTTTTTTTTCTTCAATTTCTAAACCATAAACCTAATTGAAAATAGGTAATATTAACATGAATCAAAATGATAGTTCTTTTTTGTAAGTGCTTATATTATAGGCCATTATTCCATGTTCCCTCCATGTTCCATGTTTCATATATAGTTTTAGATGGGCTCTTAAGGACATATTTACATATTTTGAACTCCTTTCAAAGATGAATACATAAATTACAAAGGACAAACTTCAAAGATAGACACTTCAATAGATAGAAAATAATAATAATAATTTTATTTTTTTCAAAAATGTAGACAAACAAACTTTTTAAAACAAAAAAATTACAAAAATCCAAATGAAAACAAACCCTCATAATAAAAAGGATAGACATTCAAAAACAAAAACAAAACAAAAGGCCTCATAATAAAAGGGACAAACATTAACAAAAAAAACCTCACAATAAAAAAAACAAACATTTGAAAAACAAAAAGACCTGCAAAAAAAATTTATTTTCAAAGATAAACCATCAATATTTCAAACTTCCCATCAATCCCTAACTCATTTCAAAGACAAATTAATACATAAACAAACATTCAAAAAAAATTAATGAAAACTTCACAATTTGGAAACACAAAAGAATTTTCTATGGAAGAACCCTAACAAAATAATCATTTCATCATCTTCAATATGTGTAAAAATTTATACATTTGGCTAATTGCTATGTAGCAAAAAACTATAAACTTTAAAAACCTACATATTCCAAAAACAATTCACAAATGTTTCCACCATCCCATAAATTGTACTATTGTAAACATCTAAATATTATTCACATTCAACTTCATCCACAAATTTAGCATTCAACTCCTTTGCCAAATCAAATTTAGCTTCACATATAGATGCCAAATATGTAGGTTTGAAATAACCAACATGAGGATTAGTAAGCTAATTTTGTTCACAAAAATAAGCTTGTCCAAATTGTTGATTTGAATTTGACATCTCCAAAGTGCTTTGAGAATTCCAACAATTAAAAATATTCTTTTTGTTTTGATTTTTTTGGTTAAAATGCCAAAAAGTTGTTGTGCTAATATAACCATAGTGGGAATTTTTTTCTTTTTTGTATGCCACCATGACAAAGCACATTTGCAAATTTCTAGATGATTAACATGATAATGATGGAATGATCCAAGCTTTAATGTCAAGATGTGCTTGTATGTGTTTACATTTGCATCAAATTGTTGAAATAGATTTTGAAAGTCCATAAGTTAGGTAGATTCATCAAGGTCTTGAACCCTATTGGGCATCAACAACTTGTAAGCGTCCGACAACAAAAGCAAAGAATTATTCGTCATATTCAACAACGAAGGTGGCAATAATTTCATGATTTAAATAAGTATTCACCAACCACATATTTTTACACTTGGGACCCAACATCAAAGCTAACATGTTATTTTATTTTTCTTATCAACAAAATGAAAAATGGAAGGAAGGATAAGAGGACCTTGAACATTTGGTGCTTCATATGTAAATTGAACTTATCCAATTCAAAATTAAAAACATTTGCTTCCTCTTCACCAAGACTATAAAAAATCCTTTGGTGGGAAAGTTCTTCATGAAGTTGGCAACATGTAGATATGACAAAATGGAAGGCATCCCCAAGGAGCCAATGTCCTCAACTCTAGTTCAAAACATAGCTCCTCACAATAAGCAATAAAACTTCCGTAATAGTTTCATAAATAACCCATGTTTGAGGTGAAGGAATTCAACTTTTTAATGTTATAATTTGTCAATTATAACACAATGCAACGACACTTCAAAAAGTCATAGCATCTTGGAATAATAAAACCTAACTTGCAAACTTGCTATCAACAAATTCAACTCACACCACATCATTGGGGAATAATACAACCTTAACAAAATCTTAAGACTCATGTTAATTAAAAGTTCGTGATAAAAAATGAAACAAAAACCACATTCACCTTGTTTTAATAGGTGTGTTCAGTTTTTTGGGCTTCAAATTAAAATATTTGCAAGCTTTCTCCCATGCTTGCCTCCCTTTCCCAAACTTCTTTGGCCAAGAAATAAACTTCTAAATATCAACTTGAATAGTCTTTATGGATGTGCAAATTCATGGGACAATCCAAAGGCCCCCTTTTCATTTGTAGTTGCATATTGGCAAATCTTTCATAAGGCATGCCCAAAGCATTATCTATCAAATGGCTCCAACATACTCAAGCTTACAAATGAAACAACCAAATTCAAAGCACTAGCACAAGTCTACAAATTTGGCCCTTCATTGTTAATGTAAACAAGGATCTTATGAATAAAGGAGAAATTGTTAAGAAGCTACTATACTTTCAAAGCCATAGTTGGACTATTGTATCATTCACCTCAAACAACCCAATAGACACATGTTTGGCCTCCCACTTAATAGACAAAAAAATTTAACAACCATAGCAAAGACATTATGCACCCCTTTTAACATCCATAAGTCAAATGTACATGTGGTTGATAAAGATTTTGCCATTGTAGGCTACACATAAAGAACCATAGTCTTTTCCGCCAATCCATGTAGAACTTCATCCATTGAAACCTTCTTGTTAAGGAAAGCCACTTTTGGGCATAACCTATATGCAAATCTTTAAGCCAAATGGACTAACAATCTTCATGGACAAATAACCTTTGATCACCAATAACATTAAACCTCAAGGATTTTTAAGTGGGGTATTGCTCCCAATTTCAACATGCTTCTTCATGGTTGTAACATCATTTGATTTATGATAAACAATGAGAGCTTTCCATGATGTGATGTATAATACCAAAACTTGAAAACCCATGACATCATTGTGGTAGACTATGCACCACATTATTTGGTTTTGGGAAAGGTCTATTGATTGGTTGTTCACCTTAAAGAAATCCCATGTTGATGAATTTCAATTGTGAGGCTTCTAATGAACTACTTAGTTTTGTAAATTTGTCATGTGAAAATTTAATGCATATGAATCATCATTAGGAACATGAATAACTTTACTAGAATGCAATTCTCCATTTTCTTGTGGTAGGTTGTCAACATTGATGCTGTTAATATGGCTTACAAATATTGGGCCATCTCCTCATTAAGTGACAAATATGTATTATTCATGATAAGACTTCAGAAACCCATACAAAACTTGTTGAAAGCTCAGAACTTGCCACAAAAAAAATGCAAGCAAAAGGGGTTTGGTGAAAAGTGAAAAAACAAAAACTCACAAAATCACAAAAAAAACACAAAATGGATTTGGTGAAAGGTGAAAAAAAATTTAATGAGAGAGAAATGGAATGCCAAAACTTGGTGATAGTTGATAGAGCTTGTAATTCCCAATTTCTAACCCTAATTTTTCTTTTTTTTTCTTGCTTTCACACTTTTCACACCTCCCTCTTTCATGTAGTTACCTCAGAACCAAGGTGACAAGGTGATAGAAGTTGTAAAATGAGAGTTTCAAAGCTCTCACAAACACTAAACTCTCAAACATTGTTGCTCAAAGCAACGATGGTCTTGGAATGAAAAGGATGAAAAACGAACATAACAAAAATGAAAAATGTTGGACCAAAACATGAAGCCAAAGAACTTCAAAAGCATGACCACTGCAAACAAAAAACATCTAATAGACAATGCAAGGATGAAAAAGGCTGAAATTTCTTTATCTTGTTTTATACCTTCGACTTTAGACAAAAAGGGGCAGGTATGAGATGGGGTCGGGTCTTTGAGAATTTCACACCTGCCAGTTTTGCATGTGTATATGTACATACGTGGGTTGAGACCCGGTGGGGGTTTGGAGAAATTTTTTGGTACCTGCCCCACACTGCCTTCCACCTGTGGCTCCATCGCAGTTCATAGGAAGGAAGCCTTGGACCGCAGTTCACAGGATGGAAGGCATTGACAGCAATGCCTCCCCGAAGACTAAACCAGCACACAAAAGTACCCACGTTTGTATTGTGTCTGTCGACGTCCCCAGACCATCGCAAGAAACTAAATAATTCATGCCAAATTGTCAACTCAACTGTGGTACTGAGTTTCCTTCCTCCCAGCGGCTCCCTTCCGTGAGCTTCAGGAGTGCAGCTAGTTTGACATGTAGCTCTAACATTGTTAACAGTTTATAAGATCATCCACCTACCCCTACGTACTAACCCATGTGCACAATGTTGAGGCCACTTTAGATGAGCATCCAAGGTCCAGTGTCCAATGAAATAGAGTAATCCTATTGGATGAGGGCCATGAATTGGACCCTTGGCCTTGCGAGAATTGTCCAAGACCAAAATGTGGCATATTGAAGCTAAACCTGCATAGCACCACTTCGAAAGAAAAATCAATTGGTTCAGACCAAAAAAAAGGAGCTATAAAGAGAGCTCATGATTTGGCTTGTAAGAATTTTTACTGTGGAACCCCATCTAAAGTGGGCCTAAAAGGGTATTGTAAAGCCCCAAGGTGAGAATATTCCTTCAAGTGAGGGGCCTAAAAAAAGGTTGGGAATGTCTGGGGCAGCTTGTGGCCTTACCCAATTGAAGCATCTAAAGCATGATAGGAATCTTATCATAAGCCTAAACATACATGTAACATACATCATGAGGCATGGGGACTCGGGAGTGATCTTTTACTCATACTATTTAAGAGTGAGATGGACATTATGCCTATTATTTAGGTAAGCTAAGCATTAGTTAATATTCAATAGGCATATTTTGGAATATTTAGTCGAAGAATATTCAAGCGAACATATAGGCAACACTATTTCAAAGAATGTTCAATGGCCGGCGCCACCCCTTACATATACTCAAGAATATTCAATTGCATATTATTATATAGGTAATCACTATTTCAAAGAATGTTCAACGGCCGGCGCCACCCCTTACATATACTCAAAGAATATTCAATTGCATATTAGTATATATAGGTGATCACTATTTCAAAGAATGTTCTGTGCCCCGCCCTTCAAACTTCACATCAAAGAACGTTGAACACATATGTTGTTGCTGAAAGAATTCTTATTTTGTTAGGACGGTACCTTATTTTTGTGAATATTTCTCCTGGGGATCTTACTCCTTCCCTTTGGTTCCTGGGAGTGAGCGGGTCCTTAAGTAGGTGTAATGTGCCCCTCACTCTTAAATAGGAAGATTAAGATCCCTCCTCCTCCTACTACCAAATCCTGATTTATATATGTTTAGGCTTATGACAGGAGTCACATTGCTCTTTACTGTGGGTAAAGGGCCCAGGTGACATTCCCAAACTGCAGAGCCAGACTCATCTTTCATCTCATCCTAGGCCCCCTTATTTGGGGGATGCTCCCACCCAGGGCCTTTACCTTTCCATAACTTTTGGGATGTTATGGGGTTGTTGTGATGAAGAAAGGATCCTCGGCCCACAACACAAGAGAGGGGCAAGGTATGCCACAACAACAGACCACGAATCGCACAATGGCAGACTCTTGAGCAAAGTGCAATAAGATTATCAAATTGCACTAAGATTTTGCACTTGGATTTTGCACATTGTTACCGACACAAAGTGTTATCCCACTTTTTATTCTTGGTATGCACGCAAGTATCGATATAAGAGCATCTCCACTCCCCAAAACTGTAAACAATTCCTTTATTTTTAGAATAGAATACCATTTTTTAATGATCACTGTCCCCACCCACAAAGGTCATTGAAGCCCCTTTAAACATAAAAGACCATTTATGTCTTCACATATGGACAAGTAATAGTCAATGTCCAAATCCATGGTACAAAAAAGGTTTTAAAGGGGCTAAAATGACCACTGCAAAATGGACATCAATATAGGAGCGCAGCAGAATTCACGCTATCTTGCTCCAAGATTTAATGAAAAGGGCTGTTAGCCGGTGGTGGGTGGAGATGCTCTAATGACCCAATTGGCCCCCTCATGCTCGAGCTCTGCTGGTGCAGGCCGCTGTTCCTGAATTTGAAATGTCAACCCCACACGGGAAACAATTTATCACGAGATTGAAGACATTTGTACCAGATCCCATGTTTACTTAGAAGCTACTCTAAGTCCTTTGCATTTTTAATGATGCAAACCTGCAAAACTTTATTTTTTAACACACCACAGATTTGGAAAATGTACAAAGGAAAAGGAAAGAGGGAGAATTTACAGGATGTGAAGTTAGCTCACACTACATGTCAAAATCTCTCCATGTCGAAAACTAATTGCTTGTAGTAGGTTGGTTGTATTTCTCCATGTCAAAAATTGACCATTTGCAATAGGTCAACCATAATGATGGGAGGTGTCTTGAAGGGGTGGAAGTCGGGAAATAGCTAGGTCTATGGCCGCTGCCCGACTTAAGATGCAAGATGCTTGCATCTTTGGTAATGTGATTAAAAAAATTGATGAAAAAAATTAACCAAGACAAAACGATGAAGGCCCTTTGGCCTTTTCAAACTCAAATGGCATTGGCACAATCGTGCAAAAGCACATCAACTTGTTTGTGTAATTATCCAAATATTTCAATTATTAAAAAAAGGAATTGATCACAGGGGTGTTAGTCATGATAACTTTTTTTTTGGCTTGAGTTGCATTGGAGGTAGCAAATTTTTGAATTGCGCGAAATCAAGGAAATAAATATGTTTACGTCTGGTTGCCAATGACAACATCAATTAGTGAACACGTGTTATTTTTTGTGAACGCAATGTTGACTTGTTGAAAAAATGAATTGAAAATGATTGAAGAAAACACATGTAGTTATTTTAATCCCATGTGAAAATTAACAGCTCACACGATGGCAAAAAATGTGTTGTGAATTACATCATGCGATCTTATGCATTTGTTGCCATGAATGCAACATAAAAAGTGGTTACCCATAAGGTCGATGGGATGTGTGCACACGCATCAAAGGATATTTACAATTGCAGGATGGGGTAGTCCAAGTCACGTTTGAAACGTTATGAAAAAAATTGGGGAAAATAATGACAAGGCTAGGAAGATTGGTCAAATTATAAACCGAACCTTTACCCTTGAGCCAAAACATGATAAAATTTGAGGACAATGGGCTTTAGATATCATGTCGAAAAACATGTTAAAAAAAGTATGATGGTGCAAATGCTCCAAGATGGAATCTTGAACTTGAACCATTTGTTGTTTGATGAATTGTTCAAATGGAAAAAGACATGCATGAATTGGTGGCAATAGAAGGTTGCATGCCATTTTGAGATGTTGTTGGAAAAGAAAGGTGTTATTGTCGATTTGTGTTAAAACTTTAAGAGAGAAGAAACATTAATCAACCATAAACTTAATAACTATGATTGAAATTACAAGGGCCCAACTTTTTAAATAAGCTCCTAGGGTGATGGTGGCTATTGATATGAACTTAATGCCACCAAAGGTTATTGTGAAAAAACATTATTTATGGGCTAAAAGTCTGTCTAAGTTATCAAAGGATCTGGGACCCAAAAGGTGTCCAAACATTTGAAAAAAGCATGAATCAAAAGAAATAAGGGTTTTTATGAAGGTAGAAGAAAAAGGTGTGCATAGTAAAAAATATGATGGTCATTGCATGAAACAATGAAGTAGAATTTCAAAGGTTACTTTAACATCACCCATCTTAAGGAAAAGGTCCACATGTCGAACATCTTTTAACAAGACATCTTTGATGAAAGATGATGTGAATGATGAGGTGCTTACTGGAACATTTAAATCTTTAATTCCTTTTGATGAGGTGTTGAATCAGGTGATAGGCAAGAAGGTGACCATGTTACACATTTTTTTAATTGGATAGAAAATTTTATTGCATGGGGTTTGGTTCGAAAACATTGAAAGAAAAAAATATA
Organism: Sphagnum contortum; assembly: GCA_963920785.1. Classification (NCBI taxonomy): domain Eukaryota; kingdom Viridiplantae; phylum Streptophyta; class Sphagnopsida; order Sphagnales; family Sphagnaceae; genus Sphagnum; species Sphagnum contortum. The sequence continues at coordinate 3,685,775 of OY987284.1, read as the reverse complement.
TTTTCAATAGGTTTTTACAATTAGATTTTAGTTGTAAGTGACATTTGCGACTAAAATATCATTAGTTGCCTTAGACAATCGCATACAATATCAGTTGCAACTAACAAAAAATATTGGATGAAAAAAAATTCAACAAACACAAGTTCATCCTTTGACTCCATTGTATACATATTATCACATGCAACTAAGATGCAACTATTTTGGTCACAATTGGGAGCAAATGATGTGTTGCCACATGTCCCAATATTTAATTATTTAAAATATAATTTGAAATAATCTAAAATGTTTAATTCAAATGTTTGGATGATCTTATATCATGACATGTAGCGCAATGTAAATATGCCATGTTGCACTTTTAAATGAATTTGATATTGAATATTAATATTAGGTTGGTAAATTCTTAGTTAAGTACATAAGTATGTGCCTACAAACTTAGGCAACATACCCACCTACTTACCTTTTCAGTTAAATAGGTAGGTGGGTCTTATTTTCCTAAGCTAAATACCTACTCATATAGGTCTACTTATATAGATAAGTGCTATATAACTCGACTTAAGTGGGTAGGCCAAATTAAATACCTATCTAATTAGGTAAATTTGTAGGTTGGGGAAATAGGTAATTTAAAATTGTGCATAATTTGTTTTTTTATTTTGAATCAAGCCTTTTGATTGGTTGGTCCGATGTGCACAAATTTCTTAATGTGAAATTGAATGACCACACCCTTTGGTTATATAGTTTTCAGAATAGGAATGGATAACAAATCATATGGGATAAATTTTCAAGTTGCAACTCCAAAACTTTCTTTGCACCTATTGATTTTGACCTCATGTTTAATGATCATTGTTTTCAAGTAAAGATTGTTGTATGGCTCAACATTGTGCCTTAAATTAAGCCAAAAATAAAGTGATAATTTATGTGTTGTCCTGCTAGGTCAAACTCTCTTTAAGCTTTTAAGGTTATTACCTATTGCTAAGGGCAAAAACTACCAAGCTAAGAGTCGAAAGCCGAAGACCATGGCTTTTTGAATGAATTATTGTAAATAATGATTATACATATATTTTTATAAAATAAATATAATGTTTTTGTGCATGTTATGTGTGCAAAAGGTTACACAACGTTAATATCTTTAAAGGTTACTGGAAAAAATGAAAACCTTTTTCGGAAACAATTAACAAATACCCCCATTCACAAATGGAGAGGGATTTGAACCCTTGGTATTTTCAATACTTCAATTTTTAAGATTGATTCCTTCAACCATTTTGCCATGGAATTGTGTGTTTTTGAATATGTGCCTTTCTAAAGTTTCTTGTTCATAACACCATATTCACAAGTAGATTTTCAATACCTTCTCCATCAATTTGGATCCCATTTCTTTTCAATTGAATTGAATTTGCATGCAATGTCATGTAATACTTTCATTCAAAGTGGAACTTAGTTTTCACATTGAAACCAATTCTTTTTTTCATTAATTGATCAATTGATCATCATTGGTGACACAACAACATGGAGCTAAAATATATATAATGATTTGTGTAGAGATTACACATTATTACATTGCACACCTCTTTTGGGATTAAATAGGGTGTGTTGTGCCAAATATTTTTACGGGTATTAACTATTCTTATATATTAATTACAATTTATAATAAGAATTTAAAGTTGAATCCATCAATCAATTTATAACCATACAATGAACATAATGAACTTGATTCTTAATGTTATTACTAAAATGTATCTTAAGTGCTCTCAATATAAAAATGCTTCCACACCCTAGATTGTAGAATTCTAGTTATGGATCAAATCTTGGAACCCATTAAAAGTTAATTTCACTCAAAGTGGTTGCTTTTTGCGCTAAATAAATAATAATAATAAACATATGTTGTGATTCACCAAACATGGAGTGCAAAGGGGAACTCCCTCAAAACAGGTTGGAACATTAGAAGGAATTCATCAATTGGGTATCATTGTCATTCAATCTTCAAAAATTGGCACACTTTAGACATCCTTATTGCAAAGAATTATAGTTCTTTGGAAGTCTTTGAAGAGCAAGGAACAAAATAAATGAAAGCAGTGGAGATGAAAAGGGAAGTAGCTGGTGAAAGCAATTCAATAGGTTTCACACCTAATTGCCCTCTCCCATCATGTGAAAATGTCTTCTTGAACAATGAGTAAGGTGTCTAATTTGATTAGGGTTTTAATCATCAACAATTTATTTCTTTGAGGAGGTAAGGCTATAATGTTTTCATGAATAGTGTTTTTGTTTGTTAGTGAAAAATCTCCAAATTTCTTAAATTTTTTTTGGGATGGCCACTAATGTGCTTGAATGTGAAGGATGGAAATTTAGATTTCTGAAATCTAAAAGGTAGTCTACTATAAAGGTATTAGCACCATAACCCGTATTGAAAGGTACAAGTTTTTACCTCAATGGTGAAAGATCAACACAACAATTTGTTAAATCTCCTCCTCATATTGACTACTCTCACCATCTTGTTCGCCATGACCATAAGGTAATTGCAAAACTCAATTACCCATCTAGGCCATTTTCCAAAAGATTTTTTACTTTGCACAACTTTCATTACCTTAAATCTCTTACTTATTGCATTTCAATGTCACATTCCAAGAGCTTCTAAGTTATGTTGAACCCCTTGGACCTAGCCATTTGTGAAAGATTAACATTGATTGGGCTTGGGTTGTTGAATGTGTTATAACTTTTTAAGTTTTGGGCACAAAGAACCAACAACTTAGAACTTGGATTTGGTGGTTTCCAACATGATTTCAAGCTTAGAGTTGATAGTAAGAGGTGAATGCTTGTAATTATTAGCTTGATTCAAATATTTGCACCCTTTCACATGGTGTATTTGTTGCATCTTGGTTCTTACAACTTTACAAGGCTCTTAATCTTGATACATTTTTTATGTGTTGAGTCATTCGACCTATACAAGTTTTTTCACCTCAAATGTTCATTGTTTACTTTGCTCCTTTGAGGGTGACTATGTTGGTTGTTTAAAATTCAAACACCTTGTGAATTGTAGCTTTGGAACAAATTTTTGTATTGGTCCCAAGTCCCAACCACAAGTAGGTTAAATTGAAACTATGACAAGAAGAAATTTCTAAACCATTTTGAGTTGCAACTTTATTAAAACTTAAAACTTTGTCCTTAAAGAAATTAGGGTCACAAATGACATTGTTGGACTTATGTTGAAAACATTCCTATGTGTCATGATAGATTTTCTAAGGAAGAAATGGTAGAAGGGACAGAGAAAAGTTCCATTTATATTAATGATCGGAAAACCTACCCATTTATAAATTTTTATTCTTTTTGAACCTAGATATAAAGACTTGGCATCCAAATTAACAAAATTTTAACCAATTCTCCAAATTCAACAGAATGAAGATTTCGCACTTGATGTGAAATTTGAATCCTAGCTTACAATAACTCCACCCTACTCAATATTTGAACCTCTCACCAATATTTCCCACACTCAAGATATTACTTTTTGTTTCCCAGCCCTCACCCGTAAGAATACTAATTGAGATTGTGAAAGGTGGTTACGAGGCTCCATCAGTATTTCTCACATCCAAGATGGCTTGCTTATTATTTCTCAAGCATCAACCATAGTATCTCGCCAATAAAAAACAATTGGTATACTATGCAATGCCTTTTCAAGGTACAGCATCCTCGCACAAAAACTTGTGTGAAGCCATTTTATTGCCCCATACCCACATGATCTATATTGTTCTTCATTCAAAACATAACATGTAGGTTGCCCAGGGATGCTCCAAAGAAATACCAAATACAAACCTAAACCCTAAAAGAAGCAAATCTTGAGGTACCCACATGTTGATGTTTGGCCTAAGCTCTCAGTTAAAACTGGATAATTTTGGCTTGATTGGCCAAATGCAATTGGTACCGTTATATACCGAATCCCAGTTAGTAAAAGTGCAATGATGTCCTCATTGAAGAGCTTAATTTGTTCTCGTTGTTGGGCGGCTGATCACAATTTACTATTCACCACCTCAATAATCAAAAAGAAACCGAGCTTTAACATTTCATTGCACTGATAACATTAGATTATATGTTCACATTCGCCACATGGATTAGCTTACACTAGGGTCAGTGTCCCTGTTAAATTAATCTTAAAAAATATTGAATTTGAATTTTGGTGAAAAGATGACACTGATGAGATAAAAAAATCCGCATAACTATGGCAAGCTACAAAATGGAAAATTTGACTACTCATATGAAAATCTTATTAGTCTGCTCTAAAACCCAAAAACTAAAAAATAGTAATTCCAAAGTTACAATACAAATTAGTTTTTTGAAAGATTTTTTTTGGCCACCTCAATGTCAAACCTGACCCTAGTCTATGGGTATCTCTTTAGCTGGGAGGATGGAAGGGAAGAAGAAGATCAGTTTTGAAAAATCTGTTATGATCAAATTCAATGCTCCAAGTTTGGTTGGCAATTTCATGTAGCCTAGTACCACCCAAGGAGCGGGGTGTTCCCAAATTAAGCACCCATACTGAGCCAGAGCTGAAGGTTCACTTCTTTTGGGAATGCTCTATTCCCAGGCATTCTACAGCTTAGAGACTTACTAGGGAAAAAAATTAAAAAAATTTAAATCATGGGGAAAATGAAAAAAACAGGGCATGCATTTGGCTTTCCGAAATGCTCACTCCTGCAGGTGTTTCATTTTTTTGGAACGCTTGGCTTTTTTCTACGCTCAAAATTAGGGTTTTAGATACCGAAAGTGATCATGGGCTCACTGGTACAGCCCGTTCTGGGAACCTGAAATGTAGGAAAAAACGTCCTGTGTTCAAACCTCTCACCCAGTGGTATGCAGGTGAAACTCCTGCCTGCCCTCTGCCAATGAGATTGACTTTCGGGTTTGCCAACGGCTTGTCAGGTCGGGTCTGCTGCTTGTGCTGCTTCCAAAGATTAAATAAACCCTTTAGAACGTATTGTCCAAATATACACTACGAAATTTCTAGTAGATCATTACGTATGAGTTTCCTGTTGTTGTGGTCTGGGGACGTCGACAGACAACTTGCTAAAGTTACACGAGCTTTCTGTGTGGTTGTTCACCAGGATCTTATGTCTGATAATTGAAAAATTTCCTTGTGATGGTGTCGAAGCAGATAGTCAATTGCTGCAGCGCGTGAGAAACATTCTTGCTCATCATCTAAGGTAGCAGCTGGCGATGGTGAGCTACAATTATTTGCAATTCGTTGCACATTGTAGGAGTTTCGCGGTTTTTCCATTTGGAGGTAATGCTTGCAGCGATCCTCACCTGCAAAAGTTTTACCAACAACGGAGAATGCGTGTTTTTTCAGCAACACGCCCAGCCAGTAGAATGCTGCACAAACACCCCTGCAGATCTTGCTTGGAATGGCAGTGGTGCTCATAGTATATAAGAAGTTGTTACCTCTGCTAAATTCTTCACACATTTCTTGTGCATCAAAGAGTGCAGCATCGAGTGGGATATTCATCAGTTGAATCACAAAGTTAGATTTTTCCATATTCTTTCTGAATTAGCTCAATAAAAACATCATTCAACTGGCTTGTGGTAAACCAAAGTCCTGCAATTAGAGGCTTTTTCAATTTCAACGATCAATTAGGAGTTCCCTTGTTGAAAGCTTTGCTTCCAGCTTCTTCCAGCTCCTAGATCATATCTAAGTACTAGAATTTGTCCCTGCAGAATTCCTATTTTTCCTAATTTTCATTTCCCCCTGGATTCAATCTTCACCGATACAATACTTCCAGCATATTCCCTCCCCATTCTAGATCTTGGTTTTCTTGGCTTTTTGGTGTGTGGATTTGATCCAGATCTGCAGCTTTCGTTTGGAGCTACCAGACTACTCAGAGAGTGTCCAAGCCAGATTTCCTTAGGCTTGGAGAATTGGTTTATTGGATGACCACAGACAACAACAAAATGACCTGGCCAGCGCTATCTAAGGTGGTGGATCCATGCAATTACCGCAAGAGTGTATCTGGAGGACAGGGGCAGGAATTGCACCAGAGCTTCTGCAGCATGATGGCCCTCAACAATCCCCGGTCTGTCAATCTGGCTGACAACGAAGGAGATGGTGGATCATCAAACTACAAACCTCCAAAGAGAACCCAGTTCCTCCAATCTTTTGGAGATGGCAAAGGATCGTCATGGAGGCCCCCACCTCCCCCTAGGGGCGCTATGTGTACAGGGAACACAAAGAATATTTTGGGGTGGGGAGCTGATTGTGGGGGCAATGGAGATGGTGGTGGGAGTAAAATTAAACCTGGGAAGTGTGATCTCTGGTGACAATCATCAGTAGCAGCACCTCAGAACACATGAATTGCAGTACATGCTTAAGATAGATGGTTTTCTTGTTGCTGGAAAGAAAGCTCAGGACATTGAACCCTGTAAAACCTTTGTGGGTTTTTCTGCTTGAAGGATAGATAGCAGTTACAGTAAGCAATCAAACACAAAATAGTCTTAGGAAGACATTGGGCATGTGCAACCTCTAGATCTTCCCAAACTTCTTATTTGTCATTGTTAGTGCAGTACAACTCATTTCAATTTGTACACATATGGGTCATTTGATGTTCTCAATTCTTTACCCACATGGGTCAGCGACCACAACTCCCAACCCCAGCAGATCATTGCCAGATAGTAAGGGTGGAGGAAGAATAGAAAAACAGAGTAGTTAACAGAACCTGGAGGCTGGAATTCATATTCAGTTCACACTTTTTGTGGACCTTAGCCTGTACCTAGTGATACTTTGAATAAAGGCACTCATTCAGTCCCTTTGAGGTGCCATGCTTTTGTAAGGATTTGAGTTTGCAGGCATGAGTCCAATGTGCATGAGTCCAACTTTGGTTGTATGCAGCTTCAAGTAGGGGGACAGCAGCAGAGGCTCTAAGTCACATGAAGAAACAGCCATCCTGGTTCTCTAAGGTATGCATCAAGTACCCTCTTCCATGTCCTATACTGTCCCATCATGTTTGGGGCCCACATCAATACATACTAATCAAGAAGTCCTATCCATTGGAAACGCTTTAGCAATCATAAAGCACCAGCAGAGAATTTCTAGTGTATCTGGAGAGCACACTATCAAGTGAAATTTTTCCTTTGTAGAAAACAGGGCATTTCAAAAATGAGATGCCAGATCCAGCAGCCAGTTCATGTTTCAAAATGGCCTTGTGAGCTTTTTATTCATTACTTTTGCATCATACTCAGTGGATCCCAACAGGAATCACACTAAAAATAATGAATATCTTGATTTCCTACTAATTCTTAACCCTCTGCTCTGAGGACCCAGGGCATTACCCTACAATTAATGCTTGGGAAAGACTACTTCAGGAGTTCCTGACATTCAAATCTTTAAATCTGAGATGTACCAAAGTGGAAACCATGAATGATGATGCTACTACTATCATGGTGCCTGCAGGCTCCTTTGTGCATAATTTCAACAAGCCACGTTGACTATTGGCCTACAGGTCAGTGCCAATATCACTTGCTTGCAGTATGATGGGGGTGTTTTTAACGTCTTGTGTATAGCAGTCTGTCAAGCGTTGACTGGTGTTTAGGTTAGGTTGCATCCTAACCCATAAACCAGGTTGACTATTTTGGCTTCCTTCTGGATTTCATTTTTCTTTCGTCTTTCAACCATTCGTTTTTGTGTTCATCTCAATAGAATGACACAAGCTTCTGTGGTTAGGTAAAGCCTGAAGCCGCTGGCTTTACCAGAATATGGGTTTGCATGAAGTGGAGCCAAGCATGCTCCAGACTCCCATAAAACCCATGGCCAAGGGTTTCACTGTGTGTAAAAAAAGACCTCACAGGAATTTTTTAAATCTTTTCCGATTATACCTACCAGATATGACAAGAAAAACTAAACAATAAATTGAGCATCTCGCAAAATGTAATGCCTACTCCTGTGAGCATTACATTTCTGAAGTGAACATTCATTTTTCAAAACACCTACCCTTCACACAGAAATTATTATGAACTGTAAGGTGCCGTCCAACTATCACTAGACAATGAATCCCAATGGACATTATGTCCAAGAGAGGGGCCACATGAGGGTTCCATTTCTGCGCAGTTGGGGCTGAGGGCCAAGTGTGATAGGACACAGTCATCACGCAACCGAGGTACTGCAAAAGAATTTCATCACTCCCCTTTCCACCCCCATGCACCAAAATGAGGCAAAAAGCAGCATTCTAATGACAAAATTCGTGCCCCTTACACATTCTACCATATAAAACAACCTGAAAAACAGAATCAATCGACCTCGCCCATTCTGCTACAGAAAACAACCACGCAGTTTCTGCAGAATATGTGGTGTAATATGCTACTTGGGCAGTTAATACCCAAAAAAAAAGTTTTAAATGTGCGCAACAGTGTAGTACAGTTTCAATTCTGTTTTGAAGAATTTGTTGATCACGCATGTCGCGGTCCTCAACGATGATGATGATAATTAGGAGACTCGACAAGCTAGTAATGATCTAAAAAGTACTAATTCGTGAGCATTTGCTGATCAGTCTGCGGATATGATATTCATTGCAGCAATCGTGACTATGTAAACAGCTTGAAGATTACACAGACAGAAACAAAGATATCGACGCTGGTTTGACAAATCTGCATCAACTTTCCAAAACCGAACATGTAAGTCAAGAGTACTATAAGGATTTGCCCCAGTCATGATTAATTTTTCACTTGTTACAGGTCCGTTGAGGATTCCATGTTGCGAACGGCCTGTTTTGATCTCCTCTGGAGGTTTAACTCTTTTTTGGATTTTCGGCAGTTTCCTTCTCAGAAGATGGTGAAGCTGCTCAATCTGAAATCGGCAGGCCGGCCGGTTGATATCGTAAATCATTAGTAATGGCCACTGACTTGGGACCCAGCAACAGGCGTTGAATCAAAGCTGTCGGTCAGGAGATTAATTGCGGAGAAACTAAGGGAGTCAACGTCTGGAGGTGGATTGCGATTGAAGCTATCTATTTGGAATCAGTTCTGATGGAATTGCGGTGAAGCAGCTGGTCGTGGGCAGCTGCGGCTCTATCCGTTTCTATCGATTCTTGGTGAAATTTATTTCATCAGGATCGACACGTTTGCAAATTCAGATTCTCGAAGGGTCCTCGAATTGTAGACAATGCTTGCAGCGTGCGATCCCTTTGAGTGTCGGGGCCGACGCTGCATATTATAGTAGTAACTCGGAAAAGATCATGAAGTCACCTAACTTCTCAGGACTCGGTAATTCTCCTATACAATTTCCCAAGGCTTCGTAGCAGATCGGTCATATCTTTGTCATTATCGTTGTTTAAAGCTCCAAGCTTTCGAGCTCGAAAATATCTTGTCCTCTAGCACCACAAATTCTTGAATAATTTGAGTTCGAGCAGGTTCAAGACTTTGCTCGGGTCGAAGCCAGCGGCAAGAACTTCAGCAAGCTCGCTGATTTTGGGTGTCCCAAATTGCTCTAGTTTCTTTCCAACAGAATAGTTCAGGTGAGATACATTTGCATCGTCGTGAATTCTCTATGGCGTAATATGAGAACTCCTGGTTCTTCTTCCATGTTCCTCCTACATTCTAATTTATCTGTGACACTTCATCATCTGAGGGGGAACATATGAGACTTCTCTGTAACGTTTCTTTGTTTCTAGTATTGCAATAGAACTTTGCTGAATTTTCCCCTTGGAATAAGTCGTGTTTCTGCCATTTGTAATTTGTTTAGCTGTTGTGGATATTTGACGCGCAGGGCCGCGAGTCCCGAGCAGATTATATCGTCGAACCACCAGTCCGCTGAGCATCACCTCCCCGATCTCACAACAATCCTGCAAGTATAGTAAGGGATTGAACTCCTTGGTGGAAAAATGAAGGACTATGAGGCAGCGAAGGTCGATGCCCAGAAGATCGAGTGTGTCTATGGGGGCCGCACTCAAGAACAAGCGCTTATAATTTCTCTCACAGACGGCGGAGGATCAGCCTGGAGGCCTAAAAGCCCTCCTCCACGTCCACGTCCACCTAGACAACAAAACGCTATCGACTTCCGCTGGGAAAAACCTCGTGACATCTCAGCTGATCGCTGAGGTCAATGACCAGATCAATAGTTACTCTAGATTCCAGCTGCTTCACGACCTTGTTAGTTCAGCTTAGAGCTTGCGAAACCAAGAGATTGTTTTGGCGTACTTCAATCTTAGCAGTTTCGCAGCTAATTCGTTATTTTCAGTGGAAGAATTCTTCCCAACCTCATCGCAACATTTTTGCAGGGTAGCAGCAGCAGCAGGCCATGTCCAACTCACCTCTATTCTTTCATTTTATTTTATTTATCGGAAACTAATGAAATTTCAAGAACATTCTATTTGTGGAGATGAAATTTTTTCAAAATTCATTAATTTAATGGACACAGATCTGTCAAGTCGTCAAGATACTATGGTAATGTGCTTGTCTGCCTGTGTCTGTCCAGATCGCAGGCGGTTGACTGATCTGTTTACTTGCTACTATCTTGCAGTGCAAGCAAAATTCAACCCAAGTTCTCAGCTTCAAATTTGAGTCATCCATGTTAGTCATGTGCAATTCCATCTCCAATTGATGATTGTGGATGTTCTATCTAGTTTGGTGTAAGTGTTCCCACCTGCAAAGAGTGTCCCCAGCATAATCACTAGAGCTTCTCTATCATCTATTTGTTAAACAAGTTTGTTTGTTAGTTTGTTTGTTTTGTTTTGTTTTGTTTGTCATGTGGAGACTCCCAAACCAGCCTCCCACCAAGTTCTTGGTACTGTTGGAAAGCCCTCCATAAGTAGAGGTGCAACAAGGTGGTTTCATTATGTTTAGACAAGTGTGGGGACGGGTATTTGATTTTTTAAATACCAATCAGGTTTGAGCTTTTGGGAGAAAAAAACTCACAGTTTCTTCTATTATCTTATGAAATTTCACACAAATTCTTCTAAAAACACCTTGAAATAAGACCTAAAATAACCTATGATCTGAAATGGGGATTTAAATGCAAAAGCTTTGAAAACACCCTGAATGTGAAACTGCTAGAATAGCATGTTATCAAAGTGAGACCCATGACAAGAAATTATTGAAGAAAATAGCCAAGAACATCATTGGGCAATCACATGTTATCGAAGTGAAGCTCATCATAACAAAACATTTAAGAAACCACCCAAGAAAAACATTGAACGTCATGTGTGGTCCCACATTTTACCTTGTGAAGTACAATCCACCACTTCACAATCCCCCCTTCACAAGAAACTGGGAACAGAGAGCCCCTCTGAAATCCAGGGGGACTCGTGCTTTAAAATTCTACATAGGGGAGCTTTGGGAAAATCTTTGCTGTCGTCATATGTTGGAGATTGAAGATCGTTCTAACGCTCGGAAAGTTTAAGATTGAAATGGAGTCGAAAGGTTTCAAACTTGAACGCGATGTGTTTGAAACGTAGATCGTCTGTGTGGGGTAGAAAGACACGCGGTAGAACTCTTAATCCTCGCATTTTCTACTCATAACGTTGCCTTCTTGCCTATCGCCAGGAGTGACGAAACACAACATTACTCGGGGCACGACATAATTCCCGGAGATTCCAAGAAATCTCATCTAATCTCCGAAATCCATAGAATAGATGAGTGGGACTAGCCTTGAAGCTCCACATCGCGTCTTGTGCGGCTTCAAAGCAAATTGCAAACCCCCCAGTAGCGCGGACGGAAATTTCTTGCAGAAGATGCTGTGAAAATGGTGCGAGAGTTCAGTGCAACGCCACTGAAAATCTGGCATAAAAAGCACGTCCTTTACGCCTTCGCGGAAATTCTCCAATACAGAGTGAATTAGCATAACGAGATAGTGTATGCATCATCAATGGAAATTTCTTGCGCCCAATTAATTGCATCCCAAAACTCCAAATTAGACGCCGCATGCGAGCTAAAATAATTTTATTCACGGACATGGCGTGAACGACACCGGTAGATGAAGATGACGAATTCGAGTTGAAATTGGGTTGAAACTAGTAAACTGAATCGCTACATACTTGTAGAATGAGATTCGGCTTCATCTTTTGGTCAAACACGTCGTTGATACTCCTTTGAAATCTTAAGCACTCCTTACCTACCCAGCGATACGTGGTGTCGGGGGTGCCGTTAGAGATCACGAGATGTTGAATCACAAGACTGATTCTTGTCTCTTTCAGGAGTACTAGTAATATTATAGCCTTTTCTTTACTGGCGAAATTTCGCCATAAAGCGGAATTAAAAATATAAATAAATAAATAAATACACATATTTAAACTAAAGTAATTTTGGAGAGTTTTTATCACCAGAAATGAGGGAAAAAATTAGAATTTTTTGGCCAGATTCCTTGGTGTTCAGCGTGTAGACATAAATATAGAAGGATGGTATCAAAAATTTGTACTTCCTAGGCATCTGGTTTGGTAGCCAGATTTGGCTGAATCTTCCTGAGGATGATCGCCACTTTGGCTACATTAAAATATTCCTAAAAATACACGGTGAAGTTGTATAGATGCCTAGGCAGTTGTACAGTGCAGCACGAGAGTTGGAAAAAACGCAGGGTAGGCAAAATTCACACATGTGTCACCACCACCGACCAACCTGCCGAGTGTCCCACCTCAGTAACTCATGATTTGCTGCCACCCTTTTGCCGACATACCCCACCAGTTCACCCCCACAAAGTTTGCTTGAATTTGGAGGCCAAAATGGTATGAATTCATTTTGCAACCACAGGAGCTTGCCGGAAGTTGGAACCATTTTATTTTTTTAGTTTTTTAATTAGTTTTTTTTGTCCATTTCTTGATTTTCGAAAATTTTGAGAAAATTTTCCAAAAATAATTTTACATTCAAAAAATAAAGTATTTCCAACTTTTTCAAAAAAACAAATAGCAAAACAGCCCAAAATTTGCCACCAAAAAAGTCATTGCTTTGGAACTTGTCACCACAAAGTTACTTACAATGGATCATGGTTGTTGTGCTAATATACTAGTAGAAAATGAGCCCCCCTAGGGCACATTCCTTAATAGAAATGTCCACAGGTAGGCTGTAAAGTAGTATAAGTAAGTCATAAAATGAAGTAGGTAGGAAAGGACATGGCAGAATCGTCCCTGGCAGCTGATTCTGATGTCCACATTGAGCAGCTGAAAACTTGCAGAATTGGCAGGTACAGACCTCCTTCCAAAACTAGTTTTTTTAATTTAGTTGAAAATTTTCAATGAAAAAAATTCAAAATTCAAAATTTATTCATTTTAGGGGGGATATTTACAATCAGGGTATCCAAAAGAGTGTTCCAACAAAAAAAGGACTAATTTTTTTTTTGCAAAGGATTATTTTAGATTTTCATTACATTTACTATTTCACAATTGTAATGAATTGGTATATGACTATAACTAGAATGATGTCATATTAATGTAATAAAAAAAATCCAAGAATATATTGATATAATATTATTATTATTCTTTTGAGTCCTTTTAAGTAATTTGAGCCCTTGTTTTAATTATAATTTTCATTTTAAAGAAAACAAAAGGAATGTTTAAAACCATGCATTGAATTCAATTTTTTTTCATTGATAAATAATGCATGCATCTATGTTTGGAAATGTTCATATAATGCATTTGATTAAATAATATATGATCTAAGAAATTTGAAGGTTATAGAATGCATTCTGAAAGGGCAACAAGGAAAATGGTTTTTTTTTTTCATTTGGTTGATTTTTTGTATTCACTAGGTTTAGAATTTGTGGCCCCAATTAAATGTCAGCAAAATGTGCAAGAAATTTTCATGTTAAAAAAATTGTCATTGTATATAAAAATTTATGTATTCATTTTTTGCATTTTGGTTTCTTACCAAAATATTTATGCATAATCACATATACATGTGAAAATTCACCACCACCATGAAAATTATCATAATTTGAACTATGCAATATCTTTCACTTAAATTTATTCCATTTATATTTTATATTTGGGAGGTAGCAAAAACAAAGTCCTTGAGTCCTATGTCCAAAAGGTGTACCTTGATTGTGAATATGCCCTATGAAAGGACCTCTATAAAATCCTATTCAATGAACACTTTCCAACAATACAAAAAAAGTGGCTTAATTTTTTTGGACTATTTATGCATTGTTCACACATAAATGTAAGAATATAGATAACATCATTATAAATTGCAATTGTTCACAATACATTGGTCCTAGTTGGCAAGTAGAAGATGTGGTAAGATCACATGGCACATTAACTTAGATATTAATTTTTGTGGTAATGAATCTAAATAAACTCACAATGTTTCATTCCAAAATTTCTAATCCCACCACCATCCATGCCAATAAGTTATCAACCTCAATCCATTGCATGTAGACTACCAATCTTTTGATGACCACTAATCTTTTCAAGGTTTGGCTCCTAATTCATTTTCAAGATCTAAAATCCATCTTATATTGCCTAAAATGGAGTGTCTACAATGTTGTCTTGTGTGCAATACAGACAACGTTTGCAATGTCTACAATGATGTTTCTATGTGCATTGTTTGAAACATCTCCTACATAATTGTCTTTCTATTATTAATGCAACATAAGTGTAAATGTCTCCAATGTTGTTGTAGGGCATTGTTGGGCTCATTTTACATGGTCTTAAGCATTTGTGTTGAGGCATACTACCGTGTGAGCTTATAGCCTGAGTCTAAAGTTGGAACTTGAGATGGTAAAATGTTTTTTCCCCTATACACATGCAAATAAAACCCAAGAATTTAACCGCAAAATGAATGTTATACTAATAAACTTAGAAGCAAACATGGGGATGATTATAAGCATTCATTTTCATTATGGATGAATGATTTTTTTCATTCATCTAATGTATGGATGAAAAAAATTGCATTTACATGTTTTTAATAAATAGAAGTTCCATCAAAATTTTGGATGAATGTTTTACTTTATCATTAAGTTTTTATGGATAAATTTAATTGTCCATAATTTTAATTAACTATAGTTTCATGAAACATAATCTAATTCTATATGATATAACATTTGTTGAATAATATATTGTAAATTCCATTATGGATGTATTTCATGACTATGTTTAAAATGCAATTATTTTCAAAATGTTTAACTATATTACTATTATTGTGTTAACATCCATCCCATGGTCATTGTTGTTTAAGAAATAAATTTAATATAAGCTTTTTTTGTTTTTTTTTTTCTTGGGCATACTAATTCAATGTTGTTGATGATAGTGGGTGTTTCTCTCCCCCTCTTCTAAAGGTGCCACAACTTCTTTCAAACCTATTTATAAGTGTCATTGGCAACCATTGATGTTTTTTTTTTCCATAATTTGTTAAGGGTGCCATGATTTTCTTCAAATTTAACCAATGTAGTTGACAACAATAGATTTGAACGTTTTAAATATCTTTAAATTACATAATGTCATTGGTGATAATGAGTTTTTGAAATAAACAAAAATTCAGTATTAGGCATTTTTAATTAGTTTTCTTCAAACAACCTATTACCATAGACATGGCAATGAGATCTTTTAATAATTATTTATTTTCAAGGCACCCCAATTTTCCATGGAGTAAATATATAATGTTGTTGACAACGATTGGATGGGAGGGGATGACATTCATTCCATAACAATTTTTTTGAATTGCTTTACATTGTTCATGATTTCTTGAAAAAAAATTATAAACAATATTTTGGTCCCATCATCGTATTTTCCCTACTATCGTAATTTCATCATCCATCATCATTAAATGACATTCAAGTTTGAGATATTAAAACTTGGATAATAAATGATAAAGAATATAAATAATTTTGAATTTATTTATCTTCTAATCATGGATTAATTTTATTTATGATTTCAAATAAATGATTTGAATGATTTGAATTTTGTTTATTTAATTCAAACCGTAAATGAAATTCATCCATGCAAAATGACATTCATCCATATGAAATCATTTATGAACATATTCATCCATGTAGGTGGATTAAAATCACTTAAGCTTTAAGTTCCAAGTTCAAAGTTCCAAGCTCAAGCTTTACGCTCATGCACAAGCCATCCTCCATTTGCGCCTTCATGGTAAAAAGGAAATTGGATAAATGAAACTGATTATAAGAGAATTAGATATTGAATGATAAATGAAAATGAAAATTTTGAAAGAAAGACAATGGATGAGATGAAATATGAATTAAACCAACGAGCAAATAATTGTTCAAGTTGACCTTTTTTTTTCCCCCATAATTCTTATATCCACAAGAGATGTTTATATTTGAACAAGTAATGATTTTTTTGATCACCATGCAAAGTCTTTTAATAGTCTTTCAAAGTGTTTTTGTTTCAATGTTGTTAGGTTGATGAATAAGGTGGAGCTTGCAATATTATAGCTTGCAAATACCTTTTCATGTTAGCCAATGGCTTTCATCATAAAAAGATTGGAAGCCTAAAGGAATTCCTTAGATTTGACATTAGCTATTGCACACCAATTGAAAAGGTGGAATCAACACAAAATGAATTGGGCATGGGAACAACTAGTGACCATACGCCCAAAAAAAAGAACTTCAGAACTATGGATAGTGATAATAAAGGGATTAAGTACCTACCAAAATAAGGTTGTATGTGTTTAAAATGTGAACAACGACATGCTAAGTAACTAGGGTGAGTAAGTAGTGGTTAAGTTTTCATAAAAGCTTAAAGATAATTGGTTATGTTAGTGGTAAGTTAGGGCATGAAAGTAAATTGCTACCATTATGTGTGATAGACCTTTAATTATGATCTGATTGGGTTTTTAAAGACAACCTTGTTCAATAACTATTGCATTGTTGGTTTAAACCAATGTGGGGTGGGTATTAGAATTAACGACCCCTCACCTTAACCCTACCTATAGAAATTGAAATCATGGGTATTTGCCCTTGCATCACCCCTCACCTTTGTCCCCATTCAAAACCATAATAAAAATGAAAAGAAAAAATAGGTTGGTTATTTGGAAAAACTTGAATATGTGCCCTCCATTGTGGGGGGCATACAATAGGGTTAGAGTTTACTTTGTTTCTTTGAATGATAAAGCTTTTTGCAAAAAAATTAGATATTCTATGATTTTACTAAAATCAACCTTGCCAGTTAAAGTAACTTGAATGTGATTGTGAAATGGAGTATTACTTAACACATTAATGCAAAGGGGCATTGGTTGAAGGAACATCAATTGAAGGAGTGTCAATCAATGAAGCTCATAAATGATACCACCACATAAAATCTTTAAAAAAATTCATGAAGGAGAGGAAAGAATGTACGCATGTTTTGCTTGATCATGAACTTGTTTTGTTCATCATCTTTTGTCTTTGTTGTTCTTAGTTTCCACTTGAGAGAGAATCACAATTGAGGTTTTTCATCAACTATCAATTGAGAATGGGCGAAGGAAGGAATATTGTTTTAGCATTGTTGTGATCTTTTGTGATTTGCATGCACCTTATAATAATTGAACTTTCATTTTTGTGGTCTTGTAAGTGTAAGGGTTTCATACATTTTGTTTCGATAGCCTTTGTACTTTGAGGTCATTGTTTGCTTGTCATGAGCTAACAAACATAGCTCCTATTTGTTGTGGTTTTTATTATAATGTTGTGATTTTTCTTCATTGCACATGTCTTACTTGTTGTGGTTTTTGTTGCAGTTATGGTTTTTGCTATAATTGTTGTGAATTTTGTTGTAAGGTTTAAGCTTCCATAGGTTGGGGTTTTTCTCCATTGTAAAGCTTTTGCTTCTTCTGTTTTTTATTGTTGGGTTTGAGCTTTCACAAGCTAGGGTTTGATTCTATTGCTATTCCAACTTTTTATATTTTTATATTGTTGGGTTTCAAGTTTCAAGTCTCAATTTTCTCAAAGTGTTAAGCAACAAAAAAATGGGCTTCATAATGAACATGCACGATGTTGACCTCAATATCTTTCATTAGTATTTGCAAGATCTTTGTAAAATGTTGTAACAATAACATCATAGACAACTTGAAAATTCATGATAGTGGAGAACAAGGTTTAAAAGATGCCAATGGTGATAAAGCACACCTATTTGAAGTGCACATGGAGGAGTTGAAAAAATTAGGGGTTGTTTGGAAGCCTTACAATCATAACTTGCCATATTGTTTTTTTTTTTTGAAATAAATGACAATCAACTCATAGATATGAATGTGAATCAAATCATGTCATACATGTTGCCTTGAAATTTTAACCTTTCACACTAGGTGTTGTAAAAGTCTCATTATTTACTACGAAACAAATGACATTATTATTATGAAAAAAATGTGAAACCTTATCTAAATTGTATGAATAACAAGTCACAAGTTACTTTAGATCATTGTTTGATTGGGAACAAACTAGTAAGAGCCAAATGTAATGTACCAAGTGCCATTTGTTTTGTTGTTTTAAAAGGGTTTTCAAAATATCATGCCACATAAAAGGTTTTGTGAAGGATATCATGTTGTTTGTGATCCAAGGTATTTTGTTGTTGAGGATAGTGGAATTAATTTGGTTGTAAAACTTGGCATACAAATTATGCCCAAGGGTTGTTTCTCATCCAAGAAAGTTTTTGTTAAAGAAATTCTACCTTCTTTAATGCAAAAAACTTTGGGTGAATATGCTCAACTTGCATTGGCCACATGTGATTTAACCATTTGGATTTTGATCTTTGGATGTCAAAAGGGGTTCATGACATATTTGTTGTGGTTGTAAACTTTCTCAAGTGACTGATAGTTAAGGCATGTAATGATTGGGTTATCTGAGGCTTTTAATACCTTTGGTGTATTTGCCAATTTAGTTGTAGCAACTCCTTTACATGTTTAACTTAACTTAGAATCTATTTTAGCATATGCAAAGGATGAGGGGTCTAATTTGCAAACATGTACATTTGCTTCAAACTCAATTGTATCTTGTAATGCCTTGGGCATGTCTGAGCTATTCGATAGAACATGTTTGGGGCATGCATTATCCAAGGTTTGCCCATACCTATTACATATGACAAAGTTCCCTAGTGTCTTAACTTTGCATTTGTTAAATCTATTTAGGTTGACATCCAAAAATGTATAACATGGCCAAAGAAAAATGGAAAAATGAGGCATGAATGGGATAAAACTTGCATAAATTTTGGGCTAAAGCTTAGAAAATAAACACATTAATGAGAACTTGGTGAATGGATGTGGTTTTTTGAATTTCAAGTTGATTTGTTTTTTTGTTGTATTTAATCTATAAATCTTACATAAGGATGTTTGTTCTAAGTTCCACCTAACAACTTGTTTTGGCTTTTGGTGTCTTGGTGTTTTTCATGTAGGTTTGCAAGTTGGATGTTGTTGTTATAGGACATTTTGACATTTTGCTTAGCCATTCCTTTAGCAAATGATGGCGTTGCAAAGTTGTGTACCATCTCCACAAACTTGGGTAGTTTGGGAAATTGTCATGAAATTTTTGTCATCAATAGTAACTAATTGTGTGATGAACTAGAGCCATGGTCATTGGTTGCTTGGTCACATTATACATTTTTTCATTTCCATTTGTCATGAGATTAGTGATGAATCTTCACACCAAATTGTCCTTGACAACTTCATTGATTTGGAGACATCAACTTTTGATGAAAAGTTGGAAGAGTTGTAGGTTCGCTTGAAATTTCAAATTCTAGAAGTGATATTGCCTTTCATTTCTTTTTTGCAAGGATTTGATAGGAGGAAATGCGATTAGATGTTAGCTTTGATGTTAGATCCAAGTATTAAAAGTTTTCATCCAACCATTAGCTATGTGGGTTGTGAAAATGCAATTAAAATTTGGTTGCTAAATATGATTCATAATTATTATTACTTTTATTGGTCCATAGGTTTACAAATGATTATTGATGCAAAATATTATTGATGAACTTTAGGTGTAAGGATCACATTGAGTTGATTTTGAAGATTTGTTTCACACCATTAAAACAAATTTAAATACTTTGAGGCACCTTTTGTTAAGAGTGTTTGATGGATATCACCATTATATTATTAATGCAAACTTCAAGGCTACCTTAAGTTGGTGGCATAGAGAAGAAGGAAAATTTCAAAATTAATGAAACACAATTTGGGCATTCTAACCTCCCAAAATCAAAACAAAGAGAACTTTTTCATTGTTAGAATTTTGATTTCACTTTGTAAATGTTGCCTTTAAACTAACAATTTTGACAAATTAACAAGAATTGACTATCAAGTTCGTTCATTGGTTGCTTGAAACATGTAGATTTGAGAAGTGCATGTCAAGTAAAATTTGATTTAACAAATGTCAAATTGAAGATTGCATTTGAAGATGCAATGAAACATGATGAATTCTTGAAATGAGTGATATGAATTATCTATTTCAATATTAAATAAATGGTGAGACATATTATTGTGTTTTCATTAGGGTTTGTTTAGTTGTTTTAGATTTGTAAATGACTTCATGGTTGTGGAAACATGATGGTGATTTAAAATTGTTCACAAATATGTGTTTTTGGGGGTAACTATTGTATGCCAATGTGTAGGTGTTCAAGCTTTGTGAAAATCCAATTTAAGTGGTATGTATGGAAATGCGATAATGGTTTGGTGGTTTTCCTACAAAAATGTGCTTCTAGTATATTATTTGTTATTATTGAACAATAATGACACCAACCATGAAGCTTCAAATCTCGAGTTGTGTTATGTGCTATCCCATATATCACCCATGGTAGATAATGTAATTGTTGATTAATTTGTGGCATTGTTGTTGCTTATGACATTGATGTCATGCTTATTAATTACATTTGCCATGGGTGAATTTCTTGAAGTGACTTGAAAATGATTAGATGCACAATTCTCAAGGTGAAACCATATTTAACATAAATTGTCAAAATTTATTCTTCAAGATCACTTCACCTTTTCTCTTAGTAGAGATATGTTTTGCACTTTACATACTTTTGTAAGTTTTGTGAATGTTTCAATAAAGCTATATGCAACATGGAACATGTAAAATGTATCCTTTTGTGATAGCCTTCTTGCACAACAAGTTGGAAGTGGATCATTTTTATGAACCACATGACCTTCCTTGTTCATCTTTATTTTGCTATTGGACAATGCTTGCAATGGAAGTGCTATACATAAACATCAAGTTTTCAAGATTTAAGTATGTAAATCTATACATGTTTTAAAAAAATTTGTTTCATTTGGGTTCAAATTCGAAGAACCAAGCAATATTAGCTAAGGGGTGCATGGTAAAGTATACAATTCAATTACCATGGCAATCTAATTGTCAAGCTAACAAGAAATAGGACTAAAACCCATCATAGAAATTATTATATATCTAATATTTTTATTTAAGTGATGGAAAACAAGATATTTATTCACTATTATGAATTAATTTTTAAGTTTTATATTGCAAAAGTAGGTTTCAAATAGACTTTTCTAAATGTAAGTAGGTTTTGAAGCTTACTTTTTACAATGTAATATTTGTTTCAAGTATGTGTCAAATATATTCTACCAAAAAGAAAGTAAAAATTATTTATTTTCCTTTCTTTGAATACATAATGATATTTATGTTATAACTTCACACAATCTATTTCATTAAATTTTCTAATGAAAATATATTTTTGAACACCATATTAGCTAGTTAAATTCAAAAGTACTTCTTCCCTACTTTCATTATTCCAAAGTTTTTCAAATTTTGTATTCAACTTAATACAAACCCAATGAAAAGCACCATGGTTTCAAAATGAAACTTAAATAAAAATTGAATCTACTTTCTTATGTTTTTTGTGAAAAATTATCTCTTTTTAAACTTGATATATTTTTCGTCAACTTTGTTTTATATAAAATACCATGCTTTCTTTCACCCCTGAGAGATTTGGTATTTGATAAAAACATTGCAAGCTACCTCTACAAAGTATTTGTCAAATAACCAAGTGAGATAATTGCCTTAAATAATTTGAAATCCCCACCCCCACCCATACCCTTAATTTTCAATTTTTAAACAACTAGACCCATGCTATTCTCTAGTTAATTTTATTTTTTTCAAAAACCCAAACCCTCATGTATAAATCAAATTTATTTCTTTTCAAATCAAAAGTGGCTGAAGCATGACGATACACCAGGCCTAGTCCATCTCTCTAAAAGGCGTGTGCTCTTGGGAAGGAGACAAAGGTGGGCCAATAACCTCTTGGTTTTCCTATGGTGTTAGCAAGAAACCAAGGAGGTTTCTTTTGCCTTGTAACTAGTTGGTAGGAGCTCTAATCATCCAATATGTGAGAAACCTGCAGGTTGGGGTTTCCAATGGTGTATCTCAAAATTGGTTCCATTGTGATTCTATACAACACTAAAATGCCACTCTAAAATGTAAACAAAGTCCACAAGTAATGTGCTAGAACCCTGTTTGTAAATAGCTATTACACATTGAACTGTTAGTTCACCCAAGATAACTAAGAAAACAAATTCAGACCCAACAAATCCAGCGATCCCATTAGCCTGGAAAAGAAATCTTCGGGCCTACACACAACCCGATTCCGCTGACAATTGAAAATAATGGTCCCTTTCTAACATTTCCATTGGTCCTCTAAAATTCCCACAAGCCTTTGATCTCACAATCCATAGACGAGTGAGTGTCTTCAAACCTGCCTAAGCATCCTGAGATCAATCTATTTCTAAACTGCAAAAAGTGGCTCAAGCATGTGATTGCGGACAGCTACCAACAACAAGGTGAACACTCTAGATGCTTGTCTTGTACAGATGTGGCTGCACCAGTGAAACTCTAGAGTGTCTCCTATCCATGCTTCATTACTTGTTGTGCCCCAAAGTTTTGACATTTGCAAAATTACAACTCTTCAGACAAATGAAGTGTCTAGGTATCACCTGCAGCAGGCCCTTCATCACCTCCACCTGTTCCATGAATAAATATGGCCTTTCATGATTTGGAACAACAATTGTGCTACTTTGGTGGCAAAGGAATTTAAACCTTACAAAAGATATTTTCACAATGTCTAATGTGAGAGTCTCCCTTCCCTTACTGAAGCAAGGGCAACAAGTGGTGAACTTAATTGAATGTTCTCAATACCCTTACTACCTGGAGTAGAGATGTACCTGAGTACACTAGGTGAAAGGGAGAGCTATTTCTTGAGTGCAATGCCTGGACTAGCTCAATTTTGTGTTGTGTTGCCTGAAGCTGACAAAGCACATCATCAAGCATAAGGCTAGACTCTCCTACAGCTATAGTTCCATCTATCTCCAAGGTGGCACAGTTACATGCAGAATTGAAGTCAAACTCACAATAGCACTCATCTTATGTGTAAAGACACAAATGCATGAAAAAAGACAAGAATTTACCCTGAGGGAGCACAATGTTCAAGGTTCAAAATTGAAAGAATTGACATTCAAAAGTCAGATTCAGGTACCCATTGTTTGAGAAGGATCCAAGTCACTGTATCAGAGGGGATTGGAGGCCAGGCCGCCGGCCTACCTATTGTTTGACAAGGATCAAGCTGCTGTACCAGAGGGCATCAGAGGCCAGGCTGCTGGCCATGGCAACATGCTCAACACCACAATGCTCATGTTGACAGTGTTTCAACATTCATCTCTTGTGGAAGGACAAATCAATATTGGAAGTCTAGCTTGACTCAGGAGAATTGGGCTGATGTGGACTGCAACTGGTAGCAAACTCTCAAGACACTTTTGATGGGCCAGAGAAGGTAAACTTAGCAGAAGATATGTTTGTGGAGAACTGAATACATTTTGCAAGGACTTCTTTCAATGCTTTTGCCATATCCAATCAAGTATGCCAAACTCACCAACTGCACATTTGCAAATTAACACCCATACCCTTCCCAAAGGTCATTCTGTGGCAGAGCCACATGTGTCAGGACAAGAAAAAGAAGAATTGAGCATTGCAGAATGAGAACTCAAGTGTCTATATATCACGTTGCCCAACCGTATTTCTGTGGCATTAATAAAGAGAGGACAATGCATAAAATTACAAGTCAGCCTGAAGCTGGTAAAAATTCTTTTCCATATTACATGTGATCCTCCATTTAAAGCATTGAGCTCCAACTGTAGAATAGCTCTGCAGCAGCTCTGAAATTATGGTAGCTCAAAAGACCTGAAGATTACATGTAACATGCAGCCACAGAGGATTATATGATCTATGAGATTGTAGATTGCCAAGCTCTTCTGGAACATAGTTTAAAGAGTGGAGAGAATTTGTTGAGTGGTCATAGTTTCACAAGAAATCTAGCAATGATTGCCATGCTGCCGGAGGACCAAACCTTTCTGTTCATCAACAAAGACAATGACACAATGACAGTGGATGCTAAGTGGAGTGTGCATCTCGTGAATTTGGACATTTGGCCCAGAATGCTCACTAGCTTTATGCACCTTCTGAACTTGGTCTGTGAAGAGGTGAAAATGTGCTGGGGTTTAAGGATGTTGCACCATCTGACATGGCACATCCATCCCCCATCTATGTGGTTGTTTCAGCTGACTTCAACAATGATGGTTATAAAGAGCAGCTTCAACAATATAGCACAGTAGCAACCACTTCTGTTAGGTGGGTGCTAGAATGTTACTTATTAGAAAGGTGAGTGCCTTCTTGTACTCCATTACTATGATCTTTCTTGTTAATGATAGGTATATTCCAGTGTTGTGCATGTAAGTGTCAATCGCCGTGTATATGGCATGTAAATCCCCTGTACATGTGTAAATCATTTACAGTTACACATCCAAATTTTTTACACTTGAAAATAAATGATATGGAAAGTGTGAATCCATTGCCTATATTAGGTTTAAATTGAACATGGAAAGCAAGAATCACATCATTTTCCATGGGCCAATTCATGCATTGGTTTTTTTTTCGCTTACAAAAAAGTCTTTTTATAAATTTCTGCAATAGGAAAACTAATAAAACTTTACATTATAGCATTTCACATGCATGATTGTTGAATGTAGACCCCATTCAAGTCCATGTCATGGGGATGACAACTATAATTCCTTGTTATATAAAATCATGATCCATCATATTATAAGAAGTTGAATATATGTGATTGTAGCTTTTAAGCTTGTAAACCTTATAGTGAAGAACACATGTTATTTTTCAAAACACCTAGCTATTTTTCATCATCTTAAAAATGAACAATTTAATTTTGTTTAAACATTAATTCAAAATCTCCATCTTAATTTTAATAGTGTGAAAAATCACTATGTTTGGCACATTTGGGTCCAATAACAATTTAAAACCTTGGTGTATAGACTAGTAGTGATCCTTGTATCAAAGAACCAACCAACCTAATATGACTTTAAGCAATATTGGAGTGTACTATTAAAGTTATATTTGTCTCAATACTAAGTATGTCCTACCACATGTACTAATAAAAATGTCCATGTTTTTTCTATTTCATATTAAAATCGAGGTTGCCAAGAGCAATGTCCCTAGGTTACCAAAATCCTTGACGTTCTTCTTGCTGTCCTTACCCACAATTTTACTTTTAAATTATCAATTTTTATTCTTTTAGGTCAAACTTCAAAAACATCCTTTGGTGTTTTTTGAACGCTATTTTATGTCTACTTGACATTGTCCCATGTTTTTTTGGCACTACCCAATGTCTTCTCAACATTTCACTCAGTAGAGTTATCGATAAAGTAACCCTGTCTTCACCCTGTCTTTGGGCCTCCTTTCACACCCCCTCTCTTTCAGTGGTATCCGCAAAGTAAAGACATTTTAATAAATCTCACTATGAAATGCTGATAATTATAATAGTTGTATCATCAGAAGCAGTGAAAATATAAGTAGCAGCAGCAGTGGAGGCGCTCAGGAAAAACGAAAGACAGGATGAAACTCAGTTTACCACCAAAATTGATTGTTTTCTGTAGTTTCAACCCATGTTGAATGCTAAAGTACTTTTTTTGCAGGTTTTTTTTGAATCTCACCCTTTGTATGACCAAACTCAGGGTTCTGGTGCTGTGATTTTCTTACTTGAGAGTTAACTCTAATGTTTTTTCAATGTTTTTTCAATGTCCTCCAATGTTTTTTTCACAACACTACTAATGTTTTTTCAACTTCCCCTTGTCTTTTCCTAACCCTGCCCAACATTTTCCTAGGGCTATCTAGTGCTTTCTTGGAACCCCACCATCCCCTAGTGTTTTCTCTGTGTCCCTCATCACCTAAAAAACAAATTCAACACCTCTCTCAATTTTCCCAACACTACTTGATGTCTCCATGGACCCCATCGTCCCCGGAGACTTCCCTACATCCTGTCATCCCTTGATGGTCATCCTAATGTCCCCTCATTGCCCCAAAAAAATTCCCAACATCCCTCAATAGTTTCGCAATGTTGCTCAACAACATCCTCAACATGCCCCTTTGTTGCTTGGTGTCCCCTAACGACTCTCTTTTATTATAAGATACAATTTTGTTTTGTACATGGTTTACATTGTACTCCATTTACATGTGGCAAAAGCTTTTTGAAATTCATACATCCTAAGAATTCAAATGAAAAGTATTAATGAAAACTTGAAAGTTGGTAATGATCGTTTATAATGTGACTTCTAGTTTCTTTTCACCCATTGTTTTGGACCTTCAACATATTACCATTAAAGAAATCAAGGGGCCTTTTACAAAATGGACATTATCTGATGCAAAATTTAGCCAATTCCAAATGTCTTTAATGTAAACCAAAACCTAAAAATTAGATTAAATATATCTTTCTAATATGATTTTGCTAACATTCATATTTCTCATGAAACATATGAAACATTTTTTACCAACAAATCTTTTAATGATCACAAGATAACATTGGCAAACCTTAATAAACATGACGAACAAAAAGATGGACTTGCAACTGGAAAAGGAGGACACCTTTAGAGGAAATGCACACACCATGCTTTTGCTATCACCTCTTGTTGATGCATTCAGTACTTGACACCATGTACTGACACCATGCTCCAATCAACAACAACTCTCAATGTGCCCAAAGTTCCAAGAAAGGTCTCTGACATCCAAACAAAGATACAACTCAAAGTCCAGCACAAAATTTATCAAAACAAAAAGTAACAAGCACCTTTCCTCTTCCAGCCTCTACAACAAGCCTTATATGTTTGAAGAGTATTAGTTGCATTGCATAATCTGCTTCCATGTCTGAACTCAGAATGGTACTTTTAACACTGAATACTGAGCAAAGCAAGGCCAAGGTTTGTCCGGCGTCCAATGATTGCAAAGATAGTGCAAAGCATGCATCTTATATTTCTGAAAGATTTCTGAAAGATTGGTATGCTTCAAAATGGAACAGTAAGTATGCCACTGAATACTCCTATTTCAAATCAAGATACACAGTTTGGAATGTTCCTATTTCAAACTCCAGCAATGCAGCAAGTTTGAGTCTGCACAATCATCCCACTGATGTTTTCAGATTTGATGACCAGTTTGTGCTCTACAGGTTCTAAGACTGTTGACAACAGACTTAGCACATTCTAGATTACCATGAGACTGATGTCAGGCCAGGAAAACAATGACAATGTTATCTGGAAGCCACCTTTGTAATTCAACTCTGCAAAATAAGCTTCATGAAAACGTGTAAACTCCTCTAACTAGAACCAGAATTTCTTTAGCCCTAGGTTTCAAGATATCTATCAATACATGTATAACTTCAACTAGAAATTTTGTTGCATCAGCACGCTGTATTTTGATTTCCTAGATCTGGACTCTTGAAAGATTTGTTGGGTTGCTGAGGCATTTCCAAAGGGCTTCCCTTAAGGCCATGGATATTGAGCTCTTACATACTAACTTGGGCTCAAACAAAGCAGCCATGCAATTTTCACAGTAAAATTTCCACATAATGCCAGAAATGGAGGAATCATGACTCAGCCTTACATGCAGCTTCAAACATTCATAAACTCACACCTTTTTTCTCTTTGAGTGCAAAGAAAGGAGTCTGCAATTCCAAATGTTTACAGAGCTTGAGAACACTCTTTGTAGATGAGTGCATTAGGGACCTTGTCCAACTAATCTTGAGGAAATCTCCAACACTTGGAACATGCTACAATTGCAAGCATGCTGCTGTGGTGAACTAGGGTTCCAATGCAGCCCAGAAACTGCATGCAGGGTTCTCCAGGTTCGTATACTTTTCTCAACTCTAGATTTGGACACACCTTCAACATCCATCTGTCTCACCTCCCTGAAGCTCTGGAAAGGTCCTCAAGATGAGCACTGATATGAGGATTTTCATTGTGCATCTGACACCAATTTACACAGCTTCTGGGCATTACAGTCCAACCAATCCTTCAAACTTAACTTGAAGCATCTTCTTTTCATGCATTCGCAATGCAGCAATCAAAGTCAACTACACATATAGTATCTCACACATCAATGCTCGCGGCATAGTAGTGCAACATGTTTATGAGAGCGCAATCAATCTGTAAGCTGTTGGAAAGGGTTGGGAGAGGAAAGGGAGTCCAGAGGAATTTTCTGACCTACTGATCCTTGTTTTTGGCTGCATGAGCTCGATGTTTGAGTTCAGCTCTCTTCCACTTCACCATGAGGGAAGTCATGGTGCGCAAGCTGTTGACCAGGATGAGAGTAGAAACCACAAGCAAGGGTCCTGACCAAACTACCGAGAGAAAGACACCATGGGAGTCGAAGTAGGGTTGCCTTGCAAAGCTCTTCCAATGCCTGTGGAGATATGTGTTCAACCTCTCTGCGAAATACACACCAAAGAGCACAGAGAAGAAAATTCCCATTTGCACATTGCTCCGCTTCCTGCTGGCCACTGCAAACACCAGCAGTACAACATGGAATAGAATCAGGCCTATCAGCCACGGCTCTGTCCAATCGACTGCATGAACGAATGCCAGGATCGGGTCAAAGAAGCCGCCTCCTCCTCCTCCTGCTGTTTCCGCTGTGGCTTGGCTCCAGTGCTTCCGGAGTTCCTCTGTGAGACCTTCGACCATCGATGCCATTTGGTCCATGCTCGACGCAAAGGATGCCGCTACGTCCATCTTCACAAGCTCTCCCAACGAGTTGAAAAGATCAAGCAGGTTCTGATCTCCTTCTCTATTCCAATCAGAACTTGCTGCAGTTACGCATCGATGTCACATCACAAGAACGTCAATCAGAGAGAAAAGATCCAGAACCCGCTCTTCGACAATTGCACTATTGCAGACTTCATGACACAAGCTCGCTCCAACCGCAAGTCTTCTTCATTAGGAGAGGAAAACATCGTGCGTGTAGATCATGGCTTTTAGGGTTAACGATCGTGTGCGAAACCCTACGCGCTTAGGGTTTTGGGGAAACCCTATACGCTTAGGGTTTCCGGAACCCCTGTGAGCTTAGGGCTTATGCGCTTTGCCTTTCCTGCGGTATCTTCCAGTGGCTTGATCTTCTCAAGGAAGTAGACTCTTCTGTGCACTTGGAGAAGCGGGAAGACCTACTTCTGGCCCCCTTTATTTTTTCACGACGTCTGCTACCATGGAGGAAAGCAATCCACCATTGAGCAAGAAAGCTGCAGCAAAAGCAGCGAAGAAAGCTGAGAAGACCCTCAACAAGCAAATGGCAGCGGCTGCCCTGGATGTAGAAGAGGAGGATCCCCTGGCTGCGAACTATGGCGACGTAAGCTTCCAGAGTTTGCAGAGCAAGGAGATTTCAGGACGCAAATGGGTGGCAGTGAGGTTACTGGATACTGGGATGAAGGGGCAGACTGTTCTGGTCCGAGGAAGAGTTCACACGGTGCGAGGAACAGGCAAGATGGCGTTCTTGGTGGTGCGAGAAGCAGGATGCACAGTGCAGTGTGTGCTGTCTGTGGCGGAGAATATTGTGAGCAAGGGGATGGTGAAATATGTCAACAAGATCAGCAAGGAGTCGATAGTGGATGTTGAAGGCATTGTTTCCGTTCCGGAAAAGCCTATCGAGGGCACGTCCCAGAAGGTCTGGCGTCTCGCGGTTGTGCTGAATAAACAAAGTTTCAGAAACAAACACAAAAGGCTATGGATTGAAACAAAACTGTTGCTCGCTCTTTATATTGAGTGTGACTTGGATTTGCAGGTGGAGATCCAAGCAAGGAAGGTATATTGCATCAGCAAGGCAGCGGCTCAGCTGCCGCTGAACCTGGAAGATGCAGCTCGGAGTGACCGAGATTTTGAAAAAGCTGAGAAAGATCCACAGGTCTGGCAGTGTTTTGAGATTGTGAGAATTGAAGCAGCAGTTGGGGATTGAGAGTGTTCAGAGTTGAAGACCATGTGCAGTCAAGGAAGGGCTTTTTGGAAATTGAGATTTTTTTGTGTTTTGGTTCTGCTCTTGTTGAACACCTGAACATATATATTTTTATTTTCTTTGGGATATTGAGCAGCAAGGAGTTCAGTTTGTGAGAGTAGGACAAGACACAAGGCTCAACAACAGGGTATTGGACCTTCGCACTCCTGCCAACCAAGCCATCTTTCGCATCCAGTCACAAGTGTCCACAGTGAGTATACTCCCTTGGTTTTTTAAGCAATTGTGTCAATGTACATCATGTTGGTGCCATGATTGCTGTTGTAACATTTCTGTTTATCTCATCTCCAACACAAGCTCTCTGGTCAAAGCTGAATGTGGATTGGAATGAACAACAGCTCTTCCGACAGTTCCTGCTGGCAGAGGACTTTGTGGAGCTTCACACACCAAAGTTGTTAGCTGGGGCAAGTGAGGGTGGCTCGTCAGTCTTCAAGCTTGACTACAAGGGGCAGCCGGCATGCTTGGCACAATCCCCCCAACTGCACAAGCAAATGGGCATTTGTGCTGATTTTGGTCGTGTGTTTGAGATTGGGCCTGTTTTCCGTGCTGAAAATTCCTTCACACATAGACATCTGTGTGAGTTTACTGGGCTTGATTTTGAAATGGAGATCAAGGAGCACTATTTTGAGGTGAACATTCCCTCTCCCCTTGCATGCATCTTCAATAAGGCTATAACCACATTTATTCTTTTGGTCTTGCTGGAACAATGGTTGCCTTCAAAGTGTTATTCTGGAGTTTCCTCTGCACTTTAAGATTTATATGCATCCAACTTCCACATCCCTTTTGCCTTTGTTGCTTTCTATTGGTGTCTTAATTGTTTTTGTGCTGCCACTTTGCAATGTCAAATGCTAAATTATGTCTACTGGCAGGTGCTTGACTTGTTGGAGGCTGTCTTTGTGGCCATTTTTGATGGCATAAATGAAAAAAGTGTGAAGCACTTGGAGGCAATTAATGCACAGTATCCATTTGAGCCCCTTCAGGTGGGAGTTCTCTTTATGTGCCTTTTAAGGATCCTCATCTACACAGCATAGTTTTTCTGTATGAATATGCACAAAGGTTTCTGCCTCTTTTATCCTGGATGCATTGAGATTTTCAAGGGGGAGTTCTTTTTTGAGTCTGAGCATGTCTGAGTTCTGGGCTTTCTTGCAGGGCTCTGTAGCTCTGGAACAGTAGAGGATGATGATGTGGTTGTGTGGTTGGCTGACAGTATCTGCGTAAGACACTCCGGCTCACATTTGCTGAGGGTGTCAAACTTCTCGAGGTTAGCAAAAGAAGACCTACAAAGTTTGCTCAAAGTTAGATACTAAGAAGCTTGATATGTTAGATGTCCACTGTATGGGCAATAGTATCAAGTGTGGGCTCTGAGTGTCTTGTATTGACTACTTTCAGGAAGCAGGTATCATTGTAGATCCTATGGCAGATTTCAACACAGAAACAGAGAGAGAACTGGGGAGGATTGTCAAAGAAAAGTAAGTCCCTTCTTCACAAGTTTGTCTTCTCTGAAAGCAGTTGGCATTTAGGAAACAATAGTATCTTTCAGGATACACCAGTGTATTGTACACCAGTTGTGGTAAATAGACTCCCTGTTGTGACAGATTCAAAACCGATTTCTATGTGCTCCACCGTTACCCAGCAGCTATCCGACCCTTTTACACCATGCCCTGCTGGGATGATGCGAGGTACAGCAATTCATTTGATGTCTTTATTCGAGGTAATGAAAGTGCTTACCACAATGCTCCCTCACTCCTTGCTTCCTTGGTAGTTTGAACTCATGTAGTCCGTTGCTCATTTTCAACTGGATTTTCAACAGAAACAGAGAGTGCTTGATGATGCTGTCCTTTTATTGATCGTTCACTTTGTATACTGGAGCAGGGGAGGAGATTATTTCAGGTGCCCAGCGTGTACATGATCCAGAGTTGCTTACCAAGCGAGCAATTGAGTGTGGTATCGAGGTTAACACACTGTCTACTTACATTGACTCCTTCAGGTGACACCACTTTTCTTTGATGGCTTTGTAGTAGAGAAGATACCCTTGGGGTGTATTTCCTGGCATGAAGGATCATAGGTAGGTATGAAACAACAGCAGAGATAGTTAGGGATAAGAGAATGAGCAGTGGTGTAGGTAGGAAATGATTGACTAAGCTGCCATTTGCTAATTCTGTCATTTAAGACACTGGAGAAACCTGCAGAATAGCCTATGATCCTTCTTGCAGAAATTGTGGAGCTTAATGGGGAAGCTCAACTGCAAAGCTCAATTAACTGAGTTGTCCTTGTTCTGTTCTATTATGAGTTAGAAATTGGGTACTATGAGAATTATAGCTGAGGGAAAAATGTGTTTCTCTTGCTGGAACTCAGGTGGGGAGCGGTTCCACATGGAGGAGCTGGAGTGGGACTAGAGCGTGTGGTGATGCTCTTCTGTGCTCTGAACAACATTCGCAAGACATCACTATTCCCACGTGACCCACAGCGCCTTGCCCCTTGAAGAGATAATTTTTTGGGGAGGAATTGGATGATTTGCATTAAGCCAGCATTCATAACTGAGTAGACAAGATCTGAGGTTCTGTTGGTGTTTCTGCTCTCTGAACACCAGAAACAAACAATATAGCTTATTGCACGCTTCTTGTGCTGCTTTTCCTATGAACCTTGTTTGCTCACAATGAAAACCAAGGTAACAAAATGCATTCCTTGAAGATATTTCTTTTCAAATGGTTGCATTTGTTGATACATTTAACTCAGTGGAGCCATGAATGTTGAAGGTTTCAAATTGGAGGGTAGACTATCTAATATTTTAGTGATGGAAACATACAAATTCCCAATGTTTGATGCTTGGGATTGTGGCACATATCATGCACGGGTGTTCTGCAATTGCACATTAAGTCAACACTTATATGATAGTTTGTATTTAATTTGCATTCCCAGTTTCCCCTATTCCTCCGTAGAGACCAAGACTATATTTTTCTCCCAGCTCAAGAACAACAGACACTGGATTTTGTACTTGAGCTTCAGTCAGCCAGAATCAAAAGGAAAGGCATGCAGCTTTAAGCCTGATTTGAAGGCCAATTTTTGGTTGCTGTGTTTGGTTATGCTTATAACCGCAAGAGGGGAAAGTTATAGTAGACACCAGAGGAGCCAGAATGATTTGAGTGTACGGTATGTCACTTTTGAGGAAAAAACAATGTGAACTGTCATTTGAAAAGTTTGACACCTCCCTTTTTTTATTTGCTTCAATCCCAATCTATACTGTAAAAGAGAACAAGTAGACCAATTGCAACTGAAGCAAATAAAAAAAAGAACAAGTGCAGAAGGCAATCAATTGGGGAGAGGAGAGAAAGGAGTCGAACTGAGTTTCTGACATATCAAGAGGAGCAACCTTCAAGTCGGTCTTTCATCCCATGTGGTCACCCCTTCAGGTGTATGGGCATACTGTGTAATACAAATCCCATAGCATCATCCACTGGACCATATTCTTCATAAATCTCTTACATTCTGGGCATCGCAATCACAGGAACCAGTTGGAAATTTTTGGCATAACTGTCACACATGTCCTAGTTTCAACATTGTGAAGTTTGATGTTGCAGCAGGAAAAGTGTCGATGGCAATTATTTCACCTATGCTCCTCATTGTTGAGAAGGATCAACAGTCCTGAACCACAGAAGAAGAGACATGATCCCCAGGAACTATATTCTCTAGAATATTGGATCTGTTGCAAGTATCAGTTGCAACTGTGGAAACTCTGCATTGCAGGTTCCAAGGTATGAGATGAACAGACCAAAATGCACAGAAAACACACAGTTTACCTTGAGAAGAGCTTAACAATACAAGGACCCAAAAAAGAACCTCCTTACACAAAGAAATCAGGTACACCTTGTGAATGTTGCTTGACCAAGATCAAAACAGAGGAAGTGGTTGGCAGTGCCATCTATTCAAATCAAAACAGAGACAAGATTTACAAAACAAATTTTCCTGAGCAATTCAGGAGATAAAAAACTAATCCCAACCTTCCTCTCCTGAAACAAAGCAGACAAATGCTTGTACAGAGGTGACTCCACAAAGCATCTCAAGAGGTAACTGGCTTCTAAACTACATGTGAAACCTTCAGTTAACCAAGGTATTCATATGACCGTGCATGGAAGACAGTGTCTAATGGAAAAGATGATGGCTAAAAGGTTCACTATCACAGCTGTGAGTTTGCAGCTTCCAGTTTTAGTCTTCTAAATCTTCATCCTCCTGCACAACAACATCTAGTTAGTGACAAAGTAAGCATCTTGATGACATTAAACAGATACCAATTGTCAGCAACCAAAACATTGTGAAGCATAGAAAATGTAACAGGAAACAGGTACATACATCTTCATCATCCTCATCATCATTGATCTCTGATTTGGACTTATCAGATTCTTCAGCAGTAGCATCGTCCTCATCATTGTCCTCCTGCATTCAATGTATCAAGGACACACTTACTTCCTTAGCAGCCACGAACACACCTACCCCAAAAGTCAACCCATGAACATATGAAGCACTCGTACCTGCTTTTTCTTGTAAGCTGCAAGGGTCTTCACATATTCTGTCTTTTTCTGCGTAGCCTTGTTGATGTACGGCAACTTCTCCTGTAAAAAGGAATGGTGACATCAGGTACCTTACCTTGCAGCTGAAAAAAATTAAGATGAAAGACAGCAGACTCACAAAAAACACATGGAAAAGAGACTCACAGCATCAGTCATGTCTTTCCACTTTTCTCCTCCAGCCTTGCCAACCTGGACAAAAAATCAGCAGTTAGAGAGCGCACAGCAACCACACATCTATACCCAAAAGGGAAACAAGCAGTGACAAGTTGAAAGATTATGTCAAGAGAAAAATAAACAGGGAAGAAGAGACAGATGAGCTGACTAGCTGCCAAGAGATTGTACTAAAGCCAAGTGATTGAAATTCTGAGAAGCAGCAGCAGAAGCAGATCCAAGAGCTTACCATTGTTACACCCTTCACATCAGGGTGCTCCTCTTTGAAAGACTTTCGGAATTCATTACTGAACCCACAGAACCAGGAAGAAAGGAAGTGTATTAGCAGCAACATTCAAGTTCTGTACAACATGCTCAAAGCTTCAGTTATAAGAGCATCTCCAGCAGCGCTCAATATGTGACCCTCCAAAAATATTTCCAACATCCAAGTTTAGTCATTTACTTTTTTCCAACCCCACCTATAAAACTAAAACTAGGACTACAAATAGGTGGGAGACCACTACCAGCAACCCACCTGAACCAATCAAACTATCTAGCCAATCAACAGCAGGTGTTAAAGCTTTGCTACGTCTTTTACCAGCCTCAGCATCCTGTGCAAAATGCTGGGCCAAAACCATTTTACAGAGACAAACCAACAACATGTTTTAACTTTTCTTAATCCAATTTTCTTTAGCAAGGCCACATACTGAGCACCAGTGGAGCTGTTCTAACATTACCTTGCAGAGACAGATTGTGTATGACGCACTTACAGAAACAGGAAGAAAGCTGTAGGTGGCCGCTTTGGAGCGTTGGGATCCTTTGCTGCTTTAGCTGCCTTCTTTGATCCTCTTGGCTTCTTTGCCTTCGCTTCTTTCAAAGCACCTTTCCTCTTCTTGATGTCTCTGTGAAGCCACGTTCCAGTAACCAGAGAAGACCGTTAAGACCGCACGATACATATTACAAACAAAACGACGACCTTGGAAATGCCCTCCGAAGAGGAAAACGTGAGAAGTTATGTCGGGCAGCAGCGCCTCTTCTGCATTCACACCAGATTGCAGAACGGGAGATGCACACACACTGAAAACGAACGACGTAGAGAAAAAGCTACATACTTTTCCTCCACCTTCCGTGTCTTGTCGTTAACCACACTTTTTGCATCTCTAGCAGCTCCTTTCTTGCTATTCATCCTGACGAGGCCTGGGGAGGGATAAAAAAGCAGTGTTTAAAAGAATAGCATGAACATGATGATGAGTTTTTTATTATGCCTCTCTCGAGCAGCACAAATTGCAAAGCAACAGCGAAGCATCGGAGAGCAAAACGGGCATGTCATTTCAAACGGAGCATCACCAGAAAAGGAAAACCTTGCAGAGTGCAAAATAAAAGCCAACAAGAAAAGAAACAAATACTAGAGAATATGATGCAGAGAAACTTCTGCAACTTGGAAACAGAACAGTTGTGAGGCCATGAAGAATTCCCAGACCGCGTATTGAAGGTCAGGACAGCCTCCGGAAAACAGAACTCCCAGATCACAAACGAAAGGCGGTGAAAAGCATATGAAAACATATGCAAAAGTCACAAGTAGAAACATCTTGCTATTTCTGAGGAACATAGAGAGACGGAGTATTTTACAGAGAGCCATGTACAAAGAGACGGGCTCTCAGCCGATAAAAATGTTCTGTGTAGGATCGAACACACAACCCCGTGTCTCCACGGAGTTCCGGCAATCTTCGCAAGTGATAAAACTATTTGTATTCCAAAGCCAACCAAAACATACTACAACAAACTACTTCTGATGTCTGGAAATGGGAACCAAGCAACAGCAACAACAGGAGCAGCAAGACAGTAAGGAACAGAAATAACGGGCACAGAAAGACGACAACAAAAGTACGAATAGGGCACGTGAAGCTACGTAAAGCTGTGACGAGTTGGAACGTCTTTGGCAGGGCTGTTGTGTATGCAGACCATCAGCGAGGCCAGATTGGCCCTAGACAGCAGCAGCAGCAGCAGCAGCAGCGAAAGCAATCCCATTCCCCGAGAAAAAAGAGGGAAAAAAAAAGAGAAAAAAAATACCCCAAAGAAGAGGCGGTGAAAAATCGAGTAAGACAGAAATCACAACCTGCAAGAACACGAACGGCGCCGTGACGATCTGAAACACAGAAGAACGCAGCAGTAGTAGTAGTAGCAGCAGCAGACGAGACGAAGCAGCGACGATAGCAAGGGTTTGCAAAACGCAAAAGCAATTGTGCTTGTGTGCGGTGATCGTCCCTCGTTGCGCAGCGCCCAGAAAGCCAACGCTAGAGGCTGGTCGGGGCGGGAACGGCCTCCGGGTGAAAGAGCACCCGGCAATGGGAGCGGGGCAACGGGCTAGGGCGACCCGGTGTCCTTAGATAAGCCCACCCGTCACGAGAAGCGGGTGACCCGCCACAGTCTCCTGTAGCCCCCACTTTCAAATTTTTCCCGTAATTGAGATCTCCAAACAGCAAAAGCTCCATTCACATTGAAAGTCCAGGTCCCCAAATACCAGAGTGTATTCACATGGGTAAAAACGAGGTCCCCAAACACCAGAGTGTATTCACATTGGTGAGGAGTATTTTCTCATTCTCACTTCTTCTCTCCTGCGCCTTCTCTCATACCACTCACCTTGACAATCAGCATTCAGCTGCTGGTTGTCTCAGAGTGTTGATTTGCAGTTTACCTTTCCACACACAAAAATGGGGAGAAAGAGAGGAAAAAAAAAACCAGATTTACATCAGAAAAAGACAGAGAAGGAGAGTGCGTTTGAATCCTAATTTTCAAAAGGATCCTTTACTTGCATAATTCCTTGCTCTGAGATGAAGGAGATGAAACTCTTTCAGCTCAAGCAAAGTGCTACAAAAGGGTTTTCACCCTAGCATTTTCAACCACCAAAAACATTGCAGAGTTGTTGGTGCCAGAGCAACATGCTATTCATCGCAAGACCAGACTGTTACAAGCAACATCTTAACATGACTGGGCTTTCAGTGTTGTCTTTGGGTGAGTACTATGTGAGAAGGATGGTGTCAGTTCCTTCATGAACTGGAGCTAGTTAGTTTTTCAGGAATATTTACTAGCACACCAGAGACTTGTGCTATCCACAGACAGCAGCATTTGGACTATACAAAATCCACTACTGAAGACCTGAAAATTGGTTCCCACCCCACAGTGCCAATCCAACACCAGAATCAGTGCATGCATGCCCACTCCGCAGGGATTTGCACATGCCAAACCTGAATACAATCCTGAGCCATGCTACTACCTAATGTAGGATCATCCATCTGGACTAACTGGACTGACTGAACAACCAGATGCCTGTGTAGTTGGTAGTGCAGCTCAATGTATCCAATTTGATAAATTGGGAGAAATTGCTCCGCCAGAAACAAAAGCAGCTGCACAACTTCAAATAACCCCCATGTGTCTGAAAGTGGCCTAACTTTCACCCATGTTTTGTCATTTTTGGCAAAAGTTAATTGTCCTAGACAATTAACTTTTGCCACTACAAATGGGAGGAAGAAGAGATCATATGATGACAACAAAATCTGGAGCTATGAATCTGCATCTTTCCATAGACGTTCAATGCCATCCATATGAGCCATTCCCACTACACCCACCACCTTGCCTTCACATGCTCGGAGCCGCTTCACCATCAGCGCATCCCTCTCATGCACCATCACCTTCACCTGCACACCAACTCGTCTGAGATTATTTGCCTACAGAAATAGAAGATAGGTCACCTTGGACTCTGAACAAGTGATATATAAGATCAGACTATATTAGTGAATTTGGTGTTGCAGCAGTTTATGGTCAAAGAGGGTTGATGGTAAAACTAAGCAATCATTTTTCTAGTGCAACTTTGGAGGAAGGTCACCAAAGCTAAGTGTTGACAACTTCAGACAAGGGTCATAAAATTGTTGCTCCGTAATCTTACATCTGTGAAATCATCACATAGGGAACAATTAATTACTGTCTCAAAACAATTCTTCCCCTCTTCTCAGAAATCAGTCACCTCATGTAATACCCTGGGACGACCTTTCCTATTTCCACCATCAATAACCTTTGAGACAATGGCTCTCCTTCATAAACTGGCCAAAAGTGAAGAAAATAGAAGAGTTCAGCATCTTACGACGTCTGGGAATGCAGCTTCCATCCAACTTATGAGCTGTCTAACAGTTTCCCTTGTCTTGAGTCGTTCCACAGATCCCTGGAAGTCATTCTTCTCCCAATCTTTGAGTATGCTTGGATAATGTTCAATATTTGGATTTGAATTTGTCATGATGATTTTGATAATATCCCGCAATGTGATAACATCTCGCAATCTCTTCATGGTTACCTACCAGAAGCAATCCAACTGATAAGACTAATAGCATTGCTTACAACAGACAAAATTACTCTTGGTCGATCAAGTCCTTCCAAGCAATTTCAATTTAATATATAAGTAAGAATTATAACCCACAGTCCCTGAGTTACAAAATCAGCCGTTCAAACACTGTAAAAACACCGCATGACACACACAAAGGATCGACTTCAAACTCTATAAGAGGCATGTCCTACTGTTGTCAGAAAATTGAAAGACCCATATAGCCACAAGACTACACAATTATGTTCAAATAACGCAGCTTATTGCAGAAACCTTTGGCAGATGACAAAAGACTCACTTGGACTAGACAAATTTGTTCAAATTATGCAGCTTACTGCAGAAAGCTTTGGTGGATGACAAAAGACTCACTTGGACATCCTGGTCAACATAGAGAACATTAGCATTCAACCGTTGTGCCTCCTCCATTGCTACCTGCACTACATCAAGCATCCAACTACTGAATTGGGCATTAACAGACACAAAATTGTACCTTTCTTTCAGTTTACCTTCAGTCTTCAAGGGCAAAGCTCTCTTCCTAGAGAAATCTATTTTCATGTAGGAGGAAACTGTCCAAATTTATGACCACCATTTCTTCAGTAATTGCTTGAAGACCAACTTCTTTTTCCGTTACAAATTTAGCAAAGCAACCAACATATTGCAGCAAAATGTGAGATTGCTAAGGAGACAGAAAGGACAGTCATTGAAGCCCCTTGTAAGAACCAAACAAGTTCATATCTATGTAGCTCACTATAACACCCACTAAATTGTCAATTCAATGTGCAGCTTGAATGGGGACACATGATGATGTTGGTTACCCTAAACTCTTTCCCAGGCTCCACACCAGTGCTGCGAATCAGCTCATACATGGACTTGAGCCAGAAGGAAATTAGCTTCTGGTCCAGGCCCCCTGGCATGTGCAGCATCTCAAGAAGCTGCTGGAAGAAACTCTTTGCCTTTGCTGATTCTCCACTCAACATCTTCTTTGCCCTCTCGGCGCATAGCTCCACCTACATAATTTCCACATGCAAAAACCACAATTGGAACTGAATTTTCAGGTATTCTCCCTTTTTCTTCCTCTTGATGTAGACACAGGAAGCATTACAGCAAGTTCTGTAGCTGCAACACAACAATATACAGACATGTCCATAATCATGGACTAGAAAAGCAACATTCTGTGATCAGAGAATTATATCACATCATCTCTGCAGAGAATTTTATGTAACTGTCCTACCTGAACTCAAACAGTTCTTTCAGATTTCCCTGCAACTGAGATCCAACTTATGATCTTCTGAGCACATAGTCTGATGGATTTCTGATACCTCAACTGAAGAGTATCTGCCACAAGTTCCAAGACAACAAAGATTTGATATATCTCAGCCAGAATTTGTGAAAGAGTAACCCCAGTCTGAAGATTTATGCATGCAAAAATCTGACTTTGTACTGAACTCACCGCAACAGTATCCGGCTTCACTTGATGGATAACCTGCAAATGCTCCACACTGTGGACTTTCAGTAATCTTCTTCAGCATTGGACCAGTCTCTCAATATTATTATTGGATCTTCCAGTAGTTTCCACAGTCTTGATGCACAGAAAAAATTTCAAAAAGTCGCAGAGTTAGGGGGGCTTTGCAATCTGCAATCACAAAACCCTAGAGAAGTCTTGTATCAACTTTCTCGTCGTTTGTTAAAGAGACGAGAGGCAAGAAAAACTGGTGATTTGCGGAGCTTGTGTTGGAAATGAAGAAATCAGAGTGCAAAAGAGGTTTTCAGTACTGCATTCGTGGCATCCATAACTAGATAGGTACACGGGAAAGTAAGTTTGGAGGCATGGCGCTATGTAGGGCAAGAAGAGAAGAGGGGATGACAAACCGAACCTCTCGAACTTCTTCGGCGCTTTTCTCGGACACATGAGCAGTTCCAACAAGGTAGAGTTGTGCACCGTTCCTGTTGTTGCGCAAATATGTCATAGAACCTTCTTCGCCCTTGCTCGCAAACGATCGCCACTGCCTTTGTGCTGAAACTCTGCATTCACCCTGCAGATGGCGCCATGTTTGCCAAGCCGCTGATCGATGCGCTCCCGCACGAAGCGGCGGCAGCATGATTTCTCGATTCCAGTCCCTCCCTCCTTCCCGTTTCCTTCACCTCTTCGTCGCTACCGAGTCATTCCATCACCAAAAAACAGCACTTCTCGCTCGATTCCGAACCGATTCTCGTCTCATTTGTCTTCAAACCTCTTCCTCTCTCTCTACTCTTCCCGGAACCCCAAACCTCTTCCTCTGCATCATGAACTTGATACGAAAGAAGAAGCAATTCACCTCCACCTCCATCCGTGCTGTCGCTGCCGCCAGTCCTTCGCGTCGCCGCTGCATTCTCGCTGCCCGCGAGTTCCCCACCCACATTTCTCCCACGCCCGCTCCAAAAAAAAACAAGGAAAACGCCCTCCGTTTCCCCGGGTTCCGGAAACGTCTCCTCCGTTCCACTTTCCCATCGCGAACGTGGTTCCCGTCTTCACCCGGTCTCCGCGACCCGTGACTATGAGGGGCGGGTATGCGTCAAAAGGAAGCAACTACAACTAAGACCAAGCAAGATCGGACCGTCACTTCTGACGGTGTGGATCAACACAACACGCCCCCCACCCGCCGCCCCACCGCTCGAGTTTATTCTTGAAATTGTATATTCTTTCTTTTTCCTTTCTTTCTTTTTCTTTTCTTTTCTTTTCTTGCTTAGTGACCCAAGAATTAACAGGCACCTATCTTTTTCTCTTGCCTGAATTTTCTTTTTCTTTTTTCTTTTCCACTCTTTTGAATAAAGACATATAGGGCCTTGGGTGAACCAGAAGCACCTACACTGGAACCATGGTTAAAACCAGTCTTGGCAAGTTACCCAAGTGGATGGGGTTATCTGAACCAAAACTGGATTGAATTTTAATTTTTTTTTAAATTTGGTTCTGGTTTTAAAGGCATCCAAGGGAGTTCAATTCAGACCTTTTTTTAAAAAAATTATTTCTTAAAATATATTGAACCTACAAATTAGGTTTGGGACCAACCCAAAGTTTTCGCATGTTTTTTTATTTGAGATTTTTTTTTTTTTGCATTTTTTTTAATTTTCTCAATTTGAGGTTCATGGGGACAAGTTCAACACCAATCCAAACTTGTCATGTATCTATCCATTGTGAAAAAAAAGTCATGGAAGAAGTTGTTTGTTAACAAAACAATAAGATGGGATTTATTTGTTTGCTAGCAAATAACTAACGAAACTATAGGATCATTCATTAAAATTATTTGCTAACTAACAACATAAGGTTGATGCAATGTTCATTGCTTAGGAGAGAGTTAGCATGGGAGTGTGACATGATGTCTATGGGAGGTTGTTTTATTATCATAGATGGGAT
Organism: Sphagnum contortum; assembly: GCA_963920785.1. Classification (NCBI taxonomy): domain Eukaryota; kingdom Viridiplantae; phylum Streptophyta; class Sphagnopsida; order Sphagnales; family Sphagnaceae; genus Sphagnum; species Sphagnum contortum. Next base: position 3,643,086 of record OY987284.1, on the reverse strand, counting down.
GCATCTAAAGACAACAACATAAAAAGACATCAAAAAAATATTTGGATTGTTTTATTTTGATCCTTTAATTTTCCTTAATAAAAATCAAATAAACTTACTTCAAATTAGCTACTTATTGTCCAAACATTCGAATACCATCTTTTGAAAATCAAGTATGATCAATTTTGAATATGAGCATATTTAGTTACAAAAATTGTTTTGTGCAAGACTTTGAGCACAAAACATAGATTTACACGAACCATTTTTAAAACAAATGCATGTGTATGATGAATAGATCAGATCACAACAATTCTCTACACGTGTGCAATAAATTTGCCATTTTAAGAAAAACCAAGTTTTTCAAGTATTTTGGCAACCTTTTAGTACATGTTTATTTTCCTTCAAAAATATGCCCATGGACAATAATTACGCAACATGCATGGTTACCATGAAAACACAAAATTAACATAACACCAATGAGATGTAAAATGTCCATAATGGATTTGAAACAAATGGAGTTATAACTATTTAGTCTTCAAGTTAAACTTCCTTTTATCTACAATAAAAAGTTTGCACGATCTATAAACAACAATGGCATGATGTAACCCCGTTCCACAAGAACCACTAACAAGAAATTAGTGGCAATGAGGAATACCAAGTGTATGTGACCACTTTGACTTCTTATCAATGTTCAATAGAACTTGCAAAAGAAATTGCTTTAGCAACCAAAAGCTATGTGCAAATTTTGTGAACTTGTCACATTTTTTAAGTTTTCAAACCATTTGGTGTACACAAATTAATTTCTCATACATTGTTACATGTCCATTGTTTAACATTTTTGCCAACAAGAATATGCAATTCCAATTTGATACTTGACCCTTGTAACAATTAAATACACTTCTTGAACAAAAATCTAAAAACCAAATGTGCATTATATTTTTATGTAGGAACCCACACTATGTATTTACAACTAAGTGATTTGGTGTGCTTGTAGTTTTTAGACCATATTAATCTTTACTATTGTTCTCCAAATTTGTTAAGATCCTAGAAACATATTTTTGTTTATTTCAGAAAATGCCCCACCCACAAGGCATAAACATAGGCCATGCCTCAAATGAGATTGGATTTTCCTTAATTTTTTTAATGTCATGTTAAATGTAAATTTTCAATATGCCTATGGGAAGTTCATCTGACCATATGAAAAATGGTGACCTTCAATTAAAAAATTGTAATAATTATTAAGTTGTTTAGTACTTTGGAAATTTTTGTTCATCTATTGTTACCCTTTCTTTTATACATGAAACAACATGCAATGTACCTCATTTGATTTGATAAAGATGATTTAGGAAATCCATTAGCCTTTGATAAATCCCCATATCAATAGATTGTTCTCAAATTTACTAAAAAACATTCCATCTTGTAATGAGATTCTCCTTATTGGTGTGTGTTAATATTAAATGCAAAAGTGTATAGGGCATTTATATTCAATATAGATTTTTTATCAAATGTCGAAACATTATTTTGGTACCTTTTTATTATCCCCTTGATTGGTGGTTAGTGAAAGTTTGTTCAAAACATAAAGCACTAGTAGAGAACATGGTTTCTTTGAGCATATATTTTAGTTAGAAACAACCCCATTTAAAACAACTATCAAAAGAACCTCCCATCATTTTGGACAACTTGATATTAACATGTTTGTTGTGACTCGGTGGTCATTTTTTACTCATTTTGATTGACATTTGGCAATGAATAATTTGATTAATCAAATTTAATTAAGTTATTCTCAAAACTAAAATTACAATGGTAAGTAGGTTGAAAAAGGCAAGTAGCTACTTAATAGCTTAGTTTAATTATTCAACTCAGCTTACATAACCTATAAATACCCAACTTCACCTAGCCCCTTAAACATGAACACAAGTTGTGCATGTATTAAAAATTGAACCACTTTATTTCCATGCTTATAAATTGTTCTTACCAATGGATTACAATTCATTTAATTATTTTCAACTTTTTAATTTGATATCTTACATTGCCTATAGAAGATTTATGTAAGTGGCTTGAAAGGTAATTAAAAAATAATTAAGTAGATAATTTAGTAAGTAAGAAGTGTATTGTTTATTTAACTACCTACCAACTTAACATAGACCTAGCTTATCCACCTAGCTACCTACTTACCACAATAGCTAACTTTAAATGACCTAGGTATCTAATATCATACCTAAGTAGGTAGGTAGGTATTTAAGTACCATAATTACAAGTAATTAGGTGGGTAGGTAATAGATAGCCTAGGTACCATAATAGGTATGTAAGATGTCATTTTTGTTTGTCCAAGTTGACAAGATGTCTAATTTGACTAAAAATCCATTGGCCATTTTGACCAAGGATGGTTTTTTTGGTTGTCCAACTTGACCAAATGTTTCATTTGATTAAAAAACCATTGATCATCTTAACCAAGGATATACATATATAAACTTGACTAAATGCCCCATTTCACAAGTAGTCAAATATGTCATCATTAGTCAAATTGATCAATCAATAATTACAATGTCCATTCATATGATGGACTTTAGTCAGAATGAACATTCCATTAATAAAAAACGACCAAATAATCAACTTGGACAATTTGAAAAACCATGATTTTTTATTAGTGAAAACACATAATTTTATTTATTGTATTTCAAGGGCCTAATCCAAAGGAACCATTTCCATGAATAAATTCCATTTGTAACTACTAGATGCCTTTTCATGCAAATTAGGTATTCCCAAATGCAGTTTTTTTTCTTTCTATGTCACTATTTTAAGATAACAAACATATTAGGAGAAGGGTATATATCCACATAAAATTAAAAATGCATATAAAAATATGTTTGCTTCTAAGGATACATCTTTACATATGTATGTGTATGGGAAGGCGAGGCTTCTTGCTTGCTTCCTATAAAATTTTCTTCTTTTTTTCTCACAAACAAAACGATTTATTTATATCAACTATATTGATTTATAATGTAATCAATATAGTTGATATAAGTTTTTATGTTGTTTTATTTAACCATGATATATATCCCATCTTTTGATTAAATCATGGTCTCTAAGTCCAAATTTAACTATTCAACTAATTCTCATGTTTGTTTCTTGTTGTATTTATTTTCTTTTATAGTTCAGAGTTTTTGCTAGTAATAAATAATAAATATTCCACCAAATGAAACCTTTCTTTGAAAGCTTCAAACTTTTAAATTGGTACATTTCATGTTCACCTATGTCAAGGTGTTAATTTGTGCATATTTCTACAATTATCATGAACAAGTTGAATATCATATATTTAATAGCTTTCATATTCATCATATAATTTTTTTAAATGTTGAAATTTTTTCACACAAAATTTGAATTTTGTTTTTGGTTAAGGAC